>CM024753.1:54839506-55439506 GCA_014218235.1 Colocasia esculenta | reverse complement strand
CAACCATCAGGAACAAAAGCCCTCTAGTTTCATATTTTTCCATTAAACAAATATTTTCTTCTTGCTTTTTGAAGTTTTGCAAACCCCATGACCCCGAACCCTCTTGAGAAATTTATACCTTCATGCTTACTTGTCCCCATGCCATGAGATTTTTACTGGAAGAACTGATGCATGTTAGGCGTCTTTTGCCCTCGAAAGCCCTAATTTTCATCCATCGTATCTTACGAATTAATACTTTGATCTCGACTATGTACTGTTTCATGTTCATCATGAATACACGTGATTAAAGCATGTGTAAACCCTGTCTGTTTTCCAAGCCCTATTTACTGTAAGTACTCATGTATGTCTAGATCCGTTTGCAACTTGTTTTGTGATTTTTCATCGATTGTACATTTAGTTATGAATTTTAGAATCAGCATGTGTCAAAAGAGGGAAACTTGGCCCGCAATCCCATGCTCTGTCCTTTTCCCGCTCGAACTCTGGCGCAGTACTTGAGAACGCGATGGCCCGATAGGCTGCGTTCTCAAGGGTGGTCGCGACAGCACTGCCCGTCGCGTTCTGAACGTGACAGGGGCTGTCATCGTGTTCTGACCGCTTGATCAGACAGGTCTGTCGCGTTCTATGCAAGACCCTGTCGTGTTATGCTCTTACCCCGTCGCGACCCTCACATGGGTACGTCACGATCTGGGCTTTTTGCATGAAAACCCACATTTGTGCAAGTCTTGTTGTTCTACAGTTACCCCATATTTTGTTAACTGTCTTAAACATAGAAAAATGAAGTTTTAAATATGGAATGTATTTTAATTATTTAAAAGTCAATCACATGACCTTTCATATCCATGATTTCTTATTCACAAGCACACAGTTTGAACCATCCATTATGACTTAACTTGGCATGAAAATATCTCATAATACATCTGGTAAATTATGTCAATCAAGTAATTACATTGCCCTATTTTAAATATACTTGTCTACATTTTTTCGCGATGATTTGAAACACCGTTACCGATGCTCCACTATCCTAGAATTCCTCTAGAACGTCGAGCACTTGTTTATATATATACACTTTCTCTTGACTTGGACGAACTCTCCGTCGGATACTCCTTTTGCCGGACTAGTGAATACTTGTTCAAGGCCTCCGTAAGTCTCCTCTGTCCATGGGTTCCCACATGGTCGACGAGCTGGTTGTACTCTAACACCTATGATACACTCTAGGGATCAGTAAGATCCATACGACCTTAGATTTTTCTCTCTCTTAGCTTGAATCACGCCGGACCTCTGAACCTGTGCATACCTGGCTAGTGGAAGGGTAGTGAATTCCACTAGACTGCCAACACCAATGGCGCGTGTTGTGCAACTGTTACTACCGCTTGTTTAACATTATCTTACGAATATGTCCCTGTCTCATCTACTATCTCTATACTCTCGTCTATTCACGTTCACTCTACTATCTCGTCTATTCATCTAGTACTCTCGTCTATTTCTTGGTACTCTATTTGGCCATTAAATTTATTGTCTATGATAAAAACATGACTATGCTAGGCAACATTATAAAGGCCCGATCTGGTCCTTGGGAGGAGCACCTGAAAGGCTATAACTCGCGAGGGGTCTAATGATCAGGGTGATTGGCATCCACCTAACGCATGAACACGCAAGATTTGATCTATGGCAATCAATTAAACAGTCAATTATTGTTTACTTGAACTCGTGGTTGAAAGAATAACGACCAACACTTGCTATCATGACTTGTGCACTATTATGCAACTTTACTTGTTATCTTGTTATACGGCCAATCCATTATCATACTTGTTGTGCTATACTCTCGGGCATTGTGCTATTGTTCCTCGTTATCGTGTATCACTACTTTCTATACGTTTCTCGTTATTCTCTCTAGTTATCCTGCTTTATAAGACATTAATCACTTAAAGCATGCTTGATCCTGAGATTTAAGTCCTACTGGGCGTTATCGCTCACCCTGTGTTATTTGTCGTTGTGTTCTCAGGTGAGACCGAGGATGACACTTACACTCAAAAGGACGGGAACGACCAGGAGTGAAGTCATGAGTACCCTAGCGTCTTAGTACTATGTTAGAGTGTTAGTTAGTCTTTTGCTTTCATTCAATGTAATTGGGCCCTATAGAATGGCTCTGACATTAGTGGTTGTAACTAGACATTTGAAAAGTTATTAATGAGATGCAATTGCTTTAGTATTTATTCTTGTTCAATGGTTTGATGTCTAGTTCTCGCTCTGTACCCGTTTACTTGTAACTGTCTCGCGTTCCGATATTTCGCGTTGGGGCGTGACAATGTTTGTTCCTATTTGATTAGTTTTAGGGAGCATATTTGGATTCCCCAGTCAGATTTGAGTTCAGTTACGATTTATACTTCCCATGTTTATCTTAACTAACCCCTTTTATTATTGGGTATATAATTAATACAAAATTTACAGTTTGGCAATGACCGATAACTTCGTCATGTACGAAGTCATACCTGATTTGGTCTTGATCAGTCGAAGCTTAACTTTATCATATACAATGTCTACTTTATCATATATGAAGTTATATACGATTTGGTTGTAGTCAGTCGAAGCTTAACTTCATCATATACGAAGTCTACTTAATCATATACGAAGTTATATACGATTTTTTCATGGTCATTTGAAGCTTAACTTCATCATATACGAAGCCCACTTCGCCATATACGAAGTTCCACTTCGTCATGTATGATTTGGTCGTAATTGGTTGAAGCTTAACTTCAACATATATGAAGTTATATACGATTTGGTCGTAGTCAGTTGAAGCTTAACTTTGTCATATCCGAAGTCTAACTTCGTCATATTCGAAGTCCAATTTCATCTATACGAAGCTCCACTTCATCATGTACAATTTGGTTGTGATCGGTCGAAGCTTAACTTCGTCATATACGAAGTTATATACGATTTGTTCGTAGTTAGTCGAAGCTTAACTTCGTCACATTCGAAGTCTAACTTCGTCATATCCAAAGTCCAACTTTGTCATATACGAAGTCCACTTTGTTATGTACGATTTGGTCGTGATTAGTTGAAGTTTAACTTCGTCATATATGAAGTTAAATACGATTTGGTCGTAGTCAGTCGAAGCTTAACTTCGTCATATCTGAAGTCTAACTTCGTCATATCCGAAGTCTAACTTCATCATATCCGAAGTCCAACTTCGTCATATATGAACCACTTTGTTATGTACGATTTGGTCGTGATTGGTCGAAGCTTAACTTCGTCATATAAGAAGTTATATACGATTTGGTCGTAGTCAGTCAAAGCTTAACTTCGTCATATCTAAAGTCTAACTTCGTCATATATGAAGTCCATCTTCGTCATATCCGAAGTCCAACTTCGTCATATACGAAGTCCACTTCGACTAGCAACATTGTTTCTTGACCAGTCGAAGTTGGAAGTTGACTTGATATATCGATTGCCCTTAAACATCGATTGTTGTTATATATATCAATTGTCTTTAAACATCGATTGATGTTATGCATATCGATTGCCTTAAGCAAACATGGACTGTTGTTATACATATCGATTTCCATTAGGCAACATCAATTGCTGTTATGAACATAGTTCTATATCAATTGCTGACCAACCCATATCGATTGTTGACTATTTTATCCATTGCCATATCGTTTGGTGGCCTTTAATCAAACCTCTCCATAAATTTATTATTATTATTATTTTTATTTAAAATTTAAAAAAATCCAGATTGTTATAGGTAAAGTCAGAACTCCACTAGAGAGTTGGTACTCTTTGGTGTAGAACTATTTTGGGCTCTCTAGGCTGGCCACTCTTTTGCTTCCATTCGTCTCTAACTTAGAGTCAAAGGGGGACCCCCCGGGGAACGTTCCCTGGGCCCTTACTGACCTCGCCTTCTATTTTTGCATTAGTGAGAGACCACCGGAGAGCACACGATCCCCACCGGTCCATACAAAGGTTGGACCCAAAGGCCCAAGACTGCTCCCGCCCCTCTTCACTTACAATAACCATTTCTCAAGATAGGCCGTTGCACCCAGATTCCATTGTACATGTAGGTTACTTTTTGGTCTCTCTGATCTCTCTCTGACTTTTTTGTAGTTGAGCTCAAAATGTAATCCACCACTAACTGCCATGAACTTAAGTAGTACCCGGTGGAGCCTTACCTCAGGCTGATGAATGGTTAAATCTTTCATAATCACAACACTAACAGTACTGAATGGAGGATATGGCATAGCAATGGGGCCTTGAATGGTGCCTTGTACTAGATACATCAATGGGGCCTTGTACTACGGAACCATGAGAAGGTGGAGCATGATATAATAAAGTACATGTCACTACCGACTTAGGCATCGTTTGGTAACGATTTTCATAAAGTGAAAATAAGAAAAAATAGCTTTTGCTGCACCATGACGTCCACAGGTCACTTTTGACCTCGGCGTCCGTGTTTTTTACTGTACTAAGGAAAACCTGCAAAAGTTAAAAAAAAAAAAAAATCTGGCCAGTGCTCTCTCCTCTCTCTCTCTCTCCCATGATTTCAAAATTTTTTCAAAGCGGCTCCTCACCCACTTTCTCACGCGCTCCTTATTCTCTCTGTCTCTCTCCTTCCCCTCGATTCTGCAGGGGCTCCAAAGCCAAGAAGACACCTTACCATTTGGAAACCCCACCGGTCTTATCAAAGATTTCTAATTTCAAAATTTTTTCTACCTCGTTACCAAACATTGCCTTAGTCCAAGAAATATGTTGGTTTTAGAGAGAAAAGGTTGAATGACAATTACTATGGTTGAAGGTAGGTTTTCCTTACTGTTGTATAGGTTTTAATAAGGTGTAATACTTGGAGTGTAGCAAATGCTCAGTAGTCTATACACCTCATATGTTATTTGTAGCAATTTGCTATTTAAAATTAAATAAATTAATTAAAATCATAAAGAAAAGTGAATAAATTAAAATCTATTAAGCAAAATCATGAGATGAGCTTTAATTAATAGTCTGTATTAGAGTTTGTAGGTCAAAATAGGAGTTTAAAATGATAGAATAAAAGAAAATATCATTAAATTCATAATCCCATTATTTTCTAATTAAAAAACAACTCATATATATCCAAATTGGAGTCCAAACCCTACCCCAATATGTTAGCTATGAAATTGGGATTTTATCCTAACTAAAATAGAAGATTTGGATACTAGGAGATCTATATAAACATGAAAATTTGAAGTTAAAGGGAAGTTGGAGTTGTATTAGGAATTAACAACACTAGATCTATAAATAAGGCCCCAAACCCTTCGTGGCTGAACCTATAGCTCTTCTCAGGCTTCTTGGACGTGGAAGGGAGGCTAAAGGAGGAGGGAATTGAGGAGAGGAGCTTTCTAGAAGATCTGCAAGTTTGTTCTTCGAGTTCTAGTCTTGGGAAGATCATCTCATTCAAAGGTAGACAATCTCATAAGCAAAATTAAATTAATCTCATTCATAGGTAGTTCTTGATCCCAAGAATGAAACCCCCTTGTTTCCCCTAATATCTATCTTGCCATACCCTTCAATTTCATGCTTGAAGTTATGAAACAAGCATGTACCTGAGCCCTCTTTCTTGATCTCAAAATCCATGAAAATCTATGTCTACTAGATTGATTCTTGTTCTCAGCATGTTTAGAAGGTAGTTAGCATCATTTTAAAACTTGTTCCATGCTTTTTCATGCTTTATACATTGAGATCCATGCATTTTTCCATTTACTTGTCATCTCGGGTTCTCTGCATTGAGAACATGATCGACATGAAGGACACGACCTTATCGTGATCGCACGATACACCACGACAAGAACATGTCGCCCAACCTGACTTGTCGGCCCACTTATAGTTGGCAGCAAGACTTACCTAGAGGGGGGGGGGGGGAATAGGTAATCTAAAAAACTGAAACAAAAATCACCACTTGAAAATGTTTGGTTAGTCTAAATAAATGTGTGCAAGAAAATTAAAGGCACGAAAGCAAGCACATAAGGAACACATAGATTTATCCTGGTTCGGTCCTTCCAAATGGAAGTCCTACATCTAGTCCCCAAGGAAACTCTTGAGATTTCACTAACCAAGGGTACTGTCCCTCTTTAGGACATACAACACCCAGCCCCTACTGGTCTTCTTCTCTTTCTCGGGTAAGAAGGTAGCCCACTGTTTCACCTCAGCCAGGTGCTTCTTTTATGAGCTCAGAAGCAACTCACTGGTACACACTCCAGCAGGTCTTCATTTATAATCAAGGGGAATACTAGTACAGACCCCAGATGGTCACCACCAGGCGCAAGCTGGTCTTCCCTTCTAATCAAAGGGAACACTTGCACAGCAAGCCTTCTCTTCCAACAGAAGAGTAACACTTCTGAACACAGAAGCAAGGACCTGAAGCCCCTAGATCAAGCTCTAGATAAACAATGAAATGCTTGATCTGAGACTAAGCCCAAGAAGGAAAGAGATTATAGGACAAGACTCTCCTTAGGCTAAACCCCCAGCTCTCTCTTTCAAATACATAGAGACACATAGAGAGAGAATATGGAAGAAGGAAGACGGCTTGAATGCTTCAGCTTGAATAGGCTGGAGCTCTCTTCCTTTCTTGCTTGAGTGTGTATGGAGTTGGATGCTCACTGAATGTACACTCCTTGAATGATCTTCATGTTTGCTCTCCCTCCTTTTTTTTTTCTTTTGCTTCTCCCTTTTATGGAGCAGCTTTAAATATATCCTTTGACAGATGGCCGTTGGAGCTCTCTGATCCGTTGTTCATCTTCTTCTTCATTTTCTTTCCTTTAAGTCTAACAGCTTTCTTCTTGTGCCTACTGGCTACTTGGAATGGAGGAAGATGTTCAAGCTAGTGCGCACTTCCAAGGATGCCAACAGTAGGTCCAAGATGTTGATTGTGTGTAGAGGTGGATCTGCAGACATTAAGTGCAAGGCAGATGATTAGACTCGTGAAGTCTTTTGTCAGATGGCTCATACCTCTTTTTGCCTTTTGTCTGTATTTACTACAAATAGTTAGAAATAGAATGTAGGTGTTTTTCTTTTATTGCAGGAAGGAAGAGATCCTATGAGATAGGCAAAAAGATCTTCAGTTAGAGAAATAATAAGTTAAACATATGAAGTACATTTGAACTTTTATTTGGGCGCCAAAGATATTTTGAAAAGTTTGAAATATAGAGGCAATCGATGTTTCATAAAGGTAGTCGATGTTTAAATGAAGATCAATCGATGTTTAAGTGTAGCAGTCGATGTTCTAATGTATGTAATCGATGATGACAGTGTATGTAATCTATGTTTGAACATAATCGATGTTTAGGACAATCGATGTTCAAGTGAAACATAATCGATGTTTAAGACAATCGATGTTTTAAGGTAATCGATGTTTAAGTGAACCGTAATCGATGTTAAAGCATAATCAATGTTGGCTTAAACTGTAATCGATGTGAAAGCATAATCGATGTTGACTTAAACAGTAATTGATGTGAGCGCAATCAATGTGAAAGTATAGTCGATGTTTAAGTAAATTGTAATCGATGTTCATGCAATTGATGTTTAAGTAAACTGTAATCGATGTGTTTGTATAGTAATCGATGTGGCACTTAGTCATTAATCGATATGTATTGAACAGTAATCAATTGGGCTTTCCAGTGCAAATCATGAAATGATAGTGCCATAATTTATTATATTTATGAGAAAAGTATGATAATAAATATATTCATAATATTTAAGTTAATCATTAGTTTTGTTATCACCAAAATAAAGGATAAAATATAAGAGTGGTTCAACAACCTCGATAGACTATGAACGTCACGTCATACCAGACCGCGATATTAACGCACCACACCCCCAGGACGTGTTAAGACCAGCAGTCCAGAAACCTTAGTTTTCATGAAATCATGCTATAAATCCCTGTGTCTAATCTTTGTTAAGTCACTGTCACGCCCCGATGCGGAAAAATCGGAGCATGTAGTTGTATTCGGATCATAAATAGAGCATATATATATAGAATAAGATGACACCACTAAACCATAGGCCAAAATTAATTCAAATATCAACTCCTTATTACATCCTTAAAACTTTAGAGCCAACCATAGGGCCTATTGTTCAAATACATGACAGACTTGAATAGGATAAACTACTACAGACTCTATGTCAACTTTAAAGGTACTATGCCACTGCTGCATGATGTCTGGGGTTTTCTTCACTCTTCCCCCTCCCCTTTAGAATCCATAAGTTAATCAGCACTACCCGAAAATGTTTAGGAAAAACAGGTGTGAGTGCGCTAACGCCCAGTAGGATTTATATCTCATGGTGCGGACAATGATATAAGTAATTAACATTTTTAAGAAGTAGAATTCTTACAAGGCAAAAGACAAAAGCATGCATGATGTTACTAAGAAGACCAATTGACGGATTAGAGTAGAATACTCAACAGAATTTTTATAATGAATTAGACAGACTTTCATAAGCATTGAACAAAGAATTCAAGAATGAGTACTGATCGAATGAACAAGAACTGGCCATATTGACACAAATAACACATATTCACATGATCAAACGTATCATATCAAACAAAGGCACATTCACACAAATCTTGCACACATACTGGTTCCATGCCACGCACCACAAGTCCATACCCCCGTGGCTAATAAGTACATTGGGGTTCTCCTCCCCAGGACCAGACATGACCCTTATTTGCACAGGCATTAGTCAAATGGACCAAAGTCCTATTTTGTGCCAATCAAATCCACAGATTTCCAAGGACAAGCTCATAATAACAAGAATATGATCATCCATGAAATTCAAGGATATGGCAATAGCTCGAGAGATTAATCTGGACAGCATACGACTGGTTTTTAAGTTCCATAAACTTTAATGACTTGACCAACATAGAATAGGATGCATATGGAATAAAGAGTCCTCTAGCTCCAGGGAACTTCAAGGTACAACTGATTAGGTCTCTACAAGGAAATCCATAGAGTACGGAGACTTTTCTAACTATGTATGCAAGGACCGACAATACATGCAATAATCGGAAAGCATATCCAATAAGGAAAGTCAGAACATAGTAAGGATCATGGAAAGAAAACAAAGTAGACTCACGTTGAATCCTAGCATATATTCTCACCAACATGGTTATGACACAGATTGTATCAAGACGTTTTAAACTTTGAGTTGTATTATAAGGACGAAGAGGCATAATCAATGGAGAGTATGATCAATAACTTCCATATAGAACGTTAGAATCATATTCATGTAATTAATGTTTTTAACATGTGGTTGATGGCTTTTAAAGTACAGGCGTAGACTAATCAACATGCTGGCAAGACTAAGAAAATAATGTAGACTCACTTGCTTGATCCATAACTCCAAATCTAGGGTTCCTGGGATGAAACTATAAACGAAAGGGGTTGCTGGAAAGGGAAAGTAAACATATCTATGGCTTTGGGTTGACCCAGTTGGTCTCGGTTGAATGAAACTTGAGAAGAATAGGAAAAGTCTAAATCTTGTGCGAAGTTTTGGAAAAACACTTGATACTTTTTATATGAATGGTGAAATTAGGAAGAATAGGGACACATAAGAACATACTTAAAGGACTTTCAGATGATATACTCTATGTTAAGTTGGTGCCCGAGATTACCTATGTAAGATCCAGCTCTCTTGAGCCTTGGCCCTGTCCTCAGGGTTGCGACGGACTTGCTGGTCACGATGGTGTCGCGACAGTAGGGCCGGACGAGACATGGTTCTTGTCATGGCACTCTTGCCCATCGCGTTCTAGTGGCGACGGCGGTGGGCGTCGCATTCTTGTCGCACCGTCTGGAGGAGACGCGACTTCATTCTAAATGTTCTAACACTTGTCCTTTCTATTAGAATGACCTTGTCGGGTGTCAGGCGCATACAATGTTGATGCGACATGGCAGACCATCGTGTTCTGGTTTGAGCGGTCTTTGGTTTGACCACTTTTGGGGTCGTGATCTGGGGGTCGGTCATGACATGGTGTCACGACCTATGGAGTCATCGTGACAAGGATCTTGCCACACCGCCCTGACCCGTCGCTTTTCTGGGGCTATCAGTTCAAAACCGAGGCAGGCACCCCTCCCCCTTCTGATCCTTGTTTCATTGCCACGTTTGGGGTTTAGGGTGAGAGATCCATGCTTTGTTCGTGGAGAGGTTTTCTTGAGCATAGAACTTCTTGTTTAATGCATAATCCGATGGGTTTGAGGGTGGTTTTCCTTGTTTACATGCTTTCCTAGAGTCTTCCATGCTCCCCTTCCCCTGATGGTGTGGTTTATGGTGTTGTTGGGGTGATCCTTGGGAGGACTGTCCCGATACCCTCCTCTGTCTGAGATCGCTACCGGTTTAAGGGTCGCAATAGCTCTGGGCGTCGCGATCGCATCGCGACTGCCTTGGGTGTCACATCCCGAGAATTACGCAGCAGAAATATATTTGAAGTAATACGTTTGATATTCTGAGACGTGAACAATCGACAAATAAGCCTCTAGCTAGCAAGCATTAGATGTACTATCAACACAAACATAATAGGGCCCACAATAATGAACACAACTAAACTTGTATTCCAATCTCAACACTTTATCTTAATTCAAAATGGAACTAATACAACTCTTCCATTGTTGTACTACAGAACTAAGACTCAATAAAAGACAAATTACATATGATCTCACTACCTACTACATGTAACTACTCTCAAGATAACTATGGAAAGACACATGTTGAGGAAATATCCTTATCTATATTGCTAATACATTGCTAAACATTTATCATGATGTTTTTTCTATAACAAAACTTTTTAATATCTTCGTTTCTACCATTTAAGAAAATTAATAATTCAAAGGCTCTTATATATATACAAATATATCTTAGCCAAAGTTCATGCTTACACAGAATCTTTCAACACAAATGAAATTTCTCTAAGTGCATAATGTATACTGTATATCACACAAACTCCGACTCTTGACTCTGACTCTAGGAAAGTCGAAGTAGTGCTTCGATTGATGAACATACTGGTAGCACTCCGACTCCGAAGAAGTTGAAGTTTGGCAGTACTCTGACTCCATAGAAGTCGAAGTCTGGTAGTACTCTGACTCTTGAGAAGTCAAAGTCTGGCAGTACTCTGACTCTTGAAAAGTCGAAGTCTTTGTACCGATTGCTTATCTATTGAGCCTTACTCCGATTCCTTGAAAGTCGAAGTTGGGCTTACTCCAACTTCAGATAACTCGAAATCTACTATCTATTAGTTGGCACTTCGACTTCCTTAAAGTCGAATTTTGCTTGATCCTCACTCCGACTTCTATGAAGTTGAAGTAATTGTACTTCTTCTAAAGTCGAAGTTCATTATCTTACAGTTGTATTGTTGTTACTTACTCTGACTTCTTGAAAGTTGAAGTTTCTTATATCAACTTTTGTATACCTGTACTTAGATGATGTTTATGTTTCTATCAGTGAGCACAACTTAATATATCATTTTGTTTATTGAATGAGTTTTTCACATTGAAATATATTTTACATAAGAATATTTTTCTTAAGACCTTTAAACCATTTTCCTTCAATTAATATAAATTTCAATTATCTTTTTGGTGGGAAAAATATTTTATTCAAAATTACTCATCTATGAAATATTCTTTTTGAGATCTTAAAGATTTAAATATTCTTGTTATCTCATCCAGTGATAGAAAGATAAGGATGATTCTGATCGACAGATGGTCAAGAATTAAATGCTTGAAAGGTATAAACTGTACGGGCTATCTGTCAGAACTTACCTGCCACTGTCAGAAACTCCATGACTTTCAGAAAGAGATCGTGTGCAATTGTCTGTTCATTCTTAAATGTTCTGAACTTCTGTCTAAACTTCATCATACTTTATATGCTTTTATTTCACCTACCTCCGAAGGTATGTATGGAGGTATATGCGTTCGTCTTGTCCTTTTAGGTTTGCAGAACATTTAATGAAGCATGCCTAAGCCTTCAGCCTTGAGCATGACACTCACAGAACTTCCTTGAAGTTGTCTATCAAGCCATGAAGCTACCCACATAGCATGAAGACGTTGGAACCCCTAGAGCTGAAATGAATGAGTGTCATGACAAAAATCTCAAAGACATCAACATCCAAGGTTCAAACAAATATCCTTCAAATGGCTAGCTTCCAACGGTCAAATTCAAACGGGAAGATATTTGAAGCTTATATATATTGAGAAGCTAAAGTTCAAAAAATGATACACAGACAGAATACAAGACAAGACACACACTACACTCGATTCTGAAAGCCAAAAGCAAGAAGTGTCATTACAATGAGAGAAAGCTGCTCCTCAGTCTTTGACTTCCTTGCTCCTCTTTGATTCAAAGAAGTCTTGTCCTCTTAGGTGGTAGTCTGTATTGCAAATTTCTCTTTGTCCACCTTCTCAGTTTTAGAGAGAGCTAGAGACTCATGTCCATCCATTTTTGTTTCTGATTCTCTGTGTTTGTTCATTCTATTGAGCAGACACACAAATGTATTTTTACTTCTGTGTAAGTTAACCCGCAGGGGGTTTGTTCCCTGTAGTGCCCCTCTTGTGAAGGGAAGACCTACATGTGTAGGTAGTCTTTGTACCCCTTGGTAAAGGGAAGATTTGCTTGAGAGCAAGTGGGTTTGTAATACCTCTCAGGTTTGAGAGAAGACCAAGTATTCTTGGCAGTTAGTGAAATCCAAGTGGTTTCTTGGGGACTGGTCGTAGGACTTCCATGTGGGAAGGGCCGAACCAGGATAAAATCTTTGTGCATTTTTGTGTGATTGTTTCTGCCAAATTTTCACTTGTTTCACACACATCACACTGATTACTAACAACTCTATTAAGTGTTATCTAATTTTCAGATAATTTTTAAAGCTCGAGAGGTCCTATTCACTCCCCGCTAGGACAACTATAGTGCCATCTTGATCCAACAAGTGGTATCAGAGTGAGGTCTTCTCAGAAGAATTGAAAGATTTAAGAAGAGATGACAGCTGAAGCTCACAACTATGAAGGTCAATCAGTCACCAGACCACCATTTTTCGATGGTGAGGATTATCAGTACTGGAAGATGTGGATGGAATGCTTCATCAGAGGCACATATTTTGATATGTGATAGGTAATAGAGCAAGGTGATTTCATTATTACTCCTGCTAAATGTACTACTGCAATTACAATAGCTGATAAAGGTAGAATGTCTCTAAATTATAAAGCAAAAAACTATCTATGCTGTGCTTTATCCAAAAGAGAATTCAATAGATTATCTGCATGTAAAATTGCAAAAGAAATGTGGGATAAATTGCAAGTAACATATGAAGGAATAGATAAAGTTAAGCAAACTAGAATAGATATTCTTGTTTCACAATATGAACAATTCAAAATGTTGCCAAATGAAAACATCACTCAAACGTATAACAAATTTTCAAATATAGTAGTTGGTTTAAGTTCTCTTGGTAAAGATCTTTCTGATGAAGAAACTGTCAGAAAAATTCTCAAATCATTGACTCATTCATGGACCCCTAAGGTCACTGCTATTGAAGAAGCTCATGATCTAGCAAAACTTTCCATTGATAAATTAATTGGTTCACTAATGGCTCATGAAATAAACATGGAAAGATTTTCTGAAAGTACTTCGAAAAAGAAAATGCCAAATGCCTTGAAAGCTGCAGATTCTTCTTCCTCTGAGGATTCAAAAGAGAGATCAGACAACAGTGATGATGAAGCCTTGCTGTCAAGAAAACTCTAACAGATTCTTGCCAAAAAGAAGAAATTCGGCTCCAAGAATTACTTCAAAAGAGAAAAGAAGAAAGAGCCAACATGTTATGAGTGCAATCAACCTTGACATTACAAGTCAGAATGTCATAAGCTCAAGAAGAAAGATTCAACTAAAAAGATTGAGAAAAAGAAAGGAAAAGAAAGAAAATTCAGAAAGTACAAAAAGAAGGCAATGGCCGCAGCTTGGGATAATGAAGAAGTCACAAGTTCAGATCCTTCAAGCTCAGAATCAGAAGAGGAGGAATAAGCCAACCTAGCCCTCATGGCAGGACTAGACCAGGTAAATTCTGAAACCTCCTTTACATCTTGTTCTGAATCCGATTCTGACAATTTAGAGGATGCATTTAATGAACTGTATGAAAAATATAAAACAATAGTTAAACAGATGAAAATAGTTAAGTTAAACCTACTGAATCAAGAAAAATCCAACACTTCTCTAAAAGATGAAGTAGAAAAGTTAGGACAAAACTTAACTGAAACTAAATGATCAAATGAACTATTATGTGAAGACTTAAAGAATAAAAATAGTAAAATCATAGAACTCGAATCAAATCTAAAAGAACTAGAAAATGAAGAAAAACTAAGAGCAAAAAACAACTATCTAAGAACAACTATAGATAAAATTACAAAGTGTAAAACATCTCTAGTTACAAAATTGAAAGGTGCTTGAACATGCAAAAAGAAATATGGATTAGGTTACACACCTCCAACAAATGAAATGAACATAGTCTATCCTGAAAACACCCAACTCCTAAATTTGTAAAAGAAAATGAAATTAAAAATCCTAGAAAAGTAAATCAACATGCCTACAAATAGAAACATAAATCCAGTAACACCACACATGCAAAGAATGCATATGATATATGATGTACTCATTGTAATCAACTAGGACACACAATCAACACTTGCACAACTAGACACTTACGTTGGATTCCTAATACTAACCATCAAGGACCAAAAAAAATTTGGGTACCAAAAGTTACAACTTAGTTTTGTTTACATGGTCGCCTGAGAGCATCCAAATGGTATTTGGATAGTGGGTGCTTAAGGCATATGATAGGTGACAGAAGACTGTTTATAAACTTTAGAGATGAGGTTGGTCAAGTCACATATGGAGACAATGGAAAAGGCAAAGTGTTAGGATGTGGAACAGTAGGAACAAAAGAGAAGGATTTAATAGAAGATGTTATGTATGTAGAAGGATTAAAGCATAATCTGATCAGCATCAGTCAACTATGTGATAAAGGTCATTTTGTAAAATTTCAGAATGATAAGTGCATAATTCAAAATGATGGGAAAATAGTTTTTGAAGCACAAATAGTCAAAAATCTATACACCCTACAACTAGAAGAATTGAAAGAAGTTAATTTATGTCTTGCAACTACAAAGAATGAGGAGTCAGATTTATGACACAGAAGACTAGGATATGCGAGCAGATCAGTGATCAAAAAATTAATCAAGCATGATCTAGTTGAAGGTCTTTCGAAGCTTAAATTGAAGAAATCTAGAATCTGTACAACATGTGCAAAAGGAAAATTGTAACACCCCGGAAATTCGGTAATTGGAAAATTAGAAATAAATCGAAAACGATAAAATCAATATTTGTGAAATAGCAAAAATGCACGTGTCATTATCATACATACAAAAACCCATTAGAAAATTTCATAAAAATCATAGTTCAACTCTAAATAATACTCCCTAATGACCCACAGAGAAATTCGTGCAAAGGAAAATCGGATGGTCCAAGTTTAAGGCGTTTTGCGACTAAGTATCGTAATCAGGGAATAAGTCAGGAAATCATTATCACACATACTTAGATGAGTCATAAAATTAAATAAAAATCATAGATGGACTTCAAATAATATCCTCTAATGATCCATCAAGAATTTTGGGTCAATAAAAGTCATTTGGGATATATTTAAGAGTTAGTGTGACTTCCTATCGTAATTAGGAAATAAGTTGGACAACCCATTATTAAGTGTATAAATGAGATCATAAACTAAATGAGAAGTTTATGGTGGACTCCAAACAATATGAGGGGATAGTCCATAAAAGAAATCGGATCAATAAACAACTTATGTCACATGAACAAATTCAAGTATGAAATTAGTAAATAAATAACTTCAATATTATCGGAATGATATAACTTACGTACCACTATTGTACATGAGAAAACACATCGGAAAATTCCGTAAAAATTATAAATCAACCCCAAATATTGTCCCTAAGTGTTCCACGAAGGAATTCGTGCAACGGAAAATCTGATTGGCCGAGTATATGTCACATGTTACCAAGTTACCCGAATTAGGAAACTAAGTCGGAAAATTGTTAACACGGAAAAATAACCCAACCATAAATTAAATAAACATGTTGGAGAGGCTTACAACATTATGTATTAATAACCCATTAACAAGATTGGGCCAATGGAGCACATTTGGCCCAAGGATAGAAATTGGGATAAGAAAATTCCCAGAAATTCGTGTATGTAATTATGCAATAATTAGAGAGGACAATTTAGGGTTAAAATAAGGGTGATTAGTCATGTATGGTAATCCAAAACTGGACCCAACCCTAAGAGGAGGTTTCCTAAGCCGTTGCTACCTCCTTTGGGTGAGAGAATCCCAGATTTCTTGGAAAGCAGGGAGCAGAATTCGCAACCCCTTTCCTAGTCCCGTTAGGACTTGTAACTACACCCTAAAACTATAAGAACTCCTCACAAAACGTTTAGGGAAGGGTTAGCAACAAGTTTGGGTTGTGAGCAACAAGTTTGGAGCACTGGTGGAGTGGAGAACGGCTGGGGAAAACGTGGTCTTCCTCAACCTCGCTCTGCATCAACCCAGAAATCTGCAGAGAGTTCTTAGCATTCAAAGGTAGGTGTTCTCGGGCCAAGATTAAAGAAAACCAACACCATCATGTATTTCTTTGAGTCTAGGTTCATTTACACTTGGTTTGACTAGTTTTCATGGAGTATACATTGTGTATTCATAGTTTTCCCGAAGTCTCGCACAGTTAGGGCTTTGCCCGTTCTTCTTATTTTTCCCATGATTCAAGATCGAATTAGACTAAACTTTCTTAATCAAAGTTCTTCTAATGGAAGTTAATATCATCTTCTATGTTGGACATTTTGTCCAAAAATCTTTCGTTAGAGAGTTATAAGCATGGTAAGAGAGTCTCTGCATGATACTGTGATTTCGGGCTGCACTTAGCTTTGTGTTCTTCACATGTTTTCTTGGGATTCAAGACCGAATTTGATCAAACCCCCAACATCACAGTTCTTCTACTAGTTGTCCTCGTCATCTTTTGTGTTGAATGTTTTGTCTAAATGTCATTCGTTAGAGAGTTATAAGAAGGGAAAGTGAATCGCTGCATGAGACGTGTTTTCTGGTTACACTTGATTTATATGTTTTTGTCTGTGAGGGCCACTAGTGTCGACACTACTTGATCTAGTGTCGACACACTGTCCCAAAACAGCCCAGAAAGTGTTCTAGGAAGGTCTCTAGTGTCGACACTAGCTGATCTAGTGTCGACACACTGTCCCAGTTTGACCTAGAAAGTTTCTGGGAGCTGATCTAGTGTCGACTTTACCTGATCTAGTGTCGACACACTGTCCCATATTGGCCAGAAGGTTTTCTGGAAGCTGTCTCTAGTGTCGACACTACCTGATCTAGTGTCGACACTACTTGACCTTTTTGCCTTATATTTGAAGTACTGTGTCGACACTACCTGATCTAGTGTCGATACTACTTGATCATTTTGCCTTGTATTTGAAGCATTGTGTCGACACCACTTGATCTAGTGTCGACACTACCCTTACAAAAATTTCATATTTTGGGTCTGACTGTTTCATGATGTCTACTAGCATGTGCATGATGTTATATGGTATGCATGGACCTAAAATAAATCAACCCATTGAAAAATAGTAATGATATGAATATGATTCTAATGTGTAATTGTGATTGATCTTATGTCCATTGGATTATCTTGTGATCTTGCTTATTGTCAATTGATAAGATAAGAATATGATATGAATGTGGGGATGAATACATGTTAGTATGGACTTGCTAGTGGAGTTAATGTCATAATTGGCATATGAGTTTCAATAGTTTTATGTTTTCCGGTTTTCAAATAATCATTTGTCAATTGCATACATGATAGGAAAGATCCGTAACTCGTCACTTACACCTTTGCATGAATAGGCACACCCTTCTTGGGGAAATTGAGAGCACATGTTCTGCATATGATCTGTCTTTAGAAACATCTTCATGTCAAGACATTAATGAATTATGAAACATAAGATACGTCGTTATCCTGCCTTGTTCTCTTGAGCTATTTGTCATACCTTGACTCTATGAATGATCATGTTCCTTTTACTACGAGTTTGTTATTGAAACTCTGTGGCCATAATATGAATCTGTTTGTTCGGCACAACGTGGGACTCCGGTCCAAATTTGATCCAATGCCTGTGCAAAAAAAAAGGGCCTGGTCCGGTCCTGGGGAGGAGCACCCCAACGTACTTATTAACCGAGGGAGTATGGACTTCTGGTGCTTGGCATAGCACAAACAAATAGGCAAGATTTGTGGGAATGTGCCTTTGTTTGGTATGATAAGTCTGATTTGATCTGATATGATATGATTTGATATGATACGTCTGATCATGTGAACGCATGATATCTGTCTAAATATGGCCAATCTCTTTTGATACGATTCTACTCTTGAAATATCTGTTCATTGTATATGCAACTCGACATTTTGATCTGATATGATATCCGTTCTATTCTGCTATTCAATATGTTAGTATTGCATACAATGACATCATATTCATGTGCATATCTGCCTATTTAAAATGCAAATCATGTATATTAGTGCCCGCACAATGTTGAGATGTAAATCCTACTAAGCTAGTTCACTCACCCCTATCAACTTGCCCTTTTTCAGGTAGTGATGAGGAACCAGTGGAGTCCAATGGGGCTGGGCAAGAGTGATGAGCACCCGCCATATGAGTAGATGACAGTTTAGAAATAGACAATTGAGTAGTTGATGTATTAGAGAAACATTGTTATTTGAATAATGAACCATTTTCAGTGAGTTCTTCTTATGTAAGGTTGTAACTAGTTGAATGGAATGGAATAAAGTATACTTTTGGTGACCATATTATAGTCTTGAATGTGTTAATATATTCAATTGTGACTCTGCGCTATTCAACTGTGATACGTCTATTTGTATCGTTCACGTCCCCCGGTATTTATTCCGCTGCTAAAATATCGGGGCGTGACAGTTGGTATCAGAGCCCTAAACTTTAGGGTCCAAGGGAATAGGAACATAGATCACACGATTCAAAATCTGTCGTACCTAATGTGAGCTTGGGTAGAAGCAGGGGATAGAAACCGTAGGAGATTGTCACTAATCTCTGCACTTCGAGTCAAAAGGCTGATGAGGAAATGTTGTATGGCCTTTCTTGCCGATGTTGTCATCACAAAGAAAGAAGTCAAAGTTGAGGACACCCGAGTTGTCAGCGAATACGCTGACGTTTTTCCAGAAGACTTGCCAGGAATTCCTCCTGAGCAAGAGGTCGATTTTACCATCGAGTTGGTCCCTAGAGTAGCACCAGTATCTAGGGCACCATATAGAATGACCCCCACAGAACTGAAGGAATTAAAAGAGCAACTGACGGAACTGTTAGAGAAGGGTTTCATCCGACCAAGTACATCGCCTTGGGGTGCACCTGTCCTCTTCGTCAAGAAGAAAGATGGGTCGATGAGGCTATGTATAGATTACAGACAACTAAACCAGTTGACTATCAAGAACTCTATACCTACCTGGTGAGATTGGGTAGAAACATGGGCTTAGTCCAAAATTTTATTAATAACTAAATATTGTAAGTTACAAGGCATTAACAGGGAGTAAATAAGACTGACCGTGTGATAGTTTATTTTTGAAGGAACTTAAATATACATCAATGGAGGATATACCTATAACATCAATGGACGGTCAGAGATTGGTCCAAAGATTTACCAAAGCACTCCGACAAGCTGCTCAACTATTAGAGGATGCCCTAATATTGGCTAAGGGAGATACAAATGAAAAGGAAAGGTCTATGGATGACAAAGGAGTTGGCAAAACTAATAAGAAAGAACAAATTACAACCATAGGAAACTCCAAACCTATAGCCAGAGGGAAACGACCCAACAACAGTAACAGATCGCACAAGAGAAAGAAGTGCAAGAAGAAACTAGTTCCCGCTCCTGTAGAAATGTGCCAGCATTGCAACAAAATAAATCATCGGTCCGAGAAGTACTGGAAATTTCAGGACAAGTGTTTTTGTTGTGGCAGCCAAGACCACAAGGTTAAGGATTGCCCTAATGAGAAATCAAGTTCAGGGAATAAATGGCAGAATGAACCAAGGAAGGAGGTATGAGAGAGGTATTCTTTCTAACTCGCTCTTATTTGACCCTGAAGTTACATCGCCAATCAATCATTATATTATTAGCAATTCACAATTTGATTCTCTGTAAGTCCAGCCTGTAAGCACATGTGAATTTAGGGACCAAATTCTTTTAAGTGGGGGAGTATGTAACACCCCGGAAATTCGGTAATTGGAAAATTAGAAATAAATCGAAAACGATAAAATCAATATTTGTGAAATAGCAAAAATGCACGTGTCATTATCATACATACAAAAACCCATTAGAAAATTTCATAAAAATCATAGTTCAACTCTAAATAATACTCCCTAATGACCCACAGAGAAATTCGTGCAAAGGAAAATCGGATGGTCCAAGTTTAAGGCATTTTGCCACTAAGTATCGTAATCAGGGAATAAGTCAGGAAATCATTATCACATATACTTAGATGATTCATAAAATTAAATAAAAATCATAGATGGACTTCAAATAATATCCTATAATGATCCATCAAGAATTTTGGGTCAATAAAAGTCATTTGGGATATATTTAAGAGTTAGTGTGACTTCCTATCGTAATTAGGAAATAAGTTGGACAACCCATTATTAAGTGTATAAATGAGATCATAAACTAAATGAGAAATTTATGGTGGACTCCAAAAAATATGAGGGGATAGTCCATAAAAGAAATTGGATCAATGAACAACTTATGTCACATGAACAAATTCAAGTATAAAATTAGTAAATAAATAACTTCCGTATTATCGGAATGATAGAACTTACGTACCACTATTGTACGTGAGAAAACACATCGGCAAATTCCGTAAAAATTATAAATAAACCCCAAATATTGTCCCTAAGTGTTCCATGAAGGAATTCGTGCAACGGAAAATCTGATTGGCCGTGTATATGTCACACGTGACCAGGTTACCCGAATTAGGAAACTAAGTCGGAAAATTGTTAACACGGAAAAATAACCCAACCATAAATTAAATAAACATGTTGGAGAGACTTACAAAATTATGTATTAATAACCCATTAACAAGATTGGGCCAATGGAGCACATTTGGCCCAAGGATAGAAATTGGGACAAGAAAATACCCAGAAATTCGTGTATGTAATTATGAAATAATTAAAGAGGACAATTTAGGGTTAAAATAAGGGTGATTAGTCATGTATGGTAAGCCAAAACTGGACTCAACCCTAAGAGGAGGTTTCCTAAACCGTTAATACGTCCTTTGGGTGAGAGAATCCCATATTTCTTGGAAAGCAGGGAGCAGAATTCGCAGCCCCTTTCCTAGTCCCGTTAGAACTTGTAACTACACCCTAAAACTATAAGAACTCCTCAAAAAACATTTAGAGAAGGGTTAGCAACAAGTTTGGGTCGTGAGCAACAAGTTTGGAGCACTGGAGGAGTGGAGAACGGCTGGGGAAAATGTGGTCTTCCTCAACCTCGCTCTGCATCAACCCAGAAATCTGTAGAAAGTTCTTAGCATTCAAAGGTAGGTGTTCTCGGGCCAAGATTAAAGAAACCAACACCATCATGTAGTTATTTGAGTCTAGGTTCATTTACACTTGGTTTGACTAGTTTTCATGGAGTATACATTGTGTATTCGTAGTTTTTCCGAAGTCTCGCACAGTTAGGGCTTTTCCCGTTATTCTTATTTTTCCCATGATTCAAGATCGAATTAGACTAAACTTTATTCATGAAAGTTCTTCTAATGGAAGTCACGATCATCTTCTATGTTAGACGTTTTGTCCAAACGTCTTTCTTTAGAG
Source organism: Colocasia esculenta (assembly GCA_014218235.1). Taxonomy (NCBI): domain Eukaryota; kingdom Viridiplantae; phylum Streptophyta; class Magnoliopsida; order Alismatales; family Araceae; genus Colocasia; species Colocasia esculenta. The sequence goes on along the minus strand of CM024753.1, from coordinate 55,417,555 downwards.
AGTTATAAGCATGGTACGAGAGTCTCTGCATGATACTGTGATTTCGGGCTACACTTAGCTTTGTGTTCTTCACATGTTTTTTTGGGATTTGAGACCGAATTTGATCAAACCCCCAACATCAAAGTTCGTCTACTGGTTGTCCTCGTCATCTTTTGTGTTGAACATTTTATCTAAATGTCATTCGTTAGAGAGTTATAAGAAGGGAAAGTGAATCGCTGCATGAGACGTGTTTTCTGGTTACACTTGATTTATATGTTTTTGTCTGTGAGGGCCACTAGTGTCGACACTACTTGATCTAGTGTCGACACACTGTCCCAAAACAGCCCAGAAAGTGTTCTGGGAAGGTCTCTAGTGTCGACACTAGCTGATCTAGTGTCGACACACTGTCCCAGTTTGACCCAGAAAGTTTCTGGGAGCTGATCTAGTGTCGACACTACCTGATCTAGTGTCGACACACTGTACCATATTGGCCAGAAGGTTTTCTGGAAGCTGTCTCTAGTGTCGACACTACCTGATCTAGTGTCGACACTACTTGACCTTTTTGCCTTATATTTGAAGCACTGTGTCGACACTACCTGATCTAGTGTCGACACTACTTGATCATTTTGCCTTGTATTTGAAGCATTGTGTCGACACCACTTGATCTAGTGTCGACACTACCCTTACAAAAATTGCATATTTTGGGTCTGACCATTTCATGATGTCTACTAGCATGTGCATGATGTTGTATGGTATGCATGGACCTAAAATAAATCAACCCATTGAAAAATAGTAATGATATGAATATGATTCTAATGTGTAATTGTGATTGATCTTATGCCCATTGGATTATCTTGTGATCTTGCTTATTGTCAATTGATAAGATAAGAATATGATATGAATGTGGGGATGAATACATGTTAGTATGGACTTGCTAGTGGAGTTAATGTCATAATTGGCATATGAGTTTCAATAGTTTTATGTTTTCCGGTGTTCAAATAATCATTTGTCAATTGCATACATGATAGGAAAGATCCGTAACTCGTCACTTACACCTTTGCACGAATAGACACACCCTTCTTGGGGAAATTGAGAGCACATGTTCTGCATACGATCTGTCTTTAGAAACATCCTCATGTCAAGACATTAATGAATTATGAAACATAAGATACGTCGTTATCCTGCCTTGTTCTCTTGAGCTATTTGTCATACCTTGACTCTATGAATGATCATGTTCCTTTTACTATGAGCTTGTTATTGAAACTCTGTGGCCATAATATGAATCTGTTTGTTCGGCACAACGTGGGACTCCGGTCCAAATTTGATCCAATGCCTGTGCAAAAAAAAGGGCCTAGTCCGGTCCTGGGGAGGAGCACCCCAACGTACTTATTAACCGAGGGAGTATGGACTTCTGGTTCTTGGCATAGCACAAACAAATAAGCAAGATTTGTGGGAATGTGCCTTTGTTTGATATGATAAGTCTGATTTGATCTGATATGATATGATTTGATATGATACGTCTGATCATGTGAACGTATGATATCTATCTGAATATGGCTAATCTCTTTTGATACGATTCTACTCTTGAAATATCTGTTCATTGTATATGCAACTCGACATTTTGATCTGATATGATATCCGTTCTATGCTGCTATTCAATATGTTAGTATTGCATACATTGTCATCATATTCATGTGCATATCTGCCTATTTAAAATGTTAATCATGTATATTAGTGCCCGCACAATATTGAGATGTAAATCCTACTGAGCTAGTTCGCTCACCCCTATCAACCTGCCCTTTTTCAGGTAGTGATGAGGAACCAGTGGAGTCCGATGGGGCAGGGCAAGAGTGATGAGCACCCGTCATATGAGTAGATAACAGTTTAGAAATAGACAATTGAGTAGTTGATGTATTAGAGAAACATTGTTATTTGAATAATGAACCATTTTCAGTGAGTTCTTCTTATGTAAGGTTGTAACTAGTTGAATGGAATGGAATAAAGTATACTTTTGGTGACCATATTATAGTCTTGAATGTGTTAATATATTCAATTGTGACTCTGTGCTATTCAACTGTGATACGTCTGTTTGTATCGTTCACGTCCCCCAGTATTTATTCCGTTGCTAAAATATCGGGGCGTGACAAAAATAGACCAAGACATCTTTTCATTCCAAAACAATAGTAACAATTTCCAAACATTTGGAACTCATTCATATGGATCTGTTTGGACCAATGAGAACAGTTAGTCTTGGAGGAAAAATTTATGGCTATGTAATTATGGATGATTACTCAAGATACACTTGGATATCATTTTTGGAAGCCAAATTAGAAACATTTTTAGCTCTTTTAAAGTTTAGTAAGTTAGTATAGATGAACCAAAAATTTCAGATAGTTAGTATTCGATTTGATCATGGTGGAGAATGAAGAAATTGTCAAGTTCTGTAAAGAAAATGGCATAGAACATAATTTCTCTGCACCAAGAACACCTTAACAGAATGGAGTAGCAGAAAGGAAGAACATGGCACTACTGGATATGACCAAAACTATGCTCACAAAATACAATCTACCAAGATATTTCTGGGCAGAGGCAGTCAACACAGCCTGCTACATTATCAATAGGTGTATGATCAGACCAATCTTGAAGAAGACACCCTATGAACTCTACAAGGACAAAAAGCCAAACATCAGTCATCTTCGACCATTTGGTTGTAAGTGTTTCATTTTAAATAATGGCAAAGATAATTTAGGTAAATTGGATGCCAAAAGTGATGAAGGTTTTCTATTAGGATATATCTCAAAACCTAGAGGATACAAAGTATTCAACAGAAGAACTTTAACTATTGAACAATCTGTTCATATTCTATTTGATGAAACTAACCCTTCAATTAAGAAAATAGAAGAAGAGGATGTTGTTGAAAAACTGTGCAGGGATCTAGAACAAGCTTCTCTTGAAGAGAAAGAAGAAGATTAATAAGATCCACCACTAAAGGACTACAACAACAATAAGAAACACATGAAGGATTACCTAGAAGATTGAGGTATCACAAAGATCATCCAAAAGAAAATATTATATGTGATCCTCAAGACAAGGTAAGAACAAGAGGTATGACAACCCCCTATGATTTCATTGCATTCGTTTCTCAAATAGAGCCTAAGACAATCGATGATGCATTAGCAGATGAATCTTGGATCCTAGCTATGCAAGAGGAACTTAATCAGTTCCAACGTAGTCAGATCTGGACTCTTGTCCCTAGACCTTATGATCATCCAGTAATTGGGACCAGATGGGTCTTCAGAAACAAAATGGATGAATCAGGAGTGATCACAAAGAACAAAGCTAGACTGGTAGCACAAGGATATTCCCAAGAGGAAGGTATGGACTTTGATGAAACATATGCCCCAGTTGCTAGATTAGAGATAATTAGAATTCTATTAGCTTTTGCATACTCTCTTAATATCAACTTATTTCAGATGGATGTCAAGAGTGCTTTTCTAAATGGTTTCATAAAAGAAGAAGTGTATGTTGAGCAACCACCAGGTTTTGAAGATACTAAGTATCAAAATCATGTTTTCCATCTAAAGAAATCATTATATGGCTTGAAACAAGCTCCAAGAGGTTGGTATGAAAGACTAAGTGCTTATCTTATATCACATGATTTTATAAGAGGTAAAGTAGATAGCATTTTATTTATTAAGAAATGTTTAGAAGGAATCTTAATTGTCCAAATATATGTTGATGATATTATCTTTGGTTCTACTAATGTATCACTCTGCAAATTCTTTGAAAATCTCATGCAAAGTGAGTTTGAGATGAGTATGATGGGTGAGCTTAACTATTTTCTTGGGTTGCAAATCAAGCAGACCAAGGAAGGTACTCACATTTGTCAAACCAAATACAATTTAGATTTACTTTCTAAATATAGTTTTGACAAGTGTAAGCCCTTAGGAACACCCATGAGCTCAGACATTAAGTTAGATAGTGATCCACTTGGTAAGAAAGTAGATCAAAAGATCTATAGAGATATGATTGGGTCATTACTCTATCTTATTGGTAGTAGACCAGACATAATGTTCAGTGTATGTTTATGCGCCAGATTTCAAGCTGATCCTAAAAAATCTAATGTTAATACTGTTAAAAGAATTTTTAGATATCTTATAAATACAAGTAAATTGGGTTTATGGTATCCCAGATGTTCTGAATTTAAACTGCTTGGATATAGTGATGCTGACTATGCTAGATGCAAAATAGATAGAAAAAGCACCAGTGGTACTTGTCAAATTCTTGCAGGATGCTTGATTTCTTGGCCTTCCAGAAAGCAGAATTCTGTAGCTTTGCCCACAATAGAAGCAGAATATATTGCAGCTGAAAGTTGCTCCACTCAGCTGTTGTGGATCAAACATCAACTGGAAGACTATGGTCATACACTTCATGCAATTCCAATACTGTGTGACAACACAAGCGCAATCAACTTGACCAAAAATCCAATTCAACACTCAAGAACCAAGCACATTGACGTCATACATCATTTCATCAGGGACCATGTAAGTAATGGGTATGTTCTACTTGAATTTGTCACTACAGATAATCAATTAGCTGATATATTCACTAAACCTCTCCTCGAAGATAGATTTAATCCTGATTAAGAAACTGAATTTTCCTTACTACTTTATTTATTACATTTATTGTAACGACCCGACCTCCCGGACCCTCGCCAGGGGTCCCGAGGGTCGCGCCACCACCCATGGATCTGAAGATCCGGAAGGGTTAGAAGAAATAGTCTAGTGAGATATGTACTAAATTTAAATAACTATAACAATATGTACAATATACAAAAGGTTTGTACAACGGGTCCCAAGTAAAAGCACAGGTACAAGAAGAAAGGTGCAGACCTTAAGGGGCATACACCGAGGACTTGCAAAGCACAACTCTCAGCTCACTCGGCTACAAGAGCTCATAGCGCTCGTTCTCACTGCTGCTGATAACACACGGTGCCACAGCCACTTCTGCAACCCGTCCGACACCGAGCTCCCGCGACGACGAGCCCCTAGCTGAAGGAAGTAGGGGGGTGAGCATCGTGAACAAGGCCCAGTAGGGATTACCAGTCCCTCATCGGCTAGAGCAGCAGGAACTCTGAAAACAGGAAACTACCCTAGAAAGCTGTAAAGCGAGGAACACCTACAACAGGGTACTACTAAGCAGTGGAAGAGAACAGCGCAACGCCACAACCACCAACCGAGGTCGGGCCACACACACAACTCCCGCAGAAACCAGCGGAGTCGGGCACACAGTGGAAGCAACCCTCGGCACCCCTGCCAAGACCACAGAACAACCAAGTGAGAACGACGTCTCACCACAAGCACGACCACCTCAGACCTCCAAGGGGTCGAGGGCCCACAAGCAGAACCACCCTAGACCGCGAATACACTGCAAGGTCGGGAAGCCATACATGCCGGTGCCACTGTGGACTGGCACCCAAAAATGGAACTACGGTACCGAGAGGACACCGAGCGGGAACCACCAGAAGCACGGGTCCGCACAAGGCCAGACCAACGATGCCCACGAGAGCTAAGCACAGCTAGGCTAAAACCGCCGTGCAAGCTAGGGAACGAGGAACACTCGGAAACGTCATGAGGAAACACCGTCACAACAACAGCAACCAAGCCACCGCCGCTAGCAGCCAAGAGGGGGACCCGTAGTCCACATGCTCTGCTCGCTAGCCTAGCTCCTGCCTCCGCCTCCGCGGAAGGGTGAGACAGAGCCGCCAAGAACACACAACATGTTGGGTTGAGTGTGTTTTGGAATTTTCTAAAGTTGTATTTTAATGATCACCAATGAACATCACTCACACCTTGATTTTGATGATGACATATTTTGATTTTGATGATGACATATTGTGTTTTTGATGATGACATATTGTGATTTTGATGATGACATATTGTGATTTTGATGATGACATATTGTGATTTTGATGATGACATATTGTGGTTTTGATGACGATTTGTGTGATTTTGTACTTAATGTGTTGAACATGTTACATACATCATTTATGTAATAACAATGCTCAAAAAGCATGTTTCAAATACTTTACACCTCATACTTTGATGATAATACCTTGTACTAATGTCTTATGTGTTAAATTCTCAGGGATATACATGTTTTATCATGGTAGTGTCGACACAGATGGTGTCGGCACTGAGTCATAGTCCCTCAAGCTTTTTCATGAAGACATGGTCAAGTGTGTCGACACAGTCCATAGTGTGTCGACACTAGACCCAGCTTCCAGGAGATCCATTTGTCTAACTGGGACAGTGTGTCGACACAGTCAGTGGTCGTGTCGACACTAGACCCAGCATCCAGAAGACCCTTTTTGCGCAAACGGGACAGTGTGTCAACACACTCAGTGGTAGTGTCGACACACTCCGACTGAAATATGAACTTATGATTTATCTGGACACGTGGCTGTTGAGAATCAAGGGATTTGACCTAGATTTCCGTATCCTTGCACCCCAAGGCACCTTATGGACATATGGGGCTATAAATACCCCCAATCCTTGTACTCCAAAGGATATCCCACGAAAGAGAGCCCATACACTTCCAGAAGAAGCTTTTTATCTGCAAAAAGGGGCTTTCCAGATCTTGCTCCACCTCCAGAAGTTGCAAGCCATCCTTTCAAGAGGAAGGACGTGGGAATCAAGGGGAATCTCTGGAGAGAAGCTTGCTGTGCTAGGAAAGGGAGCAGATCCAGCTGAAGAGGAGCAGTAGAAGAAGGATTTCTGGCATTTCAGATGCCATCAAAGCAGAGCATCGCCAATTGAGGAGAATCTCCATCGATTTCCATCAAGGCTCCTCAATTCAAGTGTCTGCAAGGCCTATTCATCGAAGAACACTCATTCTACATACATTTCTCTCACTTCTGAGTTTGTTCTTCCTTATTTTGTCTATGAGATTTGTGCATGAAGTTCTGCACAAATTTCTGTGTATGAATCTGTCATGAATCAGATCATTGCTAGAGGATCTGATCTCTTTTGTGTTTGATCTAGCTTTTGTACCGTGAGCCATCGAGCTTTGGTTTGTGAGTCGTCGCACTCACTGTGTGGTTTGAGTCGTCGTGCTCAATTTAGAGTCGTCATGCTCCGGGTGTTGCTTGAGCCGTTGTGCTCAGTTTGTGAGTCGTTGAACTCAAGGTTGTGTGTTGAGCCGTCGTGCTCTAGGTTGTTTGGAGTCGTCGTACTCCAGTGTGTGTTGTACTCAAGGTTTTGAGTAGTGTGGTCTCATTGTGTGAGGGGTGGACGTAGGAGTCACTGGAGGTGATTTCCGAACCACCTAAAAATTCTCTGTGCAGTGGTTTGAATTGTGGTTTGACTTTGTATTGCGCTAGATGCATGCATAGGGGTTTCGTTCACACTTCTAATTGATTTGCTCACACACACTAATCACACATAATCCACACACACCCACACTTCAGATCAGTAATTTGTTTGTCTGAATTGATCTCTAATTCGAAGTAATTTAGAATTGCTTAAGCTTCCGCATTAATTTGTGTTAGATCTATTCAACCCCCCCTTCTAGATCTGATCCATCCACCTATTCGATTCTACAATTGGTATCAGAGCAGGTTAATATCTGTTTCTGATCTGATTTGATTGCTTCTATTTGATCTCTGTGTTATATGCTTGAATTGTTTGCTTGCTCTTTCACTATCTCATTTTAATTGATGGATTCTCAAGGATTTGTAGCTGAAGGCCATTCCATTAATAGACCACCATATTTTGATAGGTATGATTATTCATACTGGAAAAATCACATGCAAGTTTTTCTTAGGGCTCAAAACTATGAAATCTGGAGGATAGTTGAAGTGGGTCCTTATGAAAATCATGAAGATGAGGAGAATTGGACTAGAGAGAAAATTAGGAAAGCTACTCTTAATTACAGTGCCATGAATATGATTCAATGTGCTGTCCACCCTAAAGAATATTCAAGAATATCCATGTGTAAATCTGTTGAAGAAATGTGGGATAAACTTGAATTAATGTATGAAGGAACATCTCAAGTTAGGGAAACCAAAGCAAACATACTTGTTTCTGAATATGAATTGTCTATGATGAAATCTGATGAATCAATTTCTGAAATGTTTGCTAGGTTTATGATAATTGTCAATGGACTGAAGACATTAGGTAAGGAATACACTGATGCTGATTTGGTAAGAAAAATCTTGCGCTCTCTATCATCTGTTTGGCACACAAAGGCTACAGTGACTGAACATTCTAAGGATTTATCGAAAATCTCTTTGGATGAACTCAGAGGATCTTTAATGGCTTATGAAATAAATCTGAAAAGAAGTGAAGAACATATGCTTAAAGCTAAACCAGTAGCACTTAAGGCTTCATCATGCAACAAAAATAAAAATAAAGAAGAATCAAGTTCTGATGAGTCTGAGTCCAATGAGGATGAACTTGCCCTCATGACTAGGAAATTCAGAAAAATTTTAAAATCAGGAAGAGGAAAATTCAATGGAAAGAAAAAATATTCCTCTGGTAAAAGGAATGCTTCTTCTTCAAATTTTAATGCTGGTAGAAATAAAAAAACTGATGAAGGTATTATTTGCTACAGGTGCAACAATGCAGGACACATGAAGTGTGAGTGTCCTGAGATGAAAAATGACAAATACAAGAAGAACAACAAATTGAAGAAGCCAAAAGCTATGATGGCTACTTGGTCAGATGAAGACCAAAGTGAGGATGAAGAAGAGAACAATAAATGATGAGTTATGCTTTATGGCCAACAGCAGTGATGGAAAGGATTCACAAAGAAAAGGAGCAAAAGAAATTCACAAGTACTTAATGGCAAAGAAGAGCTTCAATGAATCCAGAAAATCAACAATTCAAAAGACTTTGGCTCTAACAGCACATTCCATGATCTCAGAGCATTCTTCATCCTCTTCAGAACACAAGAGTTCAAATGGGTCTACAAGGTCAGGTAAATCAATTCCAGATCCATTTATGTATTCTAATTCTGACTCTGATGTAGATGAAGGCATGTCTTATGTTGAATTGATTGAATTCTGTGAAAAGATGCAAAATCTTAATGCAAAGCTGAACACTAAAAATAAAGATTTGAAAAAGACTTTAAAACATTGCTACAAAGAGAGTAAAAAATTGAAAAATACACTTGAATTGCTCCAGAACAATGATAAAGATCCTTCACAAGAAAATGAGAATTTGAAAATTGAAGTTCAGAAACTGAATTCTGAAAAAGAAAGTTTGAAAGATAAAATCAAAATTTGTGAAAACATGTTGTCCAAGTTGAAAGAAAATCATGATCAATTGGAATATGAAAATTTTGATTTGAAATATGAAAATGAAAAATTGATTGATCTCAATAGAAACTTCAAATTTGATAATGACCAATTAAACAAACAGATTTCTAACATGGCTCATGATCATCAAATAAATGAAAGATGCAAACAACTTGTTGAAGAAAGTTGTCACTTAAAGAGAAAGATTGAATGCTTGTTGCATGACAAAGCATTGGACAATGACTGTAGCAATTTAAGTAATAAAATTGCTGATTTAGAAAAACAAATTGCTCAATTTGAAAATGAAAAGAACAAGATGAAAAATGGTTTAGATGTCATGCTAAATAAACTTCAAATTTTAGAAAAAGAAGTTGTTGCATGAAAAGCAGAAAAACAGAAGTTTCAAGATGAATTGAAGAATACTATAAACACAAGTCTTGCTTCTGTAAAAAATAAGGAAAATGAAAAGAAAACCAAAGTAATATTTGTTAAAGCTGCTGCGAACAAGAACTTTGATATCTCTAATGAAAAATCAATGAAAGTTCATGTTCAGAAACAGACAGAGAAAAAGAAAAATGCTTCTGTCAAGAAGATTCATCTACTTCCTCCATTAGTCCAAAAAGCTCCAAGGCAAGTTTCAAATTCACATCATGCCAAGAGCCACCAAAAGGTACCTCCTCCTCATGGTAAGCCTCCTCACATGAAAAAGAGATTCCAACAAATGCATACATGCCAAGGTAAGTACCAGGTAAGAAATGATCTCATTTGCTTTAATTGTAATAAACCTGGTCATTTAGCCAAATTTTGCTGGTATAGAGATCAATATTTCCATAAATATGTCAAATTAGTCCAGTGCTTCATATGTCATAAATTTGGGCATACTTCTAGGGAATGTTGGCATAGAATTGATAATCTTATGCATGCTCCCATGTTTCATGTTAATGCACATAAGAATAAAGATTATGTTCATGTTGAAAACACTCAGAAATTCTATGTACATGAAAAGGGAACTGTTGCACAAAAGATCTCTTCTGAATTCCATGTTAAAAATCTCAATGATAAAAATCTGAAAAATAGAAAACAAATTGTTCAGTATGTTAGTGGTGCATTCTATACCAATAACTCTAAGATTAGAAACCAAGATTCTAGTGTTTCTAGTCTTCAAAAAAATGCACCCAATATCAAATCCTTTTGGATTCAAAAATCGTTGTTGCAGATTCATGGAAGATCCTTAGGACCCAAACAAGTTTGGGTTCTGAAATGTGCTACTTGAATGCTGGATGCAGGGATCCTTGTAGTCAATTTCAAGATGAAGGCTTCATGACCAAGGCTACAAGGAAAGTAAGTGAAGGGAATGAAAGAAAATGAAAATCTCACCAGGTAAATACTTCTGAGAGATTCCCTGCTAAATAAAAATTGAAATCAATTGAAACTCTTATGCAAAGATCAATTGGTATATTAAATGGTGAACTGTGGAAGGACAAGTCAGGCTTGTCTGAAAACTATCATTATGTTTGAGGAATAACCTCCGCCAAGTACCAGAAGTCATGTTATGCTTAAAGCTAATTGTGTGCATAATCATGTGTGAATTGCTTGCTAGCTTTTTCATTCCATGCACATATTAAGGGGGAGTAAATTTGAAAAAGTGCAAAAATGTTCTTGAAAATGCAATGAATTTCATGCTAAAACTAATGAATAATTGACCTTTTTGCAGTGACTATGTGGTATATCAAATGGTGAAATGTGAAAGGACAAGTTAGGCTTGTCTGGAAACTCTCATCATGCGTGAGAAAAATTCTCCACCAAGTATCAATAGTCTTTTTCTGCATAAAGGTCATCAAGAAAAATGAAAATCTCAAAAACCTTATTTTAAGTCTTTGAAACACTTTTGAGTTTTTGAAAAACTTTTCTCCATCAATAAATTTCCTGTTGATGTATGCTTGATCATGTTCATACTTTTTCTGTGCAAACTGCCTGGAATGAACATATCTAAATTGCTTAAATGATCATTTCGTATCATGCATATCTTATGGGGGAGTAAGTCAAAAGAATCTTTGAGTGAAATGCTGGAGAAATATTCTTTCATATCTGATTTATCAACAACTCCCATTTAGTTTGTTGACAAATGTTCTTGCAAAGCTGCTTAATAAAAGTCTTCATGTTTTTACAAATAAATTCCTCACTCTCACATTGCATTGGTATTCTTGGTATATCAAATGGTGATTTAAAGAAAGACAAGTCAGGCTTGTCTGGACACTTTCACTATGCGTGAGTATATGTCTCCGCCAAGTATCAAGATCCTTATATGCAATAGTTGAGGGGGAGTCCTTGTCTTTTAATAAAACATTCTTATTCATTCTATTTTCACTTCATTCCATTCCTTTTTCATCAATAATCCTCATGTTCACCTTGTGAGGGGGAGATACATGAAAGGGGAAGTCATTGTCACATTCCTTAACTTTACTTGTCTATGTTGAACCCCAAACTCATCAGAATGTTTGAGTCATTGTGCTATTTTCTTATGAGAGAATTAAGACATTGAAACTAAACTCATTGTGCATTTAGTTTAATTTCAAAGATTCATTATCATTTCAAGGTTAAGTAATTTTAATACTGAATGTTTTTAAAATGACTTGCAAAACACTTGTAGGCACATGAGTGGCTTTACTATTTAACATGTGCATATTTAAGCTTTATTTTTACCACATGTTAAGAATAATTTTTCTAAATTCATAGTCATGACTTGTCTGGTCAAAGCAAATATATTCCTGTAAAACATCAAAAGAAAATGATCAACAATCTGGAAAGATACAAACAGAGCAATGCAAATTCTTGACCACTGAGTAATCGGGTCATTTCACCTAAAAAGTGATTTGTTTCGCGTCAAAAAGTGGAAATCAAAGTTTTTAACTCTGTATAAGATAATGAAAGTTAAACCACTGAGTAATCAGGAGGTCTTGCATCTGATCAATGTGATCTCTTGCACTGAAAAGTGAGATTTAACTAATTTATTCTTGTATTCTTTCCCAGTTCAAAATGAAAGAAAATCAACTTGACAAGATGGAAAAATTTAAGACCTTAATAAAGTTCATGTTTACTGAGTTTAGACCTATTATTCTACATTGTGTTACAATTAAAGCTCCTAACATCCTTGTTAAATATTTCTGCTCACTCATATAGGTCACTTTACTTCACATTTGCATCATTATTTTAACTACATTCAGATCATTATATTTTGCTATACTTTGTGTTGAGTGTGTCTTTGTGATTAAACTTTATTGCACAATACAAAAAACACAATAATTTCTCTCATATGTAAATATCACTTTGCCTCACTTATTTTGATTCTTCCTGCACTTTCCTTTTCACAACTGGAATTCTTCATCTCCTACCATTCTTTGCTTCTTTCTCTTATCTATCTTATTAATGATGTCAAAAAGGGGGAGAAAGTTCCTTAAAAGGGGGAGAAAGTTCTTAAAAAAGGGGAGAAAGTTTCTTATGGGAGAAAATTCAAAAAGGGGAGATTTGAGTCAGGCTATTTGAGTCAGGCTATTGGGAGATTGTGCATATGTTTTGTCATCATCAAAAAGGGGGAGATTGTTGGGTTGAGTGTGTTTTAGAATTTTCTAAAGTTGCATTTTAATGATCACCAATGAACATCACTCATACCTTGATTTTGATGATGACATATTTTGATTTTGATGATGACATATTGTGTTTTTGATGATGACATATTGTGATTTTGATGATGACATATTGTGATTTTGATGACGACATATTGTAGTTTTGATGATGACTTGTGTGATTTTGTACTTAATGGGTTGAACATGTTACATACATCATTTATGTAATAACAATGCTCAAAAAGCATGTTTCAAATACTTTACACCTCATACTTTGATGATAATACCTTGTACTAATGTCTTATGTGTTAAATTCTCAGGGATATACAGGTTTTATCATGGTAGTGTCGACACACCCATTGATGGTGTCGGCACTGAGTCATATTCCCTGAAGCTTTTTCATGAAGACAGGGTCAAGTGTGTCGACACAGTCCATGGTCGTGTCGACACTAGACCCAGCTTCCAGGAGATCCATTTGTCTGACTGGGACAGTGTGTTGACACAGTCAGTGGTCGTGTCGACACTAGACCCAGCATCCAGAAGACCCTTTTTGCGCAAATGGGACAGTGTGTCGACACACTCAGTGGTAGTGTCGACACACTTCGGCTGAAATCTCAACTTATGATTTATCTGGACACATGGCTGCTTGGGAATCAAGGGATTTGACCTAGATTTCCATGTCCTTGCACCCTAAGACACCTTATGGACATATGGGGCTATAAATACCCCCAATCCTTGTACTCCAAAGGATATCCCACGAAAGAGAGCCCATATACTTCCAGAAGAATCTTTTTGGCTGTAAAAAGGGGCTTTCCAGATCTTGCTCCATCTCCAGAAGTTGCAAGCCATCCTTTCAAGAGGAAGGATGTGGGAATCAAGGGGAATCTCTGGAGAGAAGCTTGCTGTGCTAGGAAAGGGAGTAGATCCAACTGAAGAGGAGCAGTAGAAGAAGGATTTCTGGCATTTCAGATGCCATCAAAGCAGAGCATCGCCAATTAAGGAGAATCTCCATCGATTTCCATCAAGGCTCCTCAATTCAAGTGTCTGAAAGGCCTCTTCATCGAAGAACACTCATTCTACATACATTTCTCTCACTTCTGAGTTTGTTCTTCCTTATTTCTTCTATGAGATTTGTGCATGAAGTTCTGCACAAATTTCTATGTACGAATCTATCTTGAATCAGATCATTGCTAGAGGATCTGATCTCTTTTGTGTTTGATCTAGCTTTTGTACGTTTATGAGTCGTCGCACTCACTGTGTGGTTTGAGCCGTCGTGCTCAATTTAGAGTTGTCGTGCTCCGGGTGTTGCTTGAGCCGTTGTGCTCAGTTTGTGAGTCGTTGAACTCAAGGTTGTGTGTTGAGCTGTCGTGCTCAAGGTTGTTTGGAGTCATCGTACTCCAGTGTGTGTTTTACTCAAGGTTTTGAGTAGTGTGGCCTCACTGTGTGAGGGGTGGACGTAGGAGTCACTGGAGGTGATTTCTGAACCACCTAAAAATCCTCTGTGCAGTGGTTTGACTTTGTATTACGCTAGATGCATGCATAGGGATTTCGTTCACACTTCTAATTGATTTACTCACACACACTAATCACACATAATCCACACACACCCACACTTCAGATTAGTAATTTGTTTGTCTGAATTGATCTCTGATTCGAAGTAATTTAGAATTGCTTAAGCTTCCGCATTAATTGGTGTTAGATCTATTCAACCCCCTTTCTAGATCTGATCCATCCACCTATTCGATCCTACACAACACACGCAACACTGTAGCCTGGCCAAGCTGTGGCCACACGCCTGACCTCTCTACGCGGCTCCGGAACCAACGTAGAAGGAGGCAGTAAGACAAAGAGCTGGTTAGCCTGCACCGAGTAGAACTCCATCCGTCCTCGGTATTCCAAGCCTAGTCAAGAGAGCTCTACAAACGACTCAACGCCGCTACCCAAACCACTGTTTTCCCCTCCGCTCTAGAGTCTGCCACGTCGGCTGCCAACTCGAGCACGCTCATAGCCCAGAGTACTCTCTCAACAGGCTCCCGAGGATGGGGTCCCAGGCAATGGAGAGAACCTCTGAACGGGACAAGCCCTCAAGTGCCAAGCAACGGGCGAACAGGCAGGGCAGCTCAAGAAAACCATGCCGAACTGCTGGCTTGTAACACACGGCAAGTCCAGTAAGCGAGAGGCACGCACGGACTCTCAGAGGGGCCGACAGCCAACCATACACGCATGAGAAAAGCCGGAGTCTCAGAACACTACTAGCTAGCATGGAAAGTCATCGCTCTACTAATAATCGATGGACCGCCTGCCAATCGATTATTAGCCAGACGCGACCCTTCTAGCACCACTGCCAGGACATGGCCACGAAGGTGTCACCTTCGGTTGCTGAACGCAGGGAGGAAACCTGCCGCATTTCCTTCCAGAAGGTCCTAAGGGCAAGGCCTGCTCTGGGGCACATGCCGACACACAACCGGGCCTACGAAAGCACCCGAGGAAACAGAGGTACTGTCGTGACCCCCAAGGCCGTCGTGACACCATCACGACGGTAAAGGGCGCCGCGACAGCCTTGTCGCGACCAGGTGAAGCGCCGCGACAGGAACCTTGTCGCGACCCAGAAACGCGACAGCCTTATTGTGACCGCCAACCGCGTCGCGATAAGGTCGTGCCCCACAGGGCCGACGCCTCCTCTGAGGTCGCGACGCGCCGAGCCATCGCGACACCAGCAACGAGGCAGACCAACAGGATTCTTAATTCCGGGCTGCCCACAAACCATATAAACACACCACAAGGGGGGAGGGGAGCATGGGGAAAGCAGTAAAGCTATCTATAACCCCGAGGGGCTCCCAATCCACCCAGATCGGGAAGGGTACAAGAAATCGCTACCGGTTACGAAGAACCGAACCCAAACAAGTGAAGGATCGAGGAAAATGTGTGGATAAGATCTAGAAGGGGGGGATGAATAGATCTATGCCACTTTCTGCGGAAGCTTAAGCAATTTAAAAATACTTTCAGAATCATAGGCAATTTTAACAGTGAAGATTACAGATCTGATGAGATGTTAAGTGAGTTGATAAAATAGATGTGAAAAACCAGTTGATTAAGTGAATCTTAGGCGATCCTATGCAAGCATCTAACGGATGATAGAATCAAACCACAAATAGACAAGTGCACAGAGATTTTTAGGTGGTTCGGAAATCACCCATGTGATTCCTACATCCACCCCTCACACCCAGTGAGGATTCACTAAACAACCTGGGAAACACACTCACTGGAGCCAGACAACTCCAACACTTGAGTTTACAACTCAACAACTCTAGAGTAAGACTACTCTAGATCCCTGAGCAAGACTGCTCAACAAACACTTGAGTTCGACGACTCAAACTGAGCACAATGGCTCACAAACGACTTTGCTAGACACCAACACAAGACATAGATCTTCTAGCAGTAGATCATGTCGAACATGAGAACATTCATGAGAATTATGCAGAAGCACTTGCACAATCTCAAAATGTCTCAGAAGAACTGAAGTACAGTGAGAATTGTATGAAAGGACTTTGTTCTTCAGTTGTACTTCCTTGTAGAAGCTCAGATTGGGAAGAAGCTTGGATTCTTGAAGTCCCAAACGATGCTCTGCACTTTTGAACTTGGGATCTTCCTTGAAATCTTCTCCAACGGATGCTTCTACTTGATCTGCTTCCTTGAGGCGCTTCAATTGCTTCTTCAAGGATCACACTCCAATTCTCACACTTGAATTGATGAGAATTGGTCTTCAGAAGACACCAGGAGAGCAGAGGAGGGAGATGAGCTCTTCTCGCCGCCAAAGGAAACTTCTTGGAAGGCTCCAAGAGTTCGTTGGGTCTCTCTATGTGATGGATGGCCAATTGGAGGCTCTTTATACCCAAAAGATTCCAAAGTTACCCTTTGGGTACAAGGGCACACGATCCTAGGTTGATACACCATCGCCCTAGGATGACACGTGGCAATCATCCATCTTAAGTTGCAATCTTTCCGTAGTGTGTTGACCTACCCTGGTGGTGGTGTCGACCTCCTATCCCAACCTCCTATTCCAATTCTGAAAACAGACTGTTCTGGGAAATGATCTAAGTGTCGACCTGCTTGAATGTGGTGTCGACCTCCTGTCCCAATCCTGAAAACAGGCTATTCTGGGAAATGATCCAGTGTCGACCTGCTCTCATCCTGCGTCGACCTCCTATCCCATTCTGCAAACAAACTGTTCTGGGAAATGATCCAGTGTCGACCTGCTCTCATCCTGCGTCGACCTCCTGTCCCATTCTGCAAACAGACTGTTCTGGGAAATGATCTAGTGTCGACCTGCTCTTTGACTCGTGTCGACACAGTCTCAGCATTTCTTCAGCTTTTTGCCTTGGGGTCTGAGGTGTTGTGTCGACACCATTGTGGGGTGTGTCGACACCACCTTTGCAAAAAGTATTTGTACCTGAAAATTAAACGCATATATCATTAGTTAAATATTTTATTATGAGTACAAATGATAAGTGTGCTTTGAAACATGCTTTTTGAATATAAATTTCAGGTGAAATGTGTTTATCATGTTTCAATTAGTTTGCTTTAAAATCACATTTGTCATCATCAAAATAAGAGGGGAAATGATATGAAATTACACTCAACCCAACAATCTCCCCTTTTTTGATGATGGCAACATTAAATCCATATGACAATGAGGTTTTGATGAGATGTGATTTTAAGCAATTTTTAGTTATTCAAAGTCCTTATTTTTCTTTTTGTTCATGCTTGTCAAAGACCTTTAAATATAACTCAGTCGCAATTGATGGTTGTACTAGTGAAGTACAATGTTACTTGAAGTAAGTTAGTTGCATAAAGGAGGTCAAGCAACTTGACAAGCATTCATACATTCACATTCACATAACAATTTTCAATCACATTGAAGACACAAATGACGAAATTCATTCAAGCTAAGCAAAAATCATTTCATTTCATTCAAGAGTAAACATTCCAATCTTTCCAAAACATTACAATCATTTCTTGTTCTCTTTCTTTCTTCTCCCCCTTTGACATCAGCAAAAAAATTACATTATGTAGAAGGTGGAGGAGGAGGAGGAATGGGAACTAAGATTGTCTCAATGTCTGACAATCTTTTCTCAGGGAAGTCAAGCTGGACTTCATTTGATCTTGAATGGTTGTGAGTCTTGTATGCAAGTAATGTTCCATTCTGTCTGAGTTTTCTATCAAAGTAGCTTGAATTCTGTCGAGATCAGCTGATATGGGTTGTGAAGAAGAAGATGATCCAGCTGACCAACCAGGCCTTTGCATGATCTTGAATTCCATTTTCAAATCAGTGATCTGTTTGTCAATGTGAGCATTGAAATTCCTCATGCTCTCCAAATCATCCACTAGATGTGCAAAAGAAAGTCTTGTGCTGGTGATCTCATGTAGTGTCTGCTTGGTGTTGAAGACATCAGCTTGGGAATTTGCCAAAATTCCCTGAAGAACTATTTCCAACTTTTTCTGGTGCTCCTTCAGCTCAACTGAAGCATCTGCCATTGTACCAATTAATCTATTGAATCTTTGAGCTGCATAGTTTGAGGCAGCTTTTTGCTCTATGAACTTGGCAGACACAGTGTTCTCCAATCTCTGAATCCTCAACTCAAAGGTTTCTGACATGGTTTGAATAGAGGTGTTCAAGGTTTCAAATTTATCATTTAAAAAGGAGAACAACTCTGGTGGAACAGAAGGTCCACCAGAGGATGTGGATGATTGAAATGTGGGTTGTGGAGAGACGTGGAATGTCAAATTCAGTGTGCATGGAGGAGGGTTGAAGTTGAGGTGAGAGTGGGGCATGAAATGGTATATCACCTTCAGTTGAGACTTGAGGCTGATCCTCATTCAAAGGAGGCTGATCCTCTTGACCTTGGGGCTGGTCCCCTTGAGCTTGAGGCTATTCCTCTTGACCCTGGGGCTGGTCCCCTTGAACTTGAGGCTGTTCCTCTTGGACACGAGGCTGGTGCTCCGGAACTTGAGGGGCCTCAACTAAAACTGGCCCTCTCCTAACTTGATTACCCTCCAGTCTGAATCCCATGAATTTCTGAATATTCTTGAAGCGATAGATGTTGGATTTAGGGATAGACTGGGATTTCTCATTGTCCAAAGGCACACCAAAGTGCTGGAACACTGAAGTCAGGTGTGCAGCATATGGAAGAGATCTCTTGAGGTCTTTCCTGGTTGTTTCGGATATAATCTGATACATTATTACATGGAGATTGATTTTGATTTCTTTTGCCATGCAATAGATAATGAACCTTTGTATATCTGTGAGCCTGTCCCTTCCACCACCTTGAGGGGTAATGATTGTGGTCAACATATGGTGGATGATCCTCAACACAGGGTGTGACGGACCGGGGTACTTATGCCCAATAAGGCTCCATATCCAGATCCGCCTTCCCGCGAACGGACCGAAGTCTCGCAAGGGATATCTCACACACGTGTCCAGTAAGAGTATAAAAAACAAACCACAAGAATATAAGACACAAGAAAGTACATGTGCTCATATCTGTTCACAAATTTGTACAACTGTCCCATTACATTAATACATGTTCAATTTAAAAAGTACAACTACCTGAGGCATACCCCGAGGGAGCACAAGCTCACACAACACTAACTACTAAACAACTGCTGGTGGTACAAGTCTGACACAACGCCACTGCAAGCCAAACACACGGCAAGCCCTGAAAAGAACTGTAGGGGAGTGAGCCTCAACAAGTCACTGGCTCAGTAGGGGCTACCCAAAACAACACCGTAACTACAATCACCTCAACCCCAACGGGTCTTACTGGCAACATCAATAGCCAAACCATTTCATGCTCACATCATGAAAATAAATAACCATTAAACATACTCATGATGATAATATAACGTTCTCAAAAGAAAAGTAGGACTACAGGACTAACATAAAATCATTAGTCAGCCCAACTACTAAAGTGCCTAAACCACAGTCTCACTGGCACATTGCTACAACAACTAGTTGCCTAAGCTATAAGCCACACAGGCAGGTCACTGCCTAAGCTGCAAGCTTCGCAGGCAAACCTCAAGCACTTGAATAACAGGACTGCTAACAAAGAGCTGGTCCTTTATACTCCAAACCACACTACATCGGATACTACATACAAGGTAACAGAACTGGCTACCACGAAGCCAATCCATAACACACTAAAACTATAATTAGAATCATACCTAAGAAGAGTAAAACTCAACAAGTGGAAGGTCTCACACGGCCTCCACGGAGCATAGCTCTACTAAACCACAATTTGCCTAAGCCACAAGCCTCATCGGCAAAATACCCACAAAGGTAACATAATTAATAATCACAAACTAATCCACAATAAAATATAAAACAAGATCTACTTAAAACAGTTAGGATACAACAAGTGGCAAGTCAAACCACGAGACCTGCACAACACACGAGAACCTAAAAAGGTTTGTACACAATGTACCACCACGAAACTACAAAGTAACCCACGAAGGAAATAGGTACCTGCTACTCTGAGGTACCACAACACAAACACCCGAACAAGGGTATAAGTAGGTGATAAACACCACACTGAACCACGATTATATTGTGCCCTCACTTAGACACAACATTACAAGTGAAACCTTAATCGACGAGTCACACAAACCACAACTCAGTCACAGCTGTGCCAACACCAGGGCACACCTCGAAATGGTCAAACCTCGACCACGAGTCATAAACCACAAACTCACGACAAGTAGCAAAGCACGAGTCGGAAGGGAACGACGCCACCACACGGGAACGGACTACTGGCTGATCAGGCCAATATCCAACCCGGACAACACAACACAAGAACAACCTCTCAGCCTCGCAGTCACGGACGAAAGGTCCAACTGCCGCTCCACAAGGAAGAAGTCAAACAACTGTGGAGACCAACCAACACCACACCTGCAGACACACAACTGCAGGCCCATGCCTGGCACCTCTAGGATCTCTGGCCGGAGCACCCTAAAGTGAGGCACTGGAAAACAGGACTAGTTGGGGACCAGTGTCGACTACTGGTGTCCGTACCCCCAACTACGAGCGCGCTACAAGCGACACAAGAACAAACTCTGGGAAGTCGTTGCCCCACTGCCGTCTTTCCCTCAGCCGGACGTACAACTCAAACTCAGGAGTGAGGGTGTCCAGGAAGACGACACATACCTCGACGGTACAACACCAGTACCGGGACAAAACCCCGAGCACAACAAACACACGTGCCTGACTCACAAAGAACTTGGGGTACCCGACTAGAGAGGCATTTCGGAATAGGCGCCGGACCACCACACTCGGCTAGCTCAAACTACGGTACATACACATATAACCTTTACTTATAATTTACGATATACAAATGTTAGGATTAGCTTAACATTGGTCACCATATGACCCCAAAGCTATCCCACACCAACACATACCTGAACCACAAACTTGCCTATCATTGGTCATCTCATGACCACCGTGGCAACACACACCACTTAATACATAAATCCATATAATATTATTCGAAAAACAACAACAAACCAGGGCTAGGTCGGTATGGACCTTCACTGCCCAAAACCCACAAAGTCATGGCTAGGCTCACACAGGAACCTCACTGCCCAGTTACTACGATAAATCATAAGAATTACATTACAACAAAGTGTGTAGTAAACACACACTCAAACTACGTAGACAATACGTGTATATTACACCCTAGATGGTGTACCACACGTCTTCCACGTAAACCACATGTCCAACACATGGACAACGCATTCCAAGAGTGCCACGGGTGCCAACGCACCACACATACTACGTAAAGCAATTACGTACATCACACATTATTCACGTAAAACATGCCCATTACATGAGCAATATGCTTCAAGAGCATAACAAGTGCACTGGCTCAGATCGGTCATCGCCATGCACACACACAAACACACAATACTCATAACCAGAAAAGCTACATAAACCATACTGCATGAATACATGCACAAGTTGGCGGCAACATCGACTGTCGCTTATAAGAAATAGATGGCAAGCGATCTAGCCGTTTATATCCCGGCTGATGAGCTTGGCGACAAGCGATCTTGACGCCAAGTTCTCCGGCCTTAAACCCTGCAGAAACCCTAATCTAGCTCTACAGGTTTTCCAACCGTTAAAACTACAAGAAAATGTACTGGAACAGTTCTTTAAACATGCATGAACCCAAAACAACCCAACACAGCATGCTACGTACATTAAATTACTCAAACCACCCATTATCCCTTCATGGTGCAACTTAATCCGAAAATGCATTATCATGCTGGTTCAAGTAGTTAAGTCGTGTTTTAATGTTTCTAACAAGCTAACAGGGCTCGACCCCTACCTCAGAAACGCAATTAAACTCCCGGAGAACCTTGAATCACGCCGAAACCCGAGAAACGCCCCACGAACACCGCGCTTCAATCCGCCATTCCCCGCCCGATCTGCAGCTACCACGCGCACCACAGCCTTCCCACGAGCTCCCGCCGACCGTCAGAACTCGCGAAGAAGCTCAAGGGTGAAGGTGGGGGAAGAGGAAGGGAGAGAGAGGGGAATGAACAGGGCTCGGGTCTACCATAAAAACACAGGTGCGTCAGGTTAACGTCAACACATATGCCGCTAACCAAACTGCCACCCCACAGACGTCCACATCTCTCGACGCCAAGTTCAAGCAATGGACGTCTACATCGATGGACGCTAAAACCATGTTAACGGCACACCATGGCCGCCAACACAAAGTCGACGTCACCCACCTGGACGCCAACACACTGTTGATGTCCAGCGTACTGAACACCAACACAGGCCCATAACCAAACCCGGTAAGGATCTAATAAGAAACACATAACACTAATGGGCCTCACATTGGCCACAAAACCCACTAAACCTGGATCCACGGGGATCCGGAAAATGCGTGACGTTACACAGGGGGAAATGTGTTTGTGTTGAATTTGGTGACAAAGGTTTGTCTGGGATCAGATTCATCAGCAGGTAAGCCTGTCATGATGGTATAGGCTTCATGAAGGTTAAATTCGAAATTATGATAATCTGCCCCTTCATCTGGTACTTTGAAAATTAAGGCAGCTATGTCTGTTGGCATGTCAATAGCAATCCCCTTCACCTTTGACTGATACCCTTCATCTGTGCATTTCAAATTCTTGTAGAATTCCTGAACAAGTCTTGGATACATGATTTGAAATTCAGAAATGAAGATTAACCAAGATTGAAAAGAGAAGAAGGTCTGAATTTCTGGAAAGGTATTTGTTAGCTGAATGTCTGTCAAATCCACAATTCTGGGCTTTAGGATTAGCTTAGCTTCACTAATGAACTCTGAGGGGTTGGTTTCTTGAGATTGGGAAGACTCAGACAAAGATGATGATGACTCCTCAGAATCTCCAGAAGAGGAGCCCGGATTCTCAGGTCTAGGGTTGGTAGAATCCCTACCTCTGCCCGAAGAAGAGGGTCTACCTCTCTTGGCTGCTGGCTGAGATGCAGAGGAGGACCCTGGTTGCTCTGCAGGGTCATTGCGCTGTTTGGTTCTTCTTTCTGATTGAGGAACATCAACCTCTGCCGGAACTGGCCTAGATGAGGCCTGAGATTTTGCGCCACGGCGAGGACCCAATTTTCTCACCATGGTTGCAAGGTTGGAGTGGAATCGGGAGTGGATGAAGGAGAAGAGGGAGATGATTGAGAAAGGTATGTGATTGAGAGAGAAGTTTATGGAATTTCTTGCCGGAAATGAAAGAAAAGCGACCGTCGGGTCGACCTGATGCCTAAAAAGGGGTTGCAGTGGTGCAATACCCCGCAGGAACAACAGGGGCTAAACCGGAACCCACGATTTAAAAAGTCTGGCAAGGGGTGTAGTGTCGACACTGGAAGACTTTAGTGTCGACCTGACCTAGGGTGTGTGTCGACACGGGATAGATGTGGTGTTGACCTGGCCTATGAAGAAAAGTTGAATTTTTGTGAGGAAAGAAAATTTGAGAATTTTTTGGACTTCTTTAAAATGATAATCAATGAGAGAAATAGTCATTTCAAGGATTTTTAAGAGACTTAAAATTCATTTGTTATATTTTGCAAAAATTCATCACAATTTAAGTTTTAAACAATTTCCAATAGGATATGAGCATTCAAAGACTTGAGTCAATGAAATGATGATTTGAGGGATATAATATATCTAACAATCAACTATAAGCTACCATATTTCTCAACGTTAAAGAAATAATGATATCCTCTAGACTGAATACAATTGTTTTGAAAATAAAACACAATCTTAAAGAACAACTTGATGATGAATGAAAATGATTCTTTCGAAACAAAACTCCATTAACACACATATTTTGTTTTTGTAACAGACTATCAAATGATATAAATCTTTTTCACTCAAGTACTAGTGCTTTTTACACACCATAGTCCCTGGATACTTAAGATTTATTCATTGTCAAGTCTCAAAGGGGTAAATGATGACCTTTTGACATGAAAATATACGTTTTGTAGACGCCAATATTTCCAGTTACTCAGTCATCATCAAAAAGTATAGCACATTTTTTGTTGTATTTTGAATTTATTTTTGAATTTTTTATCCCCTTTGAACAGAGATAGCATTAGTGCCTCATGACATGCATGACACTTCATTCATTGTGACGGTGTGCAGTTTCTCAGCACAAATGCCATTGCTCTGTTGAATTTTCAAAATTTTGAGAGTTTTGTAAGATAGAAATCAATTTTATCCAACATCAGTTGCAAACAAAGAGATGTTTTAATTTCAAGACACAAGTTGTTTTCAATCTTGGAAGAGTTCTGAGTTTCTGTGGGTTGAAAAATATAGTTGACAATTGATTACTAAAAATATGATAGATCACTCAAAGGATCATTTGGAGACTCTAGACATCTGAATGATGACATCATGCAGGAAATTGATGAAATGCAAGAAAAGTTATGAATTTTTCAAAAGTCATGACTTGTGAATTTTCTAGCTCCCCCTGAGATGATGATTTCAATCATTTTCTATCAAAATAAAGATATGCAAGTTTTTGAAATCAAGAAAGATAATTTTCTTTTAACAATAAAAGCTCCCCCTCAGCAATTGCATATTCATTTCTTAGTACTTGGCGGAGACATACACTCACGCATAGTGAAAGTGTCCAGACAAGCCTAACTGTCCTTCTCCAAGTCACCATTTGATATACCAAGAAATTTCAACACAATAAGAGTTGAAGAATTTATTGTCCAAAGGAAATGGAAGTGGAATTGAGAGAGATATGGACAGTGTGACTGAAGGAAGCAAAGGGTTATGATATGAAAAGAAGTCCCCCTTAAACAGTGCATAACACTCAACCCAAACCTAAAGAGAGATCAAGAATGTGGACATTTACAAAGACCAAGTTCTCTCCTCAAAGATGAAAATCTATTTTCAGGAAGGGGTTTGGTGAATATATCTGGAATTTGTTTTTCAGTTTCAATGAAATGGAGTTCAAAGGACTTCTTTGCAACCTCATCTCTCAAGAAGTGATGCCTAATCTCAATATGCTTGGTTCTAGAATGCTGAATGGGGTTCTTAGACAGATTTATTGCACTTGTATTATCACATAGGATGGGTACACAACCTAAATCTTGGTTGTAATCGAGAAGTTGATGTTTCACCCAGAGAATCTGAGTTCCCATCTACCTGCTGCAACATATTCAGCCTCTGCAGTTGACAGTGCAACTGAATGTTGCTTCTTGGAAGCCCAAGAAATAAGGCACCCACCTAGGAATAAACACAAGCCACTTGTGCTTTTTCTATCTAATTTACACCCAGCATAGTCAGCATCACAATAGGCAATCAAATCTAGCTTGCAATTAGCAGGATACCAAATTCCTAAATCACATGTTCCAACAAGATATTTAAAATTCTTTTAACAGCTAACATGTGACTTTCCTTAGGATTAGACTGAAATCTAGCACACAAACACACACTAAACTGAATATCTGGTCTAGAAGTTGTAAGATAGAGTAGAGAGCCAATCATACCTCTGTAGGTCTTTGGGTCTACTGACTTACCATTTGAGTCTTCTTCTAGCTTAGCATTTATAGCAATAGGTGTGCTTGAATGCTTGAGGTTCTGAAAGTCAAACCTTTTGAGAAGTTCCTTGACATACTTGGCTTGACTGATGAAGATCCCTTCAGATGTTTGGTTAACCTGCAATCCCAAGAAAAATGTTAAATCTCCCATTAAACTCATTTCAAATTCATTCTTCATTTGATTTGAAAATTCAGTGCATAGGCCTTTATTGGTTGAGCCAAATATTATGTCATCAACATAAATTTGGACCACAATTATTTGATTTTTGACTGTTTTTGTGAACAAAGTCTGATCAACATTTCCTCTAGAATATCCTTTTTCAAGTAAAAAGGTACTCAAATGGTCATACCAAGCTCTTGGAGCTTGCTTAAGACCATAGAGAGCCTTATTAAGCTTGAAAACATGGTTAGGATGTTTTTCATTTTCAAATCCAGGAGGTTGTTCAACAAAAACATTTTCCTTAATATATCCATTTAAAAATGCACTTTTGACATCCATTTGATAAACTTTGAATTTCATGGAGGATGCAAAAGTAAGGAAAATTCTAACTGCTTCTAGTCTAGCTACAGGGGCATATGATTCTTCAAAATCAATTCCAAATTCTTGATTGTACCCCTTTGCAACTAGCCTAGCTTTATTTCTAATGACTTGACCATTTTCATTCAACTTATTTCTAAAAACCCATCTAGTGCCAATGACTGTTTGGTCACTAGGTCTAGGTACTAATTCCCATACTTGATTTCTTTCAAATTGATGAAGTTCATCATGCATGGCATTAATCCAATCAGAACTTGATAAGGCTTCATCAATTGACTTTGGTTCAATTTGGGAAATTAGAGCTAGTGGGTCTTCTTCAATATCATGCAGGAATGATGATCTAGTCCTAACTCTATCATGTACATTGCCAACCACATTGTCTAATGGGT
The DNA here is from genome assembly GCA_014218235.1 of Colocasia esculenta. NCBI lineage: Eukaryota > Viridiplantae > Streptophyta > Magnoliopsida > Alismatales > Araceae > Colocasia > Colocasia esculenta. The sequence goes on along the minus strand of CM024753.1, from coordinate 55,390,632 downwards.
GATCTCTCAAAAATCGATGTTCAGAAATTACCTGTTGAGAAGTACCCACTTCTGGGACAATATTACCTGAACCACTTGAAGATGGTGTGTTCAGGTTCTCTTCAATGTTTTCAAACTCCTCAACAGTTGGTGAAGAGTCCACAATAAATTCATCCTCTTCAGTGTCTTGTCTTTCCCTGCAAGATTTAGAATTATTAGTTGAAAAGGAATTTTCATCAAAGATAACATGTGGAGATTCTTCAACAGTTTTAGTTTTAAGAATGTACACTTTGAAAGTCCTTGACACCTCAGAATAGCCAAGGAAGATGGCTTCCTGACTTTTAGCATCAAATTTGTCAAGGTTTTCTTTGTTATTGTTGTGTACAAAGCATTTGCACCCAAAAGTTTTAAAATAAGATACAGTTGGCTTTTTGTTTTTCAATAATTCATAGGGGGTTTTTCTGATTTTTGGTCTGATCAATGCTCTATTTAGAATGTGATTGGCTGTGTTTACAGCTTCAACCCAAAGGATTTGGGCAAATTACTTCCTAAGAGCATGGATCTAGCCATTTCCACAAGAGTTCTATTCTTTCTTTCCACAACTCCATTTTGTTCTGGAGTTCTTGGTGAAGAAAACTTGTGGAATATTTGAAAATGATGTGTTCTCAAATTCACCCCCATGATCAGTCAAAATATTTTTGATTTTATATGGATAAGTTGTTAAGACAGTGGTACAGAAGTTCCTGAATTCAAGACAAGTATCACTTTTGTGGGACAGAAAAATAACCCAAGTAAATCTAGTAAAATCATCAATGATTACAAACCCATATCTTTTGCCACTTAGACTTAGAATTCTTGTAGGGCCAAAAAGGTCCATGTGAAGTAATTCTAGTGGCCTAGATGTGAGTACCTCATTGAAGTTTTTAAAAGATTTTCTTGTTTGTTTTCCTTTAGCACAGATCCCACAAACTTGATTTTCAACATTAGAGAAAGATTCAGAAGACCCTTAACCAAATTCAATCTTAACAACTTATTCATTGTTCTGAAACTTGCATGGCCAAGTCTTTTGTGCCAAGTCCATGCAATTTCATCTTTATTTGCAACAAAGCAAAGATTTTCAGAAAAGTTTTTATTTAGGTTGATCATGTAGACATTGTTTTCCCTTTTTCCAAAAAATTTGATTTTATCAGTTGATGAGTCAATTATCTTACAGAAATCAGATTCAAACACAACTTTGTGACCTTTGTCACATAGTTGGCTGATACTGAGCAAATTGTAATCAAGACCATCAACTAGTAAAACATTATCTACAGAGTTTGAGGAAGTTTGACCAACCTTACCAGATCCTATGATCTTTCCTTTATTTTTACCTCCAAAAGTTACTGACCCTCCCTCCTTTTCAATCAGGAATGAGAATTTGGCTCTGTCTCCCGTCATGTGTCGTGAACACCCACTGTCAAGAAACCACACATTGGAGTTGGGTGCACGACCTTCCTGCAAAATAGATCAGTGGAGAAAGATTTTGGTACCCAAACAGAGTTGGGACCATCAGAATGTTTGAACATTGTTAGTAAATCTTTTCTCACCCAAATTTGACTTGTTTTTTATTTTGCTTTGTTACATTGGTGTTTTCAGTCTTTTTCTGTTTGTTCTTTCCCTTAGGAATGAAAGCACCAGTATTTTTGTTTTTAGTGGGAGGAGAGTTTTTCATTTGAGCATAGGAATTCAGATGAGGAGATGGAATCCATGGATTTTGTTGGTACATCAAAAGGTTTGGATAAAAGAATTGAGGATGATACCAACAAGGGTTGTCATACCATTGGCTCCAAGGATTGGTCCAATCATCTTGAAATGCTGTCTTGGAGGTCCAAGGTTCTTTATAAATGATTTCCTTTGACTTTTTCTTGTTTTTCAAATTTTTATTTGAATTTTTGATTGAGTTGTTTGTAGCTATTGATGTTGAGCAGGTCGACCTCTCCATGACTGGTGTCGACACAGCAACCACAGAAGCCTTCTTCTTGTGGACTGGTGTCGACCTGTCAGGAGACTGTGTCGACCTGGTTGTCTTCTTTTGTTTTTGAGTTTTTGTTTTGTTTTGTGTTTTGTTTGATGTTTTGTCTGATGTTTGCTTGATTTTGTGTTCTCAAGATTAGGACCTTTGACAAATTTAATTAATGGTGCTTTGCCCTTTTTCTCACCAGATTTGTCTCTCTTTGGTTTCTGTTTGTTGAATCCTAATCCATGAGAAGTTGTTGTCATGTTTGTTCCTAGCAGTGCCTCCAAGTTATCTTTACCTTTTGTGAAGGTTTGGATAACTTCATCCCTTTTTTTTAGCTGGTTTTGAAGGGTTTTAATTTCTTCAATCTTTTGTTGTTTTTCTTGTTTTTCCATTTCCAGCTTTTCAGATAGGTCTTTGAATTCTTGGGTGGTCTTTTGAGAGGCAAGCTTTAGATCATCAATTAGGTTCAGGAAATTTTCTTTTTCTTCATTTAATTCTGTTATTTCATTTTCTAGCTCACAAATTCTGTTGTTTGAAGATTGATCATGAAGAATGTTTTCAATTTTCTTTTTGAGATGTTTATTTTCTTTTCTCATTTCAGAATATTTTTCAACTAATTCAGCATAAACATCCTGCCAATCTTCAACAGAGAAATCTTCAAAAGAAGTGCTTACCTTTCCTTCAGAGTTGTTGGCCATGAAGCAGATTTCCTCACTCTCAGAGCTTGAGGATTTTTTGTCTTCTTCTTCTTCACTTGAGTCTTCATCAGACCAAGTGGCTACCATGGCCTTTGGCTTCTTGAACTTCTGGAACTTCTTGTGCTTTTCCTTCTTGTTCTCAGGACATTCTCCCTTCATATGTCCTGGTTTATTGCACCTGTAACAAATGACAGTTTCGTCAGATTTTTGATTCTTGTTGAAATTAGAAGAGGAAGTTTTCTTTTACCTGAGGAAAACTTCTTTTTCCCAGACATTTTTCCTTTTCTATATTTCAAGAATTTTCTGAATTGCCTGGTCATGAGGGCAATTTCATCCTCATTTGACTCAGACTCCTCAGAACTTGTCTTTTCCTGACTTTTGTCTTTATTACTTGAAGAGGCCTTAAGTGCCATTGGCTTGTTTTAGTTATGTGTTCTTCATTTCTTTTCAAATTTATTTCATATGTCATTAAGGATCCTATCAATTCATCCAAAGAAATTTTGGACAAATCTTTAGAATCTTCAATGACAGTGGCCTTTGTGTGCCAAATTGAAGAAAGTGAACGTAAGATTTTCCTTACCAAGTCTGCATCTGTGTAGTCCTTACCTAAGGCCTTCAGTCCATTGACAATAACCATGAACCTGGCAAACATTTCAGAAATTGTTTCATTAGACTTCATCATAAACAATTCATATTCTGAAACAAGAATATTTGCCTTAGTTTCCTTCACTTGTGATGTTCCCTCATAAAGTAATTCGAGTTTATCCCACATCTCTTTGGCAGATTTGCACATTGAGATTCTCGAATACTCTTTGGGATGAACAACACATTGAATCATGTTCATGGCACTATAATTCAATGTGGCTTTTCTTATTTGTTCCCTAGTCCAGGTTTCTTCCTCTCCCTGGTTTTCATAGGGACCAACTTCTACCACTTTCCAGATTTCATAGTTTTGGGCTCTTAGAAACACTTGCATTCTATTTTTCCAATATGAATAGTCCGTTCCATTAAAGAATGGTGGCCTATTTATGGAATGCCCCTCAGCTATGAAACCTTTGGAATCCATTGACTTAAAAAGAAAGCACAGAAGAAATACTCAGCAAGCAAGCAAACAATCAAGCAATCAAACACACAATACTCAAAACTGCTCAGATCAAATCAGATCAAGTGTAAACCCGCTCTGATACCAATTGAAGGATCGAGGAAAAGGTGTGGATAAGATCTAGAAGGGGGGGATGAATAGATCTATGCCACTTTCTGCGGAAGCTTAAGTAATTTAAAAATACTTTCAGAATCAGAGGCAATTTAACAGTGAAGATTACAGATCTGATGAGATGTTAAGTGAGTTGATAAAATAGATGTGAAAAACCAGTTGATTAAGTGAATCTTAGGTGATCCTATGCAAGCATCTAACGGATGATAGAATCAAACCACAAATAGACAAGTGCACAGAGATTTTTAGGTGGTTCGGAAATCACCCATGTGATTCCTACATCCACCCCTCACACCCAGTGAGGATTCACTAAACAACCTGGGAAACACACTCACTGGAGCCAGACTACTCCAACACCTGAGTTTACAACTCAACAACTCTAGAGTAAGACTACTCTAGATCCCTGAGCAAGACTGCTCAACAAACACTTGAGTTCGACGACTCAAATTGAGCACAATGGCTCACAAACGACTTTGCTAGACACCAACACAAGACATAGATCTTCTAGCAGTAGATCATGTCGAACATGAGAACATTCATGAGAATTATGCAGAAGTACTTAAACAATCTCAAAATGTCTCAGAAGAACTGAAGTACAGTGAGAATTGTATGAAAGGACTTTGTTCTTCAGTTGTACTCCCTTGTAGAAGCTCAGATTGGGAAGAAGCTTGGATTCTTGAAGTCCCAAACGATGCTCTGCACTTTTGAACTTGGGATCTTCCTTGAAATCTTCTCCAACGGATGCTTCTACTTGATCTGCTTCCTTGAGGCGCTTCAATTGCTTCTTCAAGGATCACACTCCAATTCTCACACTTGAATTGATGAGAATTGGTCTTCAGAAGACACCAGGAGAGCAGAGGAGGGAGATGAGCTCTTCTCGCCGCCAAAGGAAACTTTTTGGAAGGCTCCAAGAGTTCGTTGGGTCTCTCTATGTGATGGATGGCCAATTGGAGGCTCTTTATACCCAAAAGATTCCAAAGTTACCCTTTGGGTACAAGGGCACAAGATCCTAGGTTGATACACCATCGCCCTAGGATGACACGTGGCAATCATCCATCTTAAGTTGCAATCTTTCCGTAGTGTGTCGACCTGCCCTGGTGGTGGTGTCGACCTCCTGTCCCAATTCTGAAAACAGACTGTTCTGGGAAAATCTAGTGTCGACCTCTCTGAATGTGGTGTCGACCTCCTGTCCCAATCCTGAAAACTCTGTTCTGGGAAATGATCCAGTGTCGACCTGCTCTCATCCTGCGTCGACCTCCTGTCCCATTCTGCAAACAGACTGTTCTGGGAATGATCCAGTGTCGACCTGCTCTCATCCTGCGTCGACCTCCTGTCCCATTCTGCAAACAGACTGTTCTGGGAAATGATCTAGTGTCGACCTGCTCTTTGACTTGTGTCAACATAGTCTCAGCATTTCTTCAGCTTTTTGCCTTGGGGTCTGAGGTGTTGTGTCGACACCATTGTGGGGTGTGTCGACACCACCTTTGCAAAAAGTATTTGTACCTGAAAATTAAACACATATATTATTAGTTAAATATTTTATTATGAGTACAAATGATAAGTGTGCTTTGAAACATGCTTTTTGAATATAAATTTCAGGTGAAATGTGTTTATCATGTTTCAATTAGTTTGCATTAAAATCACATTTGTCATCATCAAAATAAGAGGGGAAATGATATGAAATTACACTCAACCCAACAACAAGGGGCTTCACGACGCACGACCACCTCCTCCTCGCTCCACGACGCCGCTCCAACGATCCGCCACGAGCCGCCGGCACCACCAGCCCCCGATTGTCGGAGGGGAACTCCCCCATCGCAGAGAAGGGGGGAAAGGGAAAAGAGGGGAGAGAGGGGAAAGGGGTAGCCGGCCAAGGCCTTAAGCCTTTGGCACCCAAAACACGACGGACCGCCCCGTCACGTTAAGAACCTTAATGCGATGGGTCAACGGACTGCGACAAGGACGCATCCCACAAGGACGCCGCGATAACGCGACAGGCCATACTGACACACCTGCCACTCTGACAGGCATCCGACGACCCGACATGATAGAAATCAGTCACGACCCTTGACCAGTCGCGACACCAAGACACGATGGATACACCAGGCGCGACGACCACGTGACTCACACGCTCGTCACGACACGGATGACTGTCGCATCTGGCACCCCCGACGAGACACTAACGCGTCGCCCAGCCTGGACGGTTAGTGGCCAGTCATCCCAGACACTGAACGAAAATCCGGGAAGTCATTTCTTACATTCTACCCCCCTTAAAACAATTTCGTCCTCGAAATTGGGCAAGCCCAAAAGATCCCGAGGCACGAAATGAAACACAGGGAGCAAACGTAAGACCAATGCGAATAAGCCACTAAGTCTCAACACGACTTCCTCGTGGCAACAACCACACCGCAAAACGTGCACAGGCACATGAAGCCGAAAAACCAACGACTCGCACAACAGGCTCCAAACACACGAGTGGAGCACACAGCCGAAAAACCAACACTCATTCCACCACGTGGGGTGCCCAAACGGAACGACAACCCCACAGGTGCCGAGCGATGCCAAATCCGGCCCAAACAACAGAAAACGCCAGCCAAAAACCGCACGGCAGCAGCCACCAACAGACCCCGCTGTTGGGACTAGCCGACCAGCAACCTACTATGTCGTCGGCAAAACCCAACAGAGGATGCGGTTGCCGACAGCAACGCGAGAAACACCGGTCAACAACTCACTCTATCGCCAGCAAAACCTGACAGAGTGCATAGTTGCCGACAACAACACGAGACACACCCGAGAACAACCACAAGTCTCAGGGAAATGGCCTCACGCTACTAGCAGCAGCTAGCACCGTTCACTAGCCCAACCGAGAGGCACGCGAGCGACGAGAACCATAGCAACACTACGCTCGTGGAGGATCCGCAACACACGGAACGTCATCCACTATCACCACTAGGTTCTCACCCAGACCTTCCTTGCGGTCCAATAGGGATAGCAAACACATGCGGAGAAACCTCAACACGCAAAAATGGTATCCACTGTCACCACTAGGTCTCACCCAGACCTTCCTCGTGGTCCGACAAGGACACCAAAAGCACGCGGAGCCACAGAAACGGGAGTTACACACTCCACAACGTGGCACACCATGACGGAACACGAAAGACGTCTGAGGTTAAGCCAAAGCCAGACACCTCCCAACGCGACAACCACGTGGTCTAGTACTAGCAAGCCAATAGGCCTCACTGTCACTAGACGAACTGACATGAGACTCTGCCATCGGCCTCTAGACTCACAAATGCCATGCACAGCGGAGAACCAACGAGGGATTGGCAGCACACCCGCCACGCGCACACAAGGCTCAGCGCGGGTACAACATGCCAACCACCAAAAAGACACATAAGCACACGAGAACCGAAACAACTGCAGAGGTCGAGGACATCACGCCGACCTCGAGGGACCCAGACCGAAGCAGGGTACCACAACTAAACACAATCGCTCCGAAAGTGAGAAGGAAACTCGGACACATGCTACCACCAAAGTCTGGCGTACCACCGATAGGGCTACATAGACAAGGCAAATCACCACCCCGCAGCGGCAACAGTATAACCACAAGGCATAGGCCAGCACAAAGTGTCCCAGAGGCGGAAAGCTCAACGCCTCGAACACCGAGCGAAGTCTTGAAACGATGCACGAAGCTCACGATCAAGGCACACGGTGCTACACAAAGGTGCTATCACAAGCACCGGGAGCCACCCAAGGTACAACACAATGCACCAAGGCTCCAGACGCACAAATCGAAACACTTGGGCACGAGCACACGGTGCTACCACAAGCACCAAAACTAAGCAAAGTGCAACACAGGTGCACCAGCGGCAAAACAACACTACGAGCTAATAGGAGGACTCTTCACTAGAGACTTGCCAAAAGCCACACACAAAAAACCGCAAGCTTGAAAGGGCACAACTGGCCACATCGGCCCCGGCCCTTAAGGCACAAGGACACGAGCATCGAAAAATGTTCAAGGTGCAGCACACACAACCGCACCAACAGCCCGAGATGACATAGGGCCCACCAAAGGGGACTCTCCACCAGAGACCCTCAATAGAAGCACACGGAAAGCTGACAACTTCAAGAGCGCAACAACCACGTCGGCTCCAAGAGCGCACAAAACATGGACCACTGACTCTGCTTCATGGGACAAAGAACGTAGCGACTCCCTAGCGTGCAAGAGCAAGAGGCGCCACCCTCTATCGCGACCGATAGAGAGGCCAAACACCAAACAATGACATGAAAAGCCTCCAAGTCACAAGCCGAGGCACAATCGAGCCCACACCGAAGAAACGCTCGCACGAGCAAGCCAAGCAAGAAGGCCGGTGCACAGCAGAGCAATGCTCACGCCTGCAGCCCAACAGGAAATGGGACTACCTCGCACTAAACCAACAAAGACCCAATGCCCAAGTTGTCCAAGCAGGCAGCAAGAAATAATCAATGACAAATGGCACGAACAGGTCCACCGACCCAGGTGCCACAAGGAAACGTCGGTATGAGGGGAGCAACCAGCTCAACCCAAAAACAACTCAAGGGAAGAGACTCCGCTAAAAAGGTCACAAAAATGCACACCCTGGCAACACAACACCAAGGTGGAGCATCACCACCCCGAGCAACCAACGGAAGGTAGGGGAAGGAGACACACACACACGAGTCTCTTCCATGCGCGAGAGGGAAAACCCACAACGCCAGACTGACGCTTCCATAAGAAGCACAGCCAGCCAAACACCCACTGCACTCACCAGACCACCATATGGGAGAGCAAGCCGGGCACGAGAAACGAAGCAAACCATCTGAGCCACGGGGACACACAAGTCCCACCGACACGACCGAGAAACTTAGAAACGAGCAATGAGACAACCTGGCCAGCACAACAGCCAGACGCACGCCAAGGGCACAACACCTCGACCGACAACGCCAAAGCAGATTGTAACACAGATATTCCAACCGGCAACAACGACAGCTCATCTCTACACGAAGAGGAGAGCAGCGACAACCAAAACCTCACGAAACAGCTTGAGGAGAACCTCCACCCAAAAGCGCCAAGAGACATCCTGGGAGAACCTCACCAGAATGCAGCCCAACCAAACGGCACTTCGAACCATAGGGGCAACACAACGGTGGCCCGAAACGAATATAGAGCACTCTTGGAAGAACCTCCACCAGAAGCGACAAAGGGCGATCTTGGGAAGACCTTCACCCAGAACACAACCCAACGACCAAACAACACGGACCATCAACGAGAACACTGCAGCAAGTAGAACTACAGAAGCAACGCAACCGTTCCTGGGAGAACCTCCACCAGAACCACCAAGGCACCGTTCTGGGAAAACTCGCCAGAACGCACCAGCCAAACCAACAGCATACCTCAACCCTGAGGCAGTATAGCAATACAAAACGAGCGTGAAATAGTCCTGAGAGAAACCCTCACCAGGACAACAGCATACGGTTCTGGGAAACCTCACCAGAACATAGGCCAACCAAGCGATGCACCTCAGCCTCGAGGGCAACACCACAACGACCAGAAACGAGCACAACACAGTTCTGGAGAAACCTCACTTCCGCCAGAACCACCAGAAAACAGACTCCGAAGCACCTCACCAGAGCTCACAACCAGCCAGCACCAGGCCCGACACACCACATGCAAGTGTCACAGCGCTCGACCACGATGCAACACGGCACACAGAACATCTGTTTAGCTCGAGCAACAATGCCGACTGAGCAGAGCACAGCACACACCAACACACAATAGGGGGCCACACACAAGACCAACACAGTCACACACCCCAACAACAGGAGAGCAACCAACAAGGCGGTGACACCTTCCACCGGTTCCACAGACAACCCTACACCGTGAAGGCCACACCACACACGGGCTTTCTTAGCCATCGTGATGCACACACGCTCAAATGTGCCGAAGACGACCAGGAGCACCGCACCTGGACTTGCCTGCAAGTGTCCCCTACCTAAGGAAGACCACTGCCCAGCGAGTCCAGTGCCAACCTCGCCGCTACGGCATGAACACGTCGAGCGACCACACTCGCCATGCACGCGGCACAACAACACTGCGACCTGCAGCACGCACACAAATCATGCAGGAAAACCACACACCTGCAAAACATTGAAAGCACAAGCCTAACACTAGTCGGATGGTATCAGAGTGCACTAGGACCTTTGTTTGGGACAACTATAGTTATTAACTCTTTACAATCTCAGAAGACTCCTCTCTCTGATACCACTGTTACGACCCGACCTCCCAACGACTGAAACACCCAGTGAGAACGACATCTCACCACAAGCAACGGCCACCTCAGACCTCCACAGGTCGAGGGCCCACAAGCAGAACCACCCTGGACCCCATACACCACACAGGTCGAAGCCATACATGCTAGTGCCACTGCGGACTGCACCCAAGAACGAACTACTGTACCTAGAGGACACCGAGTGGGAACCCCAGAAGCACGAGTCCGCACAAGGCAGACCAAAGATGCCCACTTGGAGCTAAGCACAGCCAGGCTAAAACCGCCGTGCAAGCTATGACAATCAGGAACACTAGGAACCGTGAGAAACGCCGTCACAAAAACAGCAACCAAGCCACCGCCGCTAGCAGCCAAGAGGGGACCCGTAGTCCACATGCTCTGCTCGCTAGACTAGCTCCTGGCCTCCGCCCCCCCGAAGGGTGAGACAGAGCCGCCAAGAACACCCAACCAACGCAACACCGTAGCCTGGCCAACTGCGGCCTCACGCCTGACCTCTCTACGCGGCTCCAGAACCAATGTAGAGCGAGGAAGTGAGACAAAGGATTGGCTCCTGCACCGGGTAGAACTCCAACCATCCTCGGTGTCCCAGCCTAGCCAAGAGCTCTACAAACTCCTCACGCGCTATTCAAACCACCGTTTTCCCCCTCTGCTCTAGAGTCCGCCAAGTCAGCTGCCAACTCGAGCATGCTCATAGCCCGGAGTACTCCCTCAACAGGCTCCCGAGGATGGGGGTCCCAAGCAACGATGTAAGGCCCGTTATTTTGGGTAATTGCTTGTGTGAATATTTTATTGTGCGTAGTACTTATTTTATATGTATTGCATGAATTAGTGTTATGATAATGTATACATTGTATATATGTAGATATCTATATGTGTGAGGTGTATATAGTTCTGCATGTTTTAAGTCTGTTCCGTGAACAGTTGCCGTCAATATCAGTTGACGTTGACTGTGAATCGCGGCAATATTGATGAACACCTATTCTGAATCGACGGCCAGAGATGTTGACGTCAATATCCAGATCAGTTACATTTTCAGATCCGGAACATCTCTGAAACGTAGCCTCTTGTTTTAGAAACCGACCCCAACGGTTCTATGCCTTACCCAAACACATCTCCGACCCTTGCCCTTATAAAAACACCCTCGTGGGCCGATTTGACTCCTTTGACTCTTTGTCAAAAACCCTAATATTCTATGTGCGAACCCCGACTTGGACCTCTAATCTGGCGACTGGCGACTTCATCCGGCGTCCTACAACGACTGGAGAGAGTCCATACATCCGGGAACGACTTCCCCACACTGGTGTGCTGAGGAGATCATCACAGAACCGGGTGAAGGTGGATTTGAAGACTCTTTGGTCCAGGCCGAGGAGGGCTTCTTCGACTCAAATCATCGATTGAGAAATTTTCTATAGGCAAGTGTACCATCCAACAAATCCCTACATGTGTCTAGTAGGTCCGGAATTTTTACAGATTTTTCTCCGTGTCCTGGAACCCCCGTTCACATAGTCTTTTGGGTGTTCAGTCTGTGTTTTTCACATACAGGAACTTAACGGTGGGATCCCTTGCCGTTAAGATCCTGAACTGGCGGCACCCTAGTGTTGCCGTTACATGAGTAAATGGCCATACCTTGCCGTTGAGTTCTCAGGCAAGAGTAGTGGACTGTCTGCCCTTATACTATTTTTCGGATTTTTGCGCATGAGGATATATGGTAAATTTTATGGTTATGTAGTATGTGTAGTGGAGCATGTTGTGTAATTTCTGTGAAATTTTGTTAAGTATTTATCATTAAAATTTTTTGAAATACATGTTAAAACGGTTCTGAATATTGTAAATTATTGTTTATGATTATCCTTGTGGAAATTAAGTGTTAGAAATTTTTTGTGGGCTTAAATCGATGTCAGAGCATGTTGTTAAAATTTGAAATTTTATGATGACTATGTAATTTGTATATTTGCTGAACTGAATACAGTGAACATGTTTTATTAGTGTAGAAATTCAGATAAATACCATAAAAACATTAAAATTCTTAGAATTACCTATGCTTAGAAATGTCATTTTCATGTATAGAATGAATTTTGAGTCCAAATGGTGATATTCCATTCTAGTTTGACTATTTTAAACTTATGTAATACCACTGTTAGAATTTTCAGAAATGTGTGTGTAACTCAAAAAAATGCGAAATTTGGTATGCATTATGATTAGCCTATATAGATTTTTGGTTAAAATTTTGTAATGAAATGATGACAGTGACTATATATCCGGTTTCATGTGCCTATTGATAGATTAGCCCATTTAATGTGGTAGATATTAAAAATCTAAAATCTTCAGCATGATTAGACTTATTTTGAAGATTTTAAGTTCTGAAAAACATAGTGCCATGCTAGTAATACTGAAGTATGTGAACACAATATAAATATGATAAATTGTGCATTAATGTGTGTTAAAGTTTGGGAAATGTGTAATTGTGCCAATGGGTGCACTGCTACCTTAGAGGCTGTGGAACTGTACTGTGGTAAAGTCCCCACGGGAGTTCAAAGTGTGTGATGTCCCACGGACATGGGATTAAATCCTAGAGGCGAACAAGTATCGCTGGTTAGGGTGGAGAGTGCTTCTCCCCGTTCTGCACAAAAACTAAGATTTATCACTGAAATGCCTAGGTGTAGATATGTGATGTGATTAGTGTGTGTCCTTCTAAAGGTGGTTTGGGCTATGTGTCACGAATTTAATAATGTGAACTTGTTTTAAGTGGAAGTGAATGTGTAAATTGTGAAATTGTGTAAGTGATCATGTATTAGTATGAATTCTTGTGCCAATATGTAAATTGATACCTTCTTAAATGATTATAATATGTACTTAGCAAAGCAACATTTTTCAAGAGTATAAATGTGTTATTCATGTGAAATGCTTTTAGAATCCGTGTTAGAATTATCTCTTATTTATGTGTACAAACTCCATATTTAAAATGACTAATGTTTAGCTTATGAGTGGGTGAATGTGGCTAAATGAGTTTAGTTTTATGTTGAAAGTGTGTAGAAGCATGTGATAGACCTTAAGTTATTGAAATTTTGTATAAAATAATTTCATGTGTAACCTGTGTAGAATTAGTTTAGGATTTTTACTTTAGTTATTGTTAAATCCATGTTTATATGATATTGTGTAGTATGAAAATGTGAAGGTTGTGTGATACATGTAAGTTTAGTGTGTATGGTGTTACTTGTTGAGTTCTTTTGAACTCATTCTTGCTTCTTCTACGTACAGGTGCAGAGATTACTACTTCTTCCGAGGAGATCGTTAGAGTGACTCGGAGCGGGGTAGTAGAACCTTGTTTAGATTCAGCATTGCATTTTCATTTTCATAAGTATGTATAAAGACTCGCGTAGTCTTATGTGGACATTTTATTTAGTTGCTTCTAAATTATGAAAAGTTGGTTTGTTTTTTTCTTCTATATGGACTGTGATATAATGTGGATGATGGAATAAGAGTTACTTTTTCAGTCATATTCAATTCCGCTGTTATGTGAATTATTTATGTATATTCCAGCCTATTATATAATTGTTGGGTAAATGTCCCACTGTAGCGGCGTTCATTATATCGATGAGGGTTGGTATAACCGTACCGGTATAAGGAGGGTCGTTACAATGAGTGCCAAGCACCGGCGAATAGCGGGGCAGCACACAAAACCAAGCCGAACTGCTGGCTTGTAACACACGCAAGCCCCTCAAGCGGAGGCACGCACAGACCCTCAGAAGGGCCGACGGCCAACCAAACACACACGAGAAAAGCCGGAGTCTCGGAACTACCAGCTCGCACGGAAACTCGTCGCTCTGCTAATATCGCTCGACTGCCTGCCAATCGATTATTAGCCAGACGCGACCCTCCTGGCACCACAGCCAGACACGGCCACGAAGGTGCCACCTTCGTTGCTGACGTAGGGGAGGCAACCTATCGCGTTCCCTTCCAGAAGGTCCTAAGGGCAAGGCCTGCCCTGGGGCACACGCCGACACACAACCGGCCTACGGAAGCACCCGAGGCACACATGTACTGTCGCGACCCCCAAGACCATCGTGACAAACTTCTCTCCAAGTCCTGAGACTTCGACTCTTGTGAAGTCGGAGTCATGAACTGCGACTCTCATGAAGTCAGAGTTTGTGATCGGAGTGTATATTTCATTTAATTATTTTTATTCTATTTTAGGGTAACTAAATTGTAACCGTTCACATTCATTAAATCACAACTGTTCATCTCCTTATCTACGGCCCATTACATGTTCGCCTTCCTCATTAAGATCCTTTCCCTCCATTCAAGAAATCACATGTTTGAAGTCTCTTCGAATCGCTGCCGTCTTCCTCCTGGTTCCCCGTCTTCTTCACCTCACGGAACCAAGCTCGAAGCCTCTACAGATTTCCACCACCTCCTTGTTGAAGAAATGTAGGATCTTTAACTTCTGTAGACCATCTCTACATTTTTCTCTCTGCTATCTATCTCAACTCTTTTCATCAGTTTATCTAGATGGCTTCATCTAGGGCTCCGGAAGGAACCTTGTTCACCCCTGAGTGGTTCCAACGACTGTCTTTGGCCAGGCTTCTATTGTGCTCAGGGAAAAATTATTTTAGTCAGTTGACGGGTAGACTAAGATGGTTAGGAAACCCTAGCAGCTATGGGTTGGTTGAGGCTCTGTCAGATTTCTGAACCAACGTATGAGGGTGCTCTTAAGGCTTTCTACCTCTCCCTCCAAATCACAGTAGAAGGTTCATCAAGGGTACCACTGTTACAAATTTAGAAGAACTTTTAGTTGAACTCCTGGGTTGCCCGAACTCTAGACACAAGATCATGAAGCTGTGTCCATGGAGAAGCAAACATTATGAGTAATTGGGAGTTTAGGTTCTGTCTCTAAGAAAGGGCTTCTAGTCAATGATCTATCAACAGAGAAAGAATTCTTCACTCCATCATCACCCCCAGAGTAGGACACACTCTTCCATCACTGCCAGAGACGACAGTTTGTTGTTTTGGGCTATTTAGAGGCATAAGGCCAACTTGTCTTCCAAAATCTTAGAAAGGATGGCATGTTTCCAGAACCTGCAGGTCCCTTCCCATGGGCCCCTGCTAACCCTTGTGTTCAAGAAATATTCAGTAGACTACCGATGATGTGTCTACTTCTGTGAAAGAGAAAATTGGCTATCTACCTTGAGGAGAAGCCATTATGTTTTGGAGATAAGTCTCCAGATGTTTAGATTAAGGACTCTGTCCCCGTGTGCTCTCATGAAGTATTTTCTAGATGAGGCATAGAGTTCCTCTTCTATTCCGACACAAGAGAAGAAGCATCAGTAGCAAACAAATAGAGATTCATACTACTGTCCCCTCTCAAGAACAAGATGCTCCTGATGATACAATCTATCAAGTTCTAAGGAACTTAGGGGCAAGGGAGTGGCACATGATGATCCCAGTTTTATACCCTTGAGCCTTCCTATGAGGAGCACCCCTTTGTCTCTCCACCTCATGTTGAGACCCCACCAAGGTCTCAGGGGAGACCAACAGACCGGTTGATCATATGATGGAATTGTTTATGAACAACAAGAGATGATGTCAGTCATGCAAATGCAGATCCAACAGATAGATGGAAGTTTGACTTCCTGTCTGAAGAGCTCCAACAGATGAAGGACCTACTTCTTCAGTTTGTGTGCCAACAGGGCACTGACAGTGCACAATTCCCCCCCCCCCCTGCTCAATTTGAGCAGCAACAACAACAACCACAACAAAGCCGGAGGATGTGGTTCCACAAATAGAGATAAGTTTAGAACAGCCCAGTGTGGATCCAGTGATTATGTTAGAGCAACAACAATCAGAACAGATATCTGAGCAGCAGTCGAGTAGCTAGAGCAGCCTCTATATGTAGAAGCTGATCTTCAAGTCAAACCTTTAACAGGAGGGTTAGAAGGAAGATCATGCAATCTGGTCTTCCAGTTTTTCCATCTCAACCCTTGACTATCTCATCTCCTTCTGCTCCTACTCCTCCTCCTGCTGACCCTACTTCTCCACTAGTTATTTCACAACCACCTTGCAACATTCTGAGTTTGGCTTCCTTGGTGTTGTCCTTGGGATCGCGATGGATTGGGGTGTCGCATTATGAACACGACGTGTTTCCTGTCGCCTTCTAGTTCGAAAGGCGACGGCCCTTGTGTCGCGTTCCCGTTGCCTGTTGGTTTGTGTGCCTCAAGTCTGCAACGTAGGTGTGAAGGCGACGTGCCAGCTGTCGCGTTCACCTGAGTCTCCTGCATGCGTGACACGTGGTCTGGAGGCTGTCTGCCTATCAGCAAGTCTGTCAGAACTTGGGGAAGGCGACAACTTGCCTGTCGCGTTCTTATTAAGAACATGACGCCTAGCTTGTCGCGATCGCAGTTCTGAGGGCTTAAGCCTAACAAATGCCCTTTTCTTCTCCTTTCTTTCCTTTCTTCTTCCCTCCTCCTCTTCGAGGTGGGAAGCTTCCCCTTCTCTCTCGGTGGCTTGGGCGTGGTGGAGTCGTTGGCGAGCTCGTGGCGAAGAGGCAGAGCGTCGTGGAGCGAGGAGGAGGCGGCCGAGGCTTCGTGAAGGCCCTTTGGGGTTGCTTCTTCGTTCTCTGTAGGGATCTCTTGTTCCCATACCTGTTAGTGTAGATGGAGCTTAGTTTTGGGCGGTCCATTCAGTGCTCGTGAGCTCCCTTTTGGTTTCACGCAGATGGATGCTTGCCGGTGGTGCTCCGTCTACGTGTTTAAAGCTTTGTGCATGTGTGAGTGGGGAGGAGAGGTGGTGTGTTGCCCCGAGCCTCTTTTACTTGTATTCGTGGTATGCTCCCCCCCCCTTGTGTTTTGAGGTAGTTTTGTAGCTTGAGGGGACCATGGTTTGGCCCCAATGCTCAGTTCGGGCTTCTATCTGGGGTTGTGACAAGTTAGTTATCGCTACACCAGACAGAAGGCAACGTGCAACCTGTCGTGTTCTGGTGGCGACAGGTTGTCCGTCGCGTTCCCCTCTGCTTTTCAGTCTCCAAGTTCGATCGTGGCGGAGGATGGCTAGTGTCCAAATTGGTTAGAAGGAGGTATCTCCAACTTGGCACGAGGCCAGTCCTCCTGTGTGGGTCTTGGTCTTGCGGCCCTTTGGGGTTTGGGACTTGGGGAGGTTCTGCCCCAAGGGCCCTGCCTTCATATGAGGAACGCGACGGTTCGATACGTCGTGTTCTGTATCTGAAGGCGACACCCTATGTGTTGCTTTCTGGTTGCAACATGATCCTTGTCGCGTTCTGCCTTCAGGTAGCAACCGTGTCCTTGTCGCCTTCTAGTTTGGTGTTTGTTTGGCTGCGGGTCTGCTGGCTTGCTTTGGGGTTTGACCTTCTGATGCTGAACGCGACGGGTCGATACGTCGCGTTCAGAAGAAGGCGGCACCCTGATTGCCGCGACCTGGTGGCGACACGTTAGTTGTCGCCTTCTTGTTCAGAAGGTGACGCACCTGTGGTCGCATTCTGGTTGCTTGGTTTCTATTCTGCTTGGTGGTGTGTTCGGTTCTCGGGCCATGCCGTGTGTGCTGGCGTTGGCCGACGGCCCTTCTGGGAGTTTCCGGAAGGGGTGCCGTGTATGCCTGTGCCTGCTGGGCTTGTCTTGGTTGCATGCCAGCTGTGCTGTTTCTTTTGGTGGTTGCCACGCCAGTGTTCTTTTTTGCCCAGTGCTCGGCACTTGAGGGCTTGTCTGCGAGACAGGTTTGTTACCGTTACCTGGGACCCCCAGCCCTGCGCGTCTGTTAGAGGGAGTTCTCTCCGTGCGGCGGGCGTGCTCAAGTCTCTGACTTGGAGCAGAAGGGGAAAATGGTGGGGGCAGCAACATAGAGTCGTTTGTAGAGTCTCTTAGCTGGTTTGGGTCTCCGAGGTGGTTTAGTGCTCTCCGGTGCGGACCAGCTAGTCCTTCTCACTGCCTCCCTCTACGTTGGCTCTGGAGCCGCATAGGGAGGTCAGGCGTGCCGCAGCTCGGCCGGGCTGCGGTGGTTGTGGTTGTGTTCTTTGCTGTGACTCGCGAGCCTCACTCTACCTAGGGAGGTCGTAGGCAGGAGTCAGCGGCTGGCGAGGGAGAGGGGTTGACTGTGTGTCCCTCTCTTATCTGCCTTGGCGGTGGCTTGTGTGCTCTTACTGTGACGTAGTTTCTCACGTTGTTTCTAAGTGAGTCTCGTCGCCCTAGTTTACACGGTGGTTGTAGCCAAGCCGTGTATAGTCCCATGGGTTTGGTTAGTTTGGCCTCGTGATCCGTGTTTAGTGGTTTCTACTCTACGAGTTCTCTCGGGGTGCCTTGTTCTAGCACCCAACCGTTGGTTTGGTAACCCATCCTTGGTGCCATCCGTGGTGGCACCGGAGTGTGTAGTTCCCTGACCTCTTGGCGTGTCCATGGTCCAAGGTGGTTCTGCTTGTGGGCCCTTGACCTTGTGGAGGTGAGGTGGCCGTGCCTGGTGAGACGTCGTTCTCACTTGGGTGCTTGGTGTCTCTCGGGGTGACACCTGGTTGTCTTTCCTGACCTCGAGGCGGTCCGGGATGTTGGTGCTTGTGTCATGAGACTCGGGTCTCACGTGGTTGCTCGGGGTTCCGTGAGCTTCTTTGTCTTGGCGGGTGTGTGCCGAGGGTTGCTTCCGCATTATGTTGTTCTAGCCCAACCCTAGTTGGGGTCGTGGTGTTGCTCTAGTTGCTTCTGCATGTGTTTGACTCCGCTGGTTCTGCGGGAGTCGTCCTTGGCCTGACCTGGGTTGTGGTCGAGGCGTTTACTATGTTTCTGCTGCTTTGTAGTACCTTGCAGTAGGTGTTCCTGCTTTACTGCTTTGTAGAGTATTTTGCTTCTGCTTGTTGGAGTTCCTGCTGCTCTGGCTGGTAAGGGACTAGTTATCCCTACTGAGCCTTGTTCGCGAGGCTCACCCCCTACTCTCTTCGGTAGGGACTCACTGTCGCATGAGTTCGTTGCCGGACGGTCGTGGTGGCCGTTTGTTGCGCCGTGCGTTGCCAGCAGTGTGAGTTGTGATCGTGAGTGCTCTTGTAGCATGAGTTGAGAGTGGCATTTTTGCAAGTCCTCGGGGTATGCCCCTTAAGGACTGCGCCTTATTTCTGTACCTGTACTTTTATTTGGGACACGTTGCACTTCTTCTTTATTAATGTACAGTCTTTCTTGTTATGGTTATTTGAATTCATTACTTATCTCACTGGACTAAATTCTAACCCTCCGAGTCTTCAGATCCGTGGGTGGCGGCGTGACCTTCGGGGTCCCTGGCGGGGGGTCCGGAGGTCTGCTCGTTACCTCCTTCCACTTCTCAACTTTATCCTTTCTGCCTCCACTGATCCTCCTCCTTCCACCTCTCAATAGAAATAGAGTGTCCAATAAATACTTCATTCTTTCCTTTCCTTTGAAGTATAGGTTCAAAACTCACATTGTGGATACTCCCTCTCTCCATACCTTACCTCCACATTTCTTCTCTTCTCTCCTGTATCATCACTCTCTTCCACAATTAGTTCTACTCCTTCAATTGGCCAGATAGTACCTAGTACGGTATTACCCTCTGGAGCAATTCCTCACGAACATAGCTCCCTGTTGGCCCTTTTGCTACGACAGCACACTAACCTAGGGGGGGTTGTAGACACCCAATTATGACTAATGGGTTGAACCACATTTCTTGCTACCTTAGTGGGCCCCTAATTGGTCACTCACCTTGAGCCCATCATTTGCCTTGATTTGAGCCTATCAATCCATTAAAATACCTTGAAATCCCGAAATCAATCATTTGAGAGTCCTTAGAGGAATATAACTCCTATTTTATCATGTGGTTAGAGAGAATAATCCAAGATAATTCAGGTTCCTTGTCGCGACGCATCGTAGCGCCGCGACGGGTTGGGCCGCCGTGACAGCCCATGCATTATCCATGCACGTGGGCAATGCTGTCGCGTCCCCCCGCACTGTCGCGTCTCTAGTCGCGACCCTACGATCTGACGCGACAATGTCCGAGATCTCTGGCCTCCGTAACCACACCCTATTTATCCTCCATGCACTTTGACTTGGTCTAAGAGGGTTATCCCGACCCCTTGGACGGATCCTTGGCCCTAGGGACTCTCCTAAGCTCCCTAAGGACTCTACACCCGATTTTGATAGAGTTTTATCCCCCATTTTTAATTTCCAAACCTTTTTGAGGAGATAATACCTAATTTTCTCACTCCAAGCTCTATATAAGGAAGGCCCCTCCTCATGGACGAGGAGAGCCTCATGATTACCCCGAAGGGCTGCCAAAATTCCCTCTGAACTAGACTTAGCCACGCAGCCACTCATTCCCTTCATTCCATCACATTCCATTCCCCATAACTCACTCATTTTGCCATCAATGGAGCAAGGAACGTGAAGAGGGCGACTCTAGCAATCTCCTGGACCTCTTTGCACATCATCGGAGCTGCATCCACGCCAGGAAGTCGCCCTAATGGGGCTCATTCTCTTTACCCTTCTCTTTTCTATTTCTACATGCATTTTTTATGTCCTTTTTAAATAGAGCATATCCACCATCCACCCACGTTTTCCCACACCCACAGGGGTTTAAAACCACCCCAGGTGCGTTCCCACTATGATCTCCCATCTCATTTCATCTTTTAGAATAGATACTACACTTTACATGTTCTAATAGGGTCTTTTCTTTGTGTTTTCTTTTGATTGACAGGCAAGCAAGCAAAGTCTACGAAAAGCTCTGGTGCTCTGGCCGGCTGGAGGACTAGAAGAAGGTCACAACATCAATTCTCCCGCATTCAGAGAACGCGACGGCCTGGGGTGACGCGACATAGACGCGTCGATTTCCACGGACGCGATACTAGAGATGCGGCGGCCATGGCGACCGCGACACCAGGTCAGTTTCCTGTTCTCTTCCTTTTTCCTAGTTTAAGTTAGCCATTGTCTTTCCATATCATTAGGCAACTTATCTAGGTGGAGATCACATCCTTTTTCCCATGCTATCATATTTGATATTCATGTCCGTGTCGAGGGGAAGCCAATCCCTGTGATTACACCTTTTGGCGATCACGGTGAGACCTTCAGTGCTACCCTCGTAGATCTAACTTACTTGCTTGCCATATTTTCTTCTTTTTTGTCCTTTTGGTACACTATTAGTCTTCTTTTGTTCTTTGTTTCCTATTTTTTTGCCCCTCGGTTCGTGTCGCGACGCATCGCGGTGACGCGATAAGGTCGCGTCGTTGGCCCATGACGCGATAGCAGGTCAATGTTTTCTTCTTATACCTGCCTTATCCTGCTTCTATAAGATCATGCATCCTTGTTCCATGTCTATGTGCCATGTATGTCGTGTCTTTGGATGTTAGAATCCTGTTAGGGTTCGGTTTTCCTTTTAGTTCTTATTTGTAAGTTTTCGGGTCGAGTCGCGGGGTAGCGTATGGACGCGACATGGTCGCGCCGCCGGTGAGCGTCGCGTCAACAGGTACGCTTTGTTTGTTAATGCTTCCATCCATGAATCGGTTTTTGGGTGCTTCCTGATCCATGCTGTATTAATTTAGGGTTTTGGTGCTTTTATCATCTGGTAGGGTAGTCTGTTTGAGTTGGGTTGGTGACCCACTGTGTCTTTGGGCCTCTGTCATTATCGCGGCCACTCGCACTGTCGCGATAGGGTCGCGGCGTACCCGGCCGCCGCGACTCGGCCCGAGACCCATCTGGTCGCCCTGTTTGTTTCTCATCTATCACTTGTGCATAATTTTCGGGCATTTAGGCCCATTGCATACGCTGCTAAACCCATTTGATCAGGTTCCCCCTTGGTTGAGTGAGTCCTTTCACCTACGAGCATGCATAGGCTGACTCGGGCCCGCCTTCCGAGGACCTCCGTAAGTCCCCGTGGCCGTACGCACGTTGCGGTTTGCCGGGCTGGTTGTACCAGTTGCACCCTTAGTTTGAGCCATCCTCGTAAGTGAGTGTGTACCACCCTTAGTCATACCGGAGCACTTGAGTTCATTCCTATCAGGGACCGCATGACCGAGTGACATCCCTTTAATCAATTCACTTAAAAGGTCAAGTTCGAATCTTAAGAAATTTGCGTTGTAAGCATGATAACTTGAGTGCTTTGATCCCCCTTCTCCTCTCTGTCTTTCTTGTCGTGATAGAGTTTAGGTGTGTCCCCCCCCCAAATTGGTTGGAGGGTGTATGCGTCATTGTTTAGGAGATCGAGTCAGTCCCTCCGATCCTTGTGCTTTATCATAATCCCCTCTTCGACATGGACCAATTTCGAGTCCTTGCCGACGATGCCCTACCCCTTGGGTTGCTCGAGGAAGTGGCCAACCTTCCATGGCCACTCTCCCGGGGCATATCCAGCCTCCTCCATTACTGGGATCCGATCCCGTCCTCCTTCTCCTCCCGGGGATGATGACCCTCACTCTCAATTCACCCAGATCCTTCCTCACCTCACTCCGGACCAAGTCCGAGAGTTCATGTAAGCCCCTTGATTTTCACCTTGTTTGTTTAAATATATGTATGTGCGTATAAGTGTACACTATTGATGTATAAGTATTTATGTATACAAATTGTATGAATGAGTATTATTGAAATGTATATTATATATTTATATATATATATATATATATATATATATTATATATATTAGTGTGTAGTATTATAAATTCTGCAGAATTAAAGTGAGTTTTGTCGGCCAGTCGGCGTCCACACGGGCTGACGCTGACCAGGGGTAGGCGGCAATATCGATGGACGCCCATTTTTGGATAGGCGACCATGGATATGGACGCCAATATCCCAGATCTGTTACGTTTTCAGATCCGGAAACGCCTCCGGAAATTGAGCCTCTTGATTTGGAA
This sequence comes from Colocasia esculenta, assembly GCA_014218235.1. Classification (NCBI taxonomy): domain Eukaryota; kingdom Viridiplantae; phylum Streptophyta; class Magnoliopsida; order Alismatales; family Araceae; genus Colocasia; species Colocasia esculenta. The sequence continues at coordinate 55,367,603 of CM024753.1, read as the reverse complement.
ACCCTTCCCAACGGCTCTGAGACTTCCCCTTTAACCGATCCGACCCCCAACCCTTTATAATATCCAAATTTTGGCCAGATCCATCCCTTTGGCTCTTGGGTCAAAAACCTATCTTCTCTAAGCAAAAACCCTAACTTGAACCTGAAAGATCCGGCTTTGGGAGGCTTCGTCTGGCGATCTACATCAACTGGTGTCGACCTTGAACATCCGGGAACAACTCCCCACGCTGGTGTGCTGTGAAGATCAACAGAAGATCCGAAGAAGGAGGGATTTGGAGGCTCTTTGGCACAGGCCGAGGAGGGCTTCTCCGGCTTAAATCATCATTGATAGATTTTACAGAAGGCAAGTACCCCATACACATTAACCCTACATGTGTCTAGTATGTCCCAGGATTTTCCCAGATTTTTCTCGTGTCCTGGAACCCCCTTTCAAGTGATTTATTGGCTTTCAGTCTGTGTTCTGCAGACAGGATATTAACGGTAAGATCCCTTGCCGCTAATATCATGTGTTGGCGGCATCATCTAGTGCCGTTAACCTATAGACGGCCACCTCTTGCCGTCGAGTTCTTCAAACTGCAACAGTGATAAGTCTGTCCTTATATGAACTAATTTTCGAGTTTTTCCGCATGAGGATATACAGTAAATTTTATATAATATGTAAATATATATGTTTGGGTGTACTGTGAGTTTTTGTGCATTTTTGTAATGTTCACTAATTATTAGAATTTTGAATGTGTTACCAATAGAATGTTAATCTTGGAAAATGTCGTTTATGAATTATGTGTAGAAATTAAGTGTCATAAATTTTCTATACATTGTTCATAAGATCTGATGCATGATATAAAAATTTGAGCAATTTATAATATCTGTACAGTTTATTAAATTTTCTGGACTGAAAAATAGTTAACATGTCTATTCAATGCATAAAAACTAAGAATTCTTGCGAAACTAGTTAAATCCCTGAATTTTGTGATAAAATTTGTACTATCAGTATTCATATATGAAATAAATTTTGAATCCGAATAATGAAAAATGGTATCAGTTTGACTATTTTTACTGTTGATATCATCACTGTTAGAATTTTCAGAAAATATATATAACGCAGAAAAATGCAAATTTTGGTGTGCATGATGGTTAAACTGTGATGGATTTCTGGTTAAATTTCTGTACTGAACAGATGACAGTAGCTATATAAACTTGTTTTATGTTAAGTATTAATGGTTAATACATGCTAATATGATAAATGTTTAATTATGCAAAAATTTCAGCATGATTAGGATTGTTGTAAAATCTGATTAATACTGAAAACAGTAGTACCATGCTAGGTAATACTGAAGAATGTAAATGTATGAACATGAGATGAATGTGTGATTATTTTGTATTTAGAATGTGTTGAAATTGAGAAAATGTATTAATGTGCCAAGGTGTGACACTGCTACCTTAGAGGGCTGTGGAACTATACTGTGGTAAAGTCCCCATGGGAAGTTCAAAGTGTGTGATGTCCCATGGGCATTGAGATTAAATCCTGGAGGCGAACAAGTATCGCTGGTTAGGGTGGAGAGTGCTTCTCCCGTTCTGCGCAGTAACTAAGATTGATCACTGGAATGCCTAGGTGATTGATATGTGATGTGATTAGTGTGTGTCCTTCTAAAGTGGTTTGGGCTATGTGTCACGGCATTAAGTGAAAGTGAAATTGTGTTTAAGTGAAAGTGAAAATGTGTAAATTGTGAACCTGTGTAAGTGAATATGTGTTCATAAAATTCTTATGAAAGCATGCAAAATGATAAGTTTCTATGAATGTGACATGATAGTAGTAAAACAGCGAGCTTTTCACTAATATGAATATGTTATCTATGTGTACAATTGCCTTAGAATTCATGTTAAATTAATTGTTATGAAATGTGTAAATATTGTGTAAAATGACCAACATGTGGCTTATGAATGAAATCAGTTTAGCATAGTGAAAAGTGTAGAAAGCATGTGATAGGATTTGCTTATTGTATTAAAAAAAAAAAAAAAACAATCCTCTATGAAAAATGTGTAGAAATCATGAATAGACTTTATTTGAGAAATTGTCACTTCCATGCATTATCTGTAAATGATGTAGCTTAAGAGTATGGATATTACTTGATGCATGTATGTTTAGTGTGCTGGTGTTACTTGTTGAGTTCTTTTGAACTCATTCTTGCTTCGGCGTATAGGTGCAGACGTTTCTACTTCTTCCGAGGAGATCGTTAGGAGCGACTCGGAGCGAGAGTAGGAGAGATTGTTGTGAGTTAGCATTGTACTTTTCCATTACTTCATAGTATGTATAAAGACTCTGCGTAGTCTCATGTGGACAATGTATTTGTTGTATTTCAGTTATGAATAGTTAGCTCTCTTCCTTCTATACGGACTGTGGATAGAATGTGGATGATCGAATAAAATTTCTTTTCAGTTCTTTAAATTCCGCTGTCATGTGATATAATATATTTGTGTATGTTTCAGCCTATCGTACTAGTGTTGGGTAAATGTCCACTGTAGTGATACCTTTTATATCGATGTGGGTTGGTGGAACCGTACCGATATGAGAGGGTCGTTAGAGTTCATAGCTGCTGCCAAGGGGAAACAACCTTTATCTCCCCGGGTCAAATCCAGCCCGACCGGCGGAGTCCTCCATCCGCGTCGCTTCAGCCCCTCACCTTTCTTCGTCTGGGGCAGACCCTACACCTCTCCGTCCTCGGGCCATTCATTTTTCAGAACCAAGCTACCTCCCCCCACGAATGTTCGGCCTCGGTCTCCTCCCACTACATATTATACGGCCGAACCAGCTCCGCTTCCTCGCGAGAGGTCTCACTCCTTCGAGCAGCCACGCTCCCTTGTCCCTACGCATCAGATCCAATCTCCTTTCGATTTCTTGGCGGAATGGACAAGTATGAAGAAGGAGCTTCATGACCTCCGGAGGCAAATTGATCCTCGGAAGGTAGCTGACATTGCCCTCCCATCCTTCCAATACCTCCGGGTGCCACCCCAGTCTGAGCTCCCTGTCTATCGTCGATACTCTGGGGTAGGGGACCGCTATGTTCATCTGAAGGACTTCGTATATGAATCGGCGCCGCACAAGTATGACCGCCATCTCATGGCATATTTGTTTAGAAAATCATTAGATGGTCCAAACTTAGAGTGGTTCTATTCTTTGCCTCCCGAGGAAGCCGAGGATTTCCAAATCGTCCAAGAAAGGTTTCTGCAGCAGTTTCAAGATCGGGTGGGACCCGAATACTCTTTTGTGGATTTGGTAGCTGAAAAGATGAAACCAGAAGAGGATTTCTCCACCTATGCTGACCGGTGGCGCTCTTTGGCCGCCAAGGTCCGTTGCCCAATGCCTGAGGAGGAGAAAGTAAAGTTGTTGATCTCCAATGCCACACCCACCTACCGAGCTATTTTGGCCATGAACGACATCTCTACCATGCACCAATTATATAGTCGAGCCCGTTTCATTCAAACCCAACTCAAGGACTCGCCTATACATTCCATGTTCGAGACCCCCAAGGCCCGTTATGCTAAAAAGCCGCAAGGCCCAGTCACCGAGGGGATCCAGACCAATGAACAAGTAGGTGCCGTTAGCAATCCCCAAGGCCCAGTAGGTAGGTCCCCCTATACCCAGCAAACCCACAGTCTTGGAACAACAACAACAATAGGCAGCCACCTCCCCAAGGACAAAATCCCCCTCAAGATCAGCGCCAATACTCCCAGGTTCCTCCGCCTCAAAATGGCTATGCCCCCAGGAAACCCAATGGGCCCAAGAGAGCCAATACCCTCCATTACCCGAATCTCTAGCTGATGTCTTTGCAGCCCTCATGTCTCTAAATGCCTTAAGACTCCCTCCTGAGAAGGCGAATTGGAATATGGCAACCGATCAAACAAAGTATTGCGTCTATCATCGTCATCCGGGCCACAATGTGTCCGATTGCTTCCAATTTCGGGACATGATATACGATCTCCATGAGCAGAATCAGATTGATTGGGCAGAAATGAAGAGGTTGATCCAAACTCTGAGGGACCAGCAAGGCCAGAGGCAATAGCAGCAACAACAGAGGCGACAGCAGCCGCAGCAACAACAGCAACAGTAATACCAACCTTTCCAACAGCAATACCAGCAACACCAGCAACACCAGCAACAGCAACAACAGTAGCAGCCGCAGCAGCCGACAAACGATCTAGGCATAGTCCGTAACCCCATGCCACAACATCAACCTGCTCCGAACCCTCAACCAGCTCCACCACCTCCTCCGCCTGCGCATGTTAACCCCGTTATCCACCATGCACCACCAGAAGCCCAGTGGGTCTTCGATGACGACCATGAGGTGGGCCAGCTTCTGGCTATTTCTCACGTCACGCCCACTGTTCCCGCACCTGCATCCGCCATACCCCCTCCCTTTACACCCCATATTGCCACCATCACCTCACCATCCTATTCTCCCGTCATATCACCCATCATCCCTCCACCAAACAACACCCCTCTCTCCCCTACGCCAGCGCCACTACTAGCCAACCCTTCTATCCTTAACACCCCTACCCCTCCACTCCACCATAATCTTGCCCTCCGGAGCGGGCGAATGTTTCATCGGATGTATCCTAACGCATCCATACCTATGCCAGGTCAGCAAACCAACAATCAGCAGCAACAAGATACAGAAGAGATTGATCCGGCGCCGGGAACTCAATATGACATCCTAAAGCACCTCGATCAGACTCCCGCCAAGATCTCCATATTGGAGCTCATTAAGAGATCACAGACTCACCAAGATGCTCTCAGAACTTTTTTGCAAAGAGTCATGGTCAGCGAGGACATGAATCCGGACAACCTACCCTCAGTGCTCTCAATAGTGAACAGAGGACCCACCATTACCTTTTCTGATGGCGAGTTGGCTGCCCCCGAAGCCAGAAAATGCCCCTGTGTGTGACACTTACCATAAATAAAGTGGCAGTCGATGCGGCTCTGGTGGACACAGGAGCCTCCATTAATGTATGTCCACTAAGCACTCTTAGAGCTTGCAACATATCGGAACGTCAATTGCAGCCCACGCCTACCACTATTGCTGCATATGACAATTCGCGACGTGCCTGTCACGGGGTTATCACTTTGCAAGCAGAATTAGGCCCTCTCGTCATGTCTGTGGAGTTCTATGTGCTGAACATTGATCACACCTACAAAGCCATTTTAGGGCGCCCATGGATCGAATCATTAGGGGCAGTACCCTCTACAGCGCATCAATGTCTGAAGTTCCCTTTCCAAGGGCGGATAGTCAAGGTAAAGAGTATGACGACAACGCATACAGTCGAAGCCGTTGAGAGAGTGCTGCCATCAGTATGGCCGTCCAATAAGCCCATAATCTCGGTGCTTGATGTTAACTACACTTGGGCCTATACTTTCTCTTCTAACCGCCCAATTGGGTCTCCTCCTATAATGGCAGTCAGGAAGGATGTGAGCAAGAATACAAAGGGGTGGGACATCATGTTCAGGCTGGGTTATCAGTCAGGAAAAGGCCTGGGTGCTCATCTCCAAGGGCAAACCAAGACTGTCGCCACCGCTAAGAAATTCACAAAGCGTGGCCTTGGATATTCAGAATGGGCCGCTTTCTCATCTCCTCCACAATCAGACCATGGATCGCTCACTTGGTCCTTATACGAGCATTTTGTCAGAGGGCCCATTCAGCCCGGATATAACACCACCATAGAAACGCCAAGATCAGCCTATCAAACTTTAGAGGAGCAGCGGCCCAACAAGAAGAAGAGAGCTGAGGAAGATACTGAGGATCCAGATGATGTTGTCTCATCAGTTAGTCTGTTGTTTGAAAAATCAGAAGCTGAGGAAGAAAAGCTAGAATTAGAAGACCTTATTTCTGCGGTCAATCAACTGTTCAGTGAAGAAGATGTGTCACAAGTAGCAGCATTATCAGCATCAACAACCACCGCCAGGCGACAGTTGCCTGGAATTGGTGAGGAAAACCAGTCAAATCATTTACCCCTACTTATACAGGAGTTCTGGCCAGGGTTCTCCCGGCCTCCCACTCACTTTGTTTCATCCATACTCGATGTTAATGTTAGTTTCATTCCTTTGCCTCTTCCCTTCATTGTCCAAATCTCGCCCGCCGCCATTGAGGCGTTCATTCGTCCTTCACCCCGCCTCGCCATTTCCTTCAACGGTTTGGTCTTGTCTTTTTTCGAAGCCATTTAATCTAATGTAGTTCCTTTTTCATCAAAAAAAAAAAAATTTCCAAATGCCAAAAAAAATGTGTGTGTGTGTCCCTTCTGCTTCCGACGGCGATCCCCGTCACTCCCTCGTGCTCCTGCTTCCGACACTCCCTCGTGCTCTTGCTTCCGACGGCGATCCCCGTCACCCCCTCCTGCTCCTGCTTCCGACGGCGATCCCCGTCACCTCCCTCCTACTCCTGATCTCGACGGCGATCCCCGTCACCCCTCTCCTGCTCCTGCTTCCGACGGCGATCCCCGTCACCTCCCTCCTACTCCTGATCTCGACGGCGATCCCCGTCACCCCTCTCCTGCTCCCTCTCTCGACGGCGATCCCCGTCACATCTGCTCCCCAGCGGCCATCGTCGTCATCCTTTCGCTCCAGTCGTGCCTTCACCTGGTGGTCAGACATGGCCATTCCAGGCGATTCGGGTGAGGGGCCTTCTGCTCCCCTACACCCCGATGCTGTTGCCGGCACCCTGAGCTCGGGTGGCCCGCTTCCTCCTCCAGCTCCATCGGAGGATCTTCGCGGCCCTGCCGCACCCGTTGTTTTCCCTTCCATTAAACCTCTGGACGCTTCTCCAGAGCCTCCTGTAAATATCAAATCTAGCTCAAGTTCAGGGGTAGTTTCTAGTGAGTCCCCGTCCCCGTCTAGGAAGAAGAAGGGTAGTGGCGTACCCCGTAGATACCTCTTAGACTTAGTCCATAGATGTGGCGCTCTTCTAGCTGTCAAAGAGTTCGTCAAAGAAGCGGTAGTTCTGAACTTAGAGGAGATGCCGATAGAGGAAGGGCTAGACGACGGCTTTGGGATATATGAAATCGTAGCCGAAGAAGACCCATTAGATGAAAATGGTGTTGAAATAGAGGATGCTGCTGAGGCGTATGCTAGTGGTATGAGGAGATTCGATGAACCTACCTCAGCAGTCGACGAACCTACTAAAGAGGTAAATGTGGGAACGCAAGAGGACCCCAGGCTTTAACCATAGCTTCTGGTCTCCCTCCTGAAGAAGAAGAAGCACTCATAGAAATGTTAAGGGAGTTCAAGGATTCATTTGCCTGGTCCTACGATGACATGCCCGGCATTGACCCCGATTTGGTGGAGCATAGGTTAATTTTGAAGCCAGGGGCAGTTGCCGTTAAACAGAAGCTAAGGAGGTTCCTCCCCCACATCGCTTTAAAGATGAAAGAGGAGATTGATAAGCTACACAAAGCCAAGTTTATCCGTGTAGTCCTCTATCCTTTGTGGGTGGCAAACATCGTCCCGGTGATGAAGAAAGACGGAAGAGTGCGCATCTGCATAGATTTCCGGGATTTGAATAAGGCATGTCCTAAGGACGATTTCCCGCTACCTCATTTGGATGTTTTGATCGATAATACAGCAGGGTTCGAAACTCTATCGTTCATGGATGGGTACTCCGGCTATAATCAAATTCGTCTAGCCCCGGAGGATCAAGAGAAGACCTCCTTCACCACCCCATGGGGAACATATTGCTATGTGGTCATGCCATTTGGATTAAAGAATGCCGGCGCCACTTATCAAAGAGCAATGTTAGCTATCTTCCACGACATGATACATATTGATGTTGAGGTTTACGTGGATGATATCGTGGTGAAGTCGAGAACTCGAAGAGAGCATTCCTCCGTGCTGGCCAAAGTCTTCCGTCGCGCACAAGAGTATCAATTGAAGATGAATCCAAAGAAGTGCGTGTTTGGAGTTTCCTCGGGGAAATTGCTAGGCTTCATAGTTAGTAAACGGGGGATTCAGATAGACCCGCACAAGGCCAAGGCAATCAATGAGATGCCTCCTCCTAAGAACATATCTGAGCTTCGAGGTTTGATTGGTCGGCTGCAGTTCATAAGGAGATTCATATCTCAGCACTCTCAAAGATGTCGTCCTTTCTACGAACTTGAGAGGAGGAGTTAATTTTGAATGGAATGCTAAATGCCAAGAGGCCTTCGATGAGCTCAAAAGTTACCTTATGAATCCGCCCGTGCTTCAGGCGCCTGTCCCTGGGAAACCCCTAATCCTATATCTGTCAACTGTTGAGGACTCCCTAGGAGCTGTCCTTGCTCAGCATGATGAATCCGGCAAAGAAAGGGCAGTCTACTACCTATCTAGGCTATTCAATCCTTCCGAGCTCAAACTCACCACAATGGAGAAAACTTGTGCAGCGCTAGTTTGGGTAGTGCAGAAATTGAAGCACTACTTCCTAGCTCATAAGGTGAGTTTGATTTCTAGAATGGACCCTATTAGGTATCTCCTGGAAAAGCCAGTCCTCGCCGACAGATTGGCACGCTGGCAAAGTTTCCTCTCTCAGTTTGATATCTCCTTTATTGTTCAGAAAGCCATAAAAGGGTATGCCATTGCTGAGCACCTTGCTCACCTCCCTCTTCCTCATAGTGATACGGTTCAAGAGGAATTCCCGATGAAAACCTATCACTTGTCTCTCACGATCCCTTCTGGTCACTCCATTTCGATGGAGCTCTCAATTCTAGGGGACGGGGCATAGGTGCAGTCTTGCTCACCCCAGAAGGGATCACCATTCCTCTGGCTTATCAACTCCAGTTCTACGCCACCAACAACATCTCCGAGTATGAGGCTCTCCTAGCCGGTCTTAAGCTTGCCTACCTTTTAGGTGCCCGTCACCTTAAGATCATAGGGGACTCTCAGCTCGTTCTTCGGCAAGTCCTCTCTACCTATCGCACTCGTGACCCCAAACTCAAGCCATATCAAGATCTGGTCACACTCCTAGCCAAGCAATTTCGTCAACTCATCTACATTCATACTCCTCGCTCTCAAAACATTCTGGCCGATGCTCTGGCATCGTTAGCTTCGTCTCTCTCCTTCCCTCTCAGCCGTAGCGCTGAGACTATCACCGTTCAGAGATTAGAAGCTCCCTCAACTCAGGATCCTTGGTTCTCAAACCTTAGGAGCTCCCTAGTGTTGAAGGCAGAGAAGAAAGAAGCGAAGGAGTTGTTGCTTGTTGAATTAGGGGAATTGATGGAAGAAGAGATGTCGTGGTACCATGAGATTGAGCAGTTTTGCAGAGACGGTACCTTCCCAGAAGAAGCTGAAGCAGAAGATAGGCGAGCTATCCGTAGAGCGGCATTAAAGTATACCCTCGTGGGTGAAGTCCTTTACAGACGCGCTCTAAATGGAATGCTCCTCAGATGCGTGACCGATGAAGAGGCTTGGAAGATAGTGGAAGGATCTCACTCCGGTGAATGCGGAGGGCATGTGAATGGTCAGATGTTAGCCAAAAAGATCCTTAGGCAGGGCTACTACTGGCCAACCTTAGAAGAGGATTGTGCCGCCTACGTTCGTAGGTGTGTCAGATGCCAAATCCATGCCGATAAAATCCATGCTCCGTCTTCCTCTTTGCATCCACTATCTTCTCCTTGGCCTTTCTCCATGTGGGCCTTTGATATCATCGGGCCCCTTGGTGATCCTAATGCTCAGATAAAACAAAAATCCTTCATCCTCACTGCTACTGAGTATTTCACCAAATGGGCCGAAGCAGAAGCATTTGCAGAAATCAAAGGTTCGACTGTGTGCAGGTTCATCATGAAGAACATCATTGCGCGGTTTGGAGTACCTGGCAGCCTCGTCACCGACAATGGACCCCAGTTCATATCACAAGACCTTCAAGACCTCTGTAAGAAGTTCAATATTTCTTTGCATCATTCGTCTCCTTATTATCCACAGGGCAACGGCCAGGCCGAAGCCACGAATAAAACACTTTTAAAGATTTTGAAGAAAACTTGTGAGTCTAATAAATTCGCTGATTGGCCAGAAAAGCTAATTGAGGCTCTGTGGGCCTACCGCACCTCCATCCGCACACCTACGGGGCAAACCCCTTTCTCACTTACATACGGAATGGAAGCGGTATGTCCACACGAGATTCTCATCCCTTCGCTAAGAATTCAGTTGGACAAAGAACTTAATCCCGATGAACATCGGGAGGCGTTACTTACACAACTAGAGCTCTTGGATGAACGGCGTCTAGCTGCAGCCGATCATGTGCTTTCATATCAAAATAGACTCTCGAGGTCTTTTCAAAAGAAAGTGATTGAGCGTAAGTTTCAAGAAGGAGACATGGTTTTGAAGCGAATTTTCATAAAACCTGGAGGTCCAAGATCAAAACTGTCTGCAAATTGGGAAGGGCCGTACGTCATTAAAGAAGTGTACCCGGGAAACGCATATAGGTTAGTTAATGCCGATGGTGATGAACTCTCTCACCCATGGAATGGATTATATCTTAAAAGATTCTACCCCTGATCAACAGTCTTTTGATAACAACACCAATTAATAAGTAGCCATTTGCCAAGTGTCTCGCTCCCTCTCATATTGACGAAATAATATTTATGCGCAATCACGTACTCAACATGGTAGCCTAAGGTCATTGTCCCTTCACATACAGTGTTCTCGCTTAGCCCTTGCTCGGGGAAACAAAAGGTCAATTCTCTCCCTACTCGGACAAGGTCTAGGGGCAAGGGGAAGGCTAACATGTAAACATGCAACAGTATAGACCATGTGTTTGAAGTCTCAAGGAGGGACGGGCAGTTCTAAGAAAAGCATATAGCACAAAAATAAAGCGACGAAATGATAAAATGAAGGGGCATGTTAAAGAGTGGCAGTACAGTTCCCCGCGGGACGCCCTTGAGCCCGGTCGCGCGCATGCCCCAGTCAAAAGAGAAAATACTGTGGCCCTAAAGTCCCTGGACAACAGATGAATAGCACATGTAGCTTACTTGTTGCAAGTCGTACAAGTCGGCAACCCCGACCCCGAGACTAAGTCTTATCACATTCATATTCTTCCTATCCTCCCTAAAAATGACCAAAGAACCCTACGCTTGGTCTGTGTTGGAACATTATTGTCACAGGGGCAAGAAATCTTAGCAAACTGAAGATGAATATGCGTTGCACATAAATCTTACTCTCCAAAGTGAGATAGAGGTAAGGCTCACGGTTAATCGCTCAACATTAAGAAGTGTTGTTATCAAAAGAATTTTCCAAAAAAAAAAATCAAAAATCCCAAAAATCCAAAAAAATCAAAAGATCCCCAAAACAAAAAAATCAAAAAATCAAAAATAAAAAAAAATCAAAAGATTTCTAAAATCATAAATAATAATATAGTTTTCAGAAAAAAAAGGTATGTACATATCGCTTTTCTTTAGCATGCATTATTTTCATTGTCTTTTCGCCTATTTAATAAGGCTCGGCCCCTTGACAATTACGGAGTTAGATTTTATCATTTTACGCGCAAGGGGCTGAGCCTAAGAACAGATCTAACTTGTTCTTCTAAGTGTGTGCAGGAACAGGCATTTCAAGGGCAGAGTACAATATCACGCTCAAGACTCCCTTTCTCTCTCGCTTGTTTGAAACTCGCCTCTCACTCGTGTCAATCGCAAACCATTCATTTATCATAAATATTGGCATGAAAGTAAAACTGCACTAAGATATGAACAAAATGTACATAGATAAGAGGGAGGTGGCTCACAAGTCTCCTCACTGTCCACCGCCACTCTCCCCGGATCCCTCTCGCCTATCCGGAGGTGGCAACATCTCGCCACCCCCTCTACCCTCATGAGCACTACCCTCGCCCTGCCGGTGCCTCTCCTCCTCTTCGTTCCTCCGCCTGCTGGAGGAACCCGCTAAATACTGCCCGACGGAGGCGCCGGTCGCCCTGCTCACGCTCGCCCCGCTCCGGCTCCGACTGCGTGATCGGCCTATATCCGTCACGATCTGCTGAAGGCCCCGCGCCAGTGTCTGCTGTGCCAACAGCTCTGCACGCAGTCGGGTCACCTCCTCCTGATCTCCGGGCGGCCTCTGTACCCGCAGCGTCGCCAGCTCCCGGGTCATCTCCGCCACCTGTGCCTCAGCCGCCTCCGCCCGGATGCGCAGCTGGTCCCTCTCGCTCTGCAACGTCATGGCTTGCTCGTGAGCCAACTCCAAGTCTCTCTCCTGCACAACAAGTAATCAATCAGCATCATTTGGAAATAAACGACTCAAGTGTTTAAATGAACTTACCCGCTCCTCCAAGTGCCTCTGAGCCTCCTCAGCTCTCAGCACTGCCCCTGCCAGTCGAGCCTCCATGAGCGATGGAGAGCCCCCTGCGCTCCGAGAGGAGGAAGCACCGCCTGCTCCGGTACCCCTCACTCTCTCCAGCTCACTCCGCTGCACGCAAAAGGCATGTCAGTTTCATTTTTTTGCTTGAATCAAGGGGGGCTGAAAGTGAACACGGTACTTACCAGCTCTGCCGTCTGCCTCTGGGCTGCCTCCCGATCTTGCACCGCCGACTGGAGCAAGGCTCGGAGCGAAGCGATCTCACCTGTCACGTCCACCTGCAAGGAATTGCCAAATCATCAGTTCTAATCATTAAATCCGAATTCTTTGAGCCGTGGTTTAGAAGTTTTACCTGGTGTCGGGCGCTCTTGTATACCTTTCCTCCATACTTCAAGGCGTACGCCTGGAGGTAGGCATCATCAGTGGTCGCGTCCGATCTGACACCCTTGCCTTTCCGCTCCCAGTTCTCGATCTGCTCTCGCGCGCGCTCCCGCCAGTCTGTCGTGTCGTGAAGTCCCCGAAAACTCCGACCCGGCCGGCGAAACCGGTCCCGGACGGGGAACTCCACAACACTCTGCCTGAGGCCCAGGGAGCGCTGGGTCAGAAATAGGTTCAGAGGTAGCACAAGGTTCAGCGCATGCAACCACACCGACCTACCGAAGTAGGGGCGGGCCTGCACCAACCAAGGCTGTCCCTCATCACCCTCCCCCAGATATGGCTGCCAAACCACCTGCAAAAGAGAAGTAATCAGTCATTTCAAGCAAATAATTTCAAAAGGCAGGGATTAAAGGTACTTACATCCAGATAAGGGTAGCTGTCAATGACCTCCTGTAGGCGCTCCAGCTGATCAACCAAGTGGCGGGTGTCTCGGCGAGAGTCCCAACGGCGTGCAATGGGCACGAAGCCCGGCCGTGTGAGATCCCCTCTCCCCAGGGCCGGGAGGTGTAGATAGGCCCAAACCTGCAAGATGAAAGACAAATCAGTTGGCAGTTTAAGCAAAATGATGTTTAGATCCAAGAGAGTTAGGAGAGAAGGTGTACCTGAAGGAAGGGGTAGAAGCCGCTCGTAGACGTCTGCCGCTCTGAGGCGCTCAAACCGTCGAACTGGTGCGCTAAGAAGGCTGCTCCCCAAGCATACCCCCCTACCTCACCTAGGTCCTCTAGCAAGGGCAGGAAGCGGCAGTGGACTGCGTCGCCTCTCGTGGCAAACAAGAGTCTACCAAGAAAGAGAACGAGAAAACGGCGCAAGTCCAAGTCCGCCTGCGGCCCGGGCTCGCTCGCAAGCTCCCTCTGGCTGACCCTAGCTAGCCTCGCCAGGTACTCATCCTCACTCTCCCCTGCGTTCTTCCCCGCCTCGTACAAGCCCAGACTCTCCTGCAATGCTACCCTAGGCACTAGGGAGGACCTGCGCTCTACTGGGAGGTCTAGGAGGCGCTCAGCTAAGTCATGATAGCAGGGATAGGTGTAGCCGCTCACTGCCCACCCATAGACTCTAAGACCTATGATCCGGCTCACATTCTCCAAGCTAGGGATCATATACCCCCATGGGAATGCGAAGGCACTCGCCTCCGTGTCCCACCTGCTCCGCAGGGCCTGGGTGAGGGCCGGGTCCACCCTCATCCTCTCGATCCTAAAGATCTGCCCGAACCCCATCTCCTCTACTCGCTCTCGCTGGAAAGGAGGGAAAGCTAGGAAAGCAGCCAGCACCAGTGTCCATGACACTCGAGCCCTCATTTCACCCTGCAAAATTCATTCAAGTTCAATTTCAGGTTTTTTTTGTGTGTTCGGACAAAGTCGCGACAGCTGTTGCAGCCGCGACCTTGTCGCGACGGTGCGGGACACCGCGACCTTATCGCGTCACCTTCTTAGGTCGCGATAAGGTCGCGTCTGCCCTAGACGTCGCGACACTGTCGCGACGCCCCGCCCCGCCGCGACACCATGTCGCGACGGGTCGTGCTGACGCGTTCTCAGAATCAAACCGGCCGGAGCCCCTTTTGCTTGATCCTCATTTTCATGGGCGTTTCGCCCTACATTCGCCCTCTAGGGGCTCCGTCTACCTCTATTCTACTACCATTCAAGGTTCGAGGAAGGGGCACTTACCGTTTTCATGGCTTTCGCTCTTTTCCTCCGCTCCTCCTCCACATTCGCGACCGGAGCCATCCCCTCGTCCTCCTCCTCTCCCATCGTGACCTCGGGTGCTTCCTCCTCGACCGGAGGCTCCTCCATCCGCCGTCGTGAGCTCCGATGCTCCGCTTGGCATTTCCTTCGTGATGAGTCTCCACCGATGTCCTTTCCTCCTTCCATTGCGTTAGGGTTGTCTTGGAGTGGGTGTCTAGCTAGCAAGGAGGTTGGAATGCAAAAGGGGATTTGGGGAAAGGTTCAAGGTTTGGAGATTTGGGTTTTTGAAAACCGGAAAGGAAGAAGGAAAGGGGGGCCGTTTGTTTTTGAATCGATCGGTTCATGACGCGACGCAGCGGGCGGTCGCGTTCATGTCGCGACCCTCTGGGTTGCCGCGACAGTGTCGCGACACCCCGCATGGCCGTGACATAAAGGCGACACCCCTGGCTGTCGCGTCATCAACAGAGCCCTTCCGTTTGCATAAAATTTCATTCTATTTCATTCAAATGCAAAGTCTGTTACATGCTCTAATTCATTCTAAACAATCAAACAATACTTTCAAATCCTTTCCTAACTATCATCTGGCTTACAATTCAAATCAAATCAATTGTTCCCTCCCGCAGGCTGAATTTTCTTCAAAGCTTCAATGTATTCCGTGATTGCTTCGTCATCTTCTTCCACCACGGCTTGAATTGCGCTCATCGCGCATCCTTCCCAGTGGACGACGGCGCTACGCATGTCGCGTTCGTCCTGTGCATCGCCCCTCTTCCTCTCTTGGATAGGTGGGAAGTGTGATAGAAGTGGAATCACCGTGCGAGCCGCACCGCATTGAAGATGGCAGCGGTTCGGGTTGTAGGAAACTAGCGCCCCGTTGCCCAGCAGCCTCAAAGCAAGCCCAGTGCGTTCAGGAAGGTGGATTGTCCGGTCGTGCATGAATCGAGGGCGCATGTCAAAATCCGCCACGGTCAGACTTCGGAGGTATTGGCACCAGGCTTGTATGCCCTTCACTTGAGCCGTTCTGCACCACACCCGAGGGCTCATGTGAAGCCGCCCGCCCACGTACGCCAGTGGGTGGTTCAGCATTGTCTTGCATTCCATGGTCAGGTCCTCCACCGCCCGAAATTGAACATGCATCCCCATCCATAGTTCAAAGGCGACGACTGATCCATAGAAGGGACCCCCGAGTGCTGCAGAGGTCAGGCCAGCATATAGAAAACCTAGGACGGCTTGCCCAATTTTCATACCTTCAGAGATGGAGTCAATAATGCTAAGATTGCCAAAAGAGATGGCACCGTCGGCTTCCGAAAAGAGTATGACGCCACAAATGCATATGGCAGCTGCCTTGGCGATGGCGGTGTAGTTCGTGGTCTTCCGCTTACACTGGGAAATAATCCACTGAGCAATCGGGAGGAGGTGAACATGCATACCGCTAGTCATAGAGTAGAGATCATTTTTCTTTGTGGTAATGCATGCCAGGATGCTCCATGAGTTGATCTGGTCCACGGTATAGGAGATTGCAAACTCTTCACCCCTTTGATAGCGTGGGAGGCCAAGCATGATGTCCAACTCTTCCAAAAGGATCGTCGCCTCGAACTCTGGAAAGATGAACGAGTTGGTCTGTGGATGCCATAGCTCCACCATGGCTCTGACACTCTCCCACACATGCACCAACTTGTTGTAGTTTTTGGCCAGTACGAAGACGGTGGACAGCCCTCACTCCTTCAAGTGACCAATAGACGTAGGCGGCAGTAACTCAAGCATGGGTACCAGCCACGGCATCTTTGAGAATCGCCGTTGGCCGAGGAGGATCTGAGATAGAAGAAGAAGCATGAAGAACGGAAGGAAAAAAGGAGAAAAGAGAAGAGCAAAACAGAGCAGAAAAAAGTAGAGCAATGCAGAAAGTTCAGAATCTCAGGAAGAAAAGGGCACTTACTTGGAGCTCCGGACGCGTGTAGATGTGCCCCGGGATAGCGGAGAGTTGCTTCAGATCGGCATATGTCTCCCTAGCAGCTTTTGGGCCGAGTAAGCAGGGATATCTTCCTGCAAAAGCCGAGTAATTCCTCTTCATGCTTGCAAGAGAGGAAAAGAGAGTTTGAACTTGAAGAGCAGAGGATGCCAGGGGTTAGCTGTGGGATTAACACCCTCAACCCTCTATTTATAAAGTCTTAAGGGTTAGAAACCCACTCTAATCCCGAGACTAGATGTTAGGATAAGATTAGAAGAAGATTAGGAGTCCTAGTGTTGGTCTAGGTGTCTTAGGATAAGGGTGAACCCTGGTTCCCTGGTCTTTCCGAGCTCTGTCCGAGTTGCGACGCCGCGATCTGACGCGACCATGTCGCGACAGGGTGCTGCGACGCGACATGGTCGCGGTCGTTTCGGCTGTCGCCTCTCCACCCGAGGGGCTGTTTTCATCCTTGAGCTGTGTATATATGTTGATTGATTGCTTATAATTGATTGTGTTTCATATTCCATTGTGTTTATTTCTAATAAAAAAATCAGAAATTCAGAAAATCAAGAAAGATTTCGTCACAGGTAAGATAGGTATCGTATTTCTGTCCCTATTCCTCGCATTACTATATGGTATTCTACCTATTATATCGTTTCAAGGACTAGCTGGTTCTCAATGTGTTCTGGGATTTGAGTTCCCCTTTACCAAAAATAGTGATAATCTAGGTACACATTGTTAATCATTGGATAGGCCGTTGAGTTAATTAAGCACAGGGACGATAGATTTAGGCCTACACCGCGGTTGCGGGTAGTCTCTTGACCCGTTCTTACTTGACTTAACAATATTATCCTTGATATATTTTATATTTTCTCATTTTTTTGTATTTGTTTTGACGTTTTTTTATTTTTAGCCCAGCATGCATCATGTAGGACTTTGAACTTTCCTGACTCATTCTTGACCATTGATGAGCTCGTGTTGAGTGCCCAATCATCCTTCATGTTCCAAAAAAGAAATCCAATTCCACTCCGAATCGGAAGGTTTGCCTCCGAGCAAGTTGTTCCCGTCAGATTGACAAGAATTTCCCTGTCTGGATTCCCCATCCAAATATTCATCCTTTTCCTTTGATCCGTTTTGGTTGCGAACCGCTCCCAAAACAGAGTCATGAGTTACCTGCCTGGCACGCACATGTCCTTCCAAAACGAAACCTATAGGCCAATCGGCTAGGGTACCTCTCAATCGAGGGGTTGATCGTCCTCTTCTTTTCTCCTCTCGTCCAGACTTGTGCTCTTCTTCGCATTCTACTTGAACAACCGACTCGGGGCTTTCACAAAGATTCCAATTGCCTGTTAGTTAAGATCGGGTGTCTCTTTACCTTGGCCTTCGCTTTTCAGTCCGCTCCGCGTCATCTCCGTTCCACCGTCACTTCATGACATCTCCACGCCACTTTCGCTTCACTCCCCTGCAAAGTAGAAGCCAAGGAGGGGCAATCTGTAGACACCCGATTATGACTAATGGGTTGAACCACATTTCTTGCTACCTTAGTGGGCCCCTAATTGGTCACTCACCTTGAGTCCATCATTTGCCTTGATTTGAGCCCATCAATCCATTAAAAATACCTTAAAATCCCGAAATCAATCATTTGAGAGTCCCTAGAGGAATATAACTCCTATTTTATCATGTGGTTAGAGAGAATAATCCAAGATAATTCGGGTTCCTTGTCGCGGCGCATCGTAGCGCCACGACTATAGTCGCGACGGGTTGGGCCACCGCGACAGCCCATGCATTATCCATGCACGTGGGCAATGCTGTCGCGTCCTCCCGCACCGTCGCGTTTCTAGTCGCGATCCTATGATCTGACGCGACAATGTCCGAGATCTCTGGCCTCCGTAACCACACCCTATTTATCCTCCCATGCACTTTGACTTGGTCTAAGAGGGTTATCCCGACCCCTTGGACGGATCCTTGGCCCTAAGGACTCTCCTAAGCTCCCCTAAGGACTCTACACCCGATTTTGATAGAGTTTTATCCCCCATTTTTAATTTCCAAACCTTTTTGAGGAGATAATACCTAATTTTCTCACTCCAAGCTCTATATAAGGAAAGCCCCTCCTCATGGACGAGGAGAGCCTCATGATTACCCCGAAGGGCTGCCAAAATTCCCTCTGAACTAGACTTAGCCATGCAGCCACTCATTCCCTTCATTACCTTCACATTCCATTCCCCATAACTCACTCATTTCGCCATCAATGGAGCAAGGAATGTGAAGAGGGAGACTCTAGCAATCTCCTGGACCTCTTTGCACATCATCGGAGCTGCATCCACGCCAGGAAGTCGCCCTAATGGGGCTCATTCTCTTTACCCTTTCTCTTTTCTATTTCTACATGCATTTTTTATGTCCTTTTTAAATAGAGCATATCCACCATCCACCCACGTTTTCCCACACCCACAGGGGTTTAAAACCACCCCAAGTGCGTTCCCACCATGATCTCCCATCTCATTTCGTCTTTTAGAGTAGATACTACACTTTACATGTTCTAATAGGGTCTTTTCTTTGTGTTTTCTTTTGATTGACAGGCAAGCAAGCAAAGTCTACGAGAAGCTCTGGTGCTCTGGCCGGCTGGAGGACTAGAAGAAGGTCACAACATCAATTCTCCGGCATTCAGAGAACGCGACGGCCTGGGGTGACGCGACATAGACACGTCGATTTCCACGGACGCTATACTAGAGACGCGGCGGCCATGGCGACCGCGACACCAGGTCAGTTTCTGTTCTCTTCCTTTTTCCTAGTTTAAGTTAGCCATTGTCTTTCCATATCATTAGGCAACTTATCTAGGTGGCGATCACATCCTTTTTCCCATGCTATCATATTTGATATTCATGTCCGTGTCGAGGGAAGCCAATCCCTGTGATTACAGGGGTGAATGGGTTTTCTGAATTCTGAAACAGAAACTTTAAACACAGACAAATGTCACTTGAAAGTCTGGTTAGTTGAGTGTGATAGAGAGTAGCAATGCGGAAGCAAATAAACAATGACACAAAGAACACAAGGAATTTATCCTGGTTCGGCCCTTCCCACATTGAAGTCCTACGTCCAGTCCCCAAGCAACCTCTTGGGATTTCACTAACTAAGGGTACAGTCCCCCTTAAGAACAATACAACACCCAGCACCCCAGCTGGTCTTCTTCTCTTTCCCGGGCAAGAAGGCAGCCCACTTCTTGTAAGGTCTCGGGTCTTTGCGGATCCTTATTGGGTCTTTTGGAGGTTCTGTGTGGTCGACGACAAGACCATTGTCGTTGACTTGGGGTTGACGGCCAGGGCTAGCCGTTGACTTGGTGTCAGCGTCCAGCGATGTGGACGTTTGAGGTTGAACTCAATGGCATGTGATCTGGATGTCAAGTCTTTGGCGGTTCAGTTGGCGGCTAGGTTGTGGACGTCAACTGGTCGGACCTGTTGAAATAGGGCAGCCTGAGAGCAGAGCTTTTCCTTCTCTTTTCCTCTCCTTTCCTCCACCTTTGCCTTTCTCTATTTCTTCAGCTTCTGATGGTTGATGGGAGCTCGTGGGAAGGCTCTGGATCGCGTGGCGGTGCTTGATCGAGCGGGAAACGCGAGGTTTTGGTGCGATTCGCGCGGAGTCTTCGGGGGGTTCCGACGCGATTAGTGGCTGTTTGGGGGTTTATAAAGCATTATGAGGTAGGGACTTAACTCCTATAACCCTCCTTAGCAAACCAGCATGCTAATTTGTGTGAATCAGTGTGCAAATCGTGGTTTAGGGTTGGGTTATAGCATGCCGGAATTTTGGGTGTTTTGGACAATCTAGGCGTCTGATTGTTTAAATTGGAAGTTCTGATAGTGTTAAATGATGAGAGGAAGTATTTCCCTCCATCAGTCAGTGTTCTGATTGGGTGAGTCTACCCAATTGGACTGATTCGGTGTTGTTCTGGGTTTAGGGGACTGAAGAGCTTAACGTCCACATCTGTTGACGTTGAGATCTTCAAGGGTGATATTGACGACATGGTCGATGGTCGTTAAGTCAGGGTTAACGACATGATGAGTGCCGTTTACTTCTTATTGGCGGCAATCGATATGGCCGTTAATCTCCTATGTCCCAGCAGACTTAAGTGTTGGGTTTCAAGGCGATCGACATGTGATGTCCGCCCTGTTTATACATGTGGGCCAGGCTTAGAGTGTGACTCCGCCTGTGCATAGGAGTAGTTGATTGTGGCACGAGGTGTTCACTTACTGTACGGGGTTTCAGACGTTGAGTGTGTTCCGTCTGTTGTACGCGCGTTGCATTACCGTGTACCCGTTTCTGTTGTGTTACCTAGGCGTGGGTGCGACTCCGTCTAGATGACTAGCGTGTGGTTGTCCTCCGCTAGTGAGCCAGGACGCCGAGTGCGACTCTGTCCTGTGCGTACTCCTTGTGGTTGTTTTGAGCCAGTCTCCGTGGAGCCCCTTCTCTACCGCTAGGGTCAAGCGTAGGGGAAAAACCGGTCATGGACCAGACGCAATAGAGAGCGTCTGTAGTGTGCACACGTGGCTAGGGTTGAGAGCCTCTGTGGTGACGGGACGCCGAGCCACAGACCCTAGCTGAGTCCTACTTACTGTGTGTGTGTGTGAGTGTGTGTTACTGAGCCGCGAGGTTTACAGTTTTGTGTTGTGGTGCGACGTGTACTTACTTTCAGTTTTTGCTTTCCGCACTTTAGTTCTGTTGCCGGTGGGGTTATTTTTCCCTACTGGGTCTCTTTTCTTGAGACTCACTCCCCTCCCTTTCAGGTGGGTCTTCGTCGACTCCCGTTCCAGGCGAGTGTAGCCACTCCGGTGTTGGTGCTCCTTAGCTGCAGTGAGTAGTACTTTTTGTTGTACTTCTGTACTCTTTACCTTGCTCAGACTCTGAGTTGTACATGTTATGTTCATATAGTGGAATTTTACAGCTTTACATGGTGTGTATCTTCTTACATATAGTCTCCTCGGACGTTCACTTCCTACCCTTCCGAGCTTGTCTCATGGGTTAGCGGGTCAGAATTCGGGTTACTGGTTGTTACTGGTAATGCGGATTCTGGGTCGTTACAGTTTGGTATCAGAGCCTGGTCTGATGAGATATATATATAAGGAAATACCCATCATATAGACTCAGAGTATAAAGAGTACAACTGCAGCTATCTATTTAGCCCGGAGTTAGTTAGTATATTTATGTGTGTATTTTGCTCTGTGTATAGTACTATGGCACCTAGGCGACGTCCTAGAGAGGGAATGGCTGAGCAGGCGACTCGTCAGGAGGCTGGAGATGCTCCGCCACCTCAGCAGACGCAGCCTTTGCCACAGGACGCACATAGTGGTATTGCTTCGCCGCCACCTCCACCTCAGGTAGCTCAGGGATTAGACATGACTCGATTTCTTGAGGGGATGGCTCAGTTTGTTGCTCAGCACCGTAACGTGCCGGTACCCCTGGGTGGTACTGGGAAGGTGTTGAGGGAGTTCTTGCAGTTTCAGCCTCCTCAGTTTTTGGGCCAGCCTGATCTAGATGCAGCGCGGGCATGGTTAGATGCAGTGGAGGGGACTTTTCGTTCCATGGAGTGTGTTCCCGAGGAGCGAGTGCTGCTAGCCAGTTACCAGTTGCAGGCGCATGCGTTGACTTGGTGGTCCGCTGAGTGGGAGACTACTTTTCAGTCTCGTCCACTTAGACAGATTCCGTGGCAGGAGTTTGTCGTTTCTTTTGAGAGAGCCTTCTGTCCTACTTACGTTCGGACGGAGAGGTTGTACCAGTTTCTGGACTTGCAGCAGAGGGACTTTACTGTGGTGCAGTACAGGGCCAGATTTGTAGAGCTAGGGCGTTATGCTCCGCAGATTATGGGAGATGAGGGTTTGAGGACTCAGCAGTTCGTGAGGGGCTTGAGGCCAGAGCTCAGGCAGGCGTTGATGGTTGCTCGTGTCACAGACTTGGATGCGGCCTATCAGACAGTGGCAGCGTTGGAGGCAGATACCTTGCGGACTCGTGCTCGGAGCGTAGAGGTTCAGACACAGGTAGTTCCTTCTCAGCCTCGACAGCAGCAGGGTAGTGTGCAGATGACCCCGAGGACTGCGACTTCCTACGCGTCCACTTCTACTGGGACGACGGCGAAGTCAGGATCTCGGAGGAAGTTTCGGCGTGATAGGAGGCAGGCAGAGCAGAGGCAGCAGTCGGTTGGGAGTGTTCAGTAGCCGGCGGGTCAGCCTTCGCAGCAGGTACAACGTACTTTTGCTGGTCAGTGTTCCCGGTGTGACCAGATGGGTCACATGGCGCGAGATTGTCCTTTGCTACCTCGTGTGCCGCAGCAGCAGACCCGATCACAGCCCTGAGTGCAGCAGCAGCAGCAGGCACCTGTGCAGCAGCGTCAGTAGACTGGAGGTTCGGGTGGGTCGAGAGGTAGAGGTCGTGTTACTCACTTGACCCGTGCAGATGCAGAGGCAGCTCACCTAGTGGAAGGTACTGTTTCAGTTTTTGGTTGTACAACTAGAGTTTTGTTTGATTCCGGTGCCTCTCACTCTTTTGTGTCTGAGGAGTTTTTTGACTCCCTTGGAGAGTTGAGTTCGGGAGAGTCTGTTGAGTTAGCAGTAGAGTTGCCGACAGGGGACTTTGTCCTTACCCCCTACTGTCTTGAGGAGGTACCTATGCAGTTGCAGGATCAGTGGTTGTCAGCTCGTCTATTTTCTTTGCAGTTACATGACTATGATGTGATTTTGGGTATGGACTGGTTAGAGCGGTATGGTGCAGTGATGGATTGCCAGAAGAAGAGGGTGCACTTGCGGATACCTGGGGAAGCGGCGTTCTACTTCCACGGTATCGTACCTCTTACTTCTCGCTTTTTAGTTTTGCTTTGAGGGCAGGGAGGTTACTTGCTTCTGGTTGTCAGGGTTTCCTAGTTTCTGCAGTGACTCTTGATCAAATTGCCTCGGGAGTGTGAGACATTCCCGTAGTGTGTGAGTTTCCGGATGTTTTTCCGGAAGAGTTGCCTGGTCTACTGCCAAAGAGAGAGATTGAGTTTACTGTAGAGTTGGTTCCTGGCATTGTACCTTTTGCTCAGGCACCGTACCGTATGGCACCAGCGGAGTTGAGGGAGTTGAAGAGGCAGCTTGAGGAGTTGTTGGAGAAGGGCTATATTCGTCCTAGCTTTTCTCCGTGGGGGTCACCTGTTTTGTTTGTCCGAAGAAGGATGGTAGCCTGAGGTTGTGTATTGATTATAGGAAGCTAAATCAAGTGACCATCAAAAATAGGTATCCTTTGCCTAGGATTGATGATCTCTTTGATCAGCTTCAGTCTGCTCGTGTCTTTTCGAAGATTGACTTGAGGTCGGGCTACTATCAGTTGCGGATTAGAGATTCTGACATTGAGAGGACTGCTTTTCGGACCAGATATGGACACTTTGAGTTTTTGGTGATGCCGTTTGGGCTCACCAATGCTCCAGCGGCCTTCATGGATCTGATGCACCGGTGTTCCACCAGTTCTTGGACCGGTTTGTCGTAGTGTTTGTTGACGACATTCTGGTGTACTCCGCTTCGGAGGAGGAGCACGCCGAGCACCTGAGGATTGTGTTGCAGACTTTGCGAGAGCACCAGTTGTATGCCAAACTTAGTAAGTGTGAGTTCTGGCTACAACAGGTTCACTTTTTGGGACACGTGATCTCAGGTGAGGGAGTTTCGGTAGATCCAGCGAAGGTTGAGGCAGTTTTGCAGTGGGAGAGTCCCAGATCTGTGTCTGAGATTCGTAGCTTTCTGGGTTTGACAGGTTACTACCACAGGTTTGTTCGAGATTTTTCTCAGGTTGCTGCACCCTTGACTCGGTTGACGAGAAAGGGAGTTCCGTTTGAGTGGTCGGAGCAGTGTGAGCAGAGCTTCATAGAGTTGAAGCGACTGCTTACGTCAGCGCCAGTTCTTGCCTTACCTTCAGGTGAGGAGGGTTTTGAGGTTTGCACAAATGCTTCAGGTGTTGGTTTGGGTGCGGTTTTGATGCAGCAAGGCCGAGTGGTGGCTTATGCGTCTCGCCAGCTTAAGCCCCACGAGGAGAGTTACCCGACCCACGACCTAGAGCTTGCAGCTGTGGTGTTTGCTTTGCGGATTTGGCATCTTTACCTGTACGGAGTGAGTTTTGTAGTCCGTACCGACCACCAGAGTTTGAGATATGTGTTTTCTCAGAGGGATCTGAATATGAGGCAGCGTCGATGGATGGAATATCTGAAAGACTATGATTTCAGCATTGAGTATAAGCCTGGAAAGGCGAATGTAGTTGCAGATGCCTTGAGTAGGAAAGCACAGATGAGACATCTGATGCTTAGAGAGTGACAGTTGTGGCAGTCTGCGACAGAGGGGTCTTTCAGAGTTTCGTCCAGTCGTCATCAGTTTGTGTTGGGCAGTTTGTTAGCGGCTCCCGCCGTTGTGAGACAGGTTGCTGAGGGTCAGCAGGCAGATCCCGAGTTACACAGTGTGTTGCTTCTCCCAGAGGTTGAGCTTCATGAGGACGGGACTGTTAGGTTCCGAGATAGACTCTATGGTCCTGTTGAGGAGTCTATCAGGAGAGTTGTGTTGCAGGAGGCACATGGTTCCAGGTACTCGATTCATCCAGGGTCGACCAAGATGTATCACAGGTTGAGACGTCAGTTTTGGTGGCCTGGGATGAAGAGAGACATAGCGGCTTTTGTTGCTAGGTGTTTGGTCTGTCAGCAGGTGAAGGCCAAACATCAGCGTCCGGGAGGACTTGTACAGCCGTTAGAGATTCCGATGTGGAAGTGGGACCATGTGACGACTGACTTTGTTTGTGGTTTGCCGAGGACAGCTGGAGGTTTTGACAGCATTTGGGTTCTTGTGGACAGATTGACGAAGACTGCTAGATTCTTGCTTGTCAGGACTAGTTGGGGTGTGAGTAGGTTGGCCGCGTTGTATGTAGAGCGGATTGTTCCTTTGCATGGAGTGCCGATCTCTATTGTGTCAGATAGGGATCCTCGCTTCACTTCTGGGTTCTGGCGCAGTTTCCAGAGAGCTTTGGGGACAGAGTTGGCTTTTAGTTCCGCCTACCACCCTCAGTCAGACGGTCAGTCAGAGTTGACTATCCAGACTTTGGAGGACATGCTTAGAGCTTGCTGTCTGGAGTGGCAGGGGTCGTGGACAGTTCACTTGCCGTTGGTCGAGTTTGCATATAATAATAGCTATCACTCTAGTATCGGTTTGGCACCATATGAGGCTTTGTACGGACGACCGTGTCGCACTCCTCTTGACTGGTTCAAGGTTGGTGAACGGGTTGTCACGGGGCCAGAGTTGGTTCAGCAGGCAGTTGAGGTAGTTCAGCTTGTGAGGCAGAGGCTTCAGTCAGCTCAGAGTCGGCAGAAGAGTTATGCAGATCAGCGCAGACGACCGCTCGAGTTTCAGGTAGGAGACCAGGTGTTTGTCCGTGTGTCTCCTATGAAGGGAGTGGTGAGGTTTGGTAGGCATGGAAAGTTGAGTCCTCGCTTTATTGGACCTTTCACCATTTCTGAGCGTGTCGGAGGTTTGGCATACAGACTTGAGCTTCTGTCAGAGTTGGCAGCAGTCCACGATGTGTTTCACGTGTCGATGCTTCGGAGGTACCTTTCTGACGAGTCTCATGTTCTGCAGAGTGCAGAGTGGTCTGAGGTGACTCCAGTGTTGACTGTACCAGAGTTTCCGTTGCACATTGAGGATCGCCGAGTTCAAAGGTTGAGGAACAAGGCAATCCCTTTAGTTCGTGTTGCGTGGCAGCGGCACTCCAGTGGTGAGTCGACATGGGAGCGAGAGGACGAAATGCACGAGCAGTTTCCGTACCTCTTTGGTGAGTCTTTTTCCTTGTGTTGTTTGAATTTTGAGGGCAAAATTCCTTAAGGGGGGAGGGCTGTAAGGTCTCGGGTCTTTGCGGATCCTTATTGGGTCTTTTGGAGGTTCTGTGTGGTCGACGACAAGACCATTGTCGTTGACTTGGGGTTGACGGCCAGGGCTAGCCGTTGACTTGGTGTCAGCGTCCAGCGATGTGGACGTTTGAGGTTGAACTCAACGGCATGTGATCTGGACGTCAAGTCTTTGGCGGTTCAGTTGGCGGCTAGGGTTGTGGACGTCAACTGGTCGGACCTGTTGAAATAGGGCAGCCCGAGAGCAGAGCTTTTCCTTCTCTTTTCCTCTCCTTTCCTCCACCTTTGCCTTTCTCTATTTCTTCAGCTTCTGATGGTTGATGGGAGCTCGTGGGAAGGCTCTGGATCGCATGGCGGTGCTTGATCGAGAGGGAAACGCGAGGTTTTGGTGCGATTCGCGCGGAGTCTTCGGGGGGTTCCGGCGCGATTAGTGGCTGTTTAGGGGTTTATAAAGCATTATGAGGTAGGGACTTAACTCCTATAACCCTCCTTAGCAAACCAGCATGCTAATTTGTGTGAATCAGTGTGCAAATCGTGGTTTAGGGTTGGGTTATAGCATGCCGGAATTTTGGGTGTTTTGGACAATCTAGGCGTCTGATTGTTTAAATTGGAAGTTCTGATAGTGTTAAATGATGAAAGGAAGTATTTCCCTCCATCAGTCAGTGTTCTGATTGGGTGAGTCTACCCAATTGGACTGATTCGGTGTTGTTCTGGGTTTAGGGGACTGAAGAGCTTAACGTCCACATCTGTTGACGTTGAGATCTTCAAGGGTGATATTGACGACATGGTCGATGGTCGTTAAGTCAGGGTTAACGACATGATGAGTGCCGTTTACTTCTTATTGGCGGCAATCGATATGGCCGTTAATCTCCTATGTCCCAGCAGACTTAAGTGTTGTGTTTCAAGGCGATCGACATGTGATGTCCGCCCTGTTTATACATGTGGGCCAGGCTTAGAGTGTGACTCCGCCTGTGCATAGGAGTAGTTGATTGTGGCACGAGGTGTTCACTTACTGTACGGGGTTTCAGACGTTGAGTGTGTTCCGTCTGTTGTACGCGCGTTGCATTACCGTGTACCCGTTTCTGTTGTGTTACCTAGGCGTGGGTGCGACTCCGTCTAGATGACTAGCGTGTGGTTGTCCTCTGCTAGTGAGCCAGGATGCCGAGTGCGACTCTGTCCTGTGCGTACTCCTTGTGGTGGTTTTGAGTCGGTCTCCGTGGAGCCCCTTCTCTACCGCTAGGGTCAAGCGTAGGGGAAAAACCGGTCGTGGACCAGACGCGAGAGAGAGCGTCTGTAGTGTGCACACGTGGCTGGGGTTGAGAGCGTCTGTGGTGACGGGACGCCGAGCCACAGACCCTAGCTGAGTCCTACTTACTGTGTGTATGTGTGAGTGTGTGTTATTGAGCCGCGAGGTTTACAGTTTTGTGTTGTGGTGCGACGTGTACTTACTTTCAGTTTTTATTTTCCGCACTTTAGTTCTGTTGCCGGTGGGGTTATTTTTCCCTACTGGGTCTCTTTTCTTGAGACTCACTTCCCTCCCTTTCAGGTGGGTCTTCGTCGACTCCCGTTCCAGGCGAGTCTAGCCACTCCGGTGTTGGTGCTCCTTAGCTGCAGTGAGTAGTACTTTTTGTTGTACTTTTGTACTCTGTACCTTGCTCAGACTCTAAGTTGTACATGTTATGTTCATATAGTGGAATTTTACAGCTTTACATGGTGTGTATCTTCTTACATGTAGTCTCCTCGGACGTTCACTTCCTACCCTTCCGAGCTTGTCTCGTGGGTTAGCGGGTCAGAATTCGGGTTACTGGTTGTTACTGGTAATGCAGATTCTGGGTTGTTACACTTCTCTTATAGGTAAAGAAGCCAACCTCCTGGTACAAACCCCAGTGCGGTTCTGCTAGACTTAAACCCTATCTAGGTTCTACACTGTATATAGTCCTACAACTAGATAGAAGTCTTTATTAGAAAAGAAAGAATGAAGCTGAGAGTTTTACAAGAATGGACTCTAACTCAGAAACTCTCAGCAAAGGACTCTCCTCAGAAATTACAATGAGCACAGAGAGAGAGAGAGTGAAGAGAGGAGAATGAGCTTGAAGTTTGAAGGCTTCAGATGCTTGAGCACTTCTTTTTGGGCTCAGGCTCTTTCTCTCTTTCCTTTGAGTGTATGTGGAGTTGAGGTTCCTCACAAGATGTACACTCCTTCAAAGATCTTCTGGAAAAGCTCTATATTCTTCTTCAGCCTTGCTTCATCTTTTATATCAGCAGCTTTGAACAAATCCGTTGGAGATCTAGCCATTGCTCATCTTCTCCTTCTTCTGATATTTTATAGTCTACGAGGTCTGCAAGCATAAAAGAAAGTGTTTAGATAAAAGAGTGTTTCTGTCAAAAAAGTTCATACATCTGTGTTTCCTGTTACCACCTAGAAGTGGTAGGTAAGCTCCTTTTTGTCTGGCAGGAGAGAAGAGATCTAGAGAGATAAAAAAAAGATCTTCTGTCAGAAATATATTTGACTTTTCATTAGGCGCCAAACACATTTGAAACATCTAAATATAAAGGAAATCGATGTTTACATGAAGTCGATGTTTGGACAAAATCGACGTTTAAGTGAAAGCAAATCGTTATTATAAATATAGGCAAATCGATGTATGAGCAAATCGTTGTTTTCACTAATCGAATCGTTACAACAATCAAATCATTGTTTAACTTATGAAATCGATGTTTCTGGTCAAATCGATGTTTTACTTTACGAATCGATGTGAGACTAAATCGATGTTCTCACTTATGAAATCGATGTGAGACTAAAATCGATGTGAGACCAAATCGATGTTCTCAGTTATGAAATCGATTTGAGACTGAAATCGATGTGAGACCAAATCGATGTTCTCACTCATCAAATCGTTCTAAGATGAAATCGTTGAGCGATCAAATCGATGCTTAACTTAATGAATCGTTACATGATCAAATCGATGTGGCACTTTGCGAACTGAAATCGATGTATATTGAATAGACATCGATTTGACTTTTTAGTGCAAATCACATAGCGATAGTACCATACATTTATATTTATTAGGAGAACATGATATTAAATTTATTTAATTATATTTAATTAATCATAAGTTTTTTTATCACCAAAATATAAGGGTAAAATATAAGAGTGGTTCAACAATCTCCTCCTTTTTGGTGATGATAAAACTTATGAGAATTTTCTTAACAAAAATACTTAAAGCATAGAAAATACAGAAAATTCATAGATAATGCATACTTTCCCCCTTTTTGTCACAAACCAAAAAGGAAGGATCTTACCATTCATTCTCTCCCCTTTTTGAAAATTTCTTACCATAATTGGCGTTAATGAATAACTCCCCCTTAATCTATGCTCCCCCTGAGTGTTTTGTCCCCCTAAGCATAAGGCTCCCCATGACAAAGAGGGTCCTCTTGAGGATTCTTCACTTGTCTGTCAACAGGTGTTTCTTGGTGTGTCGACCTGTTGATCTCTTGAGTCGTCTTATTGACTGGTTGTTTGTCAAGTCTTCAAGATTTTTATCTGCATCTTAATTTATTGCAATAAGAGCAACAATGAATATAATCTATTTTGCAGTTCTTATTGTTTTTATGATGTCTATTTAGAACACAATTTTTGGAAACTTTTTCTTTTACATGGGCCTTTTTCAGAGGCAACTTGGTTTCTTTTACAAATTTTGATAATGGATATTTTTCAGGAATTATGACTTGTTTTTCTTTTTCAGAAGGTTTGTATCCAAGATCTTGTTTATTGTTTTCAGATTTTGATCCTTTCAAATATAGAGCTAAAGATGTTTTCTCATTTGTTAACTTCCCAACTGATTCTTTTAAGTAAAGATTTTCTTCAGTTAGAGTTTTTAATTTTTCTTCTAACTCTAATTTTTCATTGTCCTTATTTTTAAAATCTTCATTCAAAAGATAAATATTATCTTTACTGTCCTTTAATTATTTTTCTAGTTGCTCAAATTCGGATTTAAGATCAGAATTTGTGTTTTCTAAGCAAATAATGTTATTTTTTAGATTCTTTAATTCTTTTACATCATCTTTATCTTTTTCATATAGTTCATTAAAGACTTCTTCTAAATCTTCAGATTCTGATCCTGAATCAGTGCAAGAGCTAAAAGATGGGTCAGAATGTACCTCATCTAGTCCAACCATGAGGGCTAGACTTACCTGCTCTTTCTCCGATTCTGAGCTTGTGGTCTCTTCATTTTCCCAAGCAGCCGCCATGGCTTTTCTTTTGAATTTCTTGTGCTGCTTCTTGGATTTTTCTATTTGACTAGTCTTCTTAATTCTTCGACAATCTGGTCTCAGATGTCCAGGTTTTCTACATTCATAGCAGACTGGTTCTTTCTCCTTTTTCTCTTTCTTTTGAATCCTTCTTGATCCATTTTTCTTCTTCTTGAGAATTTTCTGAAGCTTGGATAGTACATCATCTACATCACTATCTTCAGAATCTGCATTTTTGGAACTAGAAGAAGAAGAAGTGGAAGGAGCAGCTGCAACTTTAAGAGCATTAGTACATTTTTTCTTTGATGAGCTTTCAGATAGTCGCTCCATATTAATTTCATGTGCCATGAGGGAACCTATTAAGTTATCAATAGAAAGTTTGGTTAAGTCATGAGCTTCTTCAATAGCAATTACTTTAGGTGTCTATGAAAGAGTTAAAGACCAAAGTATCTTTCTAACAGTTTCTTCATTAGAAAGAGTTTTACCAAGAGAATTTAAACCTACTACTATGCTTGAGAATCTATTATACATAGTAGTAATATTTTCGTTTGGAAGCATTTTAAATTGTTCATATTTTGAAACAAGAATATCTATCCTAGTTTTGTTTTACTTTATCTGTTCCTTCATAAGTTATCTGCAGTTTATCCCACATTTCTTTAGCAGATTTCCATGCAGATACTCTACTAAATTCTCTTTTGGATAAAGCGCAACATAAATAGTTCTTTGCTTTAAAGTTTAAAGATAGTTTACTTTTATCTGCTACTGTAATAGTAGTAGTACCTTCAGCAGGAACAATAACAAAATCACCTACCTCTATTACCTGCCACAGATCAAAGTCTGTGCGTCGAATGAAGCATTCAATTATCATCTTCCAATATTGGCAATCCTCTCCATCAAAGAATGGAGGTCTGGTGACTGATTGACCTTCAGCAAATCCTTGAGCTTCCATGGATCTTCTCTAAGATCATTGGATCTTATTGAATGATCAGAGAACCTCGCTCTGATACCACTTGTTGGCCCTTTTGGTACGGAAGCATGCTAACCTAGAGGGGGGGTGAATAGGTTTTCTGAATTCTGAAACAGAAACTTTAAACACAGAAAAATGTCACTTGAAAGTTTGGTTAGTTGAGTGTGATAGAGAGTAGCAATGCTGAAACAAATAAACAATCACACAAAGAACACAAGGAATTTATCCTAGTTCGCCCCTTCCCACATGAAAGTCCTACGTCCAGTCTCCAAGCAACCTCTTGGGATTTCACTAACTGTGGGTACAGTCCCCCTCAAGGACAATACAACACCCAGCACCCCAGCTGGTATTCTTCTCTTTCCCGGGCAAGAAGGCAGCCCACTTCTCTTACAAGTAAAGAAGCCAACCTCCTGGTACAAATCCCAGTGCGGTTCTGCTAGACTTAAACCCCTAGCTAGGTTCTACACTGTATACAGTCCTACAACTGGATAGAAGTCTTTCTTAGAAAAGAAAGAACGAAGCTGAGAGTTTTATAAGAATGGACTCTAACCCAGAAACTCCTAGCAAAGGACTCTCCCCAGAAATTACTATGAGCACAGAGAGAGAGAGTGAAGAGAGGAGAAGGAGCTTGAAGCTTGAGGGCTTCAGATGCGTGAGCACTTCTTCTTGGGGTCATGCTCTTTCTCTCTTTCCTTTGAGTGTATGTGGAGTTGAGGTTCCTCACAAGATGTACACTCCTTCAAAGTTCTTCAGGAAAAGCTCTATATTCTTCTTCAGTCTTGCTTCATCTTTTATATGAGCAGCTTTGAACAAATCCGTTGGAGATCTAGTTGTTGCTCATCTTCTCTTTCTTCTGATATTTTGTGGTCTACGAGGTCTGCAAGCATAGAAAAAAGTGTTTAGATAAAAGAGTGTTTCTGTCAAAAAGGTTCATACCTCTATGTTTCCCGTTGCCACCCAGAAGTGGTAGGTAAGCTCCTTTTTGTCTGACAGAAGAGAAGAGATCTAGAGAGATAAAAAAAAAATCTTCTGTCAGAAATATATTTGACTTCTCATTAGGCGCCAAACATATTTGAAACATCTAAATATAAAGGAAATCGATGTTTACATGAAGTCGATGTTTGGACAAAATCGATGTTTAAGTGAAAGCAAATCGTTATTATAAATATAGGCAAATCGATGTATGAGCAAATCGTTGTTTTCACTAATCGAATCGTTACAACAATCAAATCATTGTTTAACTTATGAAATCGATGTTTTTGGTCAAATCGATGTTTTACTTATCAAATCGATGTGAGACCAAATCGATGTTCTCACTTATGAAATCGATGTGAGACTGAAATCGATGTGAGATCAAATCGATGTGAGACCAAATCGATGTTTAACTTAATGAATCGTTACATGATCAAATTGATGTGGCACTTTGTGAACTGAAATCGATGTATAT
Organism: Colocasia esculenta; assembly: GCA_014218235.1. Taxonomy (NCBI): domain Eukaryota; kingdom Viridiplantae; phylum Streptophyta; class Magnoliopsida; order Alismatales; family Araceae; genus Colocasia; species Colocasia esculenta. The sequence continues at coordinate 55,334,690 of CM024753.1, read as the reverse complement.
TGAATAGACATCGATTTGACTTTTCAGTGCAAATCACATAGCGATAGTACCATAAATTTATATTTATTAGGAGAACATGATATTAAATATATTTAATAATATTTAATTAATCATAAGTTTCATTTTCACCAAAATATAAGGGTAAAATATAAGAGTGGTTCAACACTCCCTTCTTCCAACTTTTTGGTATGCTTTCATCTACCACTCTGAACATTACATGAATTTGTTCAAAGAATCTTTTTCCATAAAAGTCTTCCTTGAAGTCCATAGGATGCCAGACTGCAAGTTCGAAGACTGGATCCCTCTTCAATTAAAAACTTTTGAAGTTCTATTGGCTGATGTGAATCTCATCACATAGAAAAGTCATAGTTCTTCCCCTTCAGAGTTTCTCAATCTTTACCCTGCTGAAGCCAAAAAATTCATTTCAGCCAAGTCTAGAAACCCTCTTCTCACTGTCCACCAGCACCTAAATCTAAGATTCTTTGACCTCTTTGGCAACCATCTTAGAGAGATCCAAGCTAGCTACACTAGAATGAAGGTCTTCAATGAAGATAGATTCAAGTTAGGCTTGCCAGATGTCAGCAAAGGGCAGTGGCAGATGATCATTCAGGGTCAGAGACCAATCACTCCTTCCATGACTATTGGACTACCCTCTAGACTGTATCCCAGTCTAGTTGGCTCTATTTCTTCCAGAAAGCAGTTTGCTCAAATTGTGTTCAATAGGCATATCTAGATAGCAGCTAGATTCAAATTTCAGTATAATATCAAGCTATCCTTCCACAGATTCGCCATGATGCAAGCTCCCAAGAATTCTCAGCACATGAAGGACTTTCAGAACTGCTTTGCAGAGTCTAAAAGATTGAATGAAGATGAATGGGCAACAACTTACCCAGCAGAGAGTGAAGAGTGCCCGAAACTCAAATTATCTCCATCTGTCTATCTCCTTAAGGCTTATGACAATCTTTGGAAATATGTGTTTCAGAAATGGACACAGAGATATATTATTTATTACCAAGCCAAGGAAGCAGCTCACTCCCAGAGTCTTCATTGGAACCTTACTGTCCATGACTTTTTGCATGAGATAGCCAAGAAGAAATTCATTCCTCTTAAGGGCACCATATCCAATGAACACTACCATAAAAGACTCACCTGGTATCATCGCAGGCATGTTAAATCCTATAGGAAAATCCATGCTATAGGACCTTCCTACAACATAGATCGTGAGAAATTTTTTAATTTCTTTGCTGTAAATGAGCATAAGTTATGGGATCTTCTTCTGCTCTTCTTCGCTTAGATTATTCCTTCCCTCTATCTTCCTAGCTCATCTTTCACTCATTGAATGTAATTTGTCTATACAGTAATCTATATAGATCTGTTTCTCCACATCAGTATCTCTCTCTCTCTCCTTGTCTCCTATCCTTTCTGTTAATGCCACAAAGGGGGAGAAAGAAAGAAAGAAACAAATATATAAGACAGAGAAAACATTTGCTTTGCAAAATCAAATTTGTTTTTTCACTGAGACTAGTTAAGCAACTATCCTTATCTATATTTCTAATACATTGCTAAACATTTATCATGATGTTTTTGCTATGACAAAACCTTTTAATATCTTCGTTACTACCATTTAATAAAATTAATAATTCTAAGGCTCTTATATATATACAAATATATCTTAGCCAAAGTTCATGATTACACAGAATCTTTCAACACAAACGAAATTTCTCTAAGTCCACAACCTATACTGTATATCACACTAACTCTGACTCTTGACTCCGACTCTAGGAACGTCAAAATAATGCTTCGATTGATGAACATACTGGTAGCACTCCGACTCCGGAGAGGTCGAAGTCTGGTAGTACTCCGACTCCAGAGAAGTCGAAGTCTGGCAGTACTCGGACTCCGTAGAAGTCGAAGTCTGGCAGTACTCTAACTCCGTAGAAGTTGAAGTCTGGCAGTACTCCGACTCCTGAGAAGTCGAAGTCTGGCAGTACTCCGACTTCTGAAAAGTCAAAGTCTTTGTACCGATTGCTTATCTATTGAGCCTTACTCCGACTCTTTGAAAGTCGAAGTCAGACTTGTTGACCAGGTTGAAAGCCCAGAGGGGGGGTGAATGGATTGGTAAAATTTTCATTTAGAATATTCTTGTAAATAAAAATGCTTTGATAGAAGACACTAAATTTGATGATTAGGGTTAGTATAAAAATAAAGACACAATAAGATCAATCACATAAACAACAAGCATTTTATCCTAGTTCAGTTTTCCTATCACAAGGAGTCCTACGACCAATCCCCAAGCAACAACTTGGGATTTCACTAACTAAGGATACAGTCTCCCTTAAGGACACTTACACATTCAGCTGCAGCTAGCCTTCTCTTCTCAACACGAAGAGGCACTAAACCACCTGACGCAACAGGTCTTCCTTCTTACCGAAGGGAACAACCACCCACTCCACAGCAGGTGTTCTCTTCACAGACGAAGAGGAGCGCTTAGTAAAAAAATAAAGGAGATGATGGCCCCTAGACCAAGCTTATAGAGATTTCTTGATCTGAGGCGCAATCTGAGAGACAGAAAGATTCACACAGAAGGAAGGTCTCTCAGATCTACAACAAGCTCTCAAAGACTAGAACAGATTGCTATGTAGAGCAAAGAGCAGAAAACTATATTTGAATGAAGGAACGAGCTCTTCTATCTTTTTCTTCAAGGTGTCAAGGTTGTATCTTCGTGCAGTTCTCAGTCTTCTATTTATCTTCTTTTTTTTTAAGAGGTATCCGTTGAAGTATCCGTTGTCTCTCATCTTCAAGCATGTTAGATATGTTTGGTCCGATGTAGGAATCAAGAAAACCTGCAGCCATTAAATGCTGGGATAGACACATACAGAGAAAATATTATCTAAATCTTTTCTTGCATCTGTCAGAGTGACAGGTCTAACGTTATAACATATATGACCACCGGAAACCTACACATAATAAATGCTGAAGCGTAGACAACTTAAATGTGTCTAAACTGTCAATCAACATTAGTAGTCGTGCTTTAGGAAGATATACCAAAGAGGAAGTTCCATTCTGTCATCCTTTAAAGTTCTACTTTACGTGACATGAATATGGTAGCATGAAGATATGTTGTGCAGAGATATTGTACCACACAATAAATGTTTGAGTATACAGATACAACAAGGTTCGTGGGAATATATGAAATCCACAGTGACTGGAAAAGTATATTTGAATATCATGAAGGATAGAATATATTCAAGATTTTCTAAAAAGATTATAATAATAATATCCATCAACTGTCTAAAGCATAATTGTTGTAAAAGGGAAGTTGATGTTTAGAGACAGTCGATATTCAAACACAACTGATGTTCAAGAGAAATCGTTGTGAGTGTAATCGTTGTTGGAATGTAATCGATGTTAAGATATAATCATAATGTATGTTGAGATGTAATCCATATTGACATGAAGTCAATGTGAGCATAATCCATGTAGTGAAATCAATGTTCTGTATGAAATCGTTGTTTAACTGAAGTCGATGTTTAACTGAAGTCGATGTTCATGTGAAATCGATGTTCTAAGTAAAGTCGTTGTTGTACTAAAATTGATGTTTAACTAAAATTATTGTTTAACTGAAGTCGATGTTTAACTGAAGTCGATGTTCAAGTGAAATCGATGTTCTAAGTAAAGTCATTGTTGTACTGAAATCGATGTTGTTCTGAAATCGATGTTTGAATGAAGTCGATGTTCCAGATGAAATCGATGTTGAATTGAAATCGATGTTTTAAGTGAAGTCGATGTTCTACATGAAATCGATGTTTGAACCGAAATCAATGTTCTAATATGAAGTCGATGTTTTAATAAGGTAGTCGTTGTTTAAGTGAAATCGATGTAGAAACAGAATAGTAATCAATGTGAGCTTTTAATAGAAGTCGATGTATACAAATCATATGCAATGGACTTCAAAGAACATGAGTGTTGATAACTTACTGAGTTTGTTTTATTTGAGACCTGTTGACAAACCTTAGAAAACAATGTTAGTCCATAGTTTCTAGAGTTTTGTTAATCACCAAAAATATTTATAATAAATAACAAATTATATGGAGATGGAGTAATCATCAATCTCCCCCTTTTTGTTGATGACAAAACATAAAGAGTTGCATATATGAAAGAGCTGAAATAATTTTTCTGAGAATTTCTAAAGTATGTATTTCAAAATGTTTTCTCCCTATTTTTGTCATTAAGCAAAAAAGAATAAATAAGAAAAAGATAAAAAATAGAAAGAAAGAGACAAAGATAAATGGGAGCCAAAGATGCAAATCTTATTAATTAGGGAGGGTCAGAAATATAGAAGGCAGGAGACAGAAGTGAAGCATGACGAGTGATAATCTGTCAAGCTTGTACTTTCTGCTCTTCAAAATTTTTTTAAAGACACCCCAACTAATGTTATAGCAAGGCCCCATTTCTGGAGTTTCTTCTGTGGACAACTGAAATTGAGTACCACAGAGGAGGAAAGAGAGCTTGAGAGGAAGAGGAAACAAGCTCTTTTGAGATTTTTCTTTTCTTGGAGGCAGGACTGGGAGAGGACTGAGAATCAGTCTTGTGGATATGAGAAGAGATAGAGAGGACTGTCCAGAGGATAGCCTCTTCAAATTCATCTTTGATATTTTTAATGGTATGGCCAATGATACTAGCACCCTAAGGAATGAGAGTGATGAAGGATGGTGGAGTAGGTGGATGAAGAGAGGAGAAAGATGAAGTGGGTGGAGGTTGAGTAGATGGTCCAGTAGAGGAAGGACCAGCAGAGGATGGACCAGAGGAAGAGGCTGAAGGTGCCTCAAAAGAGGGAGGAGGAATAGATGCGGAGGGAATAGGTGAGGAAGAGGTTTCAGCAAGGAAAGGAGTAGGAGAAGAAATATGTTTAGGAAGGGGTTTCTTGGAAGGTTCTGGAGCAGGTGGGGCAGTGAAAGAGGCAGATGGGGAGAAGGGAGCTGGAGTATGAAGAACTAAAGGATCAGAGGGCCCTGGGGCACAGCAGCTTCCTCTACAATCACTAGTGGCCCGGATGGCCCAACCACTGCTTCTACTTGCTCAGAGGGCCCTGATGGCCCAGATAAGTCTCCTTCTACCACAGATGGCCCTAGTGGCCCAGCTATATCTGCTTCTTGCTCAGATGGCTTTGGTGGCCCAGTTTCCTCTACTGTAGAAATTGATGGCTCGACAACTGACTCCACTCTCACTGACTGGTCTAACTGATCTGGTTGAGAAGGCCCTGATGGCCCTACAACTGACTCAACTGGCACTGACAGGTCTGGCTGTTCTAGATGAGGAGGCCCTGATGGCCCTGCAGTAGCTTTTAGTACAGATTCAGATGGAGCAGGAGGGGCTTGAGCTGATAAGTGCGCCCTCACAAACTATCCAAGGTCAGACACCAAATTCTTCAAACTGCCCAACTCAATTCTCATATCACGGAGCTCAGATTTAACTTCACCAAGAGCTTTTGCCTGAGAGCTTTGGATTAGGAAAATTGAGGTCACTTCAGACTGAAGAGAGCACAGAATTTCTCCTTGAGCATTCAACCGCGCAACAACTGGGTCCAGATGAACATAGAGCTTCTTCTTCCTTGATTTATTATGTGCCTTTCTAGTGGGCAAAGGAATATTACTGGAAACACCCTTACCTTTTCCTCCAGGTCCAGCAGCTGGTGCATTATGCTCTGCTGGTGAGCACAATCATCATCATCATCATCATCAGAGGCCTCTTCTATCAAACCTTCTTGAAATTGGTCTATAGGGGCACTAGCAGCAGTCTCCCCCTGAGCAGGAGCATCTTCCATAGGAGTTGCTTCAGATTGGCCTGGGGCCACATCATCTGGAATTTCTTCTTCATGATCTCCTTCAACAGTAGCTTCTTCAACTAGAGCAGTAGGAGTTTCTTCAATATGAGTAACTACATGATCCCCCTCAGTGTGTGCAACAGTCTCCATAGAATCAACAACTGATTCTTGGACAACAGGAGGTATAGGTACTAGAGGAAAAATCACACTTTCAGAAGATTGCCCAATCAGCTCAATTTGATCAGGTGCAATATCTTCAATCCTCCTTTCAGCAGGCTCATCATCTCTGACAACATTTTCATTTTCTTGAGCATAAGGGACTTCATAGGTATCTCCAATGATGGCTTCTCCTTCAACCATGGAAGTCTTGGTCCAAACATTTCCTACCAAAGAAAAACCACTTTTCTTCAAATTCTTGGTGCGAATTGGCTGACCCATCTTCTCCATGAGTTCTCCTTCCAAATGTATTTCAAAATGCCTGAAAATTCTTGTAAGTAGGTGCGCATAAGGAAAGGACATTGCAAGTTTGCTCTTCTTGTCCCAAATAAGATCAGTTGCAGACTTCATCTTCTCAATCATAATCTGCCCCAGATTGATATCTAATTTCTGTATAGCCCAAAACATAATATTTGTGTCTCATTTTGTGCATGAAGAGAATGTGGCACTGCGAGAAACTATGATTTGGCACACAATGAAATGCAGTAGCCTATTAAATGCATTGAACTGATTAATGTCAATCTTCCCATCCTTTAGCTTGAACTCTGTTCCTATGATTCCGAGACCCTTAGCATGAATGTCTACTATGTTGACTAAACTGTGTCCTACTATAGAAACGCCAAATAACCTCTCCAATAAGTCATGAGTAATGTGAATGGATTTACCTTTGACAAGAGAGGTAAGAGACCCATCTTCTTCAGCTTTGAGACAAGTATAGAACGCCTTGGCCAAATGCGGGTAACTAGGTTTAAAAACCGTGCATAGCCCTGTCCATTTCAACCTCTGAAGGGCTTCAATCACACTGCTCATCCCGTGCTTCTCCAAATCATCCAAATCAACTGCCTTGTTTTCCACAAATCTTGATCTTCACAGTCTGGAATCGCTCGAGTTGTTTTGCCGTGAGGAAGGCGGCGCTGTAACCACCCACACTGTTGGAACTCCCAGAAGCGGCCATGGAAATTTGCAAGAGAGGGTTCTAAGGGATCGTGGAAGGAAGAGGAACAATACCCCTCAAGAAATTTGAGCGGGAAGAATCAAATCCTCAAAGAATGGGAAGAAGGGTCCCGAAGTCGATGGAGGGTTTTGTAGACTTCGGAGTCGAAAAAGTGCGTGAGGGAGAGAGAGAATCGGTGAGGGATGAGTTCCCTTCGCAATAGAGAGACATAAAGTAATTTTCAAAAAGGTGGAGCATTTAATGCAGAAAACGACAAAATAGTCTATGACGATAGCACAAAAAATGAATAGATTTACTTAAATAAAGCGGGGAGAGAATAGTATTATTCTGAAGTAGATTATTTTATTCCAGTTATATACTGATAAATCTATTACAAATTGTACATGCCTAGTTCCCGTCTAAGAGATGTAAATCTCTCTTCAGGTAAGGTTTTTGTAAAGATATCTGCTAACTGATTTTGTGTATCTACAAATGAAATACTAATATTACCATTTACTACATGATCTCGAATAAAATGATATCTAATCTCAATATGCTTTGTCCTCGAGTCCTGCACCAGATTTTTTGTGAGATTTATAGCACTTGTATTGTCACATAATAATGGAATGGTCTTGATGTTTAGTCCATAGTCTTCAAGCTGTTGTTTGATCCAAAGGAGTTGAGTGCAATAGCTGCCAGCGGCTACATATTCAGCTTCAGCTATTGATAGAGCTACTGAGTTTTGTTTCTTTGAAGACCATGAAATCAAGCATTCTGCAAGAAATTGGCAACAACCACTGGTGCTTTTTCTATCCACTTTGCATCCAGCATAGTCAGCGTCCGAATATCTAATTAAACTAGTTTCACAGGTTTTAGGATACCATAGACTTAAATTATGAGTATGAGCTAGATATCTAAAGATTCTTTTTACTGAAATTAGATGAGATTCCTTATGATCAAATTGATATCTTACACACATGCATACACTGAATAGAATATCAGGTCTACTTGCAGTTAAATAGAGTAGTGAACCAATCATACCTCTATAGATTTTCTAATCCACTTTCTTACCTTCTGGATCACTATCCAACCTAATTGATGTGCTCATGGGAGTAGACAGTGGTTTGACATTCTCAAACCCAAATTTCATCAACAGTTCCTTGGTGTATTTGATTTGACTAATATGCATTCCTTCTTTACTTTGTTTAATTCGAAGTCCAAGGAAGTAGTTGAGTTCTCCCATCATGCTCATTTCAAATTCTTCCTGCATTAGCTTTTCAAAATACTTGCACAGAGATTCATCAGTGGATCCGAAGATAATGTCATCTACATAGATTTGTACAAGTAATATATTTTTGGCATTTGATTTAATGAATAGTGTGCTATCTACTTGACCTCTAATAAAACCGTGACTTCTTAAAAAATGCACTAAGTCTTTCATACCAGGCTCTAGGTGCTTGTTTTAAACCATATAAAGCTTTATGTAGTTTGAAAACATGATTAGGAAAGTCTAAATCATCAAAACCAGAAGGCTGTTCTACATAGACTTCCTCCTTTATAACACCATTCAAAAGTGCTGATTTCATATCCATTTGAAAAAGTTTTAAATCTAATGCAGATGCATAAGCAAGCAAAATTTGAATAACCTCTAGTCTAGCAACTGGTGCATAGGTTTCATCGAAATCTATGCCTTCCTCTTGGGAATAGGCTTGAGTAACTAGTCTAGCCTGATTTCTAGTGATAATACCAACTTCATCAATTTGTTCCTAAACACCCATTTGGTGCCAATCACAGGATGATCTGATGGTCTAGGAACAAGGGACCAGACCTGATTTCTCTTGAACTGATTTAGTTCATCTTGCATGGCTAAAATCCAAGATTCATCAGATATTGCTTCATTGACTGTCTTCGCCTCTATTTGAGAGACGAATGCTAAGTAATCACAAGGAATGATATTAGCTTTAGTTCTTACCCCAACCGATGGATCTCCAATGATGTTATCTTTTGGGTGATCCTTTTTGTATCTCCATTCCTTTGGAAGATCATCATGAATGATATCTTTTTATCGCATTTCTTCCAAGGGTGGATTTCATCAACTTTGATGGTTGCTTCCTTCAGTTTCTTGGAAAGGTTTTTTGTATCTTCATCATCACTAACAATTTCCTTTCTCAAGGAAGGGTTAGATTCATCAAAGATAACATGTACAGTTTGTTCAATTAATAAACTTATTTTGTTAAAAACTCTATATCCCTTGGGTTTAGAAGTATACCCCATAAAAATACCTTCATCTGATTTGGGATCCAACTTACCAATGTCTCTCTTACCATTATTGTGAATGAAGCATGGGCATCCAAATGTTCTAAGATGGCCGATCTTGGGCTTCTTTTGCTTGAACAGTTCGTATGTTGTCTTCTTCAGAATGGGTCTGATCATGGATCTATTGATTATGTAGCAAGCTGTATTGATTGCTTCTGCCCAGAAATATCTTGGAATCAGACAACATTGTTCTTTCCATATCTAGAAGAGTTTCCTCTTAGCTACTCTATTTTTCTGTGGTGTTCTTGGTGCTGAGAAGTTGTGTTCTATCCCTAGATCATCACAGAATTCTACAAATCTGTCATTCTAAAATTATCCTCCATGATCTGATCGAATACTTATGATACTGAATTTCTTATCCTTCTGAACTAACTTGCTGAACTTCACAAAGCTATCAAAGGTGTCATCTTTGTGCTCAAGAAATGATACCCATGTATATTTGGAATAATCATCAACTATAACAAATTCGAAATTCTTTCCTCCCAAACTTGTAGTTCTCATTGGTCCAAACAAGTCCATATGAAGCAGTTCTAGTGGTTTGGAGGTAGTGACTATTGTCTTGGATTTGAAGGAGGACTTTGCATGCTTTCCTTTAGCACATGGTTCAAAGATGTTATCTAGTCTAGAATTCATCTTCGGTAGACCATCCACTAGATCATTTTTGATGAGTTTTCTGATTCCATCCAAGCTGGCATGACCTAGTCTTCTGTGCCATAGTTCAGCATTTTGCTCTTTGCTAGCTGCCAAACAGATGTCTTGACTCTTCAAATCTTCTAGGTGTAACACATATAGATTTTTCTCTCTGCAGGCTTCAAAAATTGTTGTTCCATCCTTGATGATCAGGCATTTAGATTCCTGAAATTTAATCTGATGACCCTTGTCGCATAGCTGACTGATGCTAATTAAGTTATGCTTAAGCCCTTCGACGCAGAGAACATCTTCTATCAGGATCTTATCTTTGCTTCCAATAGATCCTATGCCAATCACTGATCCTTTACCATTGCCTTTGTAGCACCCCGGAATTTTTAATTACATAAAAATTCAAATAAATGGAAATAAATAATTTCTATAATATCAGAGTATTTAAATATACGTATCATTATCGTATGTGCTAAAACACATCGGCAAATTTTGTAAAAATTATAAATCAACCCCACACATTATTCCTAAGTGTTCCACGAAGAAATTCGTACAACAAAAAATCTGATTAACCAAGTGTATATCACATGGTGACCGATTATCCAAATAAGGAAACAAGTCGGAAAACTGTTAACTCGTAAATACGACGCAATAATAAATTAAATAAAAATATTGGAGAGACTTCCAGCATTATATATTAATGACCCAATATCATAATTGGGCCAATGGACCACATATAACCCAAAAATCAAATGAAGCAAGAAAATATATGGAAATTCGTAACTTAAATAAGTTGAAATTAGAAAGAGGCAATTATAGTTGAATTGGGAAGAGATCTTCCACTCTTGGCAACCCAAATTCATGCTTAATCATGGTGGGAGGTTTCCTAAAGCCTCACACACTCTAATGGAGGAAGAAATCCTCAAATTAGGAAAGTAATAAGCCAAAACTGCAACCATAGTTTCCTTGTCACAATAGGACTCCTAAACACTATGGTTGCTTAAATACTCTCCACCAAACCTTAGGGACGAGTTTTACAACTTGTTGGGGTCGTGTGGAGGAGTTCTTGGCGGTTGGGGAGCTGTGGAACGACCACAAGAAGCTCATCTTCTTCCCCTGTTTGTCTGCTACGACCTGTGTAAATTGTCCACTTGGAATCAACCAAAGGTACGTCAAACGTAACTCCCATCGTGCAAGGCTTATACCCATAGAAAGAGGGTCAAGTCTACATTCTAACCCAAGTGGAATGCACAAATTCCATGCAGTATACACGGTGTATTAGGCGTTCTTCAAATAGTGGTCTGAATAAGGGATTTCTGAAGAACGAGACTTCATCAACCCAGAAGGTAGGTTTTCTCAGGCCAAACCTTAACAAATCTTATACTAATGTGTAGAGCATCAAGTCTAGTTTCATGTCCAGTTGGTTTCATCGAATTCCAATGAGTAGATTTTGAATTATAGGCATTTTGCCAAAGTCGCGCTTGTCAGGGACTTTGTCACGCCTCGATGCGAAATATCGGAACGCGAGGCAGTTGCAAGTGAACGGGTATAGAGCGAGCGCTAGACATCAAACCATTGCACAATGAATAATACTAAAGCAAATTCATTTCATTAATACATTCTAATGCCTAGTTATAACCACTAATATCAGAGCCAATCTATAGGGCCCAATTACATTGAAAGAAAGTAAAAGACTAATCTTCAAACCTAACTACTACAACGCTAAATATAGCAATAGGATGCTAGGGTACTCAAGACATCACTCAAGGTCGTTCCCGTCCTCTTGAGTGTATGGTTCATCCTCGGTCTCACCTGAGAACACAACGACAAATAACGCAGGGTGAGCGATAACGCCCAGTAGGACTTAAATCTCAGGATCAAGCATGCTTTAAGTGATTAATGTCTTATAAAGAAAGATAACTAGAAAGAATAACGAGAAACATATAGAAAGTACTGGTACACGATAACGAGGAACAATAGCACAATGCACGAGAGTATAGCACGACAAGTTTTGATATCGGATTGACCGTATAACAAGATAACAAGTAAAGTTGCACAACAGTGCACAAGTCACGATAGCAAGTGTTGGTCGATATTCTTTCAACCACGAGATTCAAGTAAACCAATAATTGACTGTTTGATTAATTGATTGCCATAGATCAAATCTTGCGTGTTCATGCGTTAGGTGTATGCCATCACCCAGATCATTAGACCCTCGCGCGTTATAGCCTTTCAGGTGCTCCTCCCAAGGACCAGACCGGGCCCTTATAATGTTGCCTAGCATAGTCATGTTTTTATCGTAGACAATCAATTTAATGGCCAAATAGAGTACCAAGGAATAGATGAGAGTACTAGATGAATAGACGAGATAGTAGAGTGAACGTGAATAGATGAGCGAGTAGAGTATAGATGAAGGCTAAGGGACAATGCATGTAACCTTCCGAGTAATAGGAGATAGTAACAGTTGCACAACACGCGTACATGGTGTTGGCAGTCAGGTGGAACTCACGATCTTTCTGCTGGCCATGTTATGCACAAGTCCAGAGGTCCGACGTGATTCAAGGTAAGAGCGAACTTCTAATAGTCATTTGGATCATATCGATCCCTAAAGGTGTAATGGGTGTTAGGGTACAACCGGCTCGTCGACCATGTGGGAATCCATGATCAGAGGAGACTTACGGAGGCCTTGCGCAAGGGTTCACTAGTCCGGCGAAAGGAATATCTGACGGAGAGTTCACCACAAGCCAAGTAAAGTGTGTATATAAAAACAGGTACTCGACGTTCTAGAGGAATTCTAGAACAGTGGAGCGTCGATATCGGTATATAAACAACACACGAAACGAATACAAGTCCTTTAAAATAAAGTAATTAATATACTTTATTACAATAAATTACCAGATACATTATGAGGTATTGTATGCCATATTTCAGCCATATATGGATGGTTCATGTGTGTGCATGTGAGAGAGAAATCATAGATAGAAAAGAAGTCGTGAATATGTCTTTTAAAGCATTCAATATAGCTCCATTTTAAAACAATGTTTTACTGCGTGTATGAGAGTAACAAATTTTATGGGTTTTCATGCAATATCCTATGAACGCGATGTAGGCCAGTAAGGGTAGCGACAGGGTCAGGGTAGATTGCGACAGTGGCTTGTACAGGTCGCGACAAGCAGGTCGGTTCGGGCAGTCAGGTTGCGACGGGGTTGCATAAGGGTCGCGACGGCCTGGTCAGCAGATCACGACGACAGGCGCTGTCGCGATCAGATCACGACAGAGCACTCTGTCGCGACGGCCCTTGTGAACACGGCCTATCGGGTCGTCGCGTTCACAGGGTCTGCGCCTGAGCCGGACACGGTTCTGATCTGTCTTGGATTGCGGTCCAGAAACATGCCTTTTTGACACAGGGTACTTTGAAAAATCATAACTAATTACATGGTAGATGAAAAATCACGAAACAAGTTGCAAATTAAAGTAGACATGTAAGGGTACTTCCAGTAAATCAGAATTAGAGAGAGAGCATGGTACATACAGGGTTTGAACATGAGCAAGAATGAGTTATTCAGAACATGACACAGAGAGAAAGATTGATTAAATTCGATCAACATGCTCGATGAAATTTAGGGCTTTTAGGGGCAAAAGATCCCCAACAACATGAAATATCTACAGTAAAAATTTCGTAGCATGGGATCAAGTATACATAGAGATTTGAATTAAACATGATGTCTCGGGGTTATCATGTTTACAGATCTTCTAAAATCAAGAACAAAAGATTGACTCAATGAAAAAGAGTGAAACAAGAGGGCTTTTGTTCCTGATGTATGGAACAATCTACAGATGGATTTAATTGAGTTTTGCTTGTGAGAATGCCTACCTTTGACTCGATTTGTCTTCTAGGGTTAAAATCTCCAAGAACGAGGAAGAAGCTCCAAGAACTCCTTCTCCACACGAGATCCTCTCCTCCTTGGCCTCTTCTCCACGTCCAACAACCTTTGGCAACGAGCTATGGTCGGACAAGGGGGTTTAAGAGGTGTATTTATATAAATACAAGTTCTTATTCCTACTACTACTCAAATTCCTCTTAATTACGAGATTTCCTAACTCCACCTTTCCTCTCTTGCTTTCCAATCTCTAATTGGGTTAGGATAGTATCTAAATTCGTGCTAGACTATATGTAGTAGGTTTAGAAATTCAATTCCCACTCTAATTGCCACTTTTATTGCTTTAATAACCCATTTCCAATTAGGAGATAATTAAACTCCGAATTTAGGGTATTTTCTTATTATTCTCCCTTTGTAAATTCATATTTTTGACCCAATAAATTCTAGAGGATCCATTAAGCAAAACCCACTACTCTTTTCCATTTAATAGGTTTTATTTAATACTCTTTTCATTGAATATCCCTTTAGCTGAGTTTTTAATTTATTATTTAAATTTTTATTTTCTCAAAAATTCATGTTGCTACAAACTTTTTGTGTTCATGTCGATTTATCGTGCATCTCGAGGTTGTTTAAAATTATTTAAAAATCATAGTTCTCTCCTATTTCATGTTCCCAACAACTTTCATGTTGAGACTTTTGTCCGAAAAGCCATAGTTTAGGAGATATAAGCATTGCATGAGTCGCACCCCTGTGTTCCTACGTTTTGGATGTTTTTGGTCTGCTCCTTGAAACGCATCCGGTCCTGAGGACGCGTTTCAAGCCTCTGGTATCGCGACGCTGCTGGGCGACGTGACCATCTGAAAGGTGTCCGGGAGACCCGACGCATTTAACGCGTTGACGGGTCAACCCACGCATGGGTCTGTGCGCCGCCTGGGAGTCAGCGCCACTCTGAACCGCAGCGGCCGGCACAGACACGTTTCAGAAGTTTTCCTGCCCAATCTATTATTAAACGATTTTTCTTTAATGCGTCTGGATCCCCGGACGCGATTCAATGGTAGACGCGCCCACATAGGTGGACACGATTTACCATCTTCATAGTTCTGTTGCTTTTCCAGTGTGCACTGCATTTGGAAGTGCGTCCACTGTGTAGGACGCATATTTACAAGCTTACCCGAGGTCTGTTTAACATGGTATCCAGTGTGTAATTTGCATGGCATGGTTCTAATCATCTCATGAGGTCTGTTTAATGGATTAAAAGTGTTTAACCCATTTAAAAGTTATAATTGCGTGAATATTATTCTAATTGCTCTCTGAATGACGTGATCATTCATTCATGCAACTTGTCATTCTGAATCGGTAGACTAGCGACCTTTTTTCTTAGACCTCCGTAAATCTCCGCTCTCCGTGGATTCCCACATGGAGGCTGATAACTACAAAATTTTTCGTGTTAAATTTCATACATATAATTAATTTTAGACAGTCTTTGTCTATAAATAATGTGCATTTTGATTTTAATTTCCATTTCATCCATGAATAAGTTTTGAACATATTAGTTGATATTGGGTTAGAAACTTAGAATACACATGATAGATTTTCATAAGTCACTGATTTCTTTTCAGATTGACTAATCATGTTCATTTTATTTTCATAAGTATATTTTGAAAAATAAAAAAATCTTTGTAAATAACTAATATATATCAATAATATTTTTGTAAATATTTTGTTAGTAGTAGATAGATATCATTTTGTAAATAAATAAGAGTTTCTTTTATTTTTAAATAACCCACCCAATCCCATTCGTCTCTTCTTACTGTTGCAATTTTTTCTTTTGCCACCAGGTTAACGGAAGAGTCCAGAAGCACCCACCTGTGTAGAGGCGGTCATGCAGAGGTGTGAAGCTTGGCGATTTGGAAGTCTTGTGCAGCTCTGGTCCGTGGCGATGGAGCTGAGGAGCTTGCCGTGCGCAGCGGAGCTGGGAGATGGAGGCGAGCTGGCACCTGGTGCAAGCGGAGCTCTGGTGGCCGTGCAAAGCAGCAAAGGCGTGTGCTGCTGGAGCGTGCGTAACTGAGTGCTGCTGTCCAGAGTTGGTGCACGGCGGATCAGGCACGTGCATGGCGGTTTGGGGCGATTTGGGCCGGATTCAGAGCGGCTGGAGCTCTGGATGGCGATGGGCGCGGCGGATCGAGCGTGTGAGAGCAGCTGCACATGAAGCTGCTGAGGAGGCGTGTGCTGCTGGAGCGTGTACCGCTGGGCGTGCGACGCAGAAGCTGGGCGAAGGCGGGTGTGAGGAGCTCGCCTGGAAGGATTATTTGCTTGCCAAAAAGGATGCCAAGCCTAGGTTGATCAGATGAATCCTCTTGTTACAGGAGTTTGATCTAGAAATTCATGATAAGAAAGGGTCCAAGAATGTGGTAGCTGACCATTTGTCCAGAATAGTTGCCCCAGACTCTATGCCTATTAGAGATGCTTTCCCGGATGAGCACATTTTAGCTATTGCCAACATTTCATCTCCATGGTAAACACACATTGTGAATTATAAAGTCATTGGACGAGTACCTGAAGATTGGACAAAAAATGAAAGAGAGAGATTCTTTGCCAGGGACAAGTATTTTATTTGGGAGGACCCGGAGCTATTTTTTATAGGACCAGACCAAGTGATAAGAAGATGTGTCCCTGAGAGTGAGCATCAAAGTGTCCTCAAATTTTGCCATTCTCTTGCTTGTAGGGGGTATTTATTAGGAAAGAAGACCACTGCTAAGTTCTTAGACTCTGGTTTCTATTGGCCCACGTTGTTTAAGGATGCTCACCAATTTTGTAAGGCTTGTCCTAGATGTCAAACCATGAGAAACATTTCTAAGAAGGATATGATGCCTTAACCCCATTTTGGTTGTAGAAATTTTTGATGTATGGGGAATAGACTTTATGAGACCTTTTCCACTGTCCTTTGGATACACATACATTTTAGTTGATGTTGATTATGTGTCGAAATGGATAGAGGCCATTGCCACAAAGACCAATGATCATAAGGTGGTCATCAAATTTGTTCAGAAAAACATCTTTTCTAGATTTGGGTGGCCCAAGGAAATCATTAGTGATGGAGGACCACATTTCATTAACAGTCAATTTAGGACCCTCCTAAGGAAGTATGGGATCACCCATAAGCTGGCAACACCTTACCATCCGCAAACTAGTGGCCAAGTTGAAGTATCAAACAGGGAGATTAAGAATATTCTTCAAAAGTCGGTAAGGCCTGATAGGAAAGACTGGTCAGAAAGGTTATATGATGCATTGTGGGCTTACCAAACTACTTTCAAAACTCCCATTGGAATGTCCCTTTACCGGCTTGTTTTTGGAAAATCTTGTCATCTGCCGGTAGAACTTGAGCATAGAGCCTATTGGACTATTAAATAGGTAAAGCTGGTCAACAAAGGACCCTACAGCTGAAGGAGCTAGAAGAGCTCAGAAATGAAGCCTATGAAAGTTCCAAGATTTATAAAGCCAAAGCCAAAGCATTCCATGATAAACACATTCATAGAAAAACTTTTCAAGTGCATGATAAGGTCTGGTTATTTAATTCTAGGTTTCGTCTGTTTCTGGGAAAGTTGAAGTCCCGATGGGATGGTCCTTATACTGTCGTCAAAGCTTGTGACAATGGTGTTGTCACTATTCTTGATCCTAAAAATGGACAACCATTCACTGTTAATGGGCAGAGATTAAAGCACTTCTTTGAAAGCCCATCTTCCTTGAAAATTGAGTCTACCAAGCTAGCTGAGCCAAATGGAGCTTAATTGCATCCGACTGAAGACGATAAACTTAGCGCTCTTGGGAGGCAACCCATGTGTACAGATTTCCTTTATCAGGTAATTCTCTGTCTTACTTTCTTTTCCTGTAAATAAATTGGGAAGGATAGAATAAGCATACATTCATAGTCATCATCCTAACCAATGCTTCATTTTCTTTCTTTATATTGAGCTTATACAAATAAAAAGAAAATTTCACAATGTTTCATCTTTGAATAAAAAAATGTCTGGCATTGCGAAAACATAGACTATGTGTCTGATCTTTAACCATTAAAATTTTGAAGTTGTCACATCCCTTTGCAAACATCCATGTAGGTAGCCTCTAGTAAAGGATTTCATGTACTTCCTGTCTACCTTATGTAAGGATTTATGGCAAGAAGTTTTCATACACACACTACACAGCCACTTAGACTAGCTGAACCTGAATGTAGCAAATTTGTTAAGGCTAGTAGGAGAGAGGTGATTAGTTTTCTCCCTTCCCCTTAAGTGAATTGCTAAGGAAGTGAAGGCATGTGATCAAGGAACCTGACTTCCCATCCTTCCTTTAAGAGGAAAAGAAAATAAAAGAAAAAGAAAAAAAGTAAAAAACAAAAGAAAAAAATATCCATGAAAAATATCCCGGATCTGAGTAAAGTGGACTCGCTACTCTTGAAAAGTGATGGGTTGTGCAGCATTATGGATGAAAAAGAAAGAAAAATTTTGAGTGCACAAAGTGCAAATAAAGAGGCAAAGTCCTCAGCTCACATAAATAATCCTCAAGAAAGTTAGGCAGAATGGAACTGAGAGAAACAATCCAGACTGACTGAGCAAGGATCTTATTCCACAATTCTTTTCTTCTCCCTCGAATTAATCTAATCACAATTACTAGATGAGGCAGAGAAGCTCCATGAGGGCTGTTGTGAACTCTTAAGTGAGCTATCATTTGTGCACTAATTTTTTGCCATAAGTCTTTACTATTAGGAAAGACATATCTCCACATTAATCTTTTACATGATGGTTGTTTAGTATCATACATTGCATCTTCTAGTCTTACATTTGGAATAATTTTTAATGCTAAGGGACTAGCAATGTTCAAGCAGGGGGGAGTTATAACTACAAAATTTTTCGTGTTAAATTTCATACATATAGTTAATTTTAGACAGTCTTTGTTTATAAATAATGTGCATTTTGATTTTAATTTCCATTTCATCCATGAATAAGTTTTGAACATATTAGTTGATATTGGGTTAGAATACACATGATAGATTTTCATAAGTCATTGTTTTCTTTTCAGATTGACTAATCATATTTGTTTTTATTTTCATAGGTATATTTTGAAAAATAAAAAAATCTTTGTAAAAAATATTATATATCAATAATATTTTTGTAAATATTTTGTTAGTAGTAGATAGATATCATTTTGTAAATAAATAAGAGTTTCTTTTATTTTTAAATAACCCACCCAATCCCATTCATCTCTTCTTACTGTTGAAATTTTTTCTTTTGCCACTAGATTAACGGAAGAGTCCAGAAGCGCCCAACTGTGAAGAGGCGGTCATGCAGAGGTGTGAAGCTTGGCGATTTGGAAGTCTTGTGCAGCTCTGGTGCGTGGCAATGGAGCTGAGGAGCTTGGCGTGCGCAGCGGAGCTGGGAGATGGAGGCGAGCTGGCGCCTGGTGCAAGCGGAGCTCTGGTGGCCATGCGAAGCAGCAGAGGCGAGTTCTGCTAGAGCATGCGTAGGAGCTACCGGTGCGCAGCTGAGTGCTACTGTGCAGAGTTACTGTGTGGCGGATCAGGTGCGTGCGTGGCGATTTGGGGCAATTTGGGCCAGATTCAGGGCGGCTGGAGCTCTGGATGGCGATGGGCGCGGCGAATCGAGAGTGTGAGAGTAGCTGTGCACGAAGCTGCTGAGGAGGCGTGTGCCGCTGGGCATGCGACGCAAAAGCTGGGCGAAGGCGGGTGTGAGGAGCTCGCCTGGAAGGATTCCAGGAAGCCTATAAAAGGGCCCCAAGGTCCTCAGAGGAGGGAATTCAGATAGTTGGGTGGTAGTGGTAGACATTTGAATTTTTTTCTGTGAGAGCTGCTGTGTGAGGGGGATCAAGTGCTCCCTTTTTCTTTCTTCCTTCTGTGGGTGACTCCAGGGACTGGGAGAGATCTATCCAGGGGTTGCTAGGATCGACTTTTCTTTCTTTACAGTTCTTTATTTTGTTCTGTGCAAATTTCTGAGATCAATAGTTCTTTACTTTCTTCTGTGCAATTTTCTGAGTTCGACAATTCTTCCTTTCTTCTGTGTTATGTGAGAGATTCCCGAGGATAGTGAGAATTCGATCCAGCAGTTTATTTCATTTCATTTGTGTTAAATTGTCCATTTCTTCCGTGTTGATTTGTCCCTTTCTTCTGTTGGTGAGATCAATCCAGGAGAGTTCGGTGTTTTTCCCTTTTTCTGAGTTTTTTTGTTCATCCTTCTGTAAGGGGTTTGAGCATTTGAGAGTTTTGCTGCTGTAAGGGGCTAATGTGATTTTTTTTTAGTTTTCTTTCTTTCTTTTGTAAGGTTCCTTTTCTGAGTTCAGCATTTTAAAGGGTAGAGGTTCAGATTTTTGGGTTTTTTTCTTTGTTGTAAGGGAATCAGAGTTCATCTCTAGTTGTTCAAAATTTTGGGTTGTTCAGATTTTTTTTTTTGGATTCTTCTTCTTCCTTTCTTCTGTTTAGATTTGGGGTATTTCGGCTACTGCTAAGTGATCCAGGGGCGTTTCTTCTTCTCCCTTCTTCTGTGCAGAATTCTAGCGGTTGCTAGTTCCAGTTTCTTCCTCTATTCTATTGTTGCAGGGATCGACGTTTTCTTCTTTTCTACTGTTCGGCTGCAACTAGAGGGCGATTGCATTTTTGTTGGATTATTTTCTCTCTTCTGTTGTGAGTTTTCTTGGTTTGATGTCAGAGCTGGGAGGTTCTCTTCTTCGGTTCAATTGTTGGGTGGGATAGTTAGACTAGTTTTATTTCTCTTCTTTTGTAAACATTTGGGAGGGGAGTTTTGGCATCAGGAGGTTGGGAAATTAGTTTGACTGCTTTTGCCATTTCTTTGTGCTGGAGGGCTCGATCCAGTGGAATTCCTCCTTTCTTTTGCATTCTATGAAGGCTTCCGGAGGGCGACTGCATTTATTTTTCATTTCTCTGCCTTAGGGAGATCAATCCAAGTGCGCTGTAGAGGAGGGTTCAGAGAGAATCCATCTTTGGCTCGTTCTGGATTGTCCGGTGTCCAGAAAGTTTCTAGCGATCGGAAGTTTGATGCGCAATTTATATTTCCATTATTGATTTGTTCTTCATCCCTCGAGCTGTGAGGGTATAGTGATCTGAATTTCTTATAGTTCATATTGTTCTAAGAATGTTTAATTTGACCTGTTATGAAGAGTTCTTACTTCAGTTTCAACACATTGAGAATTTAAATCTTGTTGGTGCTTATTTGCGTAGTATCAGTAGGAGTTTGAGTTAGTAACAATTAATTTTTGTTCTTATTTTTTGTCCGATCCTTGAGTTCTGAGGGAATTGATTGATGATGTTTATAGAATTGAATTTAATGCAATGTTATTTTGGGTGAAAAGGTGTTCGTTAGAATAGTTTCAAAAAGTAGATTCTTAAGTCAAACTTTATTCAGTCTCTCTTCGAAATGACCTGTTCTCACCACTTTTCTAGTTCATCTTCATGATTTTAAGTTTGTGAGACAGTTTAGAGAAGGTGAGCATATTGACTTGTGCAAGGAACTCTAGACAACGAAAGTGCATAGTCAACAATGCCGCGTTCAGAGACCGAGTTGGTTGTACCATTGAAGTTCCCTGGAGATAGCGTGCACTTCCTCTCTCATCTTGTTCTTGTGAGTGTGATTTACAATCTAGACTAAAGCCATTAATGTAAAGATTGAACTAAAGTATAAATCATGCCATTATGCTGCCAAGTTTATCTCTTGACCATTGTTATCATGAAATCATGTTCAATTTACTTATTACTTATTCTCATCATCATCATGAACATGACATTACACATGCTTACTTATTGAAACTCTCATTGGCCATTATTAATGACTGTGGGTATCTACATTTAAAATTTAAGTGAGATGCTGACCGGGCACGGCGAGTGTCCAAGGGCTCCAGTCTAGCCCCAATGACGGAGAGTCATAAATATACTGTTAACCATGGGGTATAATGATTACTGGCATTGCATCTGCGCTGAGAGTCGTGCGTGTCGTGTTGAATGATAGATACAATAACCACATACACGTGTCCTAGTGTACATTCTTGATGGATCTTTTCTTGGTGTACATTAGTGTCTACGTGCCTGATTAGTGTTACATGATCATGCTTGTGCGTGCGTGCTTGCTTGCTTGCGTGATATGGCCATCCTGCATTTATTGCAATTAGTGATATCTTGCATTCTTGACATTGAGTGAAATCTTGCGTGTTTGTACAAAGTGATATATTGCTAGTTCTATCTTGTTATCTTGTTCTAGATCTTATTCTATCATGATCACTCTATCTAGCTTGTTCACGTATCATGTTTTAATGAGTTTTATTCGTACATGCATATCATGACAATCCTCGTGCTTACCTAGTTCTAAATTGCTAATCACTTATATCATTGCCCGCACATTGAGATATAAACCCTACTGGGCTAGTTTGTTCATCCCCTACTTTTACCCAATCTAGGTGACTATGATGTTCAAGAGGAGGAGCAAGTCGAGGATGGGAATGCGTCCGAGTGATGAGTGTTCCAACTATGAGTCTAATTATAGTAGTCTACTTTGAGTGTTAAATTCATGTAGTAGGAAGTGAGGAATAAAATATACTTTTCCTTTTTTTTTTTGAGTCCTAGTCATGTAATAGTTTCCATTTGGAATACAATGAGTTGAGATTTGAATGCAAGATTAGTTGAGTTCAATATTTGGGCCCTATGATGATGTATGTTGTTATACATTTAGTGTGTGCTAGCTAGAGGCTTATTTGCCGACTGTTCACATCTCGGGATATCGACTCGAATGATTCTACATTATTAATATCCACTGTGTAATTCTCGAGATGTGACAGTCTCCATAAGTTACTCTTCCTTCTTTATTTTTGATAGATGAGAATAGCCTTTTGTTTCCGGTCATATGCCTTGAGCACCCGCTATCCAGGTACCACTTTGATGCTCTAAGGTTTCCCTGCAATAAATCTATGAAATTTAGGTACCCAAGTTCTTTGGGTCCTGGTTGGTTAGCTTCTACAGAGTTTCTTTTCAGAATCCACTTTAGATGTTTAGTTGTACAGGTAATTTTTGTATGATCTAATTTGTTACAATGAGTGCAACAAGAAATATTATTTATTGTTTGGCTTGGATTATTGTTTTTATTAGTGTTTGATTTTAGGATAAATTTTGGCATTGGATAAATTTTAGGATGAATAATTGTTTCTTCATTATCCGGTGGAGTATACCCGATTCCATACTTTTTCTTTCCTGATCTTCTTGCTCCTTTTAGTATTAAGGAAGATCTTCCATTTGTATATTTTTCAATTGTGGCATTCAAATATTCATTATCTTTTGTTAGTGTATTAGTTTCACTTTTACATTTACTTATGGTTTCCTGACTTTCTAGATTTGATATCTTTTTTTTTTTTTTTTTACATCTTCACATAGTAGTTCATTTCTTCTTTTCAGTTCAAAAAATTGTTTTTCTAGTTGTTCAGTTTCTGATTTTAAATTTGAGTTGGTTATTTCGAGGCATGCATAATTTTTCTTAACTGATTTTAATTGTTTACAAATGTCTTTATATTTACTATATAATTCATTGAAAGCATCTTCTATGCTATCAGAATCATACTCATTGCATGAAGTAAAAGAAGTGTCTGAGGTTACCTTATCGTTGACATTAGTCATAAATGCCAAGTTGGCATTTTCTTCTTCTTCTTCACTGGAGCTTGACTCACTGTCTGAGTCACTTTCGTTGTTTTAAGCAGCAACCATAGCTTTCTTCTTGTATTTCTTGAATCTCTTTACATTGTCCTTTTTCTTGAATTCAGCCTTCTTCGGTTTTGGACACTCGGCCTTGAGATGTTCCGGCTTCTTACATTCATAACATATCGACTCAGATCTTTTAACTTCTTTGCCTTCAGGTCTCTTGAAGTCTTTGCCTTTCTTGAAGTATCTTCTTCCTGACTGATATTTCTTTTTAGCTAAAATTCACTGTAGTCGTCTAGAGATAAAGGCTTCTTCATCTTCACTATTTTCTTCGCTACTTTCTTTATCTGATTCACCTTTAGATGTGTTCTCGGTAGCTTTGAGGGCATTGTCATGCTTTTTCTTGTTGGAGGATTCTCTCAGCCTTTCCAAGTTTATCTCTGAGCCATTAAAGACCCAATGAGTTTCTCGAGGGACATTCTCCTGAGATCATTAGCTTCCTTTATGGTGGTTACCTTTGGAGTCCATGAAGTTGGCAAAGATCTTATTATTTTTCTTACCACATCTCTTGTCTCATATGTTTTTCCTAGCCCAGCAAGGCCATTTGTAATGTCTGTAAAGCGACTGTACATCTGGGAGATGGATTCTCCAGATTGCATTTGGAACCTCTCATATTGAGCTGCCAATATATCAATTCTTGTTTCTTTTACCTTGTCAATTCCTTCATGAGTGAGCTTCAGCTTTTCCCACATCTCTTTGGCTGACTTGCATGCAGATATTTTGTTGAAGTCTTTCTTGCTTAGAGATCAGCACAGTATACTCTTGGCTTTACTATTCTGAGATAGTTTCTTCTTGTCATCGTCTGTCCATTTGTCCTTGGTGTTGGTGACTTTCAGATCTCCATCTTCTATTATTGTCCATAATTGGAAATCGAGTCCTTGAAGGAAGAACTCTGTCTTCGTCTTCCAGTAGTTGTAGTCTTCCCCATCGAATAGTGGAGGTCTATCGACGGATTGTTCTTCTGCATGACCTTGGGCTGCCATTTATCTTTGCTCTTCAAATCGTGAGATCTACTTACTCGAAGAGACTTGGCTCTGATACCACTTGTTGACCAGGTTGCAAGACCAGAGGGGAGTGAATGGATTGCTAAAATTTTCGTTTAGAATATTCCTATAAATAAAAATGCTTTGACAGAAGACACTAAATTGGATGATTAGGGTTAGTATAAAAATGAAGACACAATAAGATCAATCACATGAACAACAAGGATTTTATCCTGGTTCAAATCTCCTATCATAAGGAGTCCTACGTCTAGTCCCTAAGAAACAACTTGAGATTTCACTAACCAAGGGTACAGTCCCCCTTAAAGACACTTACACATCCAGCTGCAGTTGGCCTTCTCTTCTCAACACGAAGATGCACTAAACCACCTGATGCAACAGGACTTCCTTCTTACCAAAGGGAACAACCACCCACTCCACAGTAGGTGTTCTCTTCACAAACGAAGAGGAGCACTCAGTAAAAAATTAAAGGAGATGATGGCCCTAGACCAAGCTTATAAAGATTGCTTGATCTGAGGTGCAATCTGAGAGACAGAAAGATTCACATAGAAGGAAGGTCTCTCAGATCTACAACAAGCTCTCAAAGACTAGAACAGGTTGCTATGGAGAGCTAAGAGCATAAAACTATCTTTGAATGAAGGAACGAGCTCTTCTATCTTTTTCTTCAAGGTGTCAAGGTTGTATCTTCATGTAGTCCTTAGTCTTCTATTTATCTTCTTTTTTTTGAAGAGGTATCTGTTGAAGTATCCGTTGTCTCTCATCTTCAAGCACGTTAGATGTGTCTGGTCTGATGTAGGAATCAAGAAAGCTGCAGTGAAACGCCTCGACGCGGAATATCGGAGCGGTATTACAATTATTAAATAGTACAGAGCGAGAAATAGATAATAAACCATTGCATGAATGGAATAATACCAAATAAACTCCAATTTCATTAGTAATCCACCAACCTCCATTACAATCACTAATAACTCATTAAACTTCATGAACTAACTATTACATCAAAGTATCAGAGCAAAAACTAGGGCCGATAGTACTTTATTGAAAACCAAACTATTACATAAGGACTAACTGACTCACTATCTCATAACTATACTAACTAACTACTATGCCAAGATAGCTGATCGGGTCACTCCTGAGCAACGTCCTCATCAGTCCCATCCTCGTGAGTGTGGTCATATCCATCCGACTCACCTGAACTCATGAAATAAAAATACACAGGATGAGCGAATAACGCCTAGTAGGACTTAATATCTCATGAGAACAAGTATGCTTTAAATAGTTAATGTTTTGTAAGGCAGGATATCTAGAGAGAACAGTCATGTATAGCATGTAATGATAACAAGAGAACGATGGGACTAGTACAGGGAAATAGCACAACGAGAACGTTAATAGAATGGCCACGTAATGATAATAGCACATAACGATAGCACTGGTATAGCACTTGACTAGCTTGCACTTGTATTGATAGCACTTTGATTGTCATAGATTAATCTAGATAGTATAATGGCACTGGATGCATGCCGTACACATCCTTGATCATTTTAACTCCCATGGGCACTGGCACTTTTCAGGCGCTCCTCCCAGGACCAGATCTGGCCCTATTACACTGGCATTAGTCATTTCTTTATCTTAGACAAACACACGAATGGCCAAGAGAGTACCAAGAAAAGATGAGAGTAGTAGACGAAATAGATGAGATTTAGAGAGAACGTGAACAGATGAGAGGATATAGATAGTAGACGAGAGAGGGACAATATCGTAAAACAACGTAACACTGATAGTAACAGTTGCGCGGCACCAGGTTGGGTACCGGCAGTCTGGTAGAAGTCACAACCGCCCACTAGCCGTGCTGTGAACACGAGCCAGGTGGTCCGACGTGATCACAAGATAAGGAGAGAACACACTAAGGCCATGGATCGTACTGATCCCTAAGGGTGTAACGGGTATTAGGATACAATCAGCTCGTCGGCTAAGGACGTGCGCCAAAGCCAAGAAGACTTACTGAGGCCTTGACAAGGAGTCCCTGGTCCAGTCAGGAGTCTTCCCGGTGGAGAGATGGTCCATGCCAAGAGAAAGTGTGTAAAAATCGGTCCGTCGTGCCTCAAGTGTTCGAAGGCCGGGGGGAAAAGGTGACGGAGTGTAAAGCGCGAGAGAAAACAAAGACAAGTGTAATTATTTAAAATAGGGAATTTAGTAATTTATTTCACTAAATTACCAGATACATTATTGCATAATTTAACAGGGTTTATTAGCAAACATGATGGTTATGTGTGTGCAAGTGTAAGAAATCGAAGAGCAAGTATAGTTGTGCATATAGCTTTTAAATTAATAATTTTCATGTAATTAATACTCCTTATTAATTAACAAGTTATTATCTAGCATGTCAGCACTTAAACATGGTCAATTTGACATAAAGACAAGGTTATATCTGTAAATCTTATGTTCTGGTCGCATTACTGAGGTCGCGACGTCGACCTCTGTTGCATTCAGGTCGCGACAGGGCTAACTGGGCGTTCAAGGATCAGGTCGCAATGGGCTTAAAGGCCGCAGTCAGGTCGTGAAGCTACATCCGGTCGCATTCTGGTGAACCGGGTGCTGGGGTGAACCGGAGGGCAGGTCACGACCAGTCGACCTGTCGCGTTCAGATTGCGACAGGTCCTAGTGTCACGACCCCCTTTGAGGTCGCGGCGGATTGGGCTGTCGCGACACCAGAAGGTGGCCCGAACCCAGAAAAGGGGTTTTGCCCTTATTTCTAGGTGGGTCTACTTGATATAGGACAATTCAAAATTTGATATAAAATCACACAGTGATCCAAAAATGATAAACTAATTTTAAACGACAATAGACATGGAGATCTATCACTGGAAACAAACAATTAGAAATCAATCATGTATAGAACATGTTTTGATTAGGTTACTTTTCATGGACCTAATCGTGCACAGGTCTAGGAAATGATTTAATTCGCAAGGCATGCTCAATGGAATTTGGGCAAATTGGGCTCGTTAGAACCCTAACTACAAGCAGTATTTATGATGATTTTATGAAGGCATGAGCATGAGTAGATTCGAGGTTACAAGTAAAACATGAAGGTTCGGGTAAGACATGTCCACAAAGATTTAGGCATTTAATTCGCCCTCATACAAGAACGAAAAAGGGCGAAACAAGAGGGCTTTTGAAAGGGATCATGAAATCTACCTAGGGTCATTTTTACACGAATTTAGCTTGAGAGATTGCCTACCTTTCATTGAAGTAAAGAAAACCCTAGTTTGGAGACAAAATTAGAAGAACCATCCTTGCTCTAAGCCTTCTCCTCCAAGCTCTTACGTTCTCCAGCCTCTCCCTTCATCTCCTAAAGTCTCAGCAACGCAAATGAGGGTTGATAGGGCCGAATTAGGGTGTTTTGATGGCTAATAGAGTCCTAACCATTCTAAGAGTCATCTCATACTTATACTCATCGCATAACACATAACTCATCACACAACTCATATCACATAACTCATATCACATACCCACCACCTAGGCAATAAAGTGGTGAATCTTGATAATTGCGCAGACTGGGAGAACTCTCCATTGTAAAAGTTTGTCCTAAAGGCATTAGGAAAAACCTGGAGGTGGACAAGTACCACTGGATAGGGTGGAGATTGGTTCGCTCTTCGATCTTGAATTTGAACCTGGCCGGCCGTAAAGGCTTATTGGTCAAAGATTCAATAGAGATTTTTTTTTGTTTTGTTTGTTTTTTTTTTTCACGTTACCAATTCCGGCGCCCTTTCGGGTTTTTGCCGAAACTGGCCCCCTCTAGCTTTTTCCAACGCGCCCTTGTGAGTTTTCACGTTGAGGGGTTATCCATTTTTACCTGAGGCGCCCTTTCGGGTTTTCACCTCAGCCGGATTTTAGGCTTTTTTGCCCTTGGCCGTTATTGGGGAGTGACCAAGTCTGTCGGGGCACCTCTATTTTAAGCCCTATTTCCTTTCCCCCTTGGTGTAAATTTCTCTCTCCTCTCTCAAAAGGGCAGCATGTGGACGTCCAGCCTCTCCTCCCTCCTCTTAGAAGGCCAGAGAGGGAGTTAAATAGGCAGTGGGGTCGGAGCTTGGGAGCTTTGGATGCTTAGTGTGAAGAAACACACTTCACACACTTGGCAATCCATGCATAAAGGCTCCAACCAATGGGGAGAGGCCAAGTAGGATTTTTACTGGGTCAAGAGGGTGCCAAGGTGGCCCATATGCCTGTTGGGAACGGCCCCATGCACTGCATGGGGGAGAGAATGGCGCAAGTGGGCTAGATTCTCGGGGTAGTTGCGCAGACCAAGTAAACCAGGTTGACGTCAACCGATCCTGCCGCCAACACCATGCAGACGTCCAGAGATGTGGATGTCAGGATGGGTCAACATCTAGGGGGATTGCCGTCAACATGTAGTCGGCGGCAGTCGATGCTGCCGTCTACATGGCATCCGAGGCAAGTCAACAAACGGTCAAACAGGTCTTATTGAGCCAAAGAGCCATGCGGGGATGGGCCAAATCTTACGTCTACAAATGCCCCTCCGAGACATCCGGTCTTGCAAGGGAGCAGAGCGGACTGAAAGGTTGGTGTCTCGGTAAACAAAGGATGCGGATATTTGATGAAGGGCCATCTCCGATGATAGGAATTCTAGCGAGCCAAACGAATGAGTTAGGCTAGAAACGAGTGACGAATCGTCTGAGAGACAAATGTGGGTAAGAAGAAGAGTGATCTACCCATGTAACTACAACTGCAACCCAACGGTAGGGTCCTTGGCATGGCCATGTCGGACTTTGACTAGTTTCCGGTGTGTCTGAGTCAAAGGAGTTGTAATATGACGGTTGAATCAGGAGAGTCTCATAACCGGAGCTCGTGGGCTCGCTGGCTTAATCAGGGCGTCTATCCTAAATTTAGGAGGTCGTGGAGACAAGGAGTTGGTTAATCTCTGAAAAGATTATCAAAAGATTCTAACTGGAATCAACGTTCGGAAAGCCTGAAGTCCAGAATTAAGCTCGCGACTGGCGAAGGCTCCAATGAACTCAATAAGGTTGCTTGATTGTTTGTGAAAGTCAGGGTGGGACAACTTGGAAAAATGGGCAACAAAGACCTGATAACAACTTGGATAATCAAGAAGATGCTGACCTGGTAGGCTACCTGAGCTCGGGGAGCCATGGATCAACCAAATGATCGAGGAAAATGACCATTTTTTTTTTGAGTCGGTGAGAGAATGTTAGCAGTGAAGGCCTAAATGCATGCTGGTGTGGGTTGCCTATCTAAAATGCAAATTAGAACCAGAGGAAAATTCTAAAGGCCATACGAATAATTGAGAGATCGCAAACCCATCACGGTTTTTGGTAAAGGGGAACTCAGGGTTCACGGTCGCCAAATTATTCACCTCTGGTGGGGTCCTACGTTAGACATACCTGTAACGCTCAAGGTCGCATGAGCATTCCGAATCTGAAGCCCGGCTTGTGCTTAAAATATCTGCAAAACAACTTGAAGCACAAGATAAAGGATAATGGCCATATGAAAAATAAGACTTAAAGAATTTCCGGGGAGTAAACATCCACATCGATGGCCGCCAGAGCCCAGTTAACGTCAACAAATATTGCCGCTAACCTGACACTGACGTCAACCGATCTGGACGTCTATTGGCCAGCGGATCAGGCCGAAAACATAGGTGGT
The DNA here is from genome assembly GCA_014218235.1 of Colocasia esculenta. Lineage (NCBI taxonomy): Eukaryota > Viridiplantae > Streptophyta > Magnoliopsida > Alismatales > Araceae > Colocasia > Colocasia esculenta. Next base: position 55,304,440 of record CM024753.1, on the reverse strand, counting down.
AGGAGTCCATAGGGACTCTCCCATCTTCTACCTCCATCCCTCTTTGTTCCTGCTGCGAACCAGAGACTTTGGAGAAGACCTGAAGTAGCAAAATGGCCTCTTCATCGACCGGACAGTCCACAAGCATGAACCCGGGGATCCTGAGCGAGGTTCCGGGACATCTGAGCACCAGACTGGCCAATGGGGAGGTAAGTGATGCTCACTTCTGCTTCAACCTAGGCTAAACATGCCCCAAACTCCTTTCTTACAGCACCCTTCATGCAGGAGGTGCCCTCATTCCTGAGCCAAGGCCAGGTCTGGACCTTCTCCTGGCTCGTGAACCTGATGAGCACCATCACGCTAGACATGCGAAGCTACATCGGAGTGTGGAATCTGAGCTTCATGGTGGTGCTGGCGAAGAACATGAAGGAGATGTGGTGGGGGTTTGATGCCCTGGGAGCGTTGGTGGAGCGGTGGCATCCACACACGCACACTTTTGTGTTCCAGGCGTTCGAGGCGAGTGTGCTGCTGGAGGAGGTGGAGTTGTTCTTGGGGTGGAGACGATGTTTGGAGTATGATGCAGCAACTCGTGGGAAGATATTCTCGCGGACATCATACGAGACAAGAAGGAGTTACTGAGGATGACGAACAAACACGGGATCTTCCTAGACCGACTGGCCTGGTGGTTGATCCAGCATGCAAAGGAGATTGGCGGAGAGAGGGACTGACACTCTTCCTAGCTGGTGTTTTCTTGTTCCCTACAAGTGGCGACTTCATCCTTTACGAGCATGTGGGAATCCTGACTCTGCTGTAGCGTGGGCAGTCACTTGCACCTGCAGTGCTGGCACACCTGTACAGTTCACTCACCACAATGAGCCTAGGCGGACGCATAAGCGGGAGCTTGTTCCTGCTTCAGGTATGGATGGCGGCTCATTTAATGTTTGATTTTGCTGACAAGCAACCTACCCCCTCCAGAATCTTCCTTCAGAGTTCGGTGCACTACAGCAGGGCATGGTACGAGCCAGAGGATGAGATTAAGTGTGTGACAGCACATTTGAAGAGCAGAGATGCTTGGAGAGATTATTTGGCCTATCTGGTAATGGACGATTTCATAGTGATGCCACTCTTCATGAGGACTATTGAATTTAGAGCTTGAACCAGGGAGGACAGAGATTTGTGGTTGATTGGGGCTGATCAGATGGTGGTATACCAGCCACACTGGTGCCATTGTCAGCTTGGGATTCCACGAGGAATTCCTACTTCATCCAACTGCACCGATATGATAGTTACCGAGTGGAATGAGAAGCTGATAAAGAAAGCCAGGAAGACTTGGGCAAAGTACATAGTGAGCAGGAAAGTGGGATTGGCGGTACAGGAGAAACGGGAAGATATATGGAAATATGAAGAATTCAATGACACTATTCGTCCCATTTCTTGTGATTTTTATATGGCCCGCAGGGCAAAATGATGTATTTTCCGATTTCCAATAAGTGTAACACAAAGTTAGATGAATAAAAGTGATCCGCATTGTGTTGAATGGCTTGAATTGCTTGAGTTGTGAAATGTGTGCATTGAAATGGAGTGAATGGGCTTCAAATATGTTCAATGGAGTGTGCTGTGAGGACTGAGTGCGGAAGTGTTGGCGGCCACATCGATGGCCGTCAACCACCGATCGACGTCCAACGTCTGGTCGCCAACCAGCAGAGAGAGGAATAGACGTCCACATCAAGAGCCGTTTAAATCAAACATGGCGTCCAGACCTGGCCGTTGACTGTACTTCGAAGTCTGACACTGATGAGCCATTGGCGTCAATACCCTGGACGTTTATACTATGTCAACAGCCAAAAGCGTGACGTCAGAAAAACTGAGGACGACCAGACCTTGATGTCAAATTTGAAAAACAGCTTTTACTCAAACCGACGCTTCTCCGACGCCATTTGCTTCTTTCCAAACGCCTGAGGGAGCTCTTCTCCCACACTCACGATTCACATACTTCTACTCTCTCTAATCCCCTATTCTTCTACCTTAATCAACCCAAGATTTTGGAACCTCTTCCGATGAGGACACGGGGTAAGCGCACCGTCCTCCGTACCCGACGCCAACTGGAGGAGGAGGAGGAGGCGACTGCGGCGGCAATGGACACAGCGGAGGAGGAAGAGGCCGGACCGGTGGCGGGCGACAATGCACCGGAGGGGGAGGACACCGCCGGAGACGACGGAGGAGGGGACGAGACAGAGGAGGAGGCACCTCGACGGCCCAAGGTAGGTCCCATAAACCCTTAAACTCTGTGGAATGTGTGTTTGTAATGTGTGGAAAGAGGGGGAAACAGAGGAGACTCTGTCGGGTTCGACAGGAACTTGACGTCCACATCGGTGGACGTTGAGTTCCTATAAACGTCCAACATCTTGCCGTCTAAGTGAACTTGACGGCAAGGTGTTGGACGCCGACAGAGGAACTTGACGGCCACCCGTGGATGCTGATTCTGAGTGAACGGCAACACATATGCCGCAAATTTGTGGTTAACGGCAGTCGATGCTGACGCTTATTTTTCTGTGTTTTCTGCAGGGTAAGGGCCGAATGAGGAGCAGGGTCACATGGGACCTGTGCTGGGCTTGGTACAGGGAGCTGCCAGAGGCCCAGAAGACCCAGATCGCTAGGATGGGGTTCGGGCACCTTCTGTCGGTACGTCCATTCCACGTGGATGTGCTGTACTTAGAGGCCCTGAGGGAGCGATGGGAGGAGGATTGCAAGGCATTCATCATGCCTTGGGGTCACATGATACCCACGTTGGAGGACGTGGTGTATCTGACAGGACTACCAGTTTAGGGAGAGCCGGTAGTAGGGAAGGAGAGGAGTGATTATCATGATGACATTGTGGAGTTGTTGGGGCCAGAGTTTGTGGCCGGGAGGAGGAGACCGATCCGGAGCATCTTGCTCGGATCTCTGTCTGAGGCGGTGGGCCTGAGAGGTTGGAGGAGAGGGCCCCTGGAGACACTAGAGGAGTTCTATACGGGAGTGCGGGGAGCACTCGATCTTGGTGACCGGAGTGAGGAGCGGTCTATCAGGATTTTTGTAGCATACCTCTTCGGGCGCCACTAGTTCGCGACGCAGTCATCCCAAATGAACTACAAGTTCGTGCTGCTTTTGAGGGACTTGGCGCAGGCACGACGGTATGCATGGGGTGCCGCAATGCTAGGACATCTGTTTTCCCTTCTTCCTAGCAGTTCGCGGCGTTCTCAGAGCACCGGGGGTTTCACCCCCTTTCTTCAGGTATGCAACTTTCTTTAAATGCTCATCATTGTATTTTAAATTGATTAAACTGCTTGACTAACATTCTTTTCCTTACTGCTTTGCAGATCTGCGGGTACACCCGCTTCCCCATGGGACGCGGGGTACAGGCAGAGGGGCGCCAGACCATGGTGCCTCTCATGGCGCAGTGGGAGGTAGCTCCCGATCCCAGGGTGACAGACCGGCGTGCGGAGGACGTGCGCGCCGCACTGGACCACTACCCCCATGACCAGGTACAAGACTCAACTAGCTCTCGCATTCTTTTAATTGCTGCTTTTGATGTTACTGACCAGTGCTTTCTTTTCTTTCAGGTGGTGTGGACCCCGTATGTGGGGGAGGCCGATGCTTCACACCCGGCGGTGGGGGCGGGTCGGCCTCTGTTCGACCGCCACCTACTGCTTCTCTGCCTGGGGACCTGCGATGTCCTCTATCTTGAGCTCGTGGTGTGGACTCTAGGCTGGCACCAGCCGGCCATGGAGGTACCGTCCCTGGGCAGAGAGGGGCACTCCCGCCGTTGGTTCTTCTCCGAGGACCGAGACTGGAGTGAGGAGCACGGAAGCACGGTCGCCTACTGGCAAGCCGGAGGGGACCAGGTGCTCCGGCAGGCAGACCTCCAAGACAGCTCGGCGTTTATGGATGACTACCGGGTACGCTACGTCGGGCGACTCCGGCTAGACCGGCGAGTGGTAAGTGAATTCTAACTCTAAGCCTTTGTCATTTGAATTGATTTGCTTCTAACCTTGAAGTGTGAATGACAGCTGCCGGAGTCACAGGCGGTCCGCCTCCTGGAGGGACGGCTGGCAGAGCAGGAGGTTGAGCTCGAGAGGCACCGAGCTGAGGTCCGGACACTGGTAAGTAACATCTCAACCTATCTTGGGTTTGATTTGAAATTGATTTGACTTGATGACTGACCAAGACATGTGAATGCAGAAAGGGGATCTATCGAGAGTGCGGGCGAGCCGAGACACAGGGGCGAGCTCGTCCACACGGCCGGCTGGAGGGGACCTGGCAGTCTATCTACAGGAGGCCCTGGACCGGGCGCAGGCGAGGGTCCAGGAGCTCGAGACGAGGACCCGGGAATTGGAGGTGGAGGTAAGACACTGAAATACTACCTTTTGCACATGATTTAATTTGATTTGATTTGCTTATTTGTGTGCAGAGGCAGGGAGGAGGAGCGGCGACCCTCCAGTCACAGATGGAGAGTCTGCGACTGGAACTGACGAGGGTGGAGGGTCGCCTATTCGAGGCGAGGGAGAGGGAGGCGAGGGACCGAGAGAGGGAGGCAGACCGAGCCCGAGCCGACATTGCAAAGAACTACGAGATTTTGAAGGATCGGGTGCTGAGGAAGTGCCGGGAGCAGCAGCGGGCGGCCCAGCAGGAGGCACCGAGGAGGACGGCGTCTGCCATTGCCTCTCTAGATGACATCGTGTCGCTAGGGGACCCGTCCGTGCCACGAGGAGGGCTGCAGAGTCCCGAGGCATCGACAGCGTCGAGGCCTCCTCTCCTAGACCGGCGTCGAGAGAGGGAGGAGGTGAACAACTCGCGTAGGCAGAGGCCTAGCTTGGGAGAGAGGAGAGAGGAGTGATTTGTACCACCGGGGGTATGCCCCTGTCATGATATGTACAGAACTTCGACCTTTATAGTGGATTTTTGTGGACTTTTGTCATTTGTGCACTTGATGTGTACTTTGGTTCCTGCATCCACAACACTTAAAGAGAAAAGTTAGTGTAGATCTGTCTTTAGCCCCTTGCCTAAGTGATGTACCTTTCTGGGGATCTGGTCAAGGGGCTAATGTCTAATCAAAGATAAAACATAAGAAAAATAACCGAAGGGAAATATGCACATGCATTTTTTTGTTGTTTTTGTATTTTCTTGATTTTTGGTTGTTTTTGATTTGGATAAGAAAAATAAGGAGAATGTTAGTATATATACATGTTACTACTGATTTTTTTTTAGATTTTGAATTTTTTGAATTTTTTTGCTTTTTGAAAATAAGAGTAAAAATTTGTACATGGTGAAAAATATATACATCAAGAGACACTCTTTTTTGTTATTTTTGCACTTTTTTTTCTTCTTTTTTGGACTCTAAAATACATATTCATCACATGTCAAAGCATAGGGTCTGTGTGATCTACTTAACCACGGAGGTCATGAATAAGGAGGATCGTGCATGAATTCCTTGATGTTGGAAATTGCCCCTAGCCTTCTTGATATTTTCCACCATGGAAGGTCTTATATAGTCAAATTTGCCCCTAGAGGGAGGAATTTGGAAGAAATAAGTAGGAAGCCATGCAAGGATTTGGTTCAAAACCACTTTCTGTTTCCAAACCAACATCTAACACTAAAAGACTTGGTCAACAATTATTTCCAGGGGAATTTTTCTTATTTGATTTCTGGGGTGGAGGTACGTACTTTTTGCTACGTTCTTGATTTGGTCAGTCTTTTTCTGGGTACGTATTTTTTGCTACCCTTTTTTGACCTTTTTGGCTTTTCTTTTCCCCTTAGGCTTGATTTAGCATTCTGCCCCTTGCTTTTTCTCGATTGCCCCTGTTTATGGTGACCTTGTCCTTTAGATGGGAGTGGATGGTCCCCTACTCGAAGTTTGCTCCGCTTCCAGACATGGCCGAGTGGGAGAAGAACAGGGGAAACATATTGACCGGATTAGACTATCCGAGTGTACTTGTGATTTTCCAGCTAGAGGGCTATATCTTAACATCGTGTGGTGTGTGAATAAACCCTACCTCACTAATGACCAAGTGGAAAAGTAGAGACTTAAACCCACACCGTTAACAAGTGATGAATAACCGACTTGACGGACTTACTGACTAAGGATAGAATTTCTTGAGGTAGACTGCGTTCCACGGATATGACAACTCCACTCCTTCGGCATCTACCAACCTATAAGCATTCCCTGAATATACTTCCTTGACAACGAACGGACCTTCCCAATTTTCTTGCAATTTGCTCCTGGGACCTGGTGCCTTTATGATTTTACGCTTTAGGACCATCTCACCCACTTCGAATTTTCTCTCAAGAACTCTTTTAGCGTAAAAACGTGAAATTCTTTGATGGCAGACTTGAGCATAGTCAGCTGCTATCATTCACCTTTCATCTAAGAGTTCAAGTTATGCCAACAAGGCCTCCCGACGTTGATCGGGGTCAAGCTCGGAATCCTGTTGAACTCTAAGTGAAGGGACGAATATCTCATATGGGAGTATCGCATCTGATCCGTATGTCAAAGCATAGGGAGTTTGCCCCGTAGGAGTCCGGACCCAGGTGCGATAAGCCCAAAGAGCTTCAACTAAGCGGTCTGGCCAGTCAGCATTGTTATGAGATTTGCATATTTTCTTTATAATTTTGATGAGAGTTTTATTAGTAGCTTCCGCTTGTCCATTACCTTGTGGATAATATGGGGATGAATGATGCAAGTTGATTCCATATTTACCACACATGTTGCGAAGCTCCTGTGAAATGAATTGAGGTCCATTGTCGGTGATGATGTCCCGAGGCACGCCGAACCTTGCAAGGATGTTGCGCATGATGAATTTGACCACTGTTGAAGCTTTGACTTTTATGAATGCTTCAGCTTTAGCCCACTTTGTGAAGTATTCCGTGGCGATCAGAATGAAGGACTTCTTACGGATTTCTCCGGTTCTGTCTGCGAGAGGACCGACCACGTCGAATGCCCACATGGCGAAAGGCCATGGGGCGATGAGAGGGTGAAGAGAAGAGGAAGGAGCATGAATTTTGTCACCGTGCAATTGGCATTTAGCATAGTGACGGACAAAATGACGACAGTCTTCTTCCATGGTAGGCCAATAATAGTGTCTTAGCAACTTTTAGACAATTGCTCTACCATTAACATGGCCACCACATTCACTAGAGTGAGCGGCTTCAACAACATCTTGAGACTCGATTTCATCGAGGCAACGAAGATAGACCCCACTGAGAGACTTTTTGTACAGAATGCCACCTATGATCTTGTAACGCTCCGAGACGTAGCGAATGGTCCGTCTATCAGTAGAGGTGGCATAATCGGGGAAGGATCCATCTTTGAGAAAGTTCTCGATGTCAAAATACCAAGGATGGCCATCTTCGAGGTCGATTTCTGGCTCTTTCGAGAGCGCATGGACCCGAAGGGATGGAGAAGGATACGTGAGTTGAGAAAACCAAGGATCTACATGGGAAGGGACTCTCAACCTTTGGACAAAGACGGTTTCAGCAGATCTTCCCAAAGGGATGGGAATGGAAGAAGCTAAGGAAGCGAGTGAATCTACTAGGATATTCTGAGCCCTTGGAGTGTGAACTAGGGTGAGCTTCCTAAACTGTCGGACTACTTTTCCTACCAACTCTTGGTATGGTTTCAACTTGGGGTCTCAGGTCTGATACTTGCTAAGATATTGTCGGAGTATCAACTGCGAATCACCAATTATCCTTAACTCCTTGACTCCGAGCAATAATGTCATTTTCAGCCCAACTAAGAGCGCCTCATACTCGGCCACATTGTTCGTGGCTCGGAAGGTTAACTGGTAGGCGTGCGGAATGACTATCCCTTCCAGTGAGAGGAGAACTGCCCCTATTCCACACCCTTTGGAATTGAGGGCCCCATCGAAGTAAAGTACCCATGAAGGTTCACCATCGATAATGGTTCCTAACTCTTCATCGGGAAAGCTTTCATCAACGGGAGAGCATGAAGGTAAGGGGTGGTGGGCCAAATGCTCAGCAATAGCGTGCCCCTTGATCGACTTTTGGTTGACGTAGGTGATATCAAATTGATTGAGGAAACTCTGCCACCTCATCAACCGATCAGTCAGGACAGGCTTCTCAAGCAAGTACCGAATTGGGTCCATACGTGCCAGAAGTTTTACTTCATGAGCCAGGAAATAATGCTTTAACTTCTGGGCAACCCAGACGATGGCCGCACACATCCTTTCCATGGTGGTATACTTCTTTTCAGCCTCATTGAACAACTTGGATAAATAATACACCGCTCTCTCCTTCTTCTCGTCGTCGTATTGGGCCAAAACTGCTCCAGTTGAATCTTCAGTGGTTGACACATAGAGCAGTAAAGGCCGACCCAGGACCGGAGGAGCGAGAACAAGGGGATTGAACAGATAGCTCTTCAACTCATCAAAGGCCTTTTGACATTTCTCGTTCCAATCAAACTTAGCCTCTCCTCTAAGCATCTCATAGAAGGGCTTACAGCGGATTGAATGCTGGGAGTTGAATCTCCTAATAAACTGAAGTCTTCCTATTAGCCCTCTAACTTCTATGATATTCCTAGGAGGAGGCATGTCGATTATTGCTTTGGCCTTGTTGGGATCAATCTCAATTCCCTGCTTGCTTACTATGAATCCCAGCAACTTCCTCGAGGAGACACTAAAGACACACTTCTTGGGGTTCATTTTAAGATTGTGTTCTCTAGACCGCTGGAGAACCGCCCGGAGGACCTCAGCATGGCCATGTCGAGTCTTTGATTTAACCAAGACATCGTCTACATAGACCTCCATGTGCACATGCATCATGTCATGAAAAATCGCCATCATTGCCCTTTGATAGGTTGCTCCCGCATTCTTCAATCCGAAGGGCATGACGACATAACAGTAGGTCCCCCAAGGCGTTGTGAAAGAAGTTTTCTCCTGGTCTTCCTCCGCCAGACGGATCTGGTTATACCCAGAGAAACCATCCATGAAAGATAACATTTCAAAGCCAGCAGTGTTATCCACTAGGACATCTATGTGTGGGAGAGGGAAATCGTCCTTTGGGCAAGCACGATTAAGGTCACGGAAATCTATGCAGATTCTAAGCTTACCGTCCTTCTTCATCACAGGGATGATATTAGCTACCCATTGTGAATACAGCACAACCCTAATGAATTTGGCTTTATGCAACTTGTCAACCTCCTCTTTGATCTTAAGTGCAAGCTTGGGATGTAGTCTTCTCAGCTTTTGTTTGACGGCTTTCGCGTCAGCTTTTAGGACCAACCGGTGCTCGACCAAAAAGGTGTCAAGTCCTGGCATGTCCTCGTAGGACCAAGCAAAACTGTCAGAGAATTCTTTGAGAATAGCTACCAGAGCTTCTTCTTCTTCAACACTCAAGTTGGCACTAATCAAAACTACCTTCGGGGATTCTTCAGTGCCAAGGTTGACCTCTTTAGTGGGCTCGTCCGCAGCCATGGTTGGCTCGTCGAACCTCTTTGTTCCATCCACATAGGAGCTCACTGAGTCCTCTTCTTCTGACCCAGGATCTCCCAGCTCACCCTTCTCATCAAAATCTAGAAGATAAACTCCTAAACCGTCATCTACAGAGTCGCCTTCTTCAAAATCAGATTCAACAAGGGCAGGCTCCTCAAGAAACTCTGGGACTTGACTTAACTTGGCACACCTCTCAGCCAAAGCCATGACATAACGGGCAGGAACTTGCCTACCCTTGTCCTTGCGCACACATGGCTGAGAGGATCTAGACTCTTCTAATCCTAGACCGAACCCTAGACTAGACTCTAGACTCGACTCTAAGCTAAAATCTAGACCACTATGTACAGGACTGCTATGTACAAAACTATGTATAGGGGAAGTGCCGCTAGAGGGGTGAGGAAAGGAGTATAAGCTGGAGAGCGTCGGCCCCTGGACGAGCGGAAGGATGCTTGATGGAGACCTCGCATTTCCAATTTTCAAAATTGGCATTTTTTTTTGAAGTCAAGGCCTAGAACCATGAGTTGCTGACTTAAGACAGCCTCGACTGACCATGCGAGGGATGGAGGAAGGAGAGGAGGGGAGGAAATGGTTGGAGAAAAAGAATCCGGTGTTGAGCACACCTCAGTAGGGAGAGATTGTGAAGGGGATAATGAAGAAGAAGGAGGAGATGAGGGTGCAGATGAAGAGGGGAGATCCGATCCAAAGAGAGAGAGGAGGCCGAAGTCACCGTAGACTTCTTCAACCTCGGCAGTTGCTTCCTCCTCCTCTTCACTCTCAGAGTCAGATAGCTCCTCTATCACGGGTTCCTGAGTTCCCGGTTGAGGGGGTCCCTGAACGAAATGCTCCTTCAGGGTCCACGTAAGAGGCTGATAGGGAATAAAAGGATCCAGATGAATGGGGTCCGGATGGAATCCTAGACCAGCCCTATCTAACGGCCTCTTGATTTGGATGTTGTGGACATGACCCTGCTGGTTCTTACCTAACCCTCGGCCATGTATATAGCCGATCCTAGCCATTACCTCCGAACCTTTCCCTTGGGGACATGGGTCATGGGATTCTTCAGCTGACTGGGGAGGTTGGCCGAGATCATAGGGCAAGGGGAAGTCAAAGATTGACATGACAGGCTTTTTCCCCTTGTCTAGAACGAAAAGATGTGGCATCTGCTCCGAAGTGATTGAGTTGAGAGTTTCCAAGGTAGGAATGCTCCTAATTTTGATAATCCACCCATTGAAAGGAAACTTGAAACACTGATGGGCGGTGGAAGGGACCCCTAAGGTTTGTTCTAACCAGGGACGACCGAGAATGGCCTTATAGGCCGGATCGACGTCAAGGACTAGAAACTCGGAAGACATAGTGACGGGTCCAATCTCAAGCTGAAGAGAACTCTTACCCTTGGAAACCCTCTTGGAGTTGTCATAGGTAGCAATTGTGGAGCAGATTTTCTCCAGATTATCTTCCCCCAAACCCAATTTGTTGAGGGTCTTCATCGGACATACATTGATAGATGCCCCGGTGTCGATGAGAGTGGAGTCTACCGAAACCCCATTGAGGTTGATGGTAAGACAGAGAGGAAGCGAACGACACTCAAGAGCTGCAAGATCTTTGTCTGAAAAAGAGATTGAAGGTCCTTGGGTGAGGGAAAGAATGGCATTGGTGACCCCACTGGGAGGGAGGTCATCATTGACCATGATTTTCTGGAGGAATTGGAGGAGGGTGAATTGGTGAGATGGCGACCTCCGAATCAATTCTAAAATAGATACCCTCGCGGGCGTCTTATATAGGTGTTGCAGAATATCATATTCGGTGCCGGCAGGTGGTGGAGGTCCACTATCCTCCTCATCTTGCAAGGGCCGCGGAGGTGGAGGAACGATCCGGTTCCTAAGTGTGACATGAACATCTTCTTGAGACTTAGGGAGAATTAGATGGAGAGGTCTGGTCTCAGTGGTAGACGGCTCATGGATAGGGAAGGTAGGAGGGTAGGCCTCTTGACGGGTAGGTCGGATGAGGACTAAAGGCCGTTTCGCTAAAATGGCGTCTACAGTGACGGAGGGTTCCTCAGACTCTACGGAAGGACACAGGTACCATTCTTCAAAGCCTTCTACCCCCCACTTTTGTTCTCTCCTCACAACTCGAGGTTCTGAATGCATCATGGAGTGGACGTTTTCCTGGGACTTAGAGGAGGAGGAGGGATTGTTGCTTTGATAGTTGGGGAGAGGGTTATGGACGATACCCAACTCTTTCTTGGTATACCAAGACTTTGCTATGGCTACCTTGATGTCCTCCCAGTTAGTCCTTCCCTGGTCGTTCATGTAAGGCCCTCGAATTTTGTTGCATTATTGTATTGCATGTAAATAATTCATGTTGTGTATGTACGTATGTAAATATCAACGTAAGTACTAGTTAGTATACTATTGCATGCATGTGTATAAACTAGATGTAAATAATGTATGAATGGTATGATGGTAGTGTGTACATGATAACGTATACATATGACACATATATAGGTATAAGATGTGCATGGTTTCTGCATGTTTTAGAGTTCTGGCCGAAGGCCAGATTGGCGTCAATATCAGTAGACGTCGATGTTGTGTCGGCGTCAACCCTATGGACGCCAACACTAAGTCCAGCGTCCAGCGATGTGGACGCCAACTTCTCTGACCTGCATGCGTTGCAGAGCCCAGAATTCCGGGAGCAAGCTAGCACACCCATTGGGGAGCTGTCCCCAATGGCTCTGAGCCTTTCCCATCACCACTCCGGGGTCCCCAAACCTCTCTGCTTTAAACCAACTCCTCCTGCACCAGAAAGAGCTCTCTTTGGCTCTTTGCAAAGAGGAGAGGAAACCCTAGCAAGCTGTGAGAAAAGCTGGACTTTGCAAGCTCGGATCCAGCAGTGTGAAGGTGTTTCCGGCGTTCTACTACAACAAGGAGGTAGCTGAAACATCAGGGCAGGCTTCCCCAACCGTGGTTTGGCTTCTGCATCGACATAGAACCCAGAGGAGAGCATTTGTGGAGGCTTCTTGGGACTGCCCAAGGAGAGCTTCTACGGCCATTTAGATCCCTTTGGAGTTTTTACAAGAGGCAAGTAACCCTACCCTCCGTCCATGTAGATGTCAAGTAGGGTTTTATAAATTTTATGTATTTTTCCTCGCATCCTAGATCCCCCTTTCACCTTTGCATTTGAGTTCGGTCTGTGTTTTTGCATAGACAGGAACTTGGCGTCAATGCCCTTGACGCCGAGATCCCTGGTGTGCATCCAGTGATCTTGCCGTCCACTCCTGGAATGGCCAGAGACCGCCGCCAAGTTCGTCTGGACAGAATAGTGAACTGTTCTGCCCTCCTATATGACTAATTTCGACGTGTTTTGCAATGAGGATATAATGTAACTCTTATATGCTATGTATACTAGCTAATGTGATGAATGGGAGAATGAATGTACATCTATTTTGTGGGTGGTTGAGTTTATTTGTCTATCTAATATGTATGCGAAAAGAATGGCAATGTGTATTCACCATGATCCTAATGATCAGTGGCAAAGTTTTGTTGCCCAATTTGTTAGACCATGTATGCATGATCTTATCTGTGCTCTGAGTTTCTGATATTTTTTCCCCATGCTTGTATAATTATTGAAATTTCTGTTTTGGGAAATAGAAATCATGCGTAGGTCGTGTTAAATTTCCAGTAAATTGCGTGTTGCTTGATAAATCCGGGAATAAATTCTGTAACCCTGTGCATGCTAGGGTGCAGACAGTGAGCTGTTAGATTTGTCATTATGTTCAACTCCATGTTAAATTGCATTATGAATAATGATGTGAAATCGATGTTAAATTTTCTGTAACTTCATTTTGAGTCAGAAAAATCTGAAAATTTTCATGTGGAATCATAAACTTGAGATCAGCATGTGGTTAAATTTTCAAGTCGTTTGGGCAACTATATAGTGAAATATGAATTTTCCATGCGAGAAATGTGAAAAGAAAAATGCATGCTAATGTGGGAATAATGTGATATGTGTGTGTGATCTGATTTGTGCAAATTTTGAGCATGTAATCCCTGTTAACTGTAGAATCATGTTAGAATAATAGAGCCCTTGTGTGAGTGAGAAAATGAATGAGAGGCAAGTGTCATGTGTAAAGATATGTGTAAAAAAAATCGGTAAATGTGTAAATTGTGCCAAGTGTGACACTGCTTCCATAGAGGGCAGTGGAACCATATCAGGGAAAAGTCCCCCTGAGAAGGTTCAATGTGTTGTGATCCTAAGGGCATTAGGATGAAATCCTGGAGGTGGACAAGTACCACTGGTTAGGGTGGAGACTTGTTCTCCCGGTCTGCGTAGTCCAAGAGTCGTCACTGTGTTGCCTAGGTGGCGTCTATGTGTATGTGATGTGATGTGTCCTTCTTATGGTGGTTTGGACTATGTGTCACGGCACTAAGTGTAAAATGTGAAATGTGATATTGATCTTGTGCAAATTGTGTAATGTGAACAATGTGTAAATGTGCAATGTGTAAAGTGTGAAATATGTGAATTAGAAATTGTGTAAAAATGTGAAACCAAAAATGTGAGGATGTGAAATTGAAAACCCATGATATGATGATCTGAAATCATGTTAGAACAGCAACATAAATGTGGTTATGATTTTGTGCTACATGTGTACAATGCGTAGAACCCATGCTAGGGACAATCCTTACTTATATGTGAACCATTCCATGTGTGTATGCTCTCACGTTGTGGTTTGAATGAGAACGTAGCTTTCATGTGTTAGATTGTAAAGTCTTAAGCCACATCAAAACAGCAATCTTAAAGCATGTGAAATGGTTATGTGCATGTATATGAATGAGTAGTAACCATGTTAGCAATGTGTTCTTTCATGCATGTAAGCTAGTCATGCTAGATTGCTCTCATGATTTAGTTTAAATTGAAAGTAGAACCTTCATGTGTAGGAATGATTAGAGAGCATGTAGTAGGAGATTTTGATTTAGAAAAGCTGAAAGCATGAATCATATGTTCATTAGTAGAATTTCCAAGATAAGGTTGTCAATTTCAGTGTCACGCATGCTATATGTTTTGTCTTGTGAATGTGTATATAAAACCTGCTATGATATGTACATGTATGGTATGTGTAGAGTTATTTGCTGAGTTTTTTAGACTCATTACTTGCTTCGGCGTACAGGTGTAGTAGGTGACACACCTTTGGAAGAGACCGTGGGAAGCGACTCCGAGCGCGAGGAGTAGCTAGTTTGTTGGAGCTTAGTTGTGACTTTTGGTATTTTGATGTATGTAATTGAAACATTGTATTAGCGCTATCATGGAAGGAAATGTTAACTGTGGACAATCATGTATTTGATTTTCAGCAATTTAATTATGTGGACTTTTAATTCTCTAAATGTTATCGAATCATGTATGTTAAATGTGGATGATGAATGAAATGAAGACAGTGGTTCTTTTACTTCCGCTACTCTGTTCTTATATTCACGTGTATCTCAGCTGAATGTTATTGTTGGGTAAATGTCCCACTGTGATGACGCTCGCTATACCGACGTGGGTTGGTATAACCGTACCGGTATAATGAGGGTCGTCGCAGTGATTGGTATCAGAGCAACCGGTTGAGATTGCAAATGAATATACCTAAGTCATCATCCCCATTACATGCTAAGTCTACATAGGTATGTCCACATGTGTAGAATTGATTAATAACGAATGAAAAATAGATAAGAAAATGGTTAGAAAACTTAGTAACCTAGCTAATGGTGGCTGAAATTTATTACAGCCATGGCTTCGAGAGGTAGGCGTGGCGGAGCGTCGGCCCGTGAGGACGAGCCGAGACGTGACGAGCGGGCGGAGCAGCAGGCCCCGGCACCGCAAGGTCCTGTACTTCCCCCACCGCCGCCTGTGGATTATGGAGTATTCATGCAAGGTCTGGTGCAAGCCATGCAGACGCAGGCTCATACCCAGGCAGCACTCCAGGCTCAGTTGGAGGCTCAGGTTAGACTAATAAGTGAATTAATAGTCTGTTTTATTTAATTATGCGATATTATGTTGGTTGTTTATTGCTTGCTTTGTACTGTAGCAGGCTCAGGTACTAGCTCAGGACCATGGTGGACCTTCTACCATGGAAAGATTCAAGAGGATGCTTCCACCCTCTTTTAAGGGGGAGAGCGATCCATTATTGGCAGAAAGCTGGATGAGGGAGATAGAAAAGATCTTCCGAGCCATCAGGTGTGCAGATGAGGATAAGGTTACATTAGCCACCTACATGCTACAGGTATGCCTTAGTTATATGCTTGTATGTTTTATTAAGTTAGATTTGTTTAGATGGTGCTTATGAGCGGTGTACTGCAGGAAAGAGCTGATGTATGGTGGGCTTCATTGCTACGTACCCGGTTTGAGGACGGAGCTATCGATGTTGCTTGGGACGAGTTCGTGAGGCTCTTTCGGGCCAAGTTCGTCCCCGAGCATGTGCAAGATTGGATGGAGCAGGAGTTCCTATCTTTGGCTCAAGGCTCTATGACCGTGCTAGAATATGAGGCAAGATTTTCTGAACTCTCTAAATATGCACCTCATATTGTGGCAGACGAGTGCAGGAAGATATAGAAATTCGTGATGGGACTCAAGCCATCACTGCGGATGAGACTCGTGGCATTTGACCACCGCACGTTGGACGAGGCCCTTAGTGCTACTTGTAGGCAGAGGGGGAGATGGAGCAATACCTTGAAGAAAAGAAAGCTTCGCAGAAGAGGCCAACAGCGACATTCAAATGGCAAGACAAGAAGAAAGCGGTGTACCCGACCCAGCAACGACCAGTAGCAGTCGGCAGTACTCAGGTACCTTCTGTACGTTCCCCTAGTGTGAAGAAAGAGTGTCCCCACTGTGGGAGGACACATGGTGGTTCCGAGTGTTGGATGATTACGGGCAAGTGCTTGAAGTGTGGAAGTAGCGACCACAAGATCAAGGATTGCCCAAGACTTCAGCAGGGAGTCCAGCGTGGAGCGCCAGCCCCAGCAGCAGTAGCGGCAGCGGCGCCAGCTACGGGAAGACCAGGAAGGCCTCGAGCCCCAGTTCGAGTGTTTGCCCTAGCTCGCGAGGACACCGAGTAGGCGGAGCATGTCACCGAAGGTACGATTTTACTTTTAGGTGTGCACGCTCGGGTTTTGTTTGATACGGGTGCTACTCACTCGTTCATTTCCGAGCGGTTCGCTAGGCAGTTAGCCCTAGAGTCAGGTGTAGAGTCTGAGGATTTAGAGGTCCCTTTGTCTGTGCACACCCCTGCGGGTACGGTATCGACTAGGAAGTGCATCCCGTCGTTACCTGTGTGCATTGAGGATAGAATCCTAGATGGGTGTTTCTTCTTGCTAAAGATGAAGGACTATGATGCTATTCTTGGTCTGGATTGGCTAGAGGAGCACTATGCGTTAGTGGATTGTCGTCGGAAGAGGATTGTTTTCCGCATTCCTGGTGAGGATGAGTTCTCTCACCCCTTGCCAAGGAACTTGGCTGGAAAGATGGTCATCTCTGCCATGAAGGCGATGCGCATCGTAAACAAGGGTTGTGACGCTTTTCTTGCCAGCGTGGTACTAGTGCCAGAGGCTGATGAGTTACCTACTCTTGCGGAGATTGAGCTAGTGCAGGATTTTTCAGACGTCTTTCCTGATGACTTGACTGGATTGCCACCGGATAGAGAGATAGAGTTTACCATAGAGTTGCTTCCGGGCACCTCTCCTATCTCGAAGGCTCCATATCGGATGGCACCTGCGGAGTTAGCCGAGTTGAGGAGGTAGTTGCAAGAGTTGCTTGATAAGGGATTTATTCGCCCTAGTGTTTCCCCTTGGGGCGCACCTGTATTGTTCATCAAGAAGAAAGACAGGTCACTTAGGTTATGCATCGACTACAGGAAGCTAAACTAAGTGACTGTGAAGAACAGGATCCCTTACCTCGTATTGATGATTTGTTTGACCAGTTGCGAGATGCATCAATCTTTTCTAAGATTGATTTGCGATCTGGTTATCATCAGTTGAGGATTCGGAGTGAGGATGTGTCCAAGACGGCGTTTAGAACCCGTTATAGACATTATGAGTTTTTGGTCCTTCCTTTCGGATTGACCAATGCCCCTGCAGCATTCATGGATCCCATGAACAGAGTGTTTAGGCCTTATCTAGATAGCTTTGTCGTAGTGTTTATTGATGATGTGCTGGTTTACTCTCCGGACGAGGCCACACACCGTCAGCATTTGAGGATAGTGTTAGAGGTTCTTCGTGAGCACAAGCTGTATGCTAAGTTCAGCAAGTGCGATTTTTGGTTGCGCGAGGTTCATTTCCTCATGCATGTTATCTCCGGTGCTGGTGTTGCAGTGGATCCAGCAAAGGTCCAGAAAGTTATGGATTGGGAGATTCGCAAGACCCCTTCGGAGATTCGTAGTTTTATTGGTTTAGCTGGTTACTATTGGCGATTTATTGAGGGATTTTCATCCATCGCCACCCCTTTGACTCAGCTTACCAGAAAGGGAGTGAAGTTTGTTTGGTCCGCGAAGTGTGAGAGTAGTTTTCAATTGCTGAAGACTAAGCTCACGACAGCCCCGGTGTTAGTATTACCAAGCGGTGTAGAGGGTTTTGCTATCTACACGGATGCGTCTCAGATTGGGTTAGGCTGTGTGCTAATGCAGCAGGAAAGGGTAGTGGCTTATGCTTCTCGTCAGTTGAAGGAGCATGAGAAGAACTATCCGACTCATGACTTGGAGCTCGCAACAGTGGTTCATGCACTAAAGATCTGGAGGCACTATCTTTATGGTGTCAGATTTAAGGTGTTTACCGACCACAAGAGCTTGAAGTATCTTTTCTCCCAAAAGGAATTAAACCTGAGGCAGAGGAGATGGATCGAGTTCTTGAAGGACTATGACTTGACCTTCAGTATCACCCTGGAAAGGCGAATGTCGTAGCGGATGCTTTGAGTAGAAAGAGGCCATCTCTCCAGCAGGATTGGAAGATGTTGGAAGATGCGGCTTGCGCGTTGACTGAGTTAGAGCCATCGCTATGCCAGGCTTTTGTAGCTCAGTTATCTCTTAGGTCCTCGGTTTTGGATGAGGTGATTGAGCAACAGGGAGCCGACCCTAGACTCTTAGAGTTAGTGGGCAAGGCAGACATTGCTCGTGATGAGGACGGTGTGATTAGATTTCAGCACCGTGTTTGTGTCCCTGATTTAGTAGATGTCCTTGAGCATGTGTTAGCAGAGGCTCATAGATCGCGATTCTCTATTCATCCGGGTAACACTAAGATGTATCAGGATCTGAAGAGATCATTTTGGTGGTCCGGTATGAAGAGGGATGTAGCGGATTATGTATCCCAGTGTTTAGTATGCCAGCAAGTGAAGGCCGAGCGACAGCGACCATCCGGCCTTATGCAAAGGATGGACATCCCAGTGTGGAAGTGGGAAGCTGTCACTATGGACTTTGTTTCGGGTTTGCCTCTATCTAGAAGGGGCAATGACTCGATTTGGGTAGTTGTAGATAGATTCTCGAAGACTGCTCATTTCTTACCTATGAAGAAGAAGCAGTCAGTAGAGAGTTTAGCTAGATTGTACGTTAGTGGTATCATTAGATTGCATGGTGTGCCGAAGTCGATCATTTTGGATCGAGATCCGAGATTCACTTCGAGGTTGTGGAAAGGTCTTCAGGATGCTTTAGGTTCGGAGCTGAAGCTCAGTTCGACGTTTCATCCCCAGACTGATGGACAGTCCGAAAGGACTATCTAGACGCTCGAGGATATGTTGAGAGTGTGTGTGCTGGATTGGAAGGATGATTGGGAGCGTCATCTACCTCTTGTGGAGTTCGCATACAACAACAGCTTTCATGCGAGTATTGGTATGGCTCCATTCGAGGCGTTGTATGGTAGGCCCTGCAGATCTCCTTTATGTAGGGAGGAGACTGGTGATAGGCAGTTGATCGGACCGGAGTTAGTTCAGGAAACTTCGAATAAGATCCAGCTGATCAGAAAGAGGCTTGTTGCGGCACAGGATAGGCAGAAGAGTTATGCCGACAACAGGAGAAAGGATCTTGAGTTCGAGGTGGGTGATCATGTCTTCTTGAAGATATCGCATACTCGAGGAGTCGTCAGATTTGGAAGGCATAGTAAGTTGAGCCCTAGGTTCATTGGCTCATATGAGATTCTCAGACGTTTGGGAAGCGTGGCGTATGAGCTAGCATTACCCCCATCTTTGGCTAGTGTTCATCCCGTTTTCCATGTTTCGATGCTCAGGAAGTATGTCCGAGATCCGTCTCACGTGATTAGTCATGAGCCAGTGGAGATTCAGCCAAATCTGTCGTATGTCGAGCAACCAGTAGCTATTCTTGACCGAAAGGTTCAGCATCTCCGGAACAAGAGTATTGCGTCGGTGAAAGTTCTCTGGTGGAACTTCTCACGAGAGGAGGCCACTTGGGAGCTTGAGGATGCGATGAAGAAGAAGTATCCCCTTTTGTTTGAGTAGCGTCGTTCTAACTTCGAGGATGAAGTTTCTTTTAAGGGGGAGAGGGTGTAAGGCCCTCGAATTTTGTTGCATTATTGTATTGCATGTAAATAATTCATGTTGTGTTTGTACGTATGTAAATATCAACGTAAGTACTAGTTAGTATACTATTGCATGCATGTGTATAAACTAGATGTAAATAATGTATGAATGGTATGATGGTAGTGTGTACATGATAACGTATACATATGGCACATATATAGGTATAAGATGTGCATGGTTTCTGCATGTTTTAGAGTTCTGGCCGAAGGCCAGATTGGCGTCAATATCAGTAGACGTCGATGTTGTGTCGGCGTCAACCCTATGGACGCCAACACTAAGTCCAGCGTCCAGCGATGTGGACGCCAACTTCTCTGACCTGCATGCGTTGCAGAGCCCAGAATTCCGGGAGCAAGCTAGCTCACCCATTGGGGAGCTATCCCCAATGGCTCTGAGCCTTTCCCATCACCACTCTGAGGTCCCCAAACCTCTCTGCTTTAAACCAACTCCTCCTGCACCAGAAAGAGCTCTCTTTGGCTCTTTGCAAAGAGGAGAGAAAACCCTAGCAAGCTATGAGAAAAGCTGGACTTTGCAAGCTCGGATCCAGCAGTGTGAAGGTGTTTCCGGCATTCTACTACAACAAGGAGGTAGCTGAAACATCAGGGAAGGCTTCCCCAACCGTGGTTTGGCTTCTGCATCGACATAGAACCCGGAGGAGAGCATTTGTGGAGGCTTCTTGGGACTGCCCAAGGAGAGCTTCTCCGGCCATTTATATCCCTTTGGAGTTTTTACAAGAGGCAAGTAACCATCACCCTCCGTCCATGTAGATGTCAAGTAGGGTTTTATAAATTTTATGTATTTTTCCTCGCGTCCTAGATCCCCCTTTCACCTTTGCATTTGAGTTCGGTCTGTGTTTTTGCACAGACAGGAACTTGGCGTCAATGCCCTTGACGCCGAGATCCCTGGTGTGCGTCCAGCGATCTTGCCGTCCACTCCTGGAACGGCCAGAGACCGCTGCCAAGTTCGTCTGGACAGAATAGTGAACTGTTCTGCCCTCCTATATGACTAATTACGACGTGTTTTGCAATGAGGATATAATGTAACTCTTATATGCTATGTATACTAGCTAATGTGATGAATGGGAGAATGAATGTACATTTATTTTGTAGGTGGTTGAGTTTATTTGTCTATCTAATATGTATGCGAAAAGAATGGCAATGTGTATTCACCATGATCCTAATGATCAGTGGCAAAGTTCTGTTGCCCAATTTGTTAGACCATGTATGCATGATCTTATCTGTGCTCTGAGTTTCTGATATTTTTTCCCCATGCTTGTATAATTATTGAAATTTCTGTTTTGGGAAATAGAAATCATGCGTAGGTCGTGTTAAATTTCCAGTAAATTGCGTGTTGCTTGATAAATCCGGGAATAAATTCTGTAACCCTGTGCATGCTAGGGTGCAGACAGTGAGCTGTTAGATTTGTCATTATGTTCAACTCCATGTTAAATTGCATTATGAATAATGATGTGAAATCGATGTTAAATTTTCTGTAACTTCATTTTGAGTCAGAAAAATCTGAATATTTTCATGTGGAATCATAAACCTGAGATCAGCATGTGGTTAAATTTTTAAGTCGTTTGGGCAACTATATAGTGAAATATGAATTTTCCATGCGACAAATGTGAAAAGAAAAATGCAAGCTAATGTGGGAATAATGTGATATGTGTGTGTGATCTGATTTGTGCAAATTCTGAACATGTAATCCCTGTTAACTGTAGAATCATGTTAGAAAAACAGAGCCCTTGTGTGAGTGAGAAAATGAATGAGAGGCAAGTGTCATGTGTAAAGATATGTGTAAAAAAAATCGGTAAATGTGTAAATTGTGCCAAGTGTGACACTGCTTCCATAGAGGGCAGTGGAACCATATCAGAGAAAAGTCCCCCTGAGAAGGTTCAATGTGTTGTGATCCTAAGGGCATTAGGATGAAATCCTGGAGGTAGACAAGTACCACTGGTTAGGGTGGAGACTTGTTCTCCCGGTCTGCGCAGTCCAAGAGTCGTCACTGTGTTGCCTAGGTGACGTCTATGTGTATGTGATGTGATGTGTCCTTCTTATGGTGGTTTGGACTATGTGTCACGGCACTAAGTGTAAAATGTGAAATGTGATATTGATCTTGTGCAAATTGTGTAATGTGAACAATGTGTAAATGTGCAATGTGTAAAGTGTGAAATATGTGAATTAGAAATTGTGTAAAAATGTGAAACCAAAAATGTGAGGATGTGAAATTGAAAACCCATGATATGATGATCTGAAATCATGTTAGAACAGCAACATAAATGTGGTTATGATTTTGTGCTACATGTGTACAATGCGTAGAACCCATGCTAGGGACAATCCTTACTTATGTGTGAACCATTCCATGTGTGTATGCTCTCACGTTGTGGTTTGAATGAGAACGTAGCTTTCATGTGTTAGATTGTAAAGTGTTAAGCCACATCAAAAGAGCAAGCTTAAAGCATGTGAAATAGTTATGTACATGTATACGAATGAGTAGTAACCATGTTAGCAATGTGTTATTTCATGCATGTAAGCTAGTCATGCTAGATTGCACTCATGTTTTAGTTTAAATTGAAAGTAGAACCTTCATGTGTAGGAATGATTAGAGAGCATGTAGTAGGAGATTTTGATTTAGAAAAGCTGAAAGCATGAATCATGTGTTCGTTAGTAGAATTTCCAAGATAAGGTTGTCAATTTCAGTGTCACGCATGCTATATGTTTTGTCTTGTGAATGTGTATATAAAACCTGCTATGATATGTACATGTATGGTATGTGTAGAGTTATTTGCTGAGTCTTTTAGACTCATTACTTGCTTCGGCGTACAGGTGTAGTAGGTGACACACCTTTGGATGAGACCGTGGGAAGCGACTCCGAGCGCGAGGAGTAGCTAGTTTGTTGGAGCTTAGTTGTGACTTTTGGCATTTTGATGTATGTAATTGAAACATTGTATTAGCGCTATCATGGAAGGAAATGTTAAGTGTGGACAATCATGTATTTGATTTTCAGCAATTTAATTATGTGGACTTTTAATTCTCTAAAAGTTATCGAATCATGTATGTTAAATGTGGATGATGAATTAAATGAAGACAGTGGTTCTTTTACTTCCGCTACTCTGTTCTTATATTCACGTGTATCTCAGCTGAATGTTATTGTTGGGTAAATGTCCCACTGTGATGACGCTCGCTATACCGACGTGGGTTGGTATAACCGTATTGGTATAATGAGGGTCGTCGCAGTTCATGTCATACACCCAGTCACGGAAGGTGAAACAGTTATGGAGCTGATGACCATGGGCCCTATGGTAAGGAAAGTATTTGGAGGTGTCCACCCTCGAATTGATGTTCTCCCTTTGTGGGGGAGTTGGATAGCATCGCAGGACATAAGGGCGAAGAATACGTCCTCAAGGGTCTCAGGTAGAGGAGGGTAGTGAGACCTCTTGGGGCCAGGCCGAGTGTAGCTAGCAGGAGGGGGGACTGCAGAGTAAGGCTTGGAGGGGTGTGACGGGAACTGGTGAAGGTTGGAAGGATTGGAGGGCTTGTTTGGAGGCCTCAATGGCTGACTGCAAGCATTCACGTACTCATTGATGGTCACCCCCTCGGTGGTAGGTGCCGTGGGAGCCTTACGTCCCTTGGGTTTCCCTTCAAAAAAGTGTGGCAGAGAAGAGTCCTTAATCTGATTCTGGACCACCCTGGCTCGGTTGTAGAGATGTGCAAATGAGGGGAACACACTCAGCATCAAGATAGAGCGGAGCACAGGGGTGGTGTTGGTAACCAACATAGTTATGGCCTGGGACTCTGGGATAGGTATGTCCGCCCTCGATGCCATGGATTTCCATCAGTTGGCAAATGTGACAAAGTCTTCGTTCGGCTTCATCTTTTCCGCCACCAAGTCAGGAAGTGTAGGGACTTGGGTGGCCATATATGAGAAGTGCGAGATGAATCGCTCGGAGACGATGTCAAAATTAATGAGGTCCGATGCGGGTAAAGAGGTGAACCACCTCAAAGCTTCCCCTTCTAATGATTGTTGGAAGAGGTGAACTAAAAGAACCCGATCGTACAGCCATCGATGGGAATCCATGGTAAATCGGCAAGATGGAATTGGGGATCAGAGGTCCCATCATACTTGCGGTACTTCAGGGCCTTGAAACCCAGAGGAAAGTAGGCATTGGGAAGCTTGCAATAGTTCTGGAGGGAATGAGGCTTTGAAAGGGACAGAGATTCAGCCAAAAGCTTCCTAATAAGCCCCTCCATCTCCGAACGGGACACGGATTCAGATTGAGTGGGGGGCGCGGGCTGAGCATGAGGTGGGTAGGAGAAGGAAGGAGTTGGGACAGGGGTAGGTAAAGGAGTGGAGGGAATTGGAGTGGAAAAGGGGACATGGGAGATGGGAACCCATGAAGGGATAACGGGCTTAGGAGTGGGCCTAGACGAGGAGGCATGGAACGGAGAAGGGGATGGAGTGGAAGGAGAGGTGGCAGCCCGGACAGTATGCTTGGAAAGCATAGTGATGATGTCCTCGGGCGAGTAACGGGAGAGAAGCTTAGAGAACTCAGGGTCTTCTTGAGTGTCTTGAGCATAAGTTGGATTGACCCTTAGACTCACACTCCCCTCATTATCAGCTTGAGATGAGGAAGAGGAGTGAACTGACTCTTCAGGCTGGTTATTGGTGTCAACCATCCCGATAAATTCATGGACATCGTCCTCATATTCAAAAGCCGGATTGTTAGTTATATTCAATGAATTTAACCAAGCATCCATTAGCACACAACCTACTGATTTTAGAATGATTAAAGTTGAAGTAATTACATTGTTTTTAGCAGAAATTTGGGTTTCTATCAAACAATGTTATCAAACAACGTCCCCAAGATTTTAAGTATCAAAGTTATGTGTTAATTAGACTTGTAAAGGCTGGTTCTCTCAAATCTGACTCAAATCCGAGCAAATAGGCAAACTAGACTGGGAGGGTAAAGGTCCTCCTGCCCCGTACCGTGAGGGCATCCACGGAATTTAGGGACTTACAGAGTTTTCTTTGGAGCCAACCTGATTTACCTGAGAGGGAATCCTCGAGTAAAAGGTTGTAAACCAAAGAAGGTTGTCCTAAAATGTGAGGGGAGGCTAGAACAGATGAGAGGAAGGAACCCCCCGTGACTGAGAACTGTTAGTGATAAACAGGAGGCAAACAGAAAGCAAAACCAAATCAAAACAGTCAAAAATAGAGTTCTGTGAAACTAGACGGCATGAATGTTGACGCTAAGTTTATCAGAACAGATTGACGGCATGATCGATGGACGCTGATAGAAACTAAACGAAAACCTATATGGACGCTAAGAGTAAATAAACAGCAGGAAACCGGGATGCTTACCTGAGTAAACGGCAAGATTTCTTGCCGTCTACCTGGGCGCAGACAGACCACAGTAGCAGAAGCTTGTCCCACTGTGATCGCAAAAAAGAGAACTGTGGACGATCCGCTTCCCGTGCCGTACCCTCGGTCGACTGTAGAGTTCTCCGGCGGCTCACGAACGTCACTGATCTCTCGTTGGCGATGATGGATCGCTAGTTGACTTTGTTGACTTTCTGGTTGACTAGGTTGACTAGAGAGGAAACAAAGAAAACCAGCAAAGAGGAAGGGACTTTGTGATCGCCAGGGCCTTACCTGTGCCCAAGGAGTGATGTGATCACGTTGGTGCAGCAACCTCGCGCAGCAGATGGAGATGGGGCTTCTACTACTCCTCCTTGGGCCGGCCAAAGAAGAAGAGCTCCGCGGTCTTCTGCGAATCGTTCCTACCACAAAAAGACACTCTATTAGTCTAAAGAAAGCTTGGTAAATGCTCAGAAATGGAAAGAAATGGCCCAAAAGGAGAGTCCCGTACCGGATGTGGACTTGAGAAGAGGGGTGGCCAAGTGCTATGACCACCCTTCTTCCCTCCATTTTTGGTTGGGAAACCCCTTTTTAGGTGTGTAGGGAAGTGGCCTACGTGCCTAGAGTGTGTGGGAAGGTGTGTGCAACATGCAAATACTAAAGAAAGTAGAAAGGAAAGAGAGGAAGAGGGGGGAGTTGATCCTCGTTTGCAGGCGTTGTAGACTCCTTGCGGGGTTCCTCTAGCTCCAAAAGAACCCTCCTAGACATCTCAAGCATTGAGAGAAGCAAGAGGATGAGTGATGGAAGGTAGGGTGTAAATTTCTCTCTCCTCTCTCAAAAGGGCAGCATGTGGACATCCAGCCTCTCCTCCCTCCTCTTAGAAGGCCAGAGAGGGAGTTAAATAGGCAGTGGGGTCGGAGCTTGGGAGCTTTGGATGCTTAGTGTGAAGAAACACACTTCACACACTTGGCAATCCATGCATAAAGGCTCCAACCAATGGGGAGAGGCCATGTAGGATTTTTACTGGGTGAAGAGGGTGCCAAGGTGGCCCATATGCCCGTTGGGAACGGCCCCATGCGCTGCATGGGGGAGAGAATGGCGCAAGTGGGCTAGATTCTCGGGGTAGTTGCGCAGACCAAGTAAACCAGGTTGACGTCAACCGATCCTGCCGCCAACACCATGCAGACGTCCAAAGATGTGGACGTCAAAATGGGTCAACGTCCAGGGGGATTGCCGTCAACATGTACTCGGCGGCAGTCGATGCAGCCATCTACATGGCATGCGAGGCAAGTCAACAAACGGTCAAACGGGTCTTATTGAGCCAAAGAGCCACGCGGGGATGGGCCAAATCTCACGTCTACAGTTAGTAGTCGTGCTTTAGGAAGATATACCAAAGAGGAAGTTCCATTCTGTCATCCTTTAAAGTGTTGGGTTGAATGTCTAATTCATATCATTTCCCTCCTATTTTGATGATGACAAGAAGTGTTCTTAAAGCAATTTAATTGGAACATGTCAAAAGCATCATACCTGAAAGTCATGCTCAAAAAGCATTTTTCAAACCACATTTATCATTTATGGTAATGATAAATCATTTAACTAATGATATATGTGTTTATTTTTCAGGTACAAACTTTTTATGCAAAAGATGTGTCGACACACCCATCAATGGTGTCGACACATCAACACAGACTCAAAGAGAAATTGTGCAAAAATGTCAAGAGTGTGTCGACACATGTCAAGAGTGTGTTGACACGAGTGGCAGTTTTCCAGAGATCAAGGGTACCCAGGTCGACACACTCCCAGAGCAGGTCGACACTAGACCCAGTTCCCAGAACAGCCAGTTTGAGGAATTGGGACAGCAGGTCGACACACTCCCAGAGCAGGTCGACACTAGACCCAGTTCCCAGAACAGCCAGTTTGAGGAATTGGGACAGCAGGTCGACACACTCAAGAGCAGGTCGACACGGGACCTTCCTCCCAGAACAGGTTTTTCCATCTTTGGGACAGTGTGTCGACACAACCACCAGGGCAGGTCGACACACTACGGAAACTTTTCATCTTAAAAGTTGATGGCTGCCACGTGTCCTTCTAGGGCGATCAGAATCTTCCTAGGAAAGCATGCCCTTGTACCCCAAAAGGGTATCTTTGGAATCCTAAGGGTATAAAAGGTTCTTTTCGGCCTGTTTTCAAGTGTGAGAAGAAACCAACTCTCTCAGAGCCTCCAAGAAGCTCCTGGCGGCCAGAAGAGCTCGTGTCTCCTCCTCTGCTCTCCAATTGCTTCCAGAAGACTAATTCCCACCCATTCAAGGTGTGGGAATTGGAATTTGATTCCTGTAGATTCCTTCGAAGCATTCCAAGGAAGCAGATCCTGTAGAAGACTCCTTTGGTGAAGAACTCGAGGAAGATCCAACTTCTCAGATTGCAGAGCATCGACTTGGACTTCAAGCTTCACATTCTTCTTCCCAATTCAAGTCTCTACAAGGGAGTACACTGAAGAACGAAGTCTTTCAATTCAATTTTACATTTCTTCTGTTCTTCTGAGATATCTCTTGAGATTATGCAAGTACTTCTGCATAATTCTCTTTAGAGTTCTCAAACTTCGACTAGATCTGTTGCTAGAGGATCTATGTCTTAAGTTGGTGTCTAGCAAGTCTATGTGTGAGCCTTGTGCTCAGGTTGTTGTGAGCCGTTGTGCTCAGTGTTGAGTTGTCAAACTCAAGTGTGGGTTGAGCAGTCTTGCTCAGTTGTTCTAGAGTAGTCTTGCTCTAGAAGTGGTGTGAGTTGTAAGCTCTTCAGTGTTGGAGTTGTCAGGCTCCAGTGGGTGTGTTACCCAGTTGTGTTAGTGAATCCTCACGGGTTGTGAGGGGTGGATGTAGGAATCACATGGGTGATTTCCGAACCACCTAAAAAATCCTTGTGCATTTGTTTTCTGTGGTTTGACTGATTCATCCGCTAGATGCTTGCATAGGATTCGTTTTTAATTCACTTAATCAACTTGATTCACATCTAAGTTTTTCAACTCACTCCAATCTAATCAGATCAGTAGCTTTTCACTGATAACATTGCCTCTGATTCTAAATAGTTTTAAAAATTATTTAAGCTTCCGCAAAAGTGGCTAAGATCTATTCATCCCCCCCCTTCTAGATCTTTTCCACACATTTATTTTGATCCTTCAATTGGTATCAGAGAAGGTTTACATCGATCTGATTTGAACTGAGCAGCTTTTGTTTCTGAGTATTGAGTGTTTGTTTGTCTGTTTGTCTGGTTGTTTGTTTGCTTGCTTGCTCAACTACTTCTCTTTGCATTTACTTAAGTGTCATGGACTCAAAGGGTTTCATAGCTGAGGGCCATTCCATAAATAGGCCACCATTCTTTAATGGTTTGGACTATTCTTATTGGAAGAACAGAATGCAAGTATTCTTAAGGGCCCAGAACTATGAGATCTGGAAAGTAGTTGAGGCTGGTCCCTATGAAAACCAGGGTGAGGAAGAAACCTGGACGAGGGAACAAATTAGGAGAGCTACATTGAATTACAGTGCCATGAACATGATTCAATGTGCTGTCCATCCCAAGGAGTATTCGAGAATCTCTATGTGTAAATCTGCCAAAGAGATGTGGGATAAACTCGAACTACTCTATGAGGGAACATCTCAGGTCAAGGAGACCAAGGCAAATATCTTAGTTTCAGAATATGAACTTTTCATGATGAAATCTAATGAATCTATTTCTGAAATGTTTGCCAGATTTATGGTGATTGTCAATGGACTCAAGGCTTTGGGTAAGGAGTATACTGATGCAGATTTGGTAAGAAAAATTTTGCGTTCACTTTCTTCAATTTGGCATACCAAGGCCACTGTTATTGAAGATTCAAAAGATTTATCCAAAATGTCTTTGGATGAATTGATTGGATCTTTAATGACGTATGAAATAAACTTAAGAAGAAATGAAGATCTTATCATTAAGACCAAGCCTATGGCACTCAAAGCCTCTTCAAGCAACAAAGATAAAAATCAGGATAAAACAAGTTCTGAAGAATCTGAGTCAAATGAGGATGAGATTGCCCTCATGACCAGACAATTCAGGAAATTCTTGAAATATAGGAAAGGGAAAATGACTGGGAAAAAGAAATTTCCCCCAGGTAAGAAGAATATTTCCTCTTCCAATTTCAATAAGAATCATAAACCTGATGAGAATGTTATCTGTTACAGGTGCAACAAGCCAGGACACATGAAGGGAGAGTGTCCTGAGAACAAAAAGGAAAAGCACAAAAGATTCCAGAAATACAAGAAGCCCAAGGCCATGGTAGCCACTTGGTCTGATGAAGACACAAGTGAGGAAGAAGAAGAGAAGAAGTCCTCAAGCTCAGAGAGTGAGGAAGTTTGCTTCATGGCCAACAGCACAGATGGAAAGGTAAATACTTCCTTTGAAGATTATAGTGTTGAAGATTGGCAGGATGTGTATGCTGAATTGGTAGAAAGATACTCTGAAATGAGAAAAGAAAACAAACACATCAAAAAGAAAATTGAAAATCTTTACCATAACCAATCTTCAAACAATAGAACCTGTGAACTGGAATCTGAAGTAACAGAATTGCTTGAAGAAAAAGAAAATTTACTGAACCAAATTGATGATTTAAAGCTTGCCTCTCAGAAGGCCTCCCAAGACTTCAGAAATTTAAATGAAAAGCTGGAAATTGAAAAACAAGAAAAACAACAGAAAATTGAAGAAATTGAAATTCTTAAAAACCAGCTAAAGGAAAAGGAGGAGGTTATCCAAACCTTCACAAAAGGCCAAGATAACCTAGAGGCATTGCTAGGATCCAACAAGACAACCACATCTCATGGATTGGGATTCAACAAAAAGAAATCAACAAAAGATAAATCTGGTGAGAAAAAGGGAAAAGCACCATTAATCAACTTTGTTAAAGGTCCCAATCTGGAAAACACTGAAATCCAACAAACAGCAAACAAAACCCCAAACAAAAACCCAAACAAAACTCAAAACAAATCAAAAATTCAAAAACAAAAGAAGACTGTCAGGTCGACACAGTCCCCTGACAGGTCGACCTGTTCAACACCAAAAACCATAATCAACTCAACTAAAAATTCAAATAAAAATCTGAGAAATAAGAAAAAGGGAAAAGAAATGATCCATGAAAAACCTTGGACCTCCAAGACAGCTCCTCAAGAAAATTGGATTAATCCTTGGAACCAATGGTATGAAAATCCCTGTTGGTATTATCCTCAATACCCTTATCCAAATTTCTGGATGTACCAACACAATCCATGGATTCCACCTCCTTCTATGAACTCAAATTTTCAAATGAAAAACTCCCCTCCTACCAAAAACAAAGATCTTGGTGCTTTCATTCCTAAAAGAAAGAACAAACAGAAAAATGCTGAAAACACCAAAGTAACAAAACAAAAATCTAAAACAAATCAAATTTGGGTGAGAAAGGATTTGCTGTCTTTGTTAAATCATTCTGATGGTCCCAACTCTGTTTGGGTACCAAAATCTTCTCTCCACTGATCTTGCTGCAGGGAAGTCGTGCACCCAACACAAATGTATGGTTTCTTGACAGTGGGTGTTCACGACATATGACTGGAGATAGAGCCAAATTCTCATTCCTGCTTGAAAAGGAGGGAGGGTCAGTCACCTTTGGAGGTAAAAATAAAGGAATGATCATTGGATCTGGTAAGGTTGGTCAAACTTCTTCAAACTCTATAGATAATGTCTTGTTAGTTGATGGACTTGATTATAATTTGCTCAGTATCAGCCAACTATGTGACAAAGGTCACAAAGTTGTGTTTGAATCTGATTTTTGCAAGATATTAGATTCATCAACTGATAAAATCAAATTCTTTGGAAAAAGAGAAAACAATGTCTACATGATCAACCTTAATAAAAACTTTTCTGAAAATCTTTGTTTTGTTGCAAATAAAGATGAAATTGCATGGACTTGGCACAAAAGACTTGGCCATGCAAGCTTCAGAACAATGAATAAGTTGTTAAGATTGAATTTGGTTAAAGGTCTTCCTGAATCCTTTTCTAGTGTTGAAGGTCAAATTTGTGGGATCTGTGCTAAAGGAAAACAAACTAGAAAATCCTTTAAAGTCTTCAATGATGTACTCACATCTAAGCCACTAGAACTTCTTCACATGGACCTCTTTGGGCCAACAAGAGTTCTAAGCTTGAGTGGCAAAAGATATGGATTTGTAATCATTGATGACTTTACTAGATTTACCTGGGTTATTTTTCTATCTCACAAAAGTGATGCATGCCTTGAATTCAGGAACTTTTGTACCACTGTCTTAACCACTTATCCATATAAAATCAAAAACATCTTAACTGATCATGGGGGTGAATTTGAAAACACATCCTTTTCTGATTTTTGTGCTGAATTTCAGATATTCCACAAGTTTTCTTCACCAAGAACTCCAGAACAAAATGGAGTTGTGGAAAGAAAGAACAGAACTCTTGTGGAAATGGCTAGAACCATGCTTCTTGAGAGTAACTTGCCCAAATCCTTCTGGGCTGAAGCTGTGAACACAGCAAACCACATACTCAATAGAGCATTGGTCAGACCAAAAATCAAGAAAACCCCCTATGAATTGTTGAAAAACAAAAAGCCAACTGTTCTTACTTCAAAACTTTTGGGTGCAAGTGTTTTGTACACAATAACAACAAAGAAAACCTTGACAAGTTTGATGCTAAGAGTCAGGAAGCTATCTTCCTTGGCTATTCTGAAGTGTCAAGGGCTTTCAAAGTGTACATATTGAAAACCAAAACTGTTGAAGAATCTCCACATGTTATTTTTGATGAAAATTCCTTTTCCACTAATGATTCTAAATCTTGCAGGGAAAAACAAGACAATGAAGAGGATGACCTCATTGTGGATTCTTCACCAACCGTTGAGGAGATTAATAACATTGAAGAGAACCTGAACAACAACTCACCATCTTCAAGTGGTTCAGGTAATATTGCTCCAGAAGTGGGCACTTCTCAACAGGTAATTTCTGAACCTCGTTTTCTAAGAGATCACCCATTAGACAGTGTAGTTGGCAACCTAAATGATAGAGTTAGGACCAGATCATCCTTTTTGCAAAACATTGAAGAAGACTCACTAGCTCTAATTTCCCAAATTGAACCCAAGTCAATTGATGAAGCCTTATCCAGTTCTGATTGGATTAATGCTATGCATGATGAACTTCATCAATTTGAAAGAAATCAAGTGTGGGAATTAGTGCCTAGACCTAGTGACCAAACAGTGATTGGCACTAGATGGGTTTTCAGAAATAAATTGAATGAAGCTGGTCAGTAATAAGAAACAAAGCTAGGCTAGTTGCAAAGGGGTATAACCAAGAATTTGGAATTGACTTTGAAGAATCTTATGCCCCTGTAGCTAGACTAGAAGCTGTGAGAATTTTCCTTGCTTTTGCATCCTCCATGAAATTAAGTCTATCAAATGGATGTCAAAAGTGCATTTCTAAATGGATATATAAAGGAAAATGTTTTTGTTGAACAACCTCCTGGATTTGAAATGAAAAATATCCTAACCATGTTTTCAAGCTTAATAAGGCACTCTATGGTCTTAAACAAGCTCCAAGAGCTTGGTATGATCGTTTGAGTTCCTTTTTACTTGAGAAAGGATATTCTAGAGGTAATGTTGATCAAACTTTGTTCACAAAAACAGTAAAAAATCAAATAATTGTGGTCCAAATTTATGTTGATGACATAATTTTTGGCTCCACCAATAAAGGCCTTTGCACTGAATTTTCAAATCAAATGAAGAATGAATTTGAAATGAGCTTAATGGGAGATTTAACATTCTTTTTGGGATTGCAGGTTAACCAAACAAATGAAGGAATCTTCATCAGTCAAACCAAATATGTCAAGGAGCTACTGAAAAGGTTTGACTATCAGAACCTTAAACATTCAAGTACACCCATTGCAATAAATGCTAAGCTAGAAGAAGACCCATCTGGTAAGTCAGTAGATCCAAAGACCTACAGAGGTATGATTGGCTCTCTGCTCTACCTTACTACTTCTAGACCTGACATTCAGTTTTGTGTGTGCTTATGTGCTAGATTCCAATCTAATCCTAAAGAAAGTCATATGCTTGCTGTGAAAAGAATTTTTAAATATCTTGTTGGAACATGTGACTTAGGAATTTGGTATCCTGCTGGTTGCAAGTTAGAATTGTTTGCCTATTGTGATGCTGATTATGCTGGGTGTAAGTTAGATAGAAAAAGTACAAGTGGCTTGTGTCTATTTCTAGGTGGGTGCCTTATTTCTTGGGCTTCTAAAAAGCAACATTCAGTGGCTCTGTCAACAGCAGAAGCTGAATATGTTGCAGCAGGTAGATGTGGAACTCAGATTCTCTGGGTGAAACATCAACTTCTTGATTATAACCAAGATTTAGGGTGTGTACCCATCCTATGTGATAACACAAGTGCAATCAATCTTTCTAAAAACCCCATTCAGCATTCTAGAACAAAACACATTGAAATTAGGCATCATTTCTTGAGAGATGAGGTTGCAAAGAAATCTTTTGAACTCCATTTTATTGAAACTGAAAAACAAATTGCAGACATATTCACAAAACCCCTTCCTGAAAATAGATTCTCATCTTTAAGGAGAGAACTTGGTCTTTGTAAATGTCCACCTTCTTGATCTCTCTTAAGGTTTGGGTTGAGTGCTATGCATTGTCTAAGGGGGAGTTCTTTGTATTTCATATTTCCTTGCTTCCTCAAGCACATTGTTCATATCTCTCTCATTTTCAATTCTATTTCCCTTTTTACAATAAATTCTCCACTTCTGATTGTGTTGAAACTTCTTGGTATATCAAATAGTGATTTGGAGAAGGACAAGTTATGCTTGTCTGACACTTTCACTATGCGTGAGAACATATCTCCGCCAAGTACTAAGAAGTTAATATGCAATATTGAGGGGGAGCTTTTATTGTTCCAAAGAGAAATTCTTTTCTGATTTCAAAACTTGCACAGTTTTAACTTCCACTTCTTTTTGCTAATAATTCTTCAACTCTTATTGTATTGAAATCTCTTGGTATATCAAATGGTGACTTGGAGAAGGACAAGTTATGCTTGTCTGGACACTTTCACTATGCGAGAGTATGTGTCTCCGCCAAGTACCAAGAAATGGATATACAGTTGTTGAGGGGGAGTCTTTGTTGACCAAGAAGAAAATTTCCTTCTGATTTCAAAACTGCATATCTTTATTTGATGACAAATGGTTGAAATCATCATCTCAGGGGGAGCTAGAAAATTCACAAGTCACCTTTTTGCAAATTTCAAAACCCTTCTTGCATTTCATCAATTCCTTGCATGATGTCCTCATTCTAAAGTCTAGAGTCTCAAAATGAACCTTGAGTGATACATTATATTTTTTACTAATCAACTTTCCACTATGTCTCTCAATCCACAGAAACTCAGATCTCTTCCTAAACTAAATTACAATTTGTGTCTTGAACTTAAAACATTTCCTTGTTTGCAACTGATGACTGGATGTATTTGAATTCTATCTTACAAACTCTCCAAAATCTTGTAAAATCCAACAGAGCAATGACATCTGTGCTGAGAAACTGCACACCTTCACAATGAATGAAGTGCTATGCATGTCATGAGGCATTATTGTTAACTCTGTTCAAAGGGGATCCAAATTGAAAATAACCTCAAAATTTAAGCAATTATGTGCTATGCTTTTTGATGATGACTGAGTAACTGGAAATATTGGCGTCTAAAAAACGTATATTTTCATGTCAAAAGGTCATCATTTACCCCTTTGAGACTTGACAATGACTAAATCTTGAGTATCCAGGGACTATGGTGTGTAAAAAGCACTAGTACTTGAGTGAAAGAGATTTACATCATTTGATAGTTTGTTAAAAGAACAAAAATATGAAAATTATTGGAGATTTGTTTAGAAAGAATCATCTTCCTCCTTCATCAAGTTGTTCTTTAAGTTTGTGTTTTACTTTCAACACAACTGTGTTTAGTCTAGATGATATCTTTAATTCTTGAAAATTGAGAAACATGGCAGATTTTGGTTGATTGTTAGATACATTATATCCCTCAATTTATCATTTTGTTGATTCAAGTCTTGGAATGCTAATATCCTGTTGGAAATTGTGTGAAATACTTGA
The DNA here is from genome assembly GCA_014218235.1 of Colocasia esculenta. Classification (NCBI taxonomy): domain Eukaryota; kingdom Viridiplantae; phylum Streptophyta; class Magnoliopsida; order Alismatales; family Araceae; genus Colocasia; species Colocasia esculenta. Next base: position 55,268,914 of record CM024753.1, on the reverse strand, counting down.
ACTGTAATGAATTTTTGCAAAATACAACAAATGAATTTTTAGGCCTCTTAAAAATCCTTGAAATGATAATTCCTCTCATTATTTATCATTATAAAGATGTCCCCAAATTTCTCAAAAATTTCCTCTCAAAAATTCACATTTCTCTCAAAGGCTGTGTCGACACAATCCTCTCTCGTGTCGACACACAATCCCAGTCAGGTCGACACACCCTTCCTCATGTGTCGACACTGCCTTCTTGCCAGAACCTTTTCAAATCTTTCGGGTTCACCTTAAACTCTTGTTGTTCCTGCGGGGCAGTGTACCACTGCATCCCTTTTTGGGCATCAGGTCGACCCGACGGCCAAACTCTCACCATTCCGGCAAGAAATTTTCACCATCTCTCTCTAATCTTCAATCACCTCTCCAATCTTCCATCTCCTCTCTGAAATTCCACTCCTCCTGCACCATGGTCCGCAAGCTTGGTCCCCGTCGTGGCGCAAGGTCTCAGGCCTCTTCAAGGCCGGTTCCGGCACAGGTTCCGGTTGAACAGATTGAAAGAAGAACCAAGCGAAGAAATGATCCTGCAGAGCTTCCAGGATCCTCTTCTGCACCTCTCAGAGCTTCAAAGAGAGGTAGGACCTCCAATACTGGCAGAGGTAGACAAGTTTCAAACCCTAGATCAGATATTTCGGGCGATTCCTCTGACCATGCTGAGGAATCATCTTCATCTTCCTCTACTGAGTCTCAAGAGGATATACCCTCAGAATCCGTGAGTGCTGCCAACTGATTTTGAAGCCAAGAATTCTAGACCTTACAGACACCCAATTAGCAGACTCTCTCCCCGAAATTCAAACCTACTTTTCCTTTCAATCTTGGATACCCTTTATATCTGAATTTCAAGTCTGCTATCCAAGGTTAGTTAGAGAGTTCTACAAAAACCTCACCTGCACAGAAGAATGTTTTAAATCCAAAGTCAAGGGGATAGAGATAGACATGCCAACTGACGTAGCAGCCTCCATTTTCAAAGTGCCAGATGAAGGGGCTGACTACCATGAATTTGAATTTGACTTACATGAAGCCTACTCAATCTTGACAGGCCATCCTGCAGATCCATCAGATCCCAAACAAACCTATGTGACAAGGTTTAATGCCAACTCATTTCCACCTGTATTAAGGGTAATTCACCACATCTTGACAACCATAGTTACCCCTCAAGGTGGTGGGAGGGATAGATTGACAGATATCCAGAGATTCATACTCTATTGCATGGTCAAAGATATCAAGGTCAACCTTCATGTGATTCTTTATCAAATCATTTCTGAAACTACAAGAGCAGACCTCAAGAGATCTCTACCTTATGGAGCACATCTGACCTCAGTGTTCAAGCACTTTGGTGTGCCATTGGAAAATGAAAAATTCCAATCCATTCCCAAGTCAAACATCTACACTTTCAAGAATATCCAGAAGTTTATGGGATTTAGATTGGAGGGAAATCAAATTAGAAGAGGACCAGCTGTGGTTGAGGCTCCTCCAGTTCAAGAGGAACAGCCTCAAGTTCAAGGGGAACAGCCCCAACCTCAGGAGGATCAGCCTCAGGCTCAAGGGGATCAGCCCCAAGTACAAGAGGAACAGCCTCCAGCTGAAGGGGACCAGCCCCTAAGTCAAGAGGATCAGCCTCCTATGCATGAGGATCAGCCTCAAATTACAATGAAGGTGATAGTCCTTTCCATGCTCCTCTCTCACCTCAGCTTCCTCATTTTTCTCCACAACCCTCATTCCAACCATCCACATCTTCTGGTGGGCCTCCTGTTCCACCAGAATTGATATCATTCCTCAATGACAAATTTGAATCCTTCAACTCCTCACTTCAATCCATGTCCACATCTTTTGAGCTACGGATTCAAAGACTGGAAAACACAGTTTCTGCCAAATTTATTGAACAGAAGGCAGCTTCAGATTATGCAGCTCAAAGGTTCAATAGGTTGATTGGCACTTGGGAGATGCCTCTCTACAGCTAAAAGAGCATCAAGACAAGTTGGAGATAGTTATGAAGGGAATATTGGCAATTCCCAAAAGATGTCTTCAACACCAACCAAACATTGCATGAGATTTCCAGCACCAGACTGTCATTTGCTCATTTTGTGGATGATTTGGAAAGTATGAGGAATTTCAATGAGCACATAGACAAGCAGCTTAAAGCATTGACCATGGAATTCAAGATAATGCAAAGACCTGGTTGGTCAGCTGGCTCATCAAGTTCTCAACATGTTTCAGATGAACTGAAAAGAACTCAGAGCACCTTGATAGAGCATACTGATAAATGGAGCATTATCTTCACACTCGGCTGACAACTATCCATGAACAGATAAAGTCAAGCATGAAGTCAATGGATAAAAGATTGTCAGATATTGAGATGCTTCTAGCTCCAATTCCTCCTCCTCCTCCATCTTCTACCTAATGTACATCTTTTTTGATAATGTCAAAGGGAGAAGAATGAATGAAATGTAATGATCTTTTGAATGAAATGAAATGGTTGTTTGGCTTCAATACAAATTTTTGTCTTTGTGTGTGAATACTTGTTCAATTGTTGACTTGTGTGCACAAAACTTCTAATTTCAAGTAACATTGTATCTCACAAAAATATCATCAATTGTTACTGAACAATATCAAAAGGACATTGACAAGTATGAACAAAAGGAAAACAAAAACTCAAACAATTAAAATTGCTTAAAAATCACACTTCATCAAAACCACATTCAAATATGGATTTAATGTTGCCATCATCAAAAAGGGGGAGATTGTTGGGTTGAATGTCTAATTCATATCATTTCCCTCCTATTTTGATGATGACAAGAAGTGTTCTTAAAGCAATTTAATTGGAACATGTCAAAAGCATCATACCTGAAAGTCATGCTCAAAAAGCATTTTTCAAACCACATTTATCATTTATGGTAATGATAAATCATTTAACTAATGATATATGTGTTTATTTTTCAGGTACAAACTTTTTATGCAAAAGATGTGTCGACACACCCATCAATGGTGTCGACACATCAACACAGACTCAAAGAGAAATTGTGCAAAAATGTCAAGAGTGTGTCGACACATGTCAAGAGTGTGTCGACACGAGTGGCAGTTTTCCAGAGATCAAGGGTACCCAGGTCGACACACTCCCAGAGCAGGTCGACACTAGACCCAGTTCCCAGAACAGCCAGTTTGAGGAATTGGGACAGCAGGTCGACACACTCCCAGAGCAGGTCGACACTAGACCCAGTTCCCAGAACAGCCAGTTTGAGGAATTGGGACAGCAGGTCGACACACTCAAGAGCAGGTCGACACGGGACCTTCCTCCCAGAACAGGTTTTTCCATCTTTGGGACAGTGTGTCGACACAACCACCAGGGCAGGTCGACACACTACGGAAACTTTTCATCTTAAAGTTGATGGCTGCCACGTGTCCTTCTAGGGCGATCAGAATCTTCCTAGGAAAGCGTGCCCTTGTACCCCAAAAGGGTATCTTTGGAATCCTAAGGGTATAAAAGGTTCTTTTCGGCCTGTTTTCAAGTGTGAGAAGAAACCAACTCTCTCAGAGCCTCCAAGAAGCTCCTGGCGGCCAGAAGAGCTCGTGTCTCCTCCTCTGCTCTCCAATTGCTTCCAGAAGACTAATTCCCACCCATTCAAGGTGTGGGAATTGGAATTTGATTCCTGTAGATTCCTTCGAAGCATTCCAAGGAAGCAGATCCTGTAGAAGACTCCTTTGGTGAAGAACTCGAGGAAGATCCAACTTCTCAGATTGCAGAGCATCGACTTGGACTTCATGCTTCACATTCTTCTTCCCAATTCAAGTCTCTACAAGGGAGTACACTGAAGAACGAAGTCTTTCAATTCAATTTTACATTTCTTCTGTTCTTCTGAGATATCTCTTGAGATTATGCAAGTACTTCTGCATAATTCTCTTTAGAGTTCTCAAACTTCGACTAGATCTGTTGCTAGAGGATCTATGTCTTAAGTTGGTGTCTAGCAAGTCTATGTGTGAGCCTTGTGCTCAGGTTGTTGTGAGCCGTTGTGCTCAGTGTTGAGTTGTCAAACTCAAGTGTGGGTTGAGCAGTCTTGCTCAGTTGTTCTAGAGTAGTCTTGCTCTAGAAGTGGTGTGAGTTGTAAGCTCTTCAGTGTTGGAGTTGTCAGGCTCCAGTGGGTGTGTTACCCAGTTGTGTTAGTGAATCCTCACGGGTTGTGAGGGGTGGATGTAGGAATCACATGGGTGATTTCCGAACCACCTAAAAAATCCTTGTGCATTTGTTTTCTGTGGTTTGACTGATTCATCCGCTAGATGCTTGCATAGGATTCGTTTTTAATTCACTTAATCAACTTGATTCACATCTAAGTTTTTCAACTCACTCCAATCTAATCAGATCAGTAGCTTTTCACTGATAACATTGCCTCTGATTCTAAATAGTTTTAAAAATTATTTAAGCTTCCGCAAAAGTGGCTAAGATCTATTCATCCCCCCCCTTCTAGATCTTTTCCACACATTTATTTCGATCCTTCATAAAGTTCTACTTTACGTGACATGAATATGGTAGCATAAAGATATGTTGTGCAGAGATATTGTACCACACACAATAAATGTTTGAGTATACATATACAACATGGTTCGCAGGAATATATGAAATCCACAATGATTTGAAAAAATATTTGAATATCATGAAGGATAGAATATATTCAAGATTATCTAAAAAGATTATAATAATAATATCCATCAATTCTCTAAAGCATAATCGTTGTAAAATGGAAGTTTATGTTTAGAGACAGTCGATATTCAAACACAACTGATGTTCAAGAGAAGTCGTTGTGAGTGTAATCGTTATTGGAATGAAATCGATGTTAAGATATAATCATAATCTATGTTGAGATGTAATCCATGTTGACATGAAGTCGATGTGAACATAATCCATGTAGTGAAATCGATGTTCTGTATGAAATCATTGTTTAACTGAAGTCGATGCTTAACTGAAGTCAATGTTTAAATGAAGTTGATGTTCAAGTGAAATTGATGTTCTAAGTAAAGTCGTTGTTGTACTAAAATCGATGTTTAATTGAAGTCGATGTTTAACTGAAGTCGATGTTCAAGTGAAATCGATGTTCTAAGTAAAATCGTTGTTGTACTGAAATCGATGTTTAACTGAAATCGTTATTGTTCTGAAATTGATGTTTGAATGAAGTCAATGTCCCAGATGAAATCGATGTTGAATTGAAATCGATGTTTTAAGTGAAGTCGATGTTCTACGTGAAATTGATGTTTAAGTGAAATCGATGTAGAAACGAAATCGATGTTTGAACCGAAATCGATGTTCTAATATGAAGTCGATGTTTTAAAAAGGTAGTCGTTGTTTAAGTGAAATCGATGTAGAAATAGAATAGTAATCGATGTGAGCTTTTAATAGAAGTCGATGTATACTTAGACAAATCATATGCAATAGACTTCAAAGAACATGAGTGTAGATAACTTACTGAGTTTGTTTTATTTGAGACTTGTTGACAAACCTTAGGAAACAATGTTAGTCCATAATTTCCAAAGTTTTGTTAATCACTAAAAATACATATAATAAATAACAAATTATATGGAGATGAACTGATCATCAGGACTTACTTCAACTTTAGATAAGTCGAAATCTACTATCTATTAGCTGGCACTCTGACTTCCTTAAAGTCAAATTTTGCTTGATCCTCACTCCGACTTCTACGAAGTCGAAGTAGTTGTATTTCTTCTAAAGTCAAAGTTCATTATCTTATAGTTGTATTGTTGTTACTTACTCCGACTTCTTGAAAGTCGAAGTTTCTTATATCAACTTCTATGTACCTATACTTAGATGATCTTTATGTTTCTATCAGTGAGCACAACTTAATATATCATTTTGTTTATTGAATGAGTTTTTCACATTGAAATATCTTTTACATAAGAATATTTTCTTAAAGACCTATAAACCATTTTCCTTCAATTAATAAAAATTTCAATTATCTTTTTGACGGGAAAAATATTTTATTCAAAATTATTCATCTATGTAATATTCTTTTTGAGATCAGTAATGATTTAAATATTGTTGTTATCTCATCCAGTGACAAAAAGATAAGGATGATCTCTGATCGACAGATGGTCAAGAATTAAATGCTTGAAAGGTATAAACTATATGGGCTATCTGTCAAAACCTACCTACCATTGTCAGAAACTCCATGACTTTCAAAAAGAGATCGTGTGCAACTGTCTGTTCATTCTTAAATGTTCTGAACTTCTGTCTGAACTTCCTCATACTTTATATACTTTTATTTCACCTACCTCCGAAGGTATGTACGGAGGTATATGTGTTTGTTTTGTCCTTTCAAGTTTGAAAAACATTTAATGAAGCATGCCTAAACCTTCAGCCTTGAGCATGACACTCACAGAACTTCCTTGAAGTTGTCTATCAAGCGATGAAGCTACCCACATAGCATGAAGACGTTGGAACCCCTAGAGCTGAAACGAATGAGTGTCATGACAGAAATCTCAAAGACATCGACATCCAAGGTTCAAACAGATATCCTTTAAACGGCTAGCTTCCAATGGTCAAATTCAAACGGGAAGATATTTGAAGCTTATATATATTGAGAAGCTAAAGTTCAAAAAATGATGCACAGAGAGAATACAAGACTAGACACACACTCCACTCGATTCTGAAAGCCAAAAGCAAGAAGTGCCATTACAACGAGAGAAAGCTGCTCCTCAGTCTTTAACTTCCTTACTCCTCTTTGATTCAAAGAAGTCTTGTCCTCTTGGGTGGCAATCTATATTGCAAATTTCTCTTTGTCCACCTTCTCAGTTTCAGAGAGAGCTAGAGACTCATTTCCATCCATTTCTCTTTCTGATTCTCTGTGTTTGCTCATTCTGTTGAGTAGACACACAAGTGTATTTTTACTTCTGTGTAAGTTAACCCGTAGGGGGTTTGTTTCCTGCAGTGCCCCTCTTGTGAAGGGAAGACCTACAGGTGTAGGTAGTCTTTGTACCCCTTGCTAAAGGGAAGACTTGCTTGGGAGCAAGTGAGTTTGTAATACCTCTTAGGTTTGAGAGAAGACCAAGTATTCTTGACAGTTAGTGAAATCCCAAGTGGTTTCTTGGGACTAGACATAGGACTACTATGTAGGAAGGGCCGAACCAGAATAAAATCCTTGTGCATTTTTGTGTGATTGTTTCCGCCAAGTTTTCACTTGTTTCACACACACCACACTGATTACTAACAACTCTATTAAGTGTTATCTAGTTTTTAGATAATTTTTAAAGCTCGAGAGGTCCAATTCACCCCCCTCTAGAACAACTATAGTGCCATCTCGATCCAACAACACATGTTGGAATGCTCTTTACTCAGACGCATTCCCATCCTCGACTTTGTCTTCCTCTTGTACTTCATAGTCACCTAGAAGGTTGAAAGTAGGGAATGAGCAAACTAGCCCAGTAGGATTTATATCTCAATGTGCGGGCAATGATATAAGTGATTAACAATTTAGAACTAGGTAAGCACAAATTATCAGGATATGCATGAACGGTAAATCTCATTAAACACGGTACATGAACAAGATAGATGGGACGATTATGATAGAGCAAGATCTAGATAAAGGTATCATAGATGGAACTAGCAATAGATCACTTTGCACAGGCACGTAAGATATCACTTGATGTCAATAGTTTGCAAGAAAGTAAGATATCATTAATTGCAATAATTGCAGGATGGCCATATCACGCAAGCAAGTAAGCACACACAAGCATGAACTTTTAACATGATTCACTTAATCAAGCACGACGACACTAATATGTATCATGGAAAGATCGACCTTGGAATGCACACTAGGACACGTGTATGTGGTTATGTATCTAGCATTCAACACGCAAGTACTCCAAATGCAGATGCAACATCAGTAATCATTATACCCCATGGTTAACAATATATTTATGACTCTCTGTCATTGGGGCTAGACTGGAGCCCTTGGACACTCGCTGTGCCCGATCAGCATCTCACTTAATTTCACATATAAATACCCACAGTCATTCATGGCCAATAACAAGAGTTTCAACATGTAAGCATTTGTAATTTCATGTTCATGATAATGATGTCAAGATGGAGCAAGTCATGTGAACATGATTTCATGATAACAATAATCAAGAGATAATTTTGACAATATAACGACATGATTTATACTTTTTTCACTCGTTACATTAATGACTTAAGTCAAGATTATGAATCACACTCACGAGAACAAGATAAGAGAGGAAGTGCACGCTATCTCCAGGGAACTTCAATGGTACAACCAACTCGGTCTCCATGAGAGAATCCATGAAGTATAGAGAATTACGGAGGTTTTAAGAGAAAGGTCACTAGTCTGCCGATACGGAATGACTGGCCGACAGTTTCCAATCCTCCAAGGAAGGGCTGCCTATATGTGCAGGTGTGTAGTGTAGTACGTGTCTCAATCCACAATCCATCGGTCTTAAACATGCGGGAAGCAAGTAACATGATGACTTGGTATTGAAACATGCACTTAACTTGACATGATTTGCAGTATTTTAAGATAACATTCATTCATATTAATAAGCTAGAGTAGCAACATGATCAATCAATCATTGCAAGAATAGATCAAGTCAATTAAGAATGATTAAAATACTCTTTCACGTTGTTATGACTTCTTCATGGTTTAACCAGTTTTAAACCACTGAAAAGATTATTCAATGTATACTAAGACTATAACATGCAAGATTGACACTTCATGCTATAAGAACAGGTCTCAGGTTGGCCTCTAAATTGCGACGGGTATAGTCGTCGCACTTAAGAAGACCGTACACGGTTCTGAAACAAGAGCATTCTGTGAAACATCAAGTCACGATGGAACAATACGTCGCGATAGGTTGACATGTCGCAATGGTCCTTTAAAACGCGAAGGCCTCATCTGTCGCCTTCTTGACACGACAGGCAACGGGTCGCCATCACCTTTGAATCACAACGGTTTGACACGTCACATTCATAAGGCATTTTCAAAATAACAATATAGAAATAGTACAGACGTATGAGCGGGAAAAATGGTCTAAATCGCAACGGCATGCTCCGTCGCATTCATGACTGGCACTAAAACCCATGTGACACAATTTTATGTGCCAAAACGGTCGGGTCAACGTCTCAATCATGATAGGAAAGTCAGTCACCTTTCGAATGAACATGACGGTCTAGTACGTTGCATTCATGCAATGAAGAACGCGACATCTAGACTGGTCACGTTTTAGGGTTCAGCCCGAAAATGATGGAAACTGCACAACGATGCATGCAAGACTTATAACTCATGAACTAGGGATCTTGGGACAAAACTATGAACATAAAACTTGTTGGGTATGAGGATAAGAAGAGAACTATGGATTTGGTTTCACATGATTTGGTCTCGGGATGCGTGAGAAATGACATGAACATAAAACACCCTAAACATGCACAACTTCGTGAAAACACTTAATACACCATGCACACTCGATAAAAATTGGGGAAAACTCATGCAAATGAAAGTAGACTCAGAGATCTTTAGATTGGTATATGGTCCATTTACGTTTGGCTTCAGATAACCTACATTTGGTCGAGTCTAAGAAGGGTCTTCTGCAGATCGATGTAGAACACAGGTGGGGAAGAAGAGCTCCGGTTGGGGGCGATTTCCTCCTCCTCTGGTGCTCAAGAGCTGCTCTCCATGACCCCAGAAAGCAAGTAACTCATCCCCAAGGGTTTCTTGATGAGTATATAAGCATCTAGGGTTGTTTAGGGGTCCTAATGTAACAAGGAAAGTTGGGTTGCAGTTTTGGGTTTCTCCCTACCATGATTTGATGCTTCCCATCCCCAATATAGTGTGATGGCTATTAGGAAACCCTCTAGTATGGTTAGGCACGAATTTGGGTTGCTAAGTATGGCTAGTTGCCTTAGGATTTGCTCTAATTGCCTCTTCTTATTTTCTGCTCAATTAGGGTTATGGATTTCTAGTGTATTTCCTTGCTTGATTTTATTCTTGGGCTAGAAGTTGTCCATTGGCTCAAATTTGATAATGGGTTTTCAATACGTGTTGTTAGAAGTCTCCCCATCATTTTTATTTAATTTATGATCACCTTGTATTCCCATGATAAGGGATTTCTGACTTTATTTCCTAATTCCGATAATTAGTCACAACACGGCTTATACTTGGCCAATCGGACTTTTCGTTGCACAAATTTCTTCGTGGATCACTTGGTATATTATTTAAAGTTGAACTATGATTTTTATAGAATTTTCCCATGTGTTCTTGTGCATACTCTAATGGTATGCACGTTTTTATTATTTTGAAAATATGGAATTTACCAATTTCCATTTATTTCTAATTTTTAATTACTGAATTTTTAGGGGCGCTACATTGGGTGTCGCGACCTTGTCGCGACGATGACAGACATAGATAAGTTTATGCAAATTCTGTTTCTCAGCATTTGATTGTGGCAGTCGAAGAAGACAGACGGATAAAGAAAGGCATTCGACTGTAACAGTCAGAGTCATCAGTCGAATCACGTAGAGGATTATATGAAGCATTCGACTATACCAGTCGGAGACATAAGTCGAATCAAGTAGAAGATTATATGAAGCATTCGACTGTACCAGTCGGAGACATAAGTCGAATCAAGTATAAAGTTGTAACCTTAGAAAAATTTGAAGATTGTTTAACTTCGATTCTGAAGGAGTCGGATTTGACATTAGAAGTTAGCAGTCGAATTCAGTAGGAGAAATAGAGAGTCTGTGGACTTAGAAATTTTTGAATGGATGTATTATTCTGCAATATACCGATATGATTTTTGTGATATGTAATTAATATATTTGCTTTGAAGAAAGTTTATTTTAAAGAGTTTTGTCATAGCAAAAATAATAGATATATTAATTTAAGAAGATTCTTAAATTCCTTAGGGGTAGTTGCTCAACACCTACACTAGTCGTTCGTCTGGTGCTCAGCATCTGAGGGCTTCTCTCATGAGAGGTTGTTACCATTTACCTGGGACCCTTGTCCCCGTGTGCCTGTAGAGGGAGTACTACAGGCGACGAGCATGCTCGAGTCTCGGACTTTGGAGCGGAGGGAAAATGGTGGTTAGGACAGCGGCGTTGAGTCATTTGCAGAGCTCTCATGGTTGGTCTGGGATGCCGAGGTCATTTGGTGTTTTTCTCGGCACATGCCAGCGAGTCCTTCTTCTCACTGTCTTGCTCTTTGTGGCCTTGAAAACCCCTAGAGAGGCCAGGCGTAAGATCGCAGTCCAGCCAAACTACGGTGGTTACTATTATGGTTACTTTGTGTTCCTGCCCCCACACTGACGAGATGTGGAGAACTGGACCTGGGTCGATGGTAAGATGTCAGTGGACGCTTCTGACCGGTTGACTAGTGGTAGTGGTTTCCATAGCTAGTGTCATTTGTCAAGGCAGAGTTCCCTCTGTCTGTGTTTCCAGCCGTGTGGTGGTTATGACGTGCAGGTCATACGGAGTTTCTGACCGCGTTGTTCTTTCCGTACCGTTGTTAGTTAGTAGTTTTGCTTCCGCACTTTCTGGTGTAGGTTAGAATATATAACTGCTGTTATTTACTTTAATTATGTATATTCTTTCCTGCCTGTTAGAGCCAGTAGGAGAGTGGTAGTCCCTACTGAGCTTCTATTGTGAAGCTCATCTCTCCTTTTTACTGGTGAGACTTCCCAGCAGCGACAGGGTGCACGTCGGGCGGAGTAGACGAGGCAGTCGTCGTTGTCCCCGTAGCTAGCAGTGGGACTCTCCTTTTCTTCAGTCATACTTCACCATTGGGGTATGCCTCTAAAGGCCTTGTTCTTCCCCTTACTTGTACTCGCTGTGTGTTAGGACTATACCTAGAGCATTACGCAGCAGTCTCGCTCTTCTTTTTGCTTCCGTGTGTGTACTCCTAGTTCAGTAGTTGTCGTTTATTTTCTTTACATATTCTGTTAGACTTGTCTTATATCCCTTCTGGGTCCCCGGATCGGTGGGCGGTAGCCGCGAAAATTGGGTCCTCGGCTTGGGCCGAGGGTCAGGTTCTCGGGTTGTTACAACCTACCTTTGACTTCTTCTAACACCAGGGTTCTTATAAGTCGAAGCAGATGCTAAGGGATGAAGAATCCCTGAATTCCTGCTACTAGCGCGTTCCCTTGCTCCCGAAAATTCATCCAACAACGAAGAAAAAGATCTAGGGTTGGCTATGGGGTCTTACGATGGTTTTATAGCGTCGTGATGGTGCATTTTCCAAGTTTGTAGTTTCCTAAATTATTGGTAGGAGTCCTACCATGTTCAAAATTTCCATAGGGGTTATTTCTTTATCAATCCATCCCCGTTCCCCCAACCATGAGTGCACTATAAGAGACCAAGCACTAGGCCAACCACAACACAAGTCGTTGCCCCATTCCCGTCTTTTCCTCAGCTGGATGACAACTCGAGACACGAGTGAGGGAGTCCAGGAAGATGACACAGACCGCGATGGTACACAAGTACCGGGACAAAACCCTGAGCACAAAGGTGTCTGGTTCACAAAGAACCTAGGGTAGCTGACTGAAGAGATAACCACGGTAAGCGCTGCCCCACAAAGCTCTATCACATAAACACAATCTCTATTCCTACAAATCACGTTCGTTTATTAACCAATATAATCCATGCATGCTGAATTTAATGGATAGCAACGCACCTTGTAGCCCATTAGGCCCAAAACCACACTAACTCGCCTTCATGGCTCGGAGGGCAGAAGGCCACAGGGGGTGGCATCGCATTCAAAACTCGACATCTTGACATGTTGCGATAAAGGATGTGAACGCGATCAACAGGGCTGTCGTGTTCACAGTTTGAGCCCAAACCCTAAAATCCTCCAACCAGAAATCCTACCCAAGCCTACCATAGTATATATACACCTTATTTACGTCCTTAACAGACGAAAGAAAGTTGTAAATCCATGCATGCTCTCCATAGAACCTATTTCCATACTCAAGGACATTCTCTACAGATCGGATGAAGAAAAATGAGGGGAAACCTCCCTACCTTCATGAAGAACGTGAAAGAAACGCTCGGACGGTGATCTTCGCACTCCAAACGACGTCCTTGCGCCGGAATCACCCCGTATAACTGTCACATCCTGAGAATTATGCAGCGAAAAATATACGAAGAATTAGAGTCGATATTCCGAGATGTGAGCAGTCGGCAAATAAGCCTCCAGCTAGCGAGCACTAATTGTGTGCCGTCATCAACATAATAATAGGGTCCAAATAATGAACTCAACTAAGCTTGTATTCAAATCTCAAACTCATTGTTTCAAAATAGAACTAATACAACTCTTTCATTGTTGAAATAACATGACTAAGACTCAATAAAAGGCGAAGTACGTAAACCTCGCTCCTATTACATTGTTCTAATACTCAAAGCAAACTAATAGTAGAAGCTAAGGTTGGAACGGTCATCACTCTGACGCATTCCCTTCATAGTCTTGATCTTCCACTTCTCCCTCAATATCACCCATGATGTGGAAAAGTGGGGAATGAGCAAACTAGCCCAGTAGGATTTAAATCTCAATGCGTGGGCAATGATATAAGTGATTAATATTTTAGAAATAGGCAAGCACGATTGACTAGATATGCATGAACGATAAATCCACATGAATACAATATATAACCAAGATAGGTTGAACGATAGTAATTGAACAAGATCTAGAATGAGATAACAAGATAGAACTAGTAGTAGATCACTTATGTACAAGCACGAGAGATATCACTATTTGTAAGAACACGAGATGTCAATAATTCGCAAGAACACAAGATATCACTTATTTGCAATAAATGTAGGATGGCCATATCACGCAAGCAAGCACGCACGAGCACGAACTTTTATCACTTAACACTTAATCAGGCACGAAGACACTAATGTGCATTAAGCATCTATGCCACCTTGGAATGCACACAAGGACACGTGTATGTGGTTATTGTATCTAGCATTCAACACGACACTATTTCCTAGCATAGATGCAATGTCAGTAATCATTATACCCCATGGTTAATAGTATATTTATGACTCTCCGTCACTGGGGCTCGATTGGAGCCATTGGACACTCGCTGTGCCCAATCAACATCTCACTTATATTCAAATGTAGATACCCACAGTCATTCATGGCCAATAACAAGAGTTTCAAGATGTAAGCAATTGTAATATCACGTTCATGATGATGATGATGTCAAGAATAGCACTTCATGTGAACATCATTTCATGATAACATTGATCAAGAGAAATTTTAGGCAACATAATGACACTATTTACTCTTTAGTTAACTCTTTACATTAATGGCTTAAGTCCAGATTATAAATCACGCTCATGAGAACAAGATAAGAGATGAAGTGCACTCTATCTCTAGGGAACTTCAATGGTACAACCAACTCGGTCTCCATGAGGGAATCCACAGAGTACGAAGAATTACGGAGGTCTCAGAGGAAAGGTCACTAGTCTGCCGACATAGAATGACCGGCCGATAGTTTCCATTCCCCCAAGAAGGGCTGCCTATATGTGCAAGTGTGTAGTGTAGCACGTGTCTCAATCCATAATCTATCGGTCTTAAACATGCGGAAAGCAAGTAACATGATGACATGGTATTGAAACATGCACTTATCTTGACATGATTTGCAGTATTTTAAGATAACATTCATTCACTTTAGTAAGCCAGAACAGCAAGATGATCAATTAATCATTGAAAGAATAGATCAAGTCATTTAAGAGTAAATAGAATAAACTTCCATGTTGTTATGTCTTTCACATGGGTTAACAGCTTTTAAGCCACTGGACAGATTGCACGCATTTAACAGAACCATGACATGTAAACCCCACACTCTACACAGAGCAAAACAAGTCTCAGGTAGGCTTGGTAAATCGCAACGGACACAGTTGTCGCTATTTATAAGGTTTGCTAATAGGTAAAGTAGGTAAACAAACGATTGTTTTAATTGTGACGGTTATACCAGTCACGTTCAAATCGCGACGGGATAGTCAGATGCGATTAATCCATGCAGCAGATAAATGTGACGGTGAACGTCGACACGTTCATGCAACACTTCGTAAACATGGAAAAGACACGTAACTCAAGGGCGGGAAAACAATAGAATCGCAACGACATACGTGGTCGAGTTCTTGACATGCACTGAAAATGATGCTGCACACAGATTGATGCAATCAGATCTGTCAGAATAGGTCCAAAACTGTGATAGTATATATAGACTGTCTCCTTTAAGGTAATCGCGACAGTTTAACTCGGTGCGATACCAGTGTCTAATACGCGACGTCTGCCATGGTCGCATTTTAGGGTTCAGCCCGAAAATGATGAAAACTGTACAATGATGCATGCAATGCTTATAAATCAAGAATTAGGTCTCTTGGAACAAAAGTATGAACATGAAACTTGCTGGGTACGAGGATTAGAAGAGAACCATGGTTTTGGTTTCACATGATTTGACCTCGTGATGCGTGAGAAATGACATGAATGTAAAAAGCATTATTCATGCACGACTTTGGCAAAACGCTTAATACTCCATGCATAATCGATAAAAATTAGGGAAAATGCAAGCACATGTAAGTAGACTCGATGAACTCCACGATGGTATGTGATTTGATTAGGCTTGGCCCGAGATAACCTACCTTTGATCGCTTCTTAGAGGGGCCTTCTGCAGGTCGATGCAAAAAGCTAGCTGGGGAAGATGGCTCCGGTTGGGGGCAATCTCCTCCTCCTTGGTGCTCAACCTCTGCTCCACACGACCCCAGCAAGATGGTAACTCATCCCCCAGGGTTTCTTGACGAGTATTTAAGCATCTAGGGTTGTTTTAGGGGTCCTATTACAACAAGGAAAGTGGGTTACGATTTTGGGTTTTGCCCTACCAAGTTTTGAGGATTCCCATCCCCAATAGAGTGGAATGGCCATTAGGAAACCCTCTAGTATGGTTAGGCATGAATTTGGGTTGCTAGGTATGGCAAATAGCCTTTGGATTTGCCCTAATTACCTCTTCCTATCTTCTGCTCAATTAGGGTGATTTTCTTCAAAGACCAGAAATTACCCATAAGTCCAAATCTGATAATGGGCTATCAATACATATTGTTTGAAGTCTCTCCATCATTTTTAATTTAATTTATGATCACATTGTATACCCATGATAATGGATTTCCGACATATTCCCTAATTACGATAATTAGTCACAACACAGCTTAAACTTGGCCAATCAGATATTTCGTCGTACGAATTTCTTCGTAGGTCATTTGGGAATATTGTCTAGAGTTGAACTATGATTTTTATGGACTTCTTCAGTGTGTTCTTGTACATACGGTAATGGTTTGTATGTTTTTTACTATTTTGAGAATATTGAAATTATCATTCTCTATTTATTTCTAATTTTCAAATTACTGATTTTCTAGGGTGCTATAATAACACACTATTAGGTTGAATCGCCCAAACACTTGATAAAAAACTCCTCCCCCTGGCCAAATAGTGTTGTCTGCCCTGTTTGGCCTCCTAAGCCACTTAAAGAACTTGGAAATGAGAATGCGAAAGGGTCCTATGTTGCCTTCAGAATGCAATAGGACTAGTCGTCGCCTTCCCAAGGGTCGCGCCACGCATCGTGCTAGGCACCAAAACATTGGAACAGGCAGTGGTGAGAATGCGACATAGGGGTATGTTGCATTCAGAACGAGACATACTCCCCTGTTGCCTTCTCATACAGAGAAACAACGGGACATGTGCGCTCGGAGTTTCTGGCCCACAACTTGCCAAAGCACAATACCCCCACAGATGAGTTTCATATTGCCTCTGAAACCCAATAAACCACGATCCAAATGGCTCATATGTTATAATAACTTAAGTGTTCACTAATCGATATCTAAATAACGCTAATCGGAACAATTTTAAGACCAATCGATATATTAATGAACCTTTGTTCAGTAATCGGAACATTCATAACACCAATTGATATGTTGTTGAACCTTTGTTTAGTAATCGAAATGTTGTTCACTAATCGAAAGGATAAGAAGGCAAGTGTTCAGTAATCAGAAAGAATGTTTAGTAATCGATGTAACATAACACTAATCGGTATGAACTTGTTCTCTAATCGGTAGAGGATTTCTTTAGTAATCGATAGAAACTTAGGCTGTAATCGGTATGACACCTCTTCACTAATCAATAGACACTTCCTTCAGTAATCTATATGACACTTGTTCTCTAATCAGTAGAAACCTTCTTCAGTAATCGATGTAGCACTTGTTCAGTAATCGATATAAATTGAACTGTAATAGATATAGACTTTCAGTGCAAATATTTAAGTGATAGAAATTATGTTTGTTCTTATGCATAAATACCTTGAAAAATATTATTAAATATATTAATTAGTGAAAAATATTATTAAATATATTTATGATATTCATGAGTTTTTGTTATCACCAAAACAAAGAGATAAATAGATGTGAGTGGTTCAACACACTTCTTTTACAGGCTCAAAAGCAAACCTACTCTCATCCTAGGTGTGAGCGCACCCACTGTTTAACCTTAGTCAGGTGCTTCTTTTCGGAGCTTAGAAGCCTACTCACTGGTACAAACCCTAGCACGGTTCTCACTGGTACAAACCTTGGCTAGTCTTCCCACACAAGGGGAATACTGAGTATAGTTTCTCAGTTGGACACAACACTCAACGCATAGTTGGTCTTCTCTTCTCGTAGGAAGAGGAACAAACTTATCTTTCTTAAGAAAATAAAGAACCAGCTGTCGAGATCAAGTTCAGGAGAAAATGAACTTGACACTCTTGATCTCGACAACAACCTGAGAGCTAAAGGGTAAGAAAGAAGTTTAGACTCTTAAGAAAAAACTCTCTCTCAGATTTACAATGACGCACAGAGAGAGATGAGAAAGAGTGAAGGCTGGAGTGCTTGGAAAGCTTGAGCAGAGTTCTTGTTGCCTTGATATGTGTGTGCTCTCTCTCCCCAACTTCAAAGCCTTCATCTTCTTATACAGCTCTTTTGTAACGTTGTGGACATTTGGATCCGAGTTTAATGGTTGTGGTGTGGTGCTCTTGGCCGATGTGTGGTCATTAAGCCTTGGTTGTGGTCTGGACGCTTTGTGTGGGTGTTGTGGGTCAGAGATTTTAGCCCAAACAGCACACATGTTTTCTGGTGGAGAAGGTGACGGAGTAGATCGTCACGTTTTGAAACATGACAGCTTCCCACGTCGCATTTTCCAAACCACATTTCTGACATGTGGGGCTTTGGATTCATGTAGGCAACGACTAGGTCGGTCGCATTTCAAAGGTTTTGAAGGCGACGACATGCTACGTCAAGATTCGATTTGGGGCAAGACAAAGAAAATTAAGGAAGCCCTGTCCAGCTGAGAGGAGCTACTGTCCAGCTGAGAGGAGCTGTTGTCCAGTGATTTTTGGGGTTGTCGGCTTACTGGAGGTTCGCTTGGCACGATTTCCACGCGAGGAGGGCGTCCGAAGTGTGGACACGCTGACGGTGTGGCATTCTTTGCGTTCTTCACATTCTTCGAGTTGGTAGGGAGACTTCCCCTTTGTTTTACTTTGATTGAATGGTTTGGAGGTTAGCACATCATGTTATGGGGGTGTGTTGTGGTGTATGTTTTGCTTTAAAAGTTTAAACGTTAGTTTAAATGGTGTTTTGAATGGTTTTCTGGAGGAAGAAGATGGGTCGGCCATCTATCTGATAAGACGACTGTTTACCCAGTCACGTTTTGTTGTAAACGTGATGCTTTGGTCCGTCACGTTAATGACTTCTGATTGGTGCGATAGAATCGACTAACATGAAGGTGACACCTTGGTCCATTGCGTTAATGATCGACTAACGTTGTGGTGACGATGTGTTCCATTGCGTTTATTATCTTCGATTTATGTGTTTAGTATCGATGGACTTGAAGGTGTCGGTTGTCCCGTCATGTTCATATGTTTCGAAAATCGACCGGCTTGGTGGCGACGTATCGAATTGTCATGATTTGGCATTTTAACTTATGATGGGTGTATCGACTGGCGTAAAGGCGACGAATTAGGCCATTGCGATTCCTGAGGCGACATCTGTGTCCGTCGCATTTTACTTTCTTAAGTGTGTATCGTGGTGGTTGGGCAGTGAAGGTCCTGTGTGGGCCTAGCCTTGGTTATGTAATGATGTTTTGAGATGTTTAAGTTGGTGTAGTGTTAGTAAAGCATGATATAGGATTAATGGATTGGATTATGGGTAGTTAGTGAGCTATGTTAATCTCAGTAATTATGTTAAATATGTAAGAGTCATAAGGTTTATGTTTGTAATAGTTATATTGTTATGTAATTGCGTTAGAGGTCATGTGATGGCAAATGACAAGTAGATTACGGGTAATAGAATATCATGGTTTGTAAATATAGGTTTTATGAGTGTGTTAAGTGTTCAGCATAGTTTGTGTGGATGCTGAGTTTGGTGGTCCAGCGTCTATTCTGGAATGCCTCTCTAGTCAGGTACCCCAGGTTCTCTGTGAGCCAGGCATAGTTGTGTTTGAGGTTTGTCCCAGTATTGTGTGTACTGTCGAGGTCTGTGTCGTCTTCCTGGACACCCTCACTTATTGTCGAGTAGTCGTCTGGCTGAGGGAAAGACGGCTATGAGGCAGTGACTTATGTGTTGTGGTTGTCTTTGGTCGCTTGTAGCGTGCTCGTGGTTGGAAGATAGACACCAGTAGACGTACTAGTGTCCAGCTAGCCTCGTGTTTCCAGTGCCTCACTTTAGGGAGCTTAGGCCGAAGTCCCTAAAGGTGCCAAGTTTGGGTCTACAGCATAGTGGTGGTTGGCAGAGTGGTGTTGGTTGGTCTCCACAACTCTTTGGCCTTTACAGTGTGGTTGTGGAGCTGTAGTTGGACCTTTCATCCTTGACTGCGAGACTGAGAGGTGGTTCTCGTGTTGTGTTGTCCGGGTTGGATATTGGCATCATGAACCAGTAGTCTTTACCCATGTGGCGGTGGAGTTCCTTCTGACTTGAGTTTTCCAGTAGTTGTGTTATGTGCTAGTGGTGTAGTTGTGTGATTGTGGTTCTGTTGTGGTATCTTTTTGTTTCAGGTACCCGTACCCTTCGTGGGTAGCTGGTTTTTGTGGCACGTTGTGTGCCAGTGTTTTAGGTGTTGTTGTGGAGCTGTTGAAACGACCCCGAGAACTCGACCCTTGGCCCAAGCAGAGGACCCAATTTTCACGGTCGCCACCCATGGATCCGGGTACTCGAAAGGGCTATAACACAAGTCTAACAGAATATGTAAGGGAAATAAACGTCAACTACCGAACTAGAAGCACACACGCGCAAGCAAAAAGAAAAGCGAGTCTGCAGCGTATCACTCTAGGTACAGTCCCAACACACGCACAACTAGTACAAGTAACAAGGGAAGGACAGAGCCCTTAGGGGCATACCGCGAGGGTGACGTACAACTAAAAGGTGGAAACCATTGCTAGCATGGGGACGACGACTACCACCCCGCCTACTCCGCCCGACGTAGGCCCTGCCACTGTTGAGAAGTCTCACCTGGAAAAGGAAGGGATGAGCTTCACAACAGAAGCTCAGTAGGGACTACCAATCTCCTACTGGCTCTAACAGGCAGAAGAATATATAATAATTAAATAACAGTAGTTATATATTTTACTCTACAAGGAAAGTGCGGAAGCGAAGCTAGAACTAGCAACGGTACGGAAAGACACCACAGTCAGAAACTCCGTAGAACCTGAACATCGTGACCACTACACAGCTAGCAACTCAGACAGAGAGAACCTGCCTAGACAAGAGACACTAGCTACGGAAAACACTACCACTAGTCAACCAGTCAGGTGCGTCCACTGACGTCTTATCCTCGACCCAGGTCCAAACCTCCAATCTCGTCAGAGTGGGGAGCACAAAGTACACAACAGTAACCTCCATAGTTTGGCTGGACTACGATCCCACGCCTAGCCTCTCTAAGTGGTTCCGGGGCCACAAAGAGCGAGGCAGTGAGAAAGGGGACTGGCTGGCCTGCACCGGGTAGAACTTCAGCCGTCCTCGGTGTCCCAGACCAACCAAGAGAGCTCTACAAATGACTCGACGCCATTGTCCTAACCACTGTTTTCCCCTCAACTCCAGAGTCTGTGACTCGAGTACACTCTTCACCCCGAACGCTCCCTCTAAGGCACACGAGGATGGGGGGGTCCCAGGCAAATGGTAACAACCTCTCTCACGAGACAAGCCCTCAGGTGCCGAGCACTGGGTGAACAACCAGTGTAGGACCCTACTAGGAACTAGCACTAGTGCAACGGGTATAGAAAGAACCGGAAACGACGAAGACTTTACGAGAAACAGAACTCCGTGAGAGCTTACCTGTCTCTGTTGCTATCACGATGCCCAGAGTCATCGTGACACCATCATGACGCCCAGGGCTCTCGCAACCATGTCGGGACGGTCCAGCCCATCGCGACAATGTTGCGAAGCCCTCGGGTGTCGCGACCATGTCGCGGTGGCCATACCCGTCGTGACATGATCGTGACCCCAAAACCGGTCGGGACCTCAGTCGAGAGGGGTCCGAGACAATCCTCCCGAGGACCACCCCAAATCCGGTACAAAACACACCAATAGGGGGAGGGGAGCATGAGAAACACTATCTTCTAATCAAGCCAAACCACCCTTAAACCCCAACAAACATGCATTACAAAGAAATCTACACTCGAGGAAAACCTCACTCACCACGAGCATGGACCTCACTCACCCCGCAACCCCAAAACCACGGAGAAACCAAGGATCTCAAGGGGAGGGGAGCATGCTAGGACGAGTGGGAGAAGAGGGTCCCCACCTCAAGGAGTAGAGCCGACCCGTTGGGGCCTTCACGTCAGAATGGCCACCTCCTCCTCGCTCCAAGCACCACAAGCATGTCGCCTACACGAACTAGGTGTCACCTCCTTGCCTGAAAATACCAAGAATCGCCAGAGAAGCCAAGGGGGTTTGAAGGGGGAAGAAGAAGGAAGAAGAGGAAGAAAGGGAAGAGGAAGAAGAAAGGGGGCGCCAGCCTCAGTTTTGAACCGATGGGCCCTGAGATGCGATGGGTCGAGCCGGCGCGACAACAAGCATGTCGCGACACCCCAAGGCATTGCGACCACATCGGGACAGCCACCCCCGGTGCGACACCAAAAGGTGGTCAAACCTCAAAGACCGAGAGACCAGAACGCGACGGCCTATCAGGTCGCATCAACGCTATACTCACTTGACACCCAACAAGACTGTTCTGATAGAAAGGACATCGATCAAATCAGTCAGAAAAGCAGTCGCGACGCTTTCAGACGCTGCAACAAGAACGCAATGCCCACCCCCATCGCGACCATGTCGCAACGATCATGAGTGCTACGTTTAAAAAGCCTGTCATGATGGGCTCCCCTAGCGCGACCAGGGTGTCCGTCGTGACCTTGAGGACATGGCCAAGGGCCCAAGAGGGCCGGGTCTTACATCCTACCCCCTTAAAGAAATTTCATCCTCGAAATTGAAAGAAACTTAGTTTCAACAGGAAGCAACATAAAAAGGGAAAAAACGTACTGATCAATCAAACAAATATGGGAACTGCTCTCTCATCTCGTCCTCATGCTCCTACGTGGCTTCACCACCAACGCGGTTCTCCCAAATGACCTTAACCAGTGGAATCTGCTTCCTGCACAACTGCTGCACCCTACGGTCCACAACTCTAACCGGGTACTCTGGAACTAACAAGTCTGGTGCTACCTCAAGCTGCGAGTAGTCCAACACATGTGACGGGTCTGCAACGTACCTCCTGAGCTGCGAAACGTGGAAAACACCGTGCACTCCTGCCAACTCTGCTGGAAGACTCAATCTATATGCAACCTCACCGATCCTCTTTATGATAGGGAAAGGTCCAATATACCTCAGGCTGAGCTTTCCCTTCCTGCCAAACCTCATGACACCCTTGGTCGGTGAAACCCGCAAGAACACAAGGTCACCCACGCTGAACTGCAACGGCCTCCTGCGAACATCTGCATAGCTCTTCTGTCTGCTCTGTGCTGCCTGAAGCCTCTGCCTGACTAAACTGACTTAGTCTACACACTGCTGCACCATCTCTGGTCCCAAAAGTTGCCTCTCACCCACTTTAAACCAATGAAGTGGTGTCTTGCATGGCCAACCATACAAAGCCTCGTATGGTGTCATTCCAATGCTCGAGTGATAACTATTGTTTTATGCAAACTCTACCATCGGAAGGTGGGACTCCCAGGTGCCACCCCAGTCCAAACAAAAAGCTCTCAACATATCCTCCAAAGTCTGAATAGTCCTCTCCGACTGACCATCTGACTGTGGGTGATACGTTGAACTCAGCCTCAACTTTGTACCAAGAGCTCTCTACAAATTGCGCCTAAACCCTGAAGTGAACCTCGGATCTCCGTCGGAAACAATCGAAATTGGGGTTCCGTGCAACGGAACAACTCGGTGCACATACAGCCTAGCAAGTCTGTCCACTAACCAAGACACCTGACTGGAAGGAAGTGTGCTGACTTGGTCAACCGATCTACAATCACCCAGATACCATCATGCCTCTGCGGAGTATGGGGCAAACCAACCACGAAGTCCATGGTGATGTCGTCCCACTTCCACTTGGGAATGGGCAACGACTGTATCTCACCACCAGGATGCTGATGCTCAGCCTTCACCTGCTGACAGGTAAGGCACTGAGCAAAAAACTCTGCCATGCCCCTCTTCATCCCTGGCCACCAGAAGAACCTCCTCAGGTTATGGTACATCTTAGTGGAACCAGGATGAACAACATACCTTGACCGGTGTGCCTCTGACAACAGTGCCTGGCGCGCATCACAAGGAATGTACAATCTGCCTCTGAACGTAACCTTACTGTCCTCGTCCAGCTCAACATCTAGCATCTACAAAATATCTGCCAACTCTGCATCTGCCCATTGTGCCTCCAGCACCTGACGGTATACTGACGGGTGAACTATCAAACTGGTCATCACTACACGGTCTCTGCACCTCGAAGGGCAGAAAACTCCCTGAGACAAGTCCTCAAACAACCTCCACTCTCTGACCATCAACGAACTCAAGCAAACACGCCTGCTCAAAGCATCCGCCACGACATTAGCCCTTCCCGGGTGATAGGAGAGGGTAAGGTCGTAGTCCTTCAGGTACTCTATCCATCTGCCCTGCCTCAAGTTCAAATCCTTATGAGTGAAGATATACTGCAAACTCTGATGGTCGGTGAAGATCTCGAACACCTCGCCGTACAAATAGTGCCTCCACAACTTCAGAGCGAACACCACTGCTTCTAACTCCAAGTTGTGTGTAGGGTAGTTCTCCTCATGCTTCTTCAGCTTCCGAGAAGCATAGGCAACGACCCCACCATGTTGCATCAGCACTGCACCCAAACCTGACCTTGAAGCGTCGGTGTAGACCACAAAACCTCCGCTACCTGACGACAAGAGAACACTGGTGCTGAAGTCAACATCCTCTTCAGCTCCTAAAAACCCCTCTCGTAGTCCTCAGTCCAAATGAACCTGGCCTAAAGTCTGGTCAATCTGGTCAACGGCTCTGCAATCCTGGAGAAATCCTGAATGAACCTCCTATAATAGCCTGCCAAACCCAGAAAGCTGTGAATCTCTGACACTGAAGTGGGCTGCTCCCACGACAACACTGCCTCAACCTTGGCAGGGTCCACTACCACACCAGAACCTGAGATTACGTGGCCGAGAAAGTGCACCTCCCTCAGCTAAAATTCACACTTTTCGTACTTGGCATAAAGTTGGTGACTTCGCAACGTCTCTAGCACGATCCTCAGATGCTCCTCGTGCTCCTCCTTAGAAGCCGAGTAGACCAAAATGTCTTCTACAAAGATGACCACGAACCTGTCCAGGTACTCACTAAACACTCGGTGCATCAAATCCATAAAAGCTGTTGGCGCATTCGTGAGACCAAACGGCATCACGATGAACTCAAAGTGATCATACCTCGAACGGAAAGCTATCATGCCAATATCTGACTCTCTGATCCTCAATTGGTAGTACCCTGATCTCAAGTCAATATTCGAAAACACCTTGGCTGACTGCAACTGATCAAACAAGTCATCGATCATGGGCAACGGATACCTGTTCTTCACTGTTACCAAGTTCAGCTACTTATAATCGATGCACAATCTCAAGCTGTTGTCCTTCTTCCTCACAAACAGCACTGGCGCTCATCATGGCGAATGGCTAGGACGAATAAAATCCAACTCAAGCAACTCCTGCAATTGGCGCTTCAGCTTGCGCAACTTAGCCAGAGCCATCCAATAAGGTGCCTTAGACAAAGGCATCGTACCAGGCAAAAGCTCAATAGAGAACTCTACCTCTCGCTCAAACGGCAACTCAAGTAGATCCTCTGGGAAAACATCAGGGAACTCACAAACAATGGGCACATCAAAAACAAATGACCCACTAGGCTCCAAGGAATAAACAGAAGCAAGATATGCTACGCACCCATCGCAGATCAAACGACGAGCTCAACAGAAGGAAATAAAAGGTTGACGGGTAGACCAGATACCTTGGAAGCTGAGAACGGGCACTCCATGTATCTCAAACCGCACGGTCTTCCACTGACAATCCACCACAGCTGAGTGAGCCTCTAACCAGTCCATGCCAAGGATGACGTTAAAGTCACGAAGCTGCAATGCGTACAACCTGGCCAGCAACTGGTGTCCCTGGACCTCAATTGTGACACCCTCAAGGTAACCAAAGGAATGCATGTAATCTCCGGATGGAAGATCAACAATTACGTCACACTGCCTCTCAGGTGTGTGGCGAACCAGCGACTCGTAAAACTCCTCAAAAGCAAAACAAAGAGAAGCACTGGGATCAACCAGAACACGAGCAGGTCTACCAAGGATAGGCAAAGTACCTATAACCAGGTTTGATGCCTCGGCTTCCTCCTAGTGAGAGCCATCACACGGACATGACCATGCCCACGCTGTGGTGCCTGCTGGGGCTACTGCTGCTGCGGCGACTGTTGGTGCTACGGGAACTGCTGCTGCTGTTGGTATGGCTGAAACTGCTGAGGCTGCTTATGCTGTTGAAACTGCTGAGGCTGCAAATGGTACTGCCCCTACTACTGTTGACGGGGTGCCTGTTGCTACTGAGGGTACTGGTACTGCGGTAACTGTTGAGTGTACTGCACTGGCTGCTGGACTTTCCCCATCAGACAATCCCTCCTGAAGTGGCCTGGTAAACCATAAGTGTAACAGACTGCCTCTTGCCTGCCCTGCTCGGCTCCCTACTGGACCGACTACTCTGCAAACCTCGACTGGTGCTTCTGCTGCTTGCCCCGACCACCTCCTCAAGTGGTCATCTACTTGAACCTCGAGCACAAACTAGAACTGCCCGAACTGTCTAAGCCCGAAGAAGAAGAAGCCGCACTACCATGACTACCTATGGGGTGCTGGTACGGTGTGGTCCTGGAGGAATCTCCTCCCTGCTGTTGTTGCTACTACTGGGGCTGCCAGGTCTCTCTCTCCAAGATGGTGTCCTTAGCCACTGCCACTCCCAAGGTGGTGCACATATGGGCGGTCACGCCCCACCTCAAATCTGGCCTCAGTCCTACAATAAACCTCTCTGCACAAGCCTGCTCACTACCTGCCATGTGAAGAACATGCCTCAACAATCTGACAAACCTCTGGTGATACTGAGGAACCGTCAGATCACCCTGAACCAAGTCATGAAACTAATCTCGCCTCTCATGTCGAGCATAATCAGGAAAATACTCACCGTGGAAGACCGAGGTCGCGACAGCCCGGTACGTCGCCTTCTGCTTTGAGGAAACGACGCCCACCCTATCGCGTTCTAGAAGCGACAGGGTGGCTATCGCCTTCTCCTCAGGTTTACTCCGGGTGTCGTGGGAGATTCCAGGCAGACACCTGGTCCTCTGCGTGTGGTCACCTGATCGCAACAGGTTCCCTGTCGCCTTCTGGCTCAGGTTGCAACAGACAGGGTGTCACTTTCAGGTGGCGACCGCCTGTGCGTCGCCTTCGCAGATAGAGAAGGGACTTGGAGACCTGTTCGGAGTTTCCTTCCACTGCGACTCTATTTTCATGGCACCTGTGTTGTTCCTAGTACAGTGCTACTCTAGTCTTCGCCCGGTGCTAGGCACTTGAGGGCTTGTCAGCGAGACAAGTTGTTACCATTACCTGGACCCCTGGTCCCCGCACGCCTGTTTGAGGGAGTTCTCCGGGCGGTGGGCGAGCTAAAGTCACAGACTCTGGTAGCAGAGGGGAAAACGGTGGGGACAACAGTGTAGAGTCATTTTTAGAGCTCTCTTAGCTGAGTATGGGATGCCGAGGTGGTTGGTAGCTCTTCCGGCACATATTAGCTAGTCCTTTTCTCATTGCCTCACTCTACGTGGTTCCGGAACCATTTAGAGGGGCCAGGCCTGGGACCGTAGTCCGGCCAGACTACGACAGTTATAGTTACCTTTAGTTCCGCGTCTCACTCCGACGGGAGGTGCCAGACATAGACTATCGGTTGAGGGTAAGGCACGTGGCGCACCTGACCGGTTGACTAGTGTAGTGTTCTGTAGCTAGTGTTCTTATCCAGACAACATTTTATTGTCTGTGTTACAGCCTTGGGTTCTTTCCAGTGCCGTGGTTTGCACGGGTTTTCTGATCCCGACGTTTAGCTTAGACTGTAGTCTGTGTAATTCTTTTCGCTTCCGCACTTTACTCTGTTAGTAGGATAGATTTACTACTTTATTTATTTATTTATTTATTGCCCATATAGATCTATTCTGCTGTTAGAACCAGTGGGAGATTGGTAGTCCCTACTGGGCTTCTTTATGAAGCTCATTCCCTCTTTTTCAGGTGAGACTTCACAGCAGCACCTACCGCGGCGGACTTAGGAGACGGGACCATAGTAGACGGTGTCTTCCGTAAGCAGTGTTCCCCTAGTTCTGTGTACTTCACCCTCGGGGTATGCCCCTAAGGGACCTATTATCCCCTTTACTTTCTGCACTTGTACTTTACTACTTTGGGATTGCACTAGACTTGTACATTGTGTTGGGCTCCTTCCTTCACTTGTTAATACTTTTTGGTGCTTTTTGTCGTTATTTATCTCTGTTACATATCTTGTTAGACTGGTCCGTTAGCCCTTCTGGGTCTCCGGGCCCATGGGCGGTGATGCCAATGGTCAGATCCTTGGTGGGAGCCAAGGGTCTGGGTATCGAGGCCATCACACTGTCAAACCTCGAAGACCGAGAGACCAGAATGCGACGACCTGCTAGGTCATGAATGATGTACTCACTTGACACCCGACAAGACTGTTCTGATAGAAAGGACATCAGTCAAATCAGTCAAAAAAGTAGTCGCCACATTTTTAGACGTCGCGGCAAGAACACGACGCCCACCCCCGTCGCAACCATGTCGCGATGGCTAGGAGTGCTGCGTTCAAAAAGCCTATTGCGACAGGCTCCCCTGGTGCGACCATGTCGCGACCACGGTGTCCGTCGTGACCCTGAGGACAGGGTCAAGGGCCCTCTTTGTGCTCCATGGAGGTCGTGTTGTGTGAACTTTGACTTGTTGTGTTTTTGCCCTTCTATGAGTAGTCTTCCGATGTGTTCTTTTATTTTAGTGTGCAGAAGACTGGCTCTTTGTTGACAGTCCTGTTACCTTTTGTGGGTAGTTTGCCTGTATGGCTTGTGGTTTAGTCGATTTCAGCTGTTGTGGTGGACTAGTGTTATGTACTAGTCATGTTGTTCACTTTAGTGTTTGTGAGCAATGTTAGCTAGCAAGCTTATGTTTAAATGCAGATTATTTATGTTTATTGCTTACATGTCTTTATTTTAGTTGTTCTCTTTTTAGCATTGCCAGTGAGACCCATTGTGATTTAGGTCTTGGTTACCTGCCTTTGGTTTGGATTGTCGTTGTTTTAGGAGATCCTAGCTGAGCCAATGACTTTTGAGACTCACTCCCTTACAGTTCCTTTCATGTGTTAGCAATGCGTTTGGCTTGCAGTGGTGTTGTGGCAGACTTATACCACCAATAGTTGAGTTGTAGTTGTTCTAGTGTGAGCTTATGCTCCCTCGAGGTATGACCCCGATAGTTGTAATTTTTCTCTTAGACATGTAATAATGTATTGTGACAGTGTAATTTGTTGTTAATGAGTACGAGTACATGTACTTTCTTGTATCTTATACTCTTGTGGTTGTCTTTTATATTCCCACTGGACACGTGTGAGCTATCCTTTGCGAGACTCCAGTCTATTCACGAGAGGCGGGCCTAGATATGGAGTTTTATTGAGCATAAATATCCAGGGTCGCTACATCTTTGAAGAAGACCATTAAGGAGATCCGTTGGAGACTTCATCTTCTTCTCATTGCTCTTCTTCTCTTTCTATTGTTGCTCTCTTTGTTTCTAATGTCTCCCTTCTTGAGTCTACTGGTTACTTGGAACAGAGGAGAGTCCTCTAGCTTATACATGTTCCAAGGTTACCAATTGCAGGTCCAAAGTAGGTCTTGCTTGAGTACCATAAGTCTATAGACTTTTAATGCTAGAAGAGGAGAGTTAGAGGAAAAGAACATGTGTCAGTCAGCCCATACCTCTTCTACTTACCATCCACACTTTCTACTGACCACCTACTAGACTCGGTAAGAGATTTTTATCTAGCAGGAAAGCAAAACTTATGCAAAAGGTGACCTTTAGTCAGAGTATTCATAAACTATACATTGGATGCAAAAAAGTCATCCATACATTTCAATTTTCAAGACATGAGAAATAATAAGTTAAAGATGTGAAGACATTTTGAAATTTCATAGCGCGCCAAAGACATGTGGTTTACCAATAGATATATCCAAAAGAAATTCAAAGATATATTCATTAATCGGTGCATGAAACATTAAAACCCAATGTAGCACTCATGATATGATCAGTAATCGATATACTGTACAAGCTTTAGTCAGTAATAGTTGCAATCATAACACCAATTGGAAAGATAAGACAAGTGTTCACCAATCGATGTAAAACAACAGTAATCGATATGGTGTTCAACAATTGGAATGAGAAATAAACATTTGTTCACCAATCGGAATGAAATTGAACATTTGTTCACTAATCAGAACATTTAAACACCAATCGGAATGTTACTGAACCTTTGTTCAGTAATTAGAATAGTTATAACACCAATCGGTATAAAGTTTGTTCACTAATCGGAACAACATAAGAGTAATCGAAAGGCAAATGTTTAGTAATCGATGCAATATATCACCAATCGATATAACATGAAGTATAACACTAAACGGAACAATCGTTTGTTCAATAATGGGTCTGAAAATTTTCTTCTCTAATCGATAGAAAGTTTCTTCAGTGATCGGTATAACACTTGTTCTCTAATCGGTAGAAACCTTCTTTAGTAATAGATGTAGAACTTTAGTCTCTAATCAATACATCTTGAATTGTAACTGATATGGACGTTTAGTGCAAAACTTTTAAAGCAATAGAAATTATTTTATTTCTTACACATAAATACCTTGAAAAAATATTATTAAATATATTCATGAGTTTTAATTATCATTCATGAGTTTTAGTTATCACCAAAACATAAGAATACATATAAGAGTGGTTCAACCCAGGGATACTTGATCGAGATCCTCCTCTGAAAGAATATACCATCACCAGTGCCCACACATTGCACCATGGTATTCACACAAAGCAAAACCTCACATGGGAACTAGTTCAATCTCATCAGGGAGACCTCAAGAAATTCATTGCCAGTGGATCGCCTACAGTCCTGCCCACTATTGGTGATTCGGAGGAGGGTGTAGATCCATCCTCATCTCTTCTTGAAGCTTCTAAGGAGCCAACTTCTCTATGTGTTCCACAGTCTGATGTTTTGTTGGAGGATAGAGCTATTCTTACTACCCCTTAGGATGCATTACAAGTGTTCAAGAAAAGTTCTAAATAGCCTACATAAGATTTGTTTGACATCGTACATGCCATTGCTCACAACGTCCTCTTCATCAGGGATCTGATCAAGAGACTGATGTTAGTTATGGGTGTCCTCAAGCCAATCATAACTTGTACAATCTTGTTCTTTGATAATAATAATAAGGCTTTTATATTCATTATGTGTAATTCATTTACCGTTTCATTATGAAGTCCATGAATATACGCAATGGATATTAATTATGATGAGATCATAACAATGAGATTAATATCCTTTAAACGTATATTCTTAATTGTTCCTAGTCGGAGGATATTCGAGAAGGACATCGGATATCCGGTTAGACTAGTACAGGTTGCACCTGCTCATATGATGAGGGTGACTGATCTCATAGTCACTTGTGTGGAGACACTAAGGTGAATCTGTAGGTGCTCATTGGGGAATGAGTTCACTGAACTGATCCGTTATGAATCGCTGGATGGTAATGTTACCTAACTGTCAACCAGCTAGATTCATTGTCACAGTGGCGTGATTGGTCCTTAGACCTGAGACACCAAGGACACCTTGTTGGTGGACTTCTAGGTTTTGACCTTGACTTA
The DNA here is from genome assembly GCA_014218235.1 of Colocasia esculenta. Taxonomy (NCBI): domain Eukaryota; kingdom Viridiplantae; phylum Streptophyta; class Magnoliopsida; order Alismatales; family Araceae; genus Colocasia; species Colocasia esculenta. The sequence goes on along the minus strand of CM024753.1, from coordinate 55,237,343 downwards.
TAGATCTCTAACCATGAGGTCTTAATCAGTTAAGTGTTCGGATCTAGCGGAATACCTTCGAAGGTGATTGTGTGGTCAACATGGGATCGCTCGCTCTCGGTAATAAGAGAGTGAATGCTCTAAGGAAAGATGCCTGATAGTCCCTGGCCAGGGCATGACTACTTATCAGAAAAGGAGTTTTCTGATATTGTTATGCGGCATCTAAACCAGGTGAGTGCACATATTAGGGTTTGACAGTTGACCATACCCTAAGTGCACTCGGGAGCATTGTGCGAGCGAAGGATTATAGTCACGTGGTAACTGATGACGGAAAAAGGTTCCTTGATTGGGTTGCTGAACCCCAATGCTTTCCAGGATCAAGTGGTGTTGCTTGGCACCCAACTTGATTGGAAGCCCGATCAATTATCGTGAGACGATAATTGATTGTGTAATTAATTAATATGAGATATTAATTAATTGCAATAAGTCAATAAAGAGTTATTGGGCTTAATGGGCAGAAAACTGGACTAGCACTTGGGCCTAGAGGGTCACACGCAATAGAGTTTCGAGCAGACTGGGCAGGATGGTTGTTATAGACAATAACTGGGTTTTTGTGAAAAACCGCAGTGTCTATAAGTATTAGCAGAGAGTCAAACCCTGGGCCAAGCTCCAGGCTCTCTCCCTGGCCGCCCCACTCCTCTCTCTCTCCAGGGCGCCCCCACCTCTTCTCTCTTCTCTCTCTGGCACATGGTGGAGTTGAGATCGGGAGACGCGTGGAGACCGAGGAGATCCCGTCTGCGTCCGGAGCTCGCGTGGATACGTCTAGAGGCCGGACACTTGAACGGCTTGAAGCACCAGCGCCTCCAGCGCCACTTCCTCCCCGGATTCGGGAGTTTCGCAACCCCGCAAAGGTAAAGATCGGATCTTCCTGTGCGCGGGTTCACGGTTTTTGTTCGATCCGACCACCGGCAACGATATCTAATGGAGGGAATCGCGTTTCCGCTGCGCCCCGATCGATTCCTTACAGTGGTATCAGAGCCAGGTTGCTGGCCCGGTCGGTATCGGCGTCGTATGATCGTCATTTCATGCATTTTTCGTCGGTTCGCGTTATGCATGAATCGCCAATTTTACTTCGCTCTTGGGTCGCACATGAGATGTGCACTTTGTGTTTGGTACATGGAAATCGTTCCTGGTACCAAGGGCTTCCCGAAGAACCTCTTGTGGCGTTGTTTGGCCCTCTGTAGAGGCCACACGACCCCTTGCAATAAGCCGCCGCCATGCATCTTGGACAGTCCAAGATAAGGGGGCGTTTTTGATTTTGGGGTTTTTCGGGGGGTTTTCTGGGTTGGTAGGGGCGGAGGGCGGCGGCTTCCGGCACCGCCGGCGCCGTCCGCGGCCGCCGAAGGCGGCGCGGAGGGCGGCAGGGCCGCGCCCCACCGGCGCTGCGCCGGTGGGGGGCGGCGGCTAGGGTTTCCCCAGCCGCCGCGGGCCCTGTCGGGCGGCGGGGGTGACCCCGCGCGGGTCCCCTGCGGGCCGCGCGGGTCCGCCCGCGGGTAAGTCGCGGGCGGACCCCCGCGGGGCGGGACGGCCGGATCCGGATCCGGTCCGCCCCCTTCCCCCCCCCCCCCCCCCCTTTTCCCATTTTTAATGTTTTTAATTTTGTTTAAAATCATTTAAATGGTTTTAAAATCCCAAAAATTATGAAAATTGTTTTTAAGAGTTTTAAAAATGTTTTAACTCTCTGTAAATTATTTTTCATATGTATGACCCATTGCTTAATTAGTTTAAGGAAAATCTAAAATTGTTTTAGTTATTTCCTACCATCTAATTAAAGCATGTTAATTAATTAAGAATGTGATTCTTGTGAAATTAATTAACTGTAATTTTGGCGGATTCATGCAGTTACGGTGAATGACGTTTATCTAATGTTGATTAGATGTTATCCATGTTAGCTAAATTGTTTAGTTAAATGGTTTTCAAAATATAGTTATTATATTTTTGAAATAAAAGTTATTTCAGAAGTAATTATGTGATGATTGCTTATTGATGCATGTGATGTGTTGATGTGTGGATGGATGATCATGGACTTAGATGTCATGTGATGATGTTTATGGTTAATGGCATGTGATGTAATTTATGAGGACTGCGTGCCTCCCTCTCTCCCTCTATTAAATCCGGGTTGTACATTCTATCTCCCTCCTGTTATGTACTCCCCTTGACTTGTTCAAGGTTTCTTATTATTATCTGATGTACATTTATGGGCCTGCGAGCCCAATTTAAATATTACTTGTAATTATAAGAAGCGGATTGGCGGAGATGGAGGAGAGTACCATGCAGGACCTTCATGGAGATAGAGTTACATCAAGCAAATGCATTCGATGCGGGGCTGCCATTTATTCACCGTGTTTGTGGATTACCAACTGGCTCTGGTAATGCCACTCTAGGTTAAAGTCCATGATCATCCATCGTTTTTCTTCATATATATGATATATGTGGAATGTGCTATGATATATATAATTAAATATATGATATTCCAAATTCTATATATCAATAGCACGCAGATATAGAGACCAAGATAAAATATATCAAAATCCCTCCTTGTTTAAATTTTAAGCCGTAGCGTAATCATTAAGAATGAATTACGTGGCCCTCCATCATTATAGTTTTAGGATTGCCATTAGATCGGGCAAGTTTGTTGTGCTATCCACAAGGCTTGCCAAATCTGATGACAGACTAAAACTATGGCATAGTGATGCCTTAAACGGGATAGAGGACCGGTGTAGCTTTGTTGTGCTATCCACAAGGGCTACATCCAAATCTATGCTCGTTACGTAATGATGGTACTGCTTAGACTGGTTTAATGACTTGTTGTGCTATCCACAAGGTCATTAAAATTCAGGGGCCAAAATAAGATCGGATATTGCAAGAGTTGCAAGTGTCAAGAGTTGACCGCTTTCAGATCATAGTATGGTTTGTTGTGCTATCCACAAGATCATGCTATGAGTCTGTAAGATTCCGATCCCCACTAGGAGACCGTCGGAGTCTCCCATTCTGTATATCTGAGGGTTATACAGTCTGTCGGAAAATAGTGGGAGCTAATCTTGATTAAAGTCCTAATCTAGATTTAATTATTATTATGAACATCTGCTAATTGTGTTTACATTTCCTTTATAGGCAAAAATGTCGTCAGGTAACCCACTCCGTGGCATACTGGATGCCAACAGATTGACAGGCCCGAACTACTCGGATTGGCTCAGAAACCTGAAGATTGTCCTCAGGTCTGAGCGCATTGCCTATGTCCTGGAGGGTGAGATCCCAGCTGAACCACCCCTTGATGCACCTGAAGGGGAAACGCTTGAGTTTGCGAAGTGGAAGGAGGATTCCACTCTGGCCCAATGCTACATGCTTGCCTCAATGAGCAATGAGTTGCAAAGGCAGCATGAGAACATGGATGCTAGATCCATCATGCAGCACTTGCAGGAGCTCTTTGAAGAGCAGAGCAGGGTGGAGAGATATGAGATATCCAAGGCCCTGTTCAGAGCTCGCATGGCAGAGGGGTCTTCAGTACAATCTCATGTGCTGAAGATGATAGAGTGGATTGAGAGGCTCGAAGGGCTTGGTTTTCCTCTTGACAAGGAACTAAGCACGGACCTCATTCTCCAGTCACTTCCAGATTCATATTCCCAGTTCATTGTGAACTTCACAATGAACAAGATTGAGGTGAGTTTAGCTGAGATGCTCAACATGCTGAAGACTGCTGAGGGCAACCTTAAGAAGGAAAAGCCCACTGTTCTCATGGTTGGAAAGTCCAACAAGAAGAGGAGAGCAGGGCAAGCCTTTAAGAAAGGCAATGCAAAGAAGCAGTCTAGGCAGAAACAAAAGAAGGACATAAGCAAAGGAGAAGAAAAGGGCGAGTGCTTCCACTGCAAGAAAAAGGGGCACTGGAAAAGAAATTGCAAGGACTATCTTGCAATGAAGGCTCAGGAGAAGCAGAAGCTTGGCGAAGCTTCAGGTATCTATATGATAGATCTTCACTTGTCTATTAGAGATTCTACATCTTGGGTTTTAGACACTGGATGTGCTTCTCATATCTGCAATGATGTGCAGGTGCTGACAAGTAGAAGGAAGCTGAGCAAGGGCGAGGTGAACTTGAGGCTTGGAAACGGCACAAGTGTTGGTGCACACACTGTGGGGACAGTGAAGCTCAAGTTACCTTCTGGAGATTTGCTTTTATTAGATGATTGCTACTATGTGCCTAGTATCATTAAGAACATTATTTCTGTTTCTTGTTTAGACAGAATTGGATACATGTTTACCATTGAGAACAATAGTTGTTCAGTTTATTTAAGAAATAAACTAGTTGCTTTAGCAAGTTTGGTGAATGGTTTGTATCTGCTTGATGTCTCTTATGAAAATCTCCATGTTGATGTTTCTCCTAAGAGAAGTAAGAATAGTGTGAACACTGCCTACTTATGGCATTGTAGGCTTGGTCACATTGGCGAGAATAGGCTTCAAAAGTTGCATAAGAATGGATACTTAGATCCATTTGATTATGAATCATATGCAACTTGTGAATCCTGTTTAATGGGTAAGTTGACCAAATCTCCATTTAGTGGACATGGAGATAGGGCCAAGGACATATTGGAACTAATACATTCGGATGTATGTGGTCCAATGTCTACCCAAGCCAAGGGTGGCTACTCATACTTCATTACATTCACGGATGACTACTCAAGGTTCGGATTTGTTTACTTAATGAAGTACAAATCTGAAGCCTTTGGAAATTCCAAGAATTTAAGAATGAAGTTGAGAAACAAACTGGAAAGAGTATTAAAATCCTACGGTCAGACCGAGGAGGTGAATACTTAAGTACAGAGTTCACACAATTCTTAAAGGACAATGGTATCCTTTCTCAATGGACTCCTCCCTATACACCACAGATGAATGGTGTATCGGAAAGGAGAAATCGTACCTTGTTGGACATGGTGCGATCCATGATGAGCCGTTCACAGTTACCAGTTTCCTTATGGGGATATGCGCTAGAGTCAGCGGCATATCTGCTGAACAGGGTTCCCAGTAAATCTGTGTCTTCCACTCCATATGAGATATGGAAGGGTAGAAAGCCTGATTTTAAACATGTTAAAATCTGGGGCTGTCCTGCCCATGTAAAGAAACACGACCCAGATAAACTGGACTCCAGAACTGATAAGTGCAGGTTTGTTGGATACCCAAAAGAAACATTTGGGTACTACTTTTACCATCCTGGTGAACAAAGAGTGTTTGTTGCCAGGAGAGCTGTCTTCTTGGAAGAGGAGTACCTTACCCAAGAGGACAGTGGGAGTAAGGTAGATCTAGAAGAGGTTCTAGATCCACAGACTGTGCAAAGTCCACCAGTTGAAACATCAGTTCCGGAACCTGTTCAGGAATATACACACATTCAGCGTAGGTCTGGTAGAGTACCTAGACAGCCTGAAAGATATGTTGGACATATTAGTGAAGGCATGTCTTATAATGAGGATGATGATCCAAAGACCTACCAAGAGGCTGTTGATTGTCCTCAGTCAGGGAAATGGCGAGATGCCATGAATTCTGAGATGCAGTCCATGTACACCAACCAAGTTTGGAACTTGGTAGACTTGCCTGAAGGTATTGTACCTATTGGGTGTAAGTGGATCTTTAAGAGAAAGATCGGTGCAGATGGACAGATCGACAATTATAAGGCAAGGTTGGTGGCAAAGGGGTATCGTCAAAGGCAAGGAATTGACTATGACGAAACTTTCTCACCAGTTGCTATGATAAAGTCGATCAGAATTCTTCTTGCCATTGCTGCATACTTTGATTACGAGATCTGGCAGATGGATGTAAAAACCGCTTTCCTCAATGGAAACATTGAGGAAGAAGTGTATATGATACAGCCTGAGGGTTTTACATCCAAAGAGTGTCCAGATAAAGTATGCAGGCTTCAAAGGTCCATCTATGGATTGAAGCAAGCTTCTCGTAGTTGGAACATAAGGTTTGATGAGGCTATCAAATCTTATGACTTCATTAAGAATGAAGATGAACCATGTGTGTATAAGAAAATCAGTGGGAGTGCTATCACTTTTCTCATACTTTACGTTGATGACATCTTACTCATTGGGAATGATGTAGGGATGTTATCATCAGTAAAGGTTTGGTTGTCAAAGAACTTCTCCATGAAGGATTTGGGAGAAGCATCCTACGTATTGGGAATACGTATCTATAGAGATAGATCCAAGAGGATGCTTGGCTTGACCCAATCAATGTACATAGATACCATTGTCAAAAGGTTTGGCATGGAAAATTCCAAGAGAGGTCTCATACCTATGAGACATGGGATTAATCTCTCTAAGGAGCAGTCTCCTAAGACTCCTGAAGAGAGGGCAGTCATGGATAGAGTCCCCTATGCTTCGGCTATAGGGTCTATCATGTATGCCATGCTATGTACAAGGCCTGATGTGGCATTTGCTCTAAGTGTTACGAGCAGATATCAGGCAAATCCAGGTGAAACACACTGGATGGCAGTGAAATGTATCCTTAAGTACTTGAGAAGGACTAAGGATATATTTCTGGTTTATGGAGGAGGGGACTTAAAACTTCGGGCATACACTGACTCGAGTTTCCAGTCAGATCCAGATGATAGCAAGTCTACATCTGGGTTTGTGTTCACCTTAAACGGAGGTGCAGTGAGCTGGAAGAGTTCCAAGCAAGAAACCACTGCAGACTCGACGACAGAGGCTGAGTACATTGCTGCAGCTGAAGCCGCCAAGGAGGCAGTGTGGATGAAGAAGTTCATCACCGACCTTGGTGTGGTGCCGGGTGACTCTGATCCGATCCCATTGCTGTGTGACAACAATGGGGCCATTGCACAAGCGAAAGAGCCGCGGTCTCATCAGAAGTCAAAGCACATTCTGAGGCGATTTCACCTGATCAGGGAGATTATCACTAGAGGAGATGTACTGGTGGAAAGAGTTCCTTCAGTTGACAACATTGCAGATCCACTGACGAAGCCTTTGACTCAAATCGTGTTTGAGCGCCACCTAGAGTCTATGGGTTTAAGACATAAAGGTGATTGGCTTTAGTCCAAGTGGGAGATTGTTAGTTATGGGTGTCCTCAAGCCAATCATAACTTGTACAATCTTGTTCTTTGATAATAATAATAAGGCTTTTATATTCATTATGTGTAATTCGTTTACCGTTTCATTATGAAGTCCATGAATATACGCAATGGATATTAATTATGATGAGATCATAACAATGAGATTAATATCCTTTAAACGTATATTCTTAATTGTTCCTAGTCGGAGGATATTCGAGAAGGACATCGGATATCCGGTTAGACTAGTACAGGTTGCACCTGCTCATATGATGAGGGTGACTGATCTCATAGTCACTTGTGTGGAGACACTAAGGTGAATCTGTAGGTGCTCATTGGGGAATGAGTTCACTGAACTGATCCGTTATGAATCGCTGGATGGTAATGTTACCTAACTGTCAACCAGCTAGATTCATTGTCACAGTGGCGTGATTGGTCCTTAGACCTGAGACACCAAGGACACCTTGTTGGTGGACTTCTAGGTTTTGACCTTGACTTATAGATCTCTAACCATGAGGTCTTAATCAGTTAAGTGTTCGGATCTAGCGGAATACCTTCGAAGGTGATTGTGTGGTCAACATGGGATCGCTCGCTCTCGGTAATAAGAGAGTGAATGCTCTAAGGAAAGATGCCTGATAGTCCCTGGCCAGGGCAAGACTACTTATCAGAAAAGGAGTTTTCTAATATTGTTATTCGGCATCTAAACCAGGTGAGTGCACATATTAGGGTTTGACAGTTGACCATACCCTAAGTGCACTCGGGAGCATTGTGCGAGCGAAGGATTATAGTCACGTGGTAACTGATGATGGAAAAAGGTTCCTTGATTGGGTTGCTGAACCCCAATGCTTTCCATGATCAAGTGGTGTTGCTTGGCACCCAACTTGATTGGAAGCCCGATCAATTATCGTGAGACGATAATTGATTGTGTAATTAATTAATATGAGATATTAATTAATTGCAATAAGTCAATAAAGAGTTATTGGGCTTAATGGGCAAAAAACTTGACTAGCACTTGGGCCTAGAGGGTCACACGCAATAGAGTTTCGAGCAGACTGGGCAGGATGGTTGTTATAGACAATAACTGGGTTTTTGTGAAAAACCGCAGTGTTATAAGTATTAGCAGAGAGTCAAACCCTGGGCCAAGCTCCAGGCTCTCCCTGGCCGCCCCACTCCTCTCTCTCTCCAGGGCGCCCCTACCTCTTCTCTCTTCTCTCTCTGGCACATGGTGGAGTTGAGATCCGGGAGACGCGTGGAGACCGAGGAGATCCCATCTGCGTCTGGAGCTCATGTGGATACGTCTAGAGGCCGAACACTTGAACGGCTTGAAGCATCAGCGCCTCCAGCGCCACTTCCTCCCCGAATTCGGGAGTTTCGCAACCCCGCAAAGGTAAAGATCGGATCTTTCTGTGCGCGGGTTCACGGTTTTTGTTCGATCCGACCACCGGCAACGATATCTAATGGAGGGAATCGCGTTTCCGCTGTGCCCCGATCGATTCCTTACAACTGCTTCATAGTTCAAAGAATTGTTGGAGGTTGGAGCTAATTCCACTCCCTCTCGGGACACACTATAGGTGCTTGAGAAAAATTCTGATCAGTCTCCCAAAGTCCATGCCTCTATTTATGTTAAGGCTACTTGTTATGAGGTAATGGATCAACAAAAAGGTCCGCCAGATACCACAGGGTCTCTTTTAGTAGATCCAGGTGGTTGCATGACGGTGGGTGATCCTATGCCTACCTTTGAGCTCCACGACGATCACAATACGGTGGATGGTGATGCTTCCTCGTTTGGGTCGGTACATATTCTGATGCAGTCAGTGCACAAGATCATGATTAATTGAGTCTATCACATTCTCCTCCTCAACAATAAACTTTTCTTAGCATCTTCAAGCTGTCGGAGATATATTTCTCGTCTAAGACACAAGGGTGGACTCATCTATTTACCTATCCCTCGGACATGTTCTCCAAACCCTATTTACACTAGTCCTTGTTGTGTCCCTGGTTTTGATGATGTCATGAGCCAAACAAAATTGTTATAAATATCTAAGAATTCTTCTAACACAAGTTTTTATATGACAGGAAAATTCACAAAGTCAAAATATCTCGTGTGTTGACACTGGTTGCTTCATAGGTCGACGCACATGTCTTAGAGGGTTACTTACTGGAGTTCAATGAACCACTTGAGTTGACTCTACCCAAAGGATAGGTCTACACTTGCTAATTTTTCAATAAGTGCAGAAGTCAAAAGAATCATATAAGGTCTACTCTAAATGAAGACCAGGTCGACACTAGTTGGTTTTTCCAGTAAGCGCTAAAGGGAAAGAATCGCATAAGGTCGACTCTAGTTGAAGATCAGGTCGACACTAGTTGGTTTTTCCAGTAAGCGCTGAAGGGAAAGAATCGCATAAGGTCGACTCTAGTTGAAGATCAAGTCGACACCAGTTTGTTTTCCTGTTAGCACTGAACAAAAAGAACTCCATGAGGTCGACTACAAATGAAGATCAAGTCGACTCTACCAGTCTATGAGGTCGACTCTAGATGAAGATCCGGTCGACTCTACCATTCTAAGAGGTTGACTCTCAACTGCTATAAGGTCAACTCTAGACTTATTAACAACAAATTTCTACAGTAGTCTAATGGATAAGGTTGACTCATGAAGACATGGAGTTGACTCTACTGAAGCATCTGCATTGATCTAAGTCAAGTTTTGTGTATGTTGACACGATGCACAAGTTGTGTCGACACTCCAGCCTTCTTATTCCAGTGAGGAAAAGAGATTGCCCTCATGATTGTTCCATGCACATGACCCGAGGCCCAATGATTGGGATTCTAGGCACACTTTACAAGGTTCTGGAAGATACCCTTTTTTGGCGACTAAGCACCTCCCAACGAATTGGGGATTCTGTTGGGGCCCACCAAGAAGATTCCGATATGCCGATCAAAAAGGGGCGCGGTGTCCTCTTCAAGAGAGAGCACACATAGAGATAGAGCAGAGAGTCTGAGAGCTGAGAAGAGAAATAGAGTAGAAAGCTTGAGAGTTGAGAAGAATAGGCTTTTGTACAGTTTGCTCATCAAGAAGAAAAGATGCTGGATCATTTCTTCATCCTATGTGAAGGCCTGTTGCTAATCAATTGAAGCAGAGCATCGGAATTCCATTCAATTCGGAGACAATTGATCCTAAAGCTGCGGTCAGAAGAAGAGCATGATGAGTTGAAGCCTGGAGAAGATGCAATTGGCACTACAAGAAAATGCAGCTTTTCCGACGGAAAGAATCCGTCGGAAATCTGACGGTAATCCGTCGGAAAATGAGCCTTCCGACAAATTTCCGTCCGAAGCTCGTCGGAAATGGTCCGTCGAAAATACTTGGTCAGAAATTACCGACGGAAGAGAATTCCGTCTGAAATAGGTCGGAAACTCTGACGGTAATATCCGTCGGAAATTTCGTCGGTATTTACCGACGGAAATTCTGTTGGTAAATCAATCGGCATTTCTGTCGGTAAATACTGACACAAAACCCGTCGGAAAATCCGTCGGAATATGTAGTATATTTTTTAAAAAAAATTGACAAATAAAAATGATTTTTCAAACCTGCTACAATATTCATAAATTTCACAAATACTCACGATCAACATAAAATCATAAAATACAACAAATATAAAATCATACAAAAATAATAAATATAAAAAATCAAGACAGATCTACTGGATCCTCTGTTGTCCCTGCCTCGTCATCGTCAGGTGCCAGAGGTGGATCCTATATTAAAAAAAATTAATATGAGAAATAATAATAATTAAAAGACATACATTATTTTCAAAAATTAAATTTAAAATATGTGATTATTTCTCAAGTTTAATTAGATACTATTTTAGATCCATCGTTTCTTGGGTGTTTTTTAGATCTGTCATTTGAACGCCGAACACAATCCGGGAATCCAAATTGGATTCCGTCAGTTCCCACACGTCACTTTAACCCACCCGGTCGTATCGGAGAAAATGGCACGCCGATCCGATCCCTATTTGGGATTTTAGACCCCCGAGTTGTAGGTTTTAGCCCTTTATATATACTTGGCTGTTTTTTAGATCCGTCATTTCAATACCCAACACAATCCGGGGATCCAAATTGGATTCCGTCAGTTCCCACACGTCACTTTAACCCACCCGGTCGTGTCGAAGAAAACGGCACGCCGATCCGATCCCTATTTGGGATTTTGGACCCCCGGGTTGTAGGTTTTAGCCCTTTATATATACTTAGATATTTTTTAGATCTGTCATTTCAATGCCCAACCCAATCCGGGGATCCAAATTGGATTTCGTCAGTTCCCACACGTCACTTTAACGCACCTGGTCATGTCGGAGAAAATGGCACGCCGATCGGATCCCTATTTGGGATTTTGGACTCCCGGGTTGTAGGTTTTAGCCCTTTATATATACTTGGTTGTTTTTTAGATCCGTCATTTCAACGCCCAACCCAATCTGGGGATCCAAATTGGATTCCGTCAGTTCCCACACGTCACTTTAACCCACCCGGTCGTGTCGAAGAAAACGACACACCGATCGGATCCCGATTTGGGATTTTGGACCCTGGGTTGTAGGTTTTAGCCCTTTATATATACTTGGCTGTTTTTTAGATCCGTCATTTCAACGTCCAACCCAATATAGGGATCTAAATTGGATTCCGTCAGTTCCCACACGTCACTTTAACCCACTCGATCGTGTCGGAGAAAATGGCACGCCGATCGGATCCCTATTTGGGATTTTGGACCCCCGGTTGTAGGTTTTAGCCCTTTATATATACTTGGCTGTTTTTTAGATCCGTCATTTCAATGCCCAACCCAATCCAGGGATCCAAATTGGATTCCGTCAGTTCCCACATGTCACTTTAACCCACCCGGTCGTGTCGGAGAAAACGGCACGCCGATTCGATCCCTATTTGGGATTTTGGACCCCCGGGTTGTAGGTTTTAGCCCTTTATATATACTTGACTTTTTTTTAGATCTATCATTTCAATGCCCAACTAATACAGGGATCCAAATTGGATTCCGTTAGTTCCCACACGTCACTTTAACCCACCCGGTCGTGTCGGAGAAAACGGCATGTCGATCGGATCCCTATTTGGGATTTTGGACCCCCGGGTTGTAGGTTTTAGCCCATTATATATACTTGGCTAGTTTTTAGATTCGTCATTTCAACACCCAACCCAATATGGGGATCCAAATTGGATTCCGTCAGTTCCCACACGTCACTTTAACCCACCCGGTCGTGTCGGAGAAAACGGCACGCCGATCAGATCCCACACGTCAATTTAGATTTCTTATTTTCCCTATTGACATTCTTTAGTGGTTTTGATCTCATCCAAAGTATATGAAATTAATACTAATACTGACCTGAGGTGCTGGCTGTGTGGGGCGTACTCCCTGCATGGTTGAGATCAACTGCTAAACCATATCGCCGAACTGCGTCTGTAGCTCTGCCCGCTGCGTCTGTAGCTCTACCCGTAGCTCTTCCCGAATAAGGCCTCTAATCTCCTCTACACCACTGACGGGGGGCGCAGCAGATGAACTTGCGTATGCCGGAGGAGCGATCGAACTCGCATATGAGGACAACACTGGATGAGTATCCAGGCTGTTCCCAAAGCCGTACACTCTACCCTTCCTCGGCCCTCCCGCTGCCTCGACCCAAGCCTCCGGATCCAAGTCTGGCTGGGGAGTGCCCTCTGCATAGCGCTCTGCCATCGTCCTATCGTAGGTCTCCTGTAGAACAAATTAAAATTAAATTATTGAAAACAAATTATTTTAATATCTTAAATGAATTCATAATTTATAGCTTGACTTACAGCGATTGTGCGGGCACTCTCTCTAACATAGTCATTTGTCCCCTTCCGCTTATGAGTCTGATCAAATAACTCGCGAAAAGTAGGGGCACGCTCGAGCTCGTGATGCTTACAATTCAACAAAATTAGTTAGTTTCACAATAATAATCAATGTATTAAGTAATTGAACAATAATATGCTTACCAATTTTTGGTTGTGGGTCGCATAAGATACGGACCCACTAGTATGCACATTCTTCTCCGGAATGGATGATCGGTTGCGTTTTGCCGCCTGTGACTGCTCCTGCCATGGTCCAGCAGCCTAACGCTCACAAAGGGACTCCCAATAGTCCCTCCTCAGCCAAACAGGGTCGTAATCCAGCCAAGCCATAGGATCCCAGTTGCCTGTGGTCTTCATTGCCTTGTCCTGGGTCTCCTACATCGACTTTCTTAAATTAGTCTGGGCAGTAAACTCCCAGACGGCTCGAGCTCGAGGGAGATCCTCGGGTCTCATGAACGCGAACCTCCGCTGTAAAGAAATAAAATTACTCAACTTTCTGCACTAACAGAGATAATAATTAAATAAATGACTTCAACTCATCTAAAAATTAAAAATACCGTGAACATGTCAAATAATAAATCCCGGACAGGCACCGGGAACTCTCTCCATGCATCCACTGCTCCTGGAATATGTGCGTGGACCAGCGTCATAATATAGCGGGAAGCAGAACCGGGATCTATCTTCCCCCTGCAATTGCACATTAATTTTGTACATGAAATGTATAACATAAATAACAAATACAGTAAGTTTGTATTTGCTAAAAGATGCAATTCAAAAGTGTTGACCAATAAGGCAATTCCCAAAAGATGCTTTGCTTTACCCAATTGTGATCCTTCCCAAAGCTAGGGATTTATCGGGTGCTACCAGGCAGTTGTGTTACAGTTGGTAAGTTCTGGACCCGCCTCGCCATGTTTCCACCAGACTCCCGTTCCATATCTACCTCCTCCATCACAATTGTATTTTTCATAAACGAATCTTTTTGCTTTCAGAAAGGATGGTCACTCGGTAGAAACCGACGATGACAATCGAACCAACATGATTTTCCCCCAGATTTCAACACAAATGATTTAGAATCCTCCATGCAATAAGGACATGCCAACCTCCCATGTGTGCTCCATCCAGATAACATGTCGTACGCTGGAAAGTCACTTATTGTCCACATTAATGTAGCCTTCAAGTTGAAATTCTGTTTCCTGGATGCATCATAAGAGAGAACCCCATCTGACCATAACAATTTCAGCTCATCAATCAACGGTCTGAGATATATGTCTATATTTTTTCCTGGACTTTTTGGACCCGGAATCAGCAATGAAAGGAATAGATTCTCATGCTTCATGCACATGCCTGGCGGAAGGTTATACGGTGTTAGGAATACTGGCCAGCATGAGTAAGATGCCACCGAGCCTCCGAATGGATTGAAACCATCTGTGCATAAACCCAGCCGCACGTTGTGTAGATCCTTGAGAAGTAAGGATGAGTACGGCTAAAATGAGCCCAAGCTTCACCATCGGCAGGATGACTCATTTCACCTTCGTCACGACGGACTCTTTCCGCATGCCAAGTCATATGTCCAGCTGTCTTCGGGGACATGAACAACCACTGCAATCTGGGTGTGATCGAAAAGTACCGCAATGACTTATGTGGAACATCCTTCTGCTTTGACTTGTCCCCTCTCTTGGGCTTGAATCTATCATGCTTACAAATACAACATGATGTCTTCTCCGCATCATCTTTGTAGTACAACATACAGTGATTCGGACATGCATCAATTTTCATAAAACCAAGCCCCAGATCATTCACCATCTTCTTCGCACGGTAAAAGTCAGCAGGTAACCTCTCTGATTGAGGAAGCATACTCTTGACGAGTAAGAGAAGCCGGTCAAAACAACTCTCGCTCATATGAAATTCAGATTTCAAATTCAGTAGCTGCGACACTACAGACAACCGTGTATGCTTCTCACAACCATCCCATAATGGCTCATCAGCATCTCGAAGTAACTGATAAAATCTCTGACCTGTATCATTCGGCACTTCTTCATTTGTTTGATCTTCATGAATATTGAACTCCGGACCAACAACATCGACAACCATGTCTACGTACGTACTTGTGGAGGCAAAGTAATTAGCTAGTGCAGACGACTGAATATTCAGCTCACCATGAGACGACCATAACTCATAATGGGCAACAAATCCTCTCGTATACAAATGATGCTACACATCCCATGTCGATATCCACTTTCTGTTCTTACAAGCCGAACACGGACATCGAATGTTACCCATCAGATCAACTGCTACTGATGAATTACTCAATGCAAACTGAATAAAACTGTCAACTCCGTCTTTAAACTCCTCGGTCACAACTCCATTCACTATTCCACGGTACATCCATGATCGATTCTCATAAGACATTTTTCCTACACAGATTAAATGTCATGTCACGAGTTAAAATCCAACACACCCTCACATCGTTCGAGTAAGTCAAAATGAATAGGTAGAATTTATTATTTAGATTATCACTTTTTACCCATCTGTGAATATTTGATCGCACTCAGATGACTATTTACTATGTGTTTGTATTATTTGCTGAAAATTTCGGCAGCATCTCCCCACACCTCTCTGATATACCAAAAATATTTATTGATTAAGATATTTTCTTAAACACTTACTAATAAGTGGTTAAGTAAATATTCTAAATCAATAAAGGTATATCAGAGAGGAGTGAGTAGAAGCACCCAAAATTTTCAACAAATAATACAAACACATAATAAATGACCACGTAACTGCGATCAAACATTCACAGACTGTCCAAAACGGGACAATTCAAGACTTTGAGTTAGATATACACGTTCTCATCATTGAAAATAAGACTCGTGCACATCAATCCCAAAGTCTTGAACGGGAAGGTTCATTGACACAGGCTTAACACGCTCTCGTGATGTGTGTGCAGTGAAAAATTACTATACATGCATAGATCAAATTTAAAACCAACATAAATATGAAAGGAATATGAAAACAAAATCATACATGTGAACAAGTGCAATAATAAATCAAATTCACACATACATGTACATGAATTGCATTAAAGTAAGAAATACAATACTAATCACTAATATTTAAAAGAAGATTGTTATGAATAACCTCACAGTGCCATAGATATGTAGAGGTTCTATCTTCAATATAGCAAAGCAAAGCAAACTATAAAGAAGCCATGGATTTTAGCTCAGAACTAATTAGCATCATAACCAATCTTTCAACAATGAAATTGGAATCTTAAATGACAGTACTACCCTATTAGTGAGAGCCTTTATAGACAACTATAATATCATTGCAGGGGTGAATACTGAGTATGTTCGGTCCGATTCACCCCTATTTTAAGGGAACCGAGTCGAACCTTTGTATAGTGAATTTTTTTGCTAACTATGGATGTCAAATGCATGGATCTTTCTACTTCCAAGATGGAAATCTTCCTTTGAGAGCTAAAGGCATTGCTCGCTTGGACAGAATCGGCTTGCACTATATACGTGTATAGATATACAGGGCTTTCTTTTCTTACCTTTCTATGGAGTTGTACTTGTATTTGAGGGGTAAGGTGGATGTCCCCCCTTCAATATCACTGATTACCTTGTGCAATGCAATGCTAAGGGCAGCCCCGAGTCCTAGATAATTTCTGGGAATAAAAAAAAGGGTTAATCATAGGCCTAAGACTCAAAGTTCATAAGTGGTGGGACTAATGAGGGACTACTAATATGGATACCTAATATGTCATGGAAATGGCTTATCAAAATTAACCTGGTGTAGCACCATACGAGAGTTTCGTCAACAAACCCGACCCAGTCAATGCAGTATAGTGAACAACAGTATCTAAAAAGCCTACTTTTAAGTACCGTCCAATGAGCAGATTTACTCTCTTAAGCACCATATTAATGGGTACAACAGTCAGTCCAATACTTAGATTTGTGTGAGGTATAACTAGAATTACTATGAGCATGGAATGACACACGAAGAACTAGTATACATCATATGAGATTGTACAGAGGAGATTTAGTTTCATATAAGGAATGAAAATAGTTTAGTAACATCATTTGGTAACACATTAAAATAACACACTAATTAAATTACATCAAAATCTCATTATTTATGATTTATGAGATTTGGGGGATAGGGGGAGGGGGGTCTGGGACAGGGGGAGGGGGGGTCTGCGACAGGGGGACGGGGGGGGGGGGGCGACGGGGTCGACAGGGGAGGGGGGGTCGCCGGTGGCCGGGAAGGGATGGAGATGGAGGGGGGGCTAGGACGGGAGGGGGGTCGACAGGGGGGGGGGGGTCGCCGGTGGCCGAGAAGGGAGGGGGGGAATGGAGGGGGATTGGGGGGCTGGGACGGGAGGGCGAGGGGGGGTCGACGGGGGGGGTCGCCGGTGGAGGGGGAGGGGGGGTCGACAGGGGGGGTCGCGGTGGCGGGGAAGGGAGGGGGAGGGGGTTGGGACATACCTGGCAAGCGGCGGCTGGCGGAGCACAGCGGCGGCGAGCGACGAGGGTTGCGGCGGCGAGCGGGCGAGCGAGAGAGAGAGAGAGAGAGAGAGAGAGAGAGAGAGAGAGAGAGAGAGAGAGAGAGAGAGAGAGAGAGAGAGAGAGAGAGAGAGAGAGAGAGAGAGAGAGAGAGAGAGAGAGAGAGGGTGGGTTTCGTGGGAGTGGCGGGAGCGGGTTTACCAACGGATTTTTCGACGGATATATTTCCGTCGGAATATTTACCGACGGATTGTTCCGATGGAAATATATCCGTCGGAAGTTCCGATATATTTTTCGACAGAAAATTTCCCGTCGAAAGTTCCGACGGAATTTTCGACAGATATATATCCATCGGAAAAAACTGTCAGTAATGGCGCATTTTCTTGTGGTGTGGGAGTTTAAGCAGAAATCTGATCAGATCTCATCTATAGTAAAACAACACAAAGAGTGTTTGCTAAATTTCTGCATCCCTTTAGCGATTTCTCTTGTGTGATTTTTTTTATTTCTTCTAAATACCAAACTATTTGGTTGTCTACTCCAGTTGGTGTAGAAGGACTGATCCTACACTTTGTGTATGAGGATTGTGAGATTGATATAATCTCGAAGCTGTGAATTAGATGTATTGAAGCTGTGAATCAGCAGGTAGTATGAAGCTGTGAATCAATAGTTGTGTAAGTGTTTCACACTCCTAGGTTGTTGAGTGAAGCCTCACTGAGTTTAGTGAGGGGCGGATGTAGGTCTCCACACTGGAGCCGAACCACCTTAAAAATCCTGCTTGTATTGTGTGGTGTGTTGTGCATTTGCTCAATAGCTCTGTCTTGTTTGATATAAATAGCTCTTTCATATCTTAATGTCTAGTTCGGGTTCTTAAATTTTTTAAGAAGTCAATATCTATTCACCCCCCTATAGATATTCATTCCATACCCAACAGCCCTTCACCTTCATCTATTGTTACTGCTCACTCAGTTGTGAATTCAACTTCAACAATTTTCTTACGAAATTGGTGGACTCAAATATTAAAGGGCCCAGTTGACATCCCCATTGCTTCATTAAAATTTTCTATTGTCCTGTCTATTCCTCAAAAGAACCAATCTCATATTCTATTGGATAGTGAAGCCTTCCTTACAGTCGATAAGGCTTGGGCTGATGATTGCTTGCTGGAGAAATTTGATCAGGAAGAAGTTGATGATGAAGAGGATCATTGTCCCGATCACCAAAGCCTTCATTTTTGATCACTGCTTCACCATACCTTTTCTTGGTATCCCTCATATTTGCAATAATTAGAGATTTCTCTGCCCGGCTTGATTAGGTTTCTTATGTGTTTTTGCCACAATCTCTTAAATTAGTTTCTGTTTGTTCCTTAGGCCGGCCTTTCCTTTGACTGATGCCCCCGACCCCCTATGTAAGGCTTTTAGCCCTTTGCTTTTTAATAAAATTCGTCTATTAGCTTAAAAAAAAGGGAAGAGTCTTCTCCTGCACATGCCAAATTTGACTTATAGAAACAGAAAACATGAAAAGACTTGTCATATGCATATTTTAATTTTTTGTACAATATGACTTACTTGGCTAAGAATTTATACATGCTCCAAACTAATACATCTTAAATCTTACTAATACTTAAGGATTTTATGAAATTTCGTGATATTTTCATCTTTTTCTGAATAATTATTTCACATCTTTTTTTATAATGAGGAAATCTCGCCCCGTGTGGCTTTGTGGGCTCAAGGATTGGTGTTCGTGAACTCCAAGGTTAGGACTTGGCAGCTCCTACTTTCCGTGTACCCGTATTGCCCTTACCCCACTTGACGGAAAAATTCCGGATCTACATACCTCGAGGATTGCATGTAAATCAGGTAAATCCCCCCCAGGAATCGAACTCGGGACCTCCTGCTTTTAAACAAGAGTTCTAACCGATCGACCCAACCGGGGTCCTCTAATAATTATTTCACATCTACAAATTTCATCATAGAAAGACATATTCTCTTTGTAGGTTTGTTACCCGCAGAGGACTCCCAGTAACTTGTGGGGATTAATTTCCTTCTCTTGCATGCACAAATTGGAAACTCAAGGCATCCCTAGCTCTCTAATTAGTACATGTTGATCAACCTCATTCTCTTGAGATACGTTTGTAGAGATTAATTTCCTTGTCTGGCATGCACACACTACAGGAAATGAAGGATATGTAGACGGCTACAAATCACGGCCGTCTACAAAAACGCTATTTGTAGACGGCTTATTCTAGCCGTCTATTAATATGAGATATATAGACGGCTTTACTAAGTCGTCTACATATGTTACATAGACGGCTTTAAAAACTGTGTACATACAGAGGGTATATAGACGGCTAAAGAAAGCCGTCTACGTATAAATATACGTAGATGGCTTATCTTAAAGCCGTCTATATACATATATAGACGGCTTATTAATTTACGTAAATGGCTTTTGTGGCCGTCTACATATCTCCTCTAATTTAATTACCCTCGTCCCCTTCCCCCGCCCCATTTCTCCTTGCTCGCGCCCTCGCCCTTCCGCCTTGGCCCGCCCCGCTGGAGACGCCGCCCTCGCCCAGGATGCCGGAGACGTCGCCCTCGCCCAGCACGCCGGAGACGTCGCCGTCGCCGTCTGCCGCGGACACCGCCGTCGCCGTCTCCGTACCGGGTATTCCTCCTCCCCCTCTATCTTTCTCTACCTCTTTCGATCCGAGTCGCAAGGGGCCGGGGGGTCGGCGGTGGCGCACGGGTGCCCGGTGGGGTGGGGTGGGGTGGGGGGCACCGGCGGTGGGCGGATGGGTGGGGAGGGCGTAGGGGTGGCGAGGGAAGGAGGAGGGGGGCGCGGGTGGGGGTGCCCGGGGGGGGCGTAGGGGGCCCGGGGGGTCGGGGGTTTCGGTTGCGGGGGGGGGGGCGCAAGGGGGCCCGGAAGGGGGGGGGTGCAGTGGTGGCGAGGGGAAGGAGGAGGGGGCGCGGGTGGGGTGCCCGGGGGGGGGGGGGGGGGGGGCGCAGGGGGGCCCGGGGGGTCGGGGGTTTCGGTTGGGGGGGGGGGGAGGCGCAAGGGGGCCCAGAAGGGGGGGGGGGGGGGGTGGGGGGGGGGGTGCAGTGGTGGCAAGGGGAAGGAGGAGGGGGGCGCGGGTGGGGGTGCCCGAGGGTGCTAACAACTAAATCAGACTACAGATGTGTTCATCACATTCCAGTGGAAGGCGTTGAACCTGACTTAAGACTGTTGCTACAGCGTGGGGGGTTCCCTTCAGGCTTCTCTCGCATTCTTGGTAGTCTGAAGTTAGGCCAATGTTAATTTGCGCCCGTAGCATGCATGCACTTGGTGGTAGTTTGACAGACTGAAAAACTTGATATGGGTCTGTTCTCTTCTATAAATTAACCACTTGCCAAATCTGTCTTTTCTCCGTGAAAACTTGTCGGTATATTGTGCGCGATGGTATTAATTCATGTCGACTCCACAGTTCCTGTTGACATATATTTCTTAAGTAGTATGTACTACCTAGGTTGTCTTGCAGTATTACAGTCGATACGATTATGGTAAATGCAGTTTCATGTGATTGTTCTTTATGGGTTGACAAATTCGAAAGAAGATTTATGGAGGTTTTCTCATTCCCCTTTAAATGTGTAGCAAGTAGTAGAGTCATATATATAGATGCAGTCGCCAATTTAACTGGAATATTCTGGGTTTTTGATCTCTCGTTTCCTCCTCTCATCGTGTTGGGATTTTATATATCTGATAGATTGTCAGATTTATCTGCATTCTACCTATGCAAACTCTTTCACCGAATTGGACAAGTGGGGATAGTTGTTGAACCAGCACCGATGCAGGGTAGGAAAGTGCAAAGACTACTGTCTTGCGACAAGAATGTCTTACATTCAAATAGGACATGATGTATATATTGTTTCATGTTTATCATGACACAGTGGGAATTCTGTTTCTATGTCAGGTGCAACATTAGCTAGTCTGGAGAAAGTAGGAAGCCCATTTGGTATAGCTTTCCACAGGAATACAATAAGATTAGGAGCAACCTGTCTCACTAATCCTGAAAGCCATATGGTTCTCCAGACTGGATGAACTGAGGAGCTGCCAACAGTGAGTTGCTGATCCACTAGTAATTTGTAGGCTGATTTAGTTGTTAGCACCCCATCCTGAGTCTGTCTCCAAAAAAGACAAACAAGGAAAAACTCATTAAGATTTGGATAGGAATAACATGACTCTGGGTTTATTTGGCCCAATTGATACCCCCTAGAAATGTCCTCTCTTTTAATATCATGTTTTTATTTGTAATGAGCAAAGCAGTGCAGGTGCTTCTGTGGATTTAGTATCTAAGTGGGGAATACATTTCATTAATATATTATATAATGAGCAAAGCATGATCCATTATCTGCATCTTTTAGGAAATTTAATGATACATATATATTATATGCACGTCCTCTTATACATTTTATTAATATATTTTTTGTAAAATATGACGACAGGTTTTGTTTGGAATAGCTGCGGAGATCGAGGTAGTTGCTTTCATCTTTTGAGGCTCTTTGTTCAGGTAAGATCCAGCGAGCCTGGGTGGTGGCTCATCTTTATTTAATCCAGCGAGCCTGGGTGGTGGCTCAACTTTTTTATTATGTGTGGATGCGTGAATATCTTTTTTGCAGGATGTGTGAATGTATTTTAATGCAAGATGCAAGCATTGGATGAAACATATGGATGTAAGAATGAGTGGACCTTTTTTTTTTTTGCCCGTTCAAGACTTTTGTTATGATATATGTTTTTACTGTCTTTTGATAGTAATGGCATATATCGAGCATATAGTCTTGAATTGTCCAAGTTGGACAGTCTGTGGATATTTGATCATCTGATGTTCTTTATTATATGTGTTTTGAGATTATCTTAAAATTTCGGCAGCATCTTCTCGCTCTTCTCCAATATACCTGCTAATTTTAACTGCTCTTTTTATCACTTGTATTTTATGCAAGTGATTTTTTTAGCATAGTTAAAATTAGTAAATAATGGTGGTATATTGGAGAAGTGTGGGGAGATGCTGTCGAAATTTTAGGATAATCTCAAAACACATATAATAAAGAACATCAGATGATCAAATATCCATAGATGGGCAAGATTTCATGTAGGTACCCCCTTTTCTTTGCAGGAATGTATGGATATAGACTTTTGTGAAAATGTGGATTTTCTTCCAATATAGAGTAGATGCTGCCGAAATTTTTACTAAATTATACTTCATATATAATTATGTCATATAGTTTTAAATAAGTTTACACATATGATGTGACTTGATTCATATCTGATATTTTTTTTTACTTCTTAATTCTAGATTATTTTGAAATGGCTGGAGTCGATAAGAGTTGGATGAATGTTACGGATCGTTTGGATCCTAGGTATGAGAAAGGAGTTGAAGAACTATTGGACTTTGCTTTTCATGAAGATAGGAGGAGTTTCAGGCATGGAGATAACAGACAGTTGATACAATGTCCATGTAAAAAATGTTGTAATGGATTGAAGTTCACTCGGTATGAAGTGAAAACTCATTTGATATGTGACGGGATATGGCTTCATTATACAAATTGGGTGTGTCATGGAGAGGAACCCGTTGGTGACATATCCTCAGAGGAGATTAATGAGGAAGAACAACAGATGACTGCTGATAATACAATTCAGATGTTACATGAGCTGCAAGATGCTGATATGGCTGCTCAGTGTGATGAAGATGAACCAAATGCAAAGGCGAAGGAATTTTATAAACTATTAGATGATGCAGAAACACCTTTGTATCCCGGTTGCCAGAAAGTGAGTAGATTGACATTTCTTTTAAAACTGCTACACATTAAGACAATGAATCAGGTCACAGGCAATTGTATGGGCATGTTCCTTGATCTTCTGCGTGAAATATTACCAGAAGGAGCCTATGTCCCTGAATCATGGTATGAAGCTAAGAAGGCAGTTAGAAATTTGGGATTAAGCCATGTGAAGATAGATACATGTGAGAATGATTGTGTATTATTTTGGAATGAGAATGAACAAAAAGATGAGTGTCCGCAATGTCATACACCGAGGTATAAAGAAAGAATCGCACCTACAAATGATTCTTCTACACGCAAGCGAGTACCTAAGAAAATCTTGCGTTATTTTCCTCTGAAAGACAGATTGCAAAGAATGTTTATGTCTTCTATGGTAGCTAAGTGGATGACATGGCATAAGGATGGTCGGACGTTGCAAGAAAATGGGGAGATGCGGCATCCTGCTGATTCTGAGGCATGGACACATTTTGACAATGTCTATCCAGACTTTGCTGTTGAAGCCCGCAATGTCAGACTCGGTTTGGCAAGTGATGGGTTTAATCCATTTGCAAACATGAGTAGCAGGTATAGTACATGGCCTGTGGTGATAGTTGTCTACAACTTACCGCCGTGGATGTGTATGAAGCAAACATATACCATGATGTCTTTACTCATTCCTGGTCCAAAAGAGCCCGGAAATGACATTGATGTATACTTACAACCATTGATAGATGAGTTGAAGGATTTATGGTATAATGGTGTGCAAACATATGATGCAGCAAAAAAACAGAACTTCACCCTGCGAGCTACTCTCCTCTGGACCCTCAATGACTTCCCTGCATATGCTAATTTGTCAGGGTGGAGCACTAAAGGAACATATGCGTGTCCGACATGTAACTACAGTACACATTCAAGAAGACTTAAAAATTGTCAGAAATTTTGTTATCTTGGGCACCGTCGATTTTTGCCAGTACATCACAGATGGAGGAAACACACATATAAGGATAGATTTGATGGCAGAGTCGAATTTGGGAAATCTCCAAAAAATTTGAATGGTCGTGAAGTGTGGGAGCAACAACAACAAATGGTGCCTATTACTAGGTTTGGGAAGATTTTTAAGAAAGACATTGATAAACTGAAAGGATGGAAAAAACAAAGTATTTTTTTTAGAGAGTTACCATACTGGCAAAATCTGCTTCTCCATCATAATTTAGATGTGATGCATATTGAAAAAAATGTTTGTGACAATCTTTTGGGTACTTTATACAAAGAAGACTCAACTATGTGGAAATATGTCCATACAAAAAAATGTATGCAAATTATACAAAGCAGACTCAACTATGTGGTGTTGTTGTGATTGCAGATCTTAATAATAAATGTGATGGCTATTATGGACATCTTAAGGATGTTGTGGAAATATGTTTTGACCATAACAGACGTATTATATTGTTTGAATGTGACTGGTGGGATGTTTATCGTGAAGGCAGGGGATTCCAAGTTGACAAATATGGTATCATCAGTCTCAACATCAATCAAAAATTGGGGACAAATGAGTCATTTGCACTTGCCCAACAAGTAGAGCAGGTGTTTTATGTAGATGATAATAGAAGAACAGGATGGATCATTCCTGTAAGAGCATAGCCCTGAGACTATTATAACATGGCAGAACAGGAAGAAGTGCCTGAGGATGAAAATGTTGAAGCTTATCAAGAAAATTTGGTTGATGTTCCTATCAATGGAGAAATATTTGATGTTGATGTAACTGAAGGAATTAATGTGAGAGTTGGTGAATATATGGAGATTTAAATGGAGTTGTAATTATGTTATGTTTTTCTATTATAGAATGTGAATCTTTAATGTTTATAGTAACTCTGGTCATGGTAATGTATATGTTATATTGTAGAATGTGAATGTGTTTATGCATTTAATTTCTTTTTACAGGATGTAAATGTCTCTTTTTTGCATTATATATCTTTATTTTTCAAGATGTGAATGTATGAAATTTTTTTTCACAGGTTGTGTACACATGTGGATATGCTCCTAATATAGGGGAGATGCCGTCAAATTTTCTTTGTAAATTATATACGCTGCTTATTAATATCAATATTTTTAGATATGAGTTTGCGCAGTGGATCTCGTGTTCGGAGAGCACGGACTGTGGATGACGCGCCAACTCATTCACCTGAAGACTCTGTTGCAGGTCATCCTTCTCAAGCCGTAGTTCCTACCACTCAGGGGGCGTCTTCTGCTGCATCTGTATCTTCTTCTGTAGCAGGTATATTTTTACATTCAGTAGCATTACAATTTATATTTACTTTAGTTTCATAAAATCTAATCATTTTTTTTATGTATATGTTTTTACATAGAGACACCATTGTGGGGTCGAGGGAGT
Organism: Colocasia esculenta; assembly: GCA_014218235.1. NCBI lineage: Eukaryota > Viridiplantae > Streptophyta > Magnoliopsida > Alismatales > Araceae > Colocasia > Colocasia esculenta. The sequence continues at coordinate 55,211,705 of CM024753.1, read as the reverse complement.
GGTCGTCGGGGTCCCTCTAGAGGTGCCACGGAGAGGAGGCTAGAGCCTGGACAGAAATGGAATGTAAGAATTATTGGTGGATACGGGGTAGGCGAGCAAGGGACAAATTTTGTAACTCGTATGGGCATTATCATCAGACTGCATTGCAAAATATGGCAGAAAATTTTTTCAAAACTGCCTGAAGAGACAAAGAATGGAATATTTCGAGATCTCGAGGTAAATAGATTAACAATTAAAGTGAATATTGTGTATTTGTGAGATATGCTAATTAGATTGGTAATATATGTGTAGATGTGGTTTTGTTGGGATCGGACTCCTCAGACGGATAAGGAGATGTTACAACACATGACAAGCATGCACAAAGGCTGGCGTGGGATGTTAAAGTCGAAAGTAAGTATTTTTTTTAAGAGTATTTATTTCTTTTTATGTTGATACTGAGTATTTTGTTAACTTTGTAATTGTTATTTTGTAGCATTATAAGGGCAAGACCTTTGAGGATGATGTTGCATCTGTTCCACCTGGTGTTGATCCATCTGATTGGCGGACAATGTGTCAAAAATGGAATTCAAGGGAGGAGCAAGTAAAATAATATGATTTAATTACATATGTACTTATGATTTTTCATTTCAGATTTTATCAAATATTCAAATATATGAATTGTCTTCTTCTTTACAGGATATTGCCGAGCGTAACAAGCAGAATTGTACGCATCAAAATATGACGTATCGGCGGGGGCGTACCAGTATTTATCAATTAAAAGATGATTTTGTAAGTTTTTTATTTTATTGAATGTAATTTTAATAATCTCTATTGATTTTTTTTTCGTACTTGATGATTATACAATTAATTTTTACAGGTGAAGACTCACCAGCGTGAGCCCGATCGCATGGAGGTTTTTAAGATGGGGAGATGTAAAGACCTCCCTGACGGTACCCAGCGGTGGGTTGATGACGAAAGCAGAGATCGTTTTGTAAGTGTATCGGTCTTAGATAAATTAGTTTATAATTTCTCATTTTTTGTTAATGAAATATATTTTTAATTGTAGGAGAAGATGACACAAATGACGACTCCTTCCCTCCAGAGTGATGATGCCGCTCCTGTTCTAGCCGAGGATGCCTTCATAGCTGTCATGGGACGAGACAGGCCTGGCCGTGTTCGTTGTGCGGGTAAGGCTGAGACACTCCGCACTTGGTATGGGAGGGGAGAGGGATCGAGCTCCTCATGCGGCTACCACACTCAGGTGCAGCAGTTGCAGCAGCAGTTGCAGGATCAAAACAAAAAGGTGGAGGAGTTGTGTGCAGAGAGGAGCAGGGATCGCCAGGAGTTATAGGACTTGTGTGCAGAGAGGAGCAGGGACCGCCAGGAGTTACAGGACTTGTGTGCAGAGAGGAGCAGGGATCGCCAGGAGTTACAAGACTTGCGCAGTCAGATATCAGAGATGCGAGCCTTCATGCAGCAATGTGCTGCTCCGCCATCACAGCCGTCTCGTGCTAGGCGTGAGCTTGAGTGTGAGGAGAGTGACGAGTCTGCTGATAATTATGATGATGATGATGATGATGATTAGATTATTATAGTGGATGAGATATTGTATTTCTTTTGAATATGTTTATGATGTGTTTTTAGATAATTTGTGTGTATGGTATTGATAATGTATGTGATGTGTTTTTAAATAATTTGTGTGTGCATGGTAGTAATGATTTTATGTACATGAATGTTTTGATTTCTGTACTAACAGGGAAAAACAATAAAAATAAATTAAAAATTAAAAAAAAATGAAATGTGTAGACGGCTTAAGCCGTCTACAAAACTTTATTTGCACGTTTTATTAACCGTCTACATAAGTTTATGTAGACGGCTTAACAACCGTCTACATAAGTTTATATAGACGGCTTATGAACCGTCTATATAAATATTTATAAATGGCTTAAAAACCGTCTATATAAATATTTATAGACGGCTTAATAACCGTCTAATTAGATTTTTGTAGACGGTAAATAAACCGTCTACTTAAGCTTTTGTTAACAACTTATGTTAGCCGTCTACCTATCTTCGTAGACGGCTTCCGCCGTCTATAAACAGTACTTTAGTAGACGGCTTAAAAAACCGTCCACGTATGTTATGTAGATGAAATTTTCGTTGACGGCTTTTTAGACGGCTGTGTAGCCGTCTACAAAATCCTTTATAGACGGTTCTTAGAATTTCGTAGACGGTTTTCAGCCGTCTACATATCCTTCACTTCCTGTAGTGACAAATTGGAAACTCAAGGCATGATCCCTCTCTAATTAGTGCTGTTCAACCTAATTCTTGAGATACGAGGCACTACTGTAGATAGCGGTCCCAAACAGCAAATGAAGCCTCGCAAAAGTCTTTCACAAATACCCCCGTCATAAATACTCTGCGACAATAGAAGCCCTTGCAAATAACTCTTGTACAGTAGTAAGGGACTCGTATTTATTCCTGTTCTGTGGGTATAAGTACATCGAGCATGCAATGCGGGATCCATCTAAGATCTGCAGACAAAAAAGCCGAAGAATTCGATACTGTCGCATGAGAGAAGGCGTCTCAGATGATTGAAGAAGCATGTAAATTTCAACTTTTATCTTGCTTGCTTTCAATTCGTAGCTGTGAACAGAGATCCACTTATGCGTGTTAATTACTCTTGTCAAGCGGCGGAATTCCACTTTAGAAGGCATAACGTCTCTAACCTATTATTACGTAAGAACAGCTAGTAGTGGTCTTTACACGATCCGCCGCTGAAACCCTTCAACACCTTCACACAGAGTACAGGGTATTAATTAGAATATTTCTCAAAATTAACCAGCAATCCAACAGTAATATACATGTATTAATTCTCTGACTGCTACCGGAATATTGATGCAGCTTGTCATCTGGTTGGAATATTCTTAGATCTCACTGGATCAACTGCATTAATTTAGGATATATGTAGTAGCAGATCCGTTCGTGTATGCATGCATTAGCAGCAGTGGCTTCCTAGTCTACACCGAGTTAATATGGGAGTTGTGGTGGTTGGACACGTTGGCGATGGAGGCGGCCGCGTTCTCGTCGAACACCATCGATACGGGGGTGTCGTCCGAGTGGATGACGTCGTGTTGCTGGATGACGAGCACGGAGGAGACCACGCCGCGGCCCGACGAGGCGAGGACGTCCCCCACCGGTCCCAGCTCCACATGCTCCGCCGACCTGTCGGCGAGCCCGGCCACGATGGACGAGGGGAACCGGCCCTTCCCCACCACCAGCAGCCCGTACTCGCCTCTCCGCCCCATGGCAAGGACGGCGTCCAGGACATTGACCGCCGGCTTCTCTTCGTACGCAGCCCCCGTGCCCTCGGTCCTCCTCCGGAATTCCGCCACCGCCGCTTCGTCCAGCTCCTGAAGATGACATAGAACGTGTTAGCTAGACTTGATTACAACCGCCGTAGACGGTAGACCGGTTATAGAATCGGCTCAATCTAACCCTAGCTGATTAAAAGGTTTTAGTAGAAGTTTGAGAAGAAGCTCAAATAGATATTATAAAGTCTCCATTTGAATTTAGCTCATGGAAACGTGGGGTGATCAACTTTCTCATAAATATATCCATGACAGCATTTTCATATTTGATCTTCCCTGAAAATATTAGTGATCAGTTTTATGTTAAATTTTGGTTAACCTACAGGGAGAGTTTCAAGTGTACCTACTCTGAACTTTATGCAAAATATGTTCATGGAGATATTTTAACTTTAAGATAAATTTAAGTAAAGTATGTGTTAATTTATGTCTTGCATCGCGTAGAATAAAGTGAAAATCTAATTACAATCTTACCAGAATTAAAAGAAATATATATATATATATATATATATTTATTACCTTTTCTCTCTCGCGATCCACCGCCGCGGTGGAAAAGCTATAGTTATCTTCCCTGGACTTGAGAGGGGAAGGCCTCAGGGTGACCGCGACGTGCGGCGCCTTCTTCCCTGCCGCCGTCTCCACCACGAACCTCACCGCCGTGACCTTGATCCCCGGGTGCTCCGCCATCCTCCCCGCCAGCTCCAGCGCCTCTCTGTCGTCGGGCCCGCCGAAGAACACCACGCACACTCCGTGGGACACCTCCGCCGATCCCACCTGCTCCCCGCCACCAAGCCCTCGGTCGACCAGCACCGCCACCGAGCAGGGCGCCCCCTTCATCACCCTCTGGTTGATCCCGCGCCAGCCTTGCCCCGCGTCCTCCATCCCCCCCCCGGCGTCACCGTCGGCCTTCCGGTGCTTGTGGAATGGCAGCACCACCAGCGCCACCCTCTTCTCCTCCGCCACGCTCCAGACGTCGTCGTGCATGGTGGACATGGCGGAGACGGCGGTCATCGGGCGGACCCTGACGCGGCCAAGCTGCCCGTAGGCTTGGAAGGCTACCAAGGAGGGGTCGCGAGTGTCCTTCTTCATCGGGTTCCAAAAGGGAAGACCGTTGCGGCGGGCGCCGAGGGCCATGATGATGGAGGAGGAGCGCTCCGTGAGCTCGACAAGGTGCAGTATGTAGAGTTTGAGGGGGGACTTCTTGGTGCCGCCACGCACGGATTCGACGAGGTTGATCATGGAGGGCACGTCGCGGGGGCTACGGATGCAGGTGAGGATTCGCAGCTCCTTGGGGTAGGCGGCCGCCTCGCCGGAGGACGCCCGCTGGAGCTTGCGCTTGTTGTAGGAGCTGCGGCCCGGCCGCGCAGGCTTGTAGATGGCCATCACAAGAGGCGTGGTGATGAAGGTGGTGAAGAGGGCCATGAGCACCAGTATGGCGAACGTTTCATCGTTCAGGACCTATACAAAACAAACCCACATGTTTTAATTATAGGGCTACTAATTTATTTTGTGAATAATCAAGCATAGTTTTAAAATTATGAGAGTTAACAGTATATTTATCTCTCTTTGATAAAATAGATAGGATGGATTGACCATTATAATAGTATGGAAATCTCTGATAAAACACTGATAAATAATTACCAAAACTGATAGGAGTTTATTTTTAATTAAAATTTATTTTACTTATCTATAAAACCAAAACAGCTTTCTTCGTTATGTATTGTATGCAGATAATTAAGGGGTATCTGCCAAACAAAGCGTGATTTGTTCCAAGATCATCATGGAGAATTAAAGATCCGCGCATGCAATAAAGAAAGAAAAGTAGACTCGAAGGTTATATTAAAGGGAATAGATCACTTCCCATGTTTTAACTACGCAGTGTAAGGAGTATGACCGTAATCAATTTTGGTAGGGCCGTGTCCTTGAATAGATCCTATGCGGTCTTTTAGCGAGCTGCTCATTAAAGTGTTTAGTGTACTCAGAAGATGACCTCATATACTTCTTGGTTACGGTGTTAGTTACTGCAGTGAGTAAAAGAAATACTCTTTATCTGGTTTGTCCGTTAAAAATGTTGTGTTGGAACTGTCGATCAGTAAATTATGAGTCCCTTAGTTTATATTCAACGAGATTGTAACACCTCGTGATATGAGATATTATTATATATTTTATGTCGTGATTATCTTAAGTATCTTAACAGATTGTGTGTCACATTGAAGGTACACTACTTAGTGCAAATTAATGATTTGTATTAAGTATTGCTCGATAATTATTGAGCTAGGTATGCACGTGTCGGTCCTATCATGTTTTTTTCTTCTTCTGTTTTTTATATGTAGATTTATATATTCAATACAAAATGGTATTGTCCTCTTTAGAAGTTTATTTGTCTTCTTTAACTGATTATTTGTCATCATTAATTTGTTTTTATTTTTAACATGTTAAAAGTGATAAATAATTTTATTAAGAATGATGTAAGAGTATTCGATACTCATATTAGAGATGCATACTTACTTGTCTCTTTTAATTATCTATTTGTTATGGGTACATTAATTAAGAGTCTGAGAGGTCATTGTTATAACAGAGTTTAACGTATACTATAACAGATGATAACACTTACTGTAATGAGTTACAACTATATCAGAGACTAGAAAAAATAAGTTAAATATTTGATAAGAACTTCTAATTAATTTGTTCATCTGTTATTCTTAATTTATTATTTATCGAGAAATACTATCTGAGTACCAAATACCTAGGTGCTAGGCACAAGCACTTGTGGTGGGACTCATGCTCCATAGACGAGCCCCACCCACCTTGTGCTTGGTATCCGAGTATTTGGTACTCAGGCACCTGGATACTTCAAATTTCACTTATTTATCAACTTAATAAGTTAAGGTAACAAATAGTTTTATGGGGAATGATGTAAGAGTATTTAATATTTCTATTTGAGATGTATTATAATTAGTTATCTCTTATGTAATTGTCATTCTTAACTAATTATTTATCATCTTAAACGAATCAAAGAAGACAAATAACTTATAGAAAATAATGTAAGAGTATCTAATGCTCTTGTTAAAATAATGTAATAGAATTTATGAGTATTAAATGTTGTTACTAGATGGGATCCATAATAACTACCAATGCAACAATTGGGCAACTAGTATTATAGTAAAGTAAAGCCCATGGAAATCCGGTTTGCATTGGATCATTAAAGAGCTATAGTTGACATGTGAAGTCTTGGATGAAAGCTGGAAAAAGAGAAGGCAAGCTTTCTTGCGTTCTCATGAGTCATGATGCTTCGAAAGCGAAGTTTATGAGGCCAACAATGACAAAAAAAAGGTTATCTTATTTCTCGGGAGTCTCGTGATGGCTGATGAAAACCAGTGAAGGTGATCAAGGAGTAGACAGTCGGGGTCCTTTATGAAAGGCTCAGAGATATGATTCTATGAATTTCAAGCCAACAAGCATGGAATGAAGTCATGAACGGAGTAGATGACAAATGGGTTTCTTAAGTAATCCTCTACGGAGCCCTACCAGCGAAATAATCTCTCTATATGTCTGAACGCCTCATGTTGGACCAATTCCTTGTGTGAAGAAGGATCCCACTTACATTGTCAAAAAAAAACTAAAAAACTACGAGTTCCAAGGTTTGGACTCTCGTTTCGGATATTCGAAAGTATAAATTAACACGAGAAAGGTCAGATAAGGGACAAAACTAGTGACGCAAGGTGATGTGGAGAGTACGTCTGAACACAGTCGGAGATTCCAAAGGGATCCCATATGGTTTTCCAACTCGTGCTGCAACTTGGCTACTGAGACTAGAAGACTTTCGCTTCTTTTCGTCTGACCAGGAGACAGCTTTGAAATGGTCTTCTAAGTCTGAGGTAGTGCAAGTCTAATTTGCTCTATCAACTTAATTAATTAGTATACCATATCAACATACCCCTCCCAAAATACTTCCATTGTGATCTTAACTCAGGATGGAGAGTACATAAAAAGTGACTCGGTGGTTAAGACTCTCCATTATATATTTTAAATATTAGGTTCAATTCAAATCCCCATCTCGCATCTCCACACTTATATATATATATATATATATAAACTCATGGTCGAGAAGGTCACACAAAATAGTGATTTGCTACAGTATGGAAGCCCATTGTGTCGAGGACTGTGACCTTCGTAGAGATCATCCAAAAGCATGCGTATGGTGTCGAGGTGTGTGGAGTTGTTACACTAACCTTTCTTTCCTTGCCGATGTGAGGACGATGAGCTCCACAAGGCCTTTGGTGTTCATCAGCACACCGAGGGTGATGGCCTCCCTCCCCGCCATCTTACACACGATTGCCGCCGTGAAGGTACCCATGATCTTCCCCAAGCAAGCCGTGGAGATGACCAGCACCAGCAGCCCCCACGCCCGCGTCCCGTGGATCTTCGTCACGTCCGTCTTCAGTCCGCTGGACGCGAAGTAGAGCGGCAGCAGCAGCCCCGACACGAAGTCCTCGATCCTCTCTATCAGCCGGGCGGCGAAGTCCCCCTCATCCTTAGGTATGGTGAGTCCGAACACGAACGCCCCGAAGATGGCGTGGATGCCGATCATGTCGGTCACGAACCCAGAGGCCAGCACCCCCGCCAGCGTCAGGCACGTCCACAGCTCCCCGCCCCCCTCTGACGATGAGCGCCGCGCTACCCAGGACATCGCCGGGCGCACCACCGACATCATGAAGGTGACGAAAGCGACCCCGCAGAGGAGCACCCACACGGAGATGAGCGGGGACCTGTGGCTGTCGCCGCCGGAGAGGGCGATGGCGAGAGCGAGGAGCACCCACGCGGCCACGTCGTTGAAGGCCGCGGCCGCCATGGCGGTCTCCCCCAGCGGGGTGGTAAGGATCTTGAGCTCGGCGAGGATGCGGGCCAGGACGGGGAAGGCGGTGATGGAGAGAGCGACGCCCATGAAGACGAGAAACGGGGCGTAACCGGCCTTGTCGGCTCCCGGGACTGCCCGGCGGAGGACGAAGGCCACGCCGACGCCGCAGACGAAGGGGAGGGTGATGCCGGCGGCGGCGATGGACAGGGCACGCCGGCCGCTGCGGCGGATGGAGCCCAGGTCGAGCTCGAGCCCGACAAGGAAGAGGAAGAAGAGGAGGCCGATGCTGGCAGCGGTCTCCAAGATGGGCATGCTCCACGTCGGGAACAGCGTGTGGAGGTAGTCCTTGTTGTGACCCAGCGCCGACGGCCCCAGCAGAATGCCACCCTTTGCCCAAAGAAATGAAACTTAAATAGTATTAGCAAAGCAAACATACGCATAAAACTAACCACCACTACTAGCTAAATATACTACCGAATCATACGCAGGCAGATCATATGAGCAACGCTACATCTACATAAAATAATATTGAAGTGATCCAGATGGGTGGGCATCGAGCAGAGGGGTTACGGAGATGTACGTACGACGATCTCGGCGATGACCTTGGGCTGGCGGAGGGGCTTGAGAAATAAGTGGAGGGAGCGGCTGAGGAGGAGGACGATGATGGTCTGCAGGATGAGGAGGGGAAAGGCGAAGTGCAGAGGGTTATCCCCCTGCCATATGCCATTCGATGACGTCTTGATGGACGTGATATTCACGGCCATGGCTCCTCTCACTCTGCAGTTGCCTATCTCCTACTTGTTCCTCTCTCTTCTCTCTGCCCCCCCCCCCTCCCTCTAGATCTCTCTCTCTCTCTCTTTGTACGCGTCCGGCTATTGTGAGAAAGACATGGTGTTATGTGTGGTTCCCGCCTATATATAGCGTTAGGGGCGACGGGGGTGGGGGAGGAGGAGGGGGGGGGGGAGGCGGTTGAGTGGGAAAAAGAAAGAGGTATGAGGTGGGGGCTTGCAGGATAATGCCACAAACGATTAACACTTGGGGCGAGACGAAGGGACCGTCGACGAGGAAATTTCCAACAGGGCGGCGCGTGGCTCTTAATCTACATCGGGAAGGGTTCCCATCTTATTGTAAAGTCTCAGTTTGATAATAGATTATGTTAAAATTAATTTTAACTCAAGAGTTAAAGTTAGTCTATTTTTAACTCATTTTTACTTTGTATGTAATTGAGTTAACTCATTTGATTATAGTAAGTTAATTTATTTTTTTCAAATATATTTTGACAAAAAAAATGAGTTAATCTATATTGGGAAAAAAAAGTAGTAATTAATATTATATACTGTGAGAGTAAAAAGATAATTAACTCAATGATTTAACTTCAACCCACCTCTGGAGGTAGGTTGAAAAATTATGAGTTAACTCATATTTAACTCACTTTTAATCTAACTCACTTGAGTTAATTTTATAACATTTTCAAACTATTTTTGGAGTTAGTTTTGAATTAATTCTAAGTTAACTTTATTCTAACTCATTACCAAATTGAGGCTAAATTCAGAGGTCCGACTTGCCACCGTCGCCTTTTGAGGAAGATTTACTATTACATCAAAAGAAATATATTAAGTGGATATATCTTTATAAGATATGTCATTTAAGTGATGAGGATATTTATTATACTATTATTTTATTTTGTCAAATTTAAAAATTGAGGTGTCTAATTAATACATGTTTTTTATATACATTGAATATTTTTTATTTATATTTGATCACATTAGGAGTTGTGATAAAGTGATGAGTTGGAAAGGGAGGAATTGAAATCACTACAGGAGAACCAACATTTGGCAACGAATATATGTCCGCGGCTGAAAATTCAAGGACAAAAGAGATATAAGGCAGCGGCTATTGTAGACCGCTGCCATACAACCGTTGTGTCCGCGGTTAATTGTAGGCGCTGATAAAAGTTAAGCATACATCAGCGGCTAAAATTTCACCGCGGACAAATGTTGCCTTAAGGCCGCGGCTTTATTTAACCGCGGACATATATTCTGCAGCGGCTTCGTCCACCGCTGATATATATATGTTATGTCTGCAATTCTACAAACCGCTGACATTTAAATAATTTAAAAATATTACTTTATTCATTTTTAAATTAAAAAATTTTTAATCAGTCATAAGTAGAACATATACATTTTTTAATAATAAATTATTTGAGTTTAGCGATTGATATATACATATGTTATTTATATTTGAAATATATATGTATATTTGTGCTAGGAGAGACTTTGTGCACTTGTGCAAAGTGCATAAGTGTCACATGGACATTTTGCCCATGTGGCACCATGCACATGTGTTTTTTGCCCATGTGGCATCATGCACATGTGTTTTTTGTACATGTGGCACCAAAAAAAACCCATGTGGATTGTAGCAGCGGTATACGAATATGGCCGCGGCTATATAGCCGCTGCCATATTTTTAATCGGTCGACCGATGATGCACATTCGGTCGACCGACGTTTACACTGCTAAAATTATAATCTGCACTGGGTAGGTCGGTCGACCGATATATTAGAATCGGTCGACCGATTCCGGTCGCGATTTCGTCCGGTTCGGTTCGGTCGCGACCGGCCCACTTTGTATCAACCCAAACCCCCTCCTATATATGTTAGGGTGGGTGGGAAACATCCCACATAAGTTCTCCTCCATCTCTCCAGCCCCTAAGGTGGTTTTCTTGCCCTAGAACTCTTCCCTCCTTCTCCATTGCCTCCTTCTTGCCCTAGAACTCTTCCCCCCTTTTCCATCTTTCCCTTCTTACCCTAGAACTCTTCTCATCTTCTCCTCTTCTCCATCTTCATCTACTTGCCCTAGAACTCTTCTCCCCTTCTCCATCTTCCTTCTCATTTCCCTCACCCCTTCTCCATTTTCCTTCTCATTTCCCTCACCCCTTCTCCATTTTCCTTCTCATTTCCCTCACCCCTTGTCCATCTCCGATGCCTCCACGGATGCGCCATCGTCGTTCGGTCCCGAGTCGTCGCCGCCACGTTGGTGAAGGATCAGGGGCGGCTACACAAGTTCCCTTGGCTCCTGGAGAGTTGTTGGTTGAAACAAGAAGGAAAATTCTGCCCCCTCGGTATGTGGACTTCGACAATCTAGACAATACGGAGCCCATGGTCAGTCTTCTATTTGCAACACAAGGGTGGGTTCACTTCATGTCTAGCCATAGAGTCTATTATCCAGATTTGGTTCAACAATTCTATGCAAATTTATATACAAGCAACAACAGACTATTTACTGCTGTTAATGGAGTTGAGATTCACGTGAGTGATACAGTTCTTAGTCATGCATTAGAGATTCGAAATGCTGGTTATTTAGTGGAACATGTCCAGTATTATGATAGTGATATGTGCCAAGTTTTGTTGGGAAAAGATCCGGCACCTTGGATGGCACATCATGCTTTGATCAATGCAAATCATTTTCCACCACTACAGAGGATCATTCACCACATGATCACCACTATACTTTTTCCAAAAGGTGGATCTCGGGATGAAGTCACTCGAGTGCACAAATGTATTTTTCACTGCTTATTTCACAATGTACCACTGTGTTTACCTGAGATGATGGTAACGCTGATCAAGTTAGTAAAGAATCAGAGAAGAAGATCTCTACCTTATGCAGCCCAACTTACGGCTGTGTTTGAGCATGCTGGCATTGACCTCACTAATGAGCGAGCAGAAAATATTTCTGTCTCCATGGTCTACAATGAAACCAACATCATGAGGTTCATGAATTACAGGAATGTTAATGGACAATTCATGAGGAATGTCACTGATGACCCTGGTGAAGACAGTCAAGAAGAAACGGAAGATGAAGGCGAAGGTGAAGCACAAGGTGAAGACGATAGACATGAAGAAGAAGAGCATTTGGCTCCTATGGAACAAGATTTGCCTCCTTCGGCTGCCGGAGGTGATGACTTCCAACTGCGGATCCAAGGTAGCTTGACCAGGCTTGAGGGGGAGATGGAATCTATTCGGGGAGAAGTTCGGCAAGTGGGCGACACAGTCGGGAATCTCTCTAGAGAACTTGCTGAGTTGAGAGTTAGCCACCAGGGCCACATGGACTCCCAGTCTCAAATGTTACGGGAAATCATGGGTTATTTGCGACCTTCTCAGAATCAGCCTCCTTCTGAGTGATTCCTTAGCTGTTCTATGATGTCTACCTTTTGCTTTTCGTATCCTACTCTCGCCTCTTTGCTGTGACAAAAGGGTGCTCTTTATGTAATAGCTACAATATGTCTATCATATTTTCTGCTTCATCTGGTATGTGATTGCTTGATGTACTTTATGGTATATTGCTTGATGACAAAACGAGGCTCAACACAAAACTGCTTAGCTTAGCATGAACTTAATCTCTACCTTAGTTTAGTGATTCATATATACATATGTTATTAATTTATATTACAAATAATCAAGTATATTTGTGCTAGATATGCATGTATATACTTGTAATATTCTCAAATATAAATATTTTATACACAAATTAAGTGAACATATCCGTCAGGCAAGAGGATAGCGTAGGCGTTGCAAACAATAGATTGCCTTGATCGGTCGACCGACCAATAGAAATCGGTCGACCGCCTGTCTCACCTCTGCGTTTCAAAATGCACTGAATCGATCGGTCGACCGACAATTAGAAATCGGTCGACCGATTAACTCACTTCTGCCAGCCAAAATGCACTGAGTAGATCGGTCGACCGACCAATAGAAATCGGTCGACCGCCTGTCTCACCTCTGCGTTTCAAAATGCACTGAATCGATCGGTCGACCGACAATTAGAAATCGGTCGACCGATTAACTCACTTCTGCCAGCCAAAATGCACTGAGTAGATCGGTCGACCGAACACTAGAAATAGGTCGACCGACTAACTCACTCAAAATGCACTGAGTAGATCGGTCGACCGAACACTAGAAATTGGTCGACCGACTTTCTCACTGCTGGCAGCCTAAATGCACTGAGAAGATCGGTCGTCCTACCACGAGATATCGGTCGACCGACTTTCTCACTGATGCGTGGCAACAACTTTTTTTTAAGTTTAATTACATATGGCAGCGGTGGTTAGCCGCCGCCATAAATATAAATAGTAGTGGCTTTTTTTAGCCGCTGCTAAATACTAATATGGCAGCGGCTGTACAGCCGCTGCCATATTTTCGCCTATCCCGCCAAACAAAAACACCACTGCGCGCCATATCGCTCGCTCTCTCTCTCTCTCGCTCGCTCTCTCTCTCTCTCTCTTCCCGAAGACTGGCGACGCACCGACGCCTTCCTCTCCCTCCGGCGACGCACCGACGACGGACGGCAGGCGGTGGCTCCGGCGACGCCCTCATCTCCGGCGGCTGTCCCCACCCCCTACGGTGAGCCTCCGGCGCCCCCACCCCTCCCTCCCCCACCCCCTTCTCTCCGGCGGCCCCCTCCCCTTCGGTGGCCCCTCGCCCCCACGAAGCAGGAAGGGCTGCAGCGTGTGTAGCGGTAGATCCTCTCGAGGTACCTCCCCACGCCGATACTTGGTGCCCTCACCCCCCGGAAGCCGTCCAGGGGGCCCCCGAGGGGGGCCGCCATCGCCTCCACTTCCTCCCCATCCTCCCCCTGCTCCTCCGCCGCGACAACAATATGTCCTTTACATCGACAACAAGTATGTTTTGAAGGATCTTTTTTGTTTCAAGTCTCTCAAATCCTTTAGAATCAGCTTTTAATAATCCGCAAGTTATCGATATTAGAGGTTTACACTCAAAATATTACAAGAATAAGACTGGGGGTAAATAATAAATAAAAAAACAATCATCTTATGATTTCTGTGGGGGAGGTGTTAAAATCTTGCTCCTAATTTTCTATGTGCAAGAACAACTATATATTAATTTCCTCCTCTCACACAGTGATATGGGATTATTATGTCCAACATCGACCAACAAACTCCTCTGCTAGGAAGATGATGGAGAAGCATTAACACGTCATAGAGTACACATCTAACCCTACCGCCCATTGCTCCCCTGCCGCAACTTGGAAGACCAAACGCCCTCCCTTCGCCCACGCTGCTACCTTCTCCCCTGTAAAATCCAATCGATGTAGACTCCTTCTCGCAATTGAGTGAGTTTTCTGTTGGCTCAAGACGACTCCTCAAAGCCCTACCCGAACGAAGTAAGGTTTGAGCTTTATTGGACGCTAGAATTAAGGTGGAACCGCTGTCGGGAGAGGGCTTTGATGTTTCAATAAGTTATTGCCAGCCACGTGACAAGGAAACAGGGGGGTCTTTAGTATTCTTCTTTCCCCTTTGTTCCTGCCTACTCTTGCTGTTTTATAGTGCTTGGCTACCTTACAGGGCTTTTGTTGATCACTACCGGTCATTAATATTGGCAAATGGAGGGGAAACCATGCAAGTGGGCCAAATTGTTGGCTGATGTTCCTCTTTTCTCTTTTTTAATATTGCACAACTGTAAAGTGACCTCATTAATTTCGATCATATTTGACTAAATCATATATTAGTCAATACCATTGTTCAAGTAATTGGGAGGATACATCTCAAACCAATGTATTATTGACTTCTTGGTCCTCCTCATAAAAGGAACATGAAATAAAGTAATGTATTAGGGGAAACTATCTCAAAATTTAGCCTTCTCTTAGCATCAAGACAATCCAATTGAAGAACAAGAGCAAGGTTCACAATTAAATTTTTTCTCTCTGTTTTATAGACTATTAAGTTACTTTGATATTTTTAAACTAATCCAGCGAGCCTGGGTGGTGGCTCATGTTTAAACTAATCCAGCGAGCCTGGGTGGTGGCTCATATTTTTTGCAGGATGTGATTGTATGTGTGAGCACATTAGAATTATGTATACATTGTGCTTTACAGGATGTATGAATGAGAAGACGGAGAAAGCATGAATGGAAATGAGTGAGTTTGAGTGGACCTTTTTTTCCATTTTTGCCCGTTCAAGACTTGTGTTAGGATATATGCTTTTACTGTCTTTTGATAGTAATGTCATATATCGAGCATAAAGTCTTGAATTGTGAATGTGGAATGTATATGGACATGTATATGTGTGTGGAAGGTATGTGTGAAAATGCTCCCGGTATAGGGGAGGTGCTGTCGAATATTTTTTTGAATTGTCGGTTAATTCATATTTATTCGATACAACATAGACATCGTTTGGGTACAAGTTAGGCTGATGGGTTATTGTCAATGCAGAACTATTGCATCCAAAAATGGCAGGACTCGATAAGAGTTGGATACAACTTAGAGATCGTTTGGATCCTAGATATGAGAAAGGAGTAGATGAGTTCTTGGAATTTGCTTTTGATGAGCAAAGACAATGTTTTAGACATGGACAGAATTATGAGTTCATACAATGTCCGTGTCGTAACTGTGTTAACGGAGTGAAGTTATCCCGGATGGATGTTGAAATTCATCTTAAAGTAGATGGATTTTGGACACGGTATACCAATTGGGTATGTCATGGAGAGGCACCGATAGTTCATGTTCAGCAAGTTAGCCCGTCTGCTAATGAAGCACAAATGGAAGTGCAGATTGATACAACAATAGAAATGTTGCAGGAGTTACAAGAGGCTGAAATAGAGGGAAGAGCAGAGGAACATGAACCAAATGAGAAAGCAAGAGATTTTTATCAATTATTAGAAGATGCTCAAACACCATTATATCCTAGTTGTGTCAAATTTTCAAAATTGACATTTCTGTTGAAACTATTACACATTAAGACTATGAACAAAGTGACAGCTTCTTGTATGGAAATGTTTCTTGAGTTGCTTAGAGAAGTATTACCAGAAGGAGCTAATTTACCTCGAACATGGTATGAATTGAAGAAGACTATGAAAGATTTGGGGTTAGGTCATGAGAAGATAGATGCTTGTCAGAATGATTGTGTCTTGTTTCGAAATGAACATGAACATAGGGATCGATGTCCAGCATGTAATGCTCCTAGGTACAAAGAAAATACGCAACAAGGTAGCCTGAAGAAGAGACGTCGCAAACAGATGCCATATAAAATATTGCGTTATTTTCCATTGAAAGATAGATTGCAAAGAATGTTCATGTCTTCTAAGATTGCCAAGTGGATGACATGGCACAAAGATGGCCGATTGGACTCGAAAAATGGAACTATGCGACATCCTGCTGACTCTGAAGCTTGGCGACATTTCGATGCTCAATATCCAGATTTTGCGGCAGAGGTTCGCGACGTGAGACTCGGCTTAGCGACTGATGGGTTCAATCCATTTGGGATGATGAGTAGCAGATACAGTGTATGGCCTGTGATGATAGTAGTTTATAATTTGCCGCCATGGATGTGTATGAAGCAGACGTTTATGATGATGTCATTACTTATTCCAGGTCCTAAAAGTCCTGGAAATGATATCGATGTCTATTTACAACCGTTGATAGAAGAATTGAAAGATTTGTGGGACAACGGTGTTGAAACATATGATGCTTCAAAGAAACAGAATTTTAAAATGAGAGCTGCCCTGCTGTGGACGATCAATGATTTTCCTGCATATGCCAATTTATCAGGATGGAGTACCAAAGGAAAGCGTGCATGTCCATCATGTCATTATGATACAACTTCAAAATGGCTGCAAAATTGTCGGAAATTTTGTTTTCTAGGGCACCGACGATTTTTGCCAATCAGTCATAGATGGAGAAGGCGTGAATATCGACACAAATTTGATGGCGTGACTGAACGTCGTAACCGTCCAGAAGTGTTAACGGGTGCTGCAATGTGGAGTCAACAACTTCAACTTCCTCATATCAGATTTGGAAAGAAATTTAAGAATGATATCAAGAATTTAGAGGGATGGAAGAAACACAGTATATTTTTTAGAGAGCTGCCGTACTGGTCAAATCTACTCATTCGGCACAACCTGGATGTAATGCACATTGAGAAGAATGTATGTGACAATTTGTTGGGAACTTTGAATCTTCTTGGTGGGGAAAAGAGCAAAGACAGTCTGAATGCACGGTTAGATATGGCACAGTGGGGAATAAGACCAGAATTCCATCCACAAACAGACAGTCAAAATAAGACCAGGTTACCAGCGGCAGAATATACATTGAACAGATTGCAGACAACGGCTGTGTGCAACTTTCTGCGTAATATAAAAGTTCCAGATGGATATTCCTCCAACTTGATGAAATGTGTAGATATTGGAAGTCGAAAATTGGTAGGGCTAAAGAGTCATGATTGCCATATATACATGCAAGTATTATTGCCTTTGGCGATTCGTGGTATTGTGAATCAAGATGTCACAGACCCAATTACAGAGTTGAGCATATATTTTAGAGATGTCTGTTCCAAAGTTCTTCAATCTGATCGTTTGCTTACATTGGAAGGTGATATTGCAGTAACATTATGTAAGCTGGAGCAAATTTTTCCACCGTCTTTTTTTGATGTCATGGTTCATTTGGTTGTACATCTTGCATATGAAGCGAGAATTGCGGGACCAGTTCAATACCGATGGATGTATCCTATAGAGAGATTTTTGAAGAAATTGAAAGAATATGTTTTAAATAGGGCACATCCAGAAGGTTCAATTGTTGAAGGCTACCTTATGGAGGAAACAATCTCATTTTGTTCTATGTATATGGAGGGTATTGACACTCGCTTTAATCGAAGGGAAAGAAACTTTGATGTCCCATCTGAAGACAATAATGAAGGCGGTTGTTCGATATTCAAGTCTTCAGGACGTTTCTTAGGAGGAGCAGGTAATAGTCGTATATTGTCTGAAGAAGAAGTTGAGAAGGCACATCTGTACATTCTTAAACAGATTGAAGATATCGATGAATATTTTTTTGAACACAAGAGATGTGTAGAGAGTTCAAGCCACACAGAAAGGAATTTCTTGAAGTGGTTCCAAATTTATGTGAAAGATTTGTACGATGCAAATGATCCTCGGTGTACTCCTGATATATACTGTCTGGCACGAACACCTTCAAGGTTTGTGCGTTCACACTCGGGCTATATTGTCAATGGATTCAGGTTTCGTGCATCATCTATTGATGCAACAAAGGTCACTCAGTTGTGTGGAGTTATAGTGAATGCGGAACTTGAATCCGGATGTGATGGATATTATGGACGTCTAAATGATGTATTGGAAATATATTTTGATAATCAAAGACGTGTTGTTTTATTTGAGTGTGACTGGTGGGATGTTTATAGAAAAGACAGAGGATTTAAAATAGATAAATATGGAACTATCAGTCTGAACACTCGTCAAAGACTCAATACAGATGAACCATTTGCCCTGGCAAGTCAAGTGGAACAGGTGTTCTATGTCAATGATAACACAACAGAAGGATGGATCATCCCTGTCAAAGCACGTCCGCGTGATTACTACGACTTGCAAGATGATGCTCCTGAGAATGATATAGAACCAAGTGACGAAGCGTTTCAGGACAATCTGATTGATGTTCCCATTAGAGGAGAAATTCAAGATGTGGATCTATGTCAAGAAAGTAGCGTAAGAGTGGACGATTATATTGACATTTAGGTGATTTATTTACATTAGTATTTATATTGTGCATGCTTCAAATAAATTTTTTAACTTGTTATGTTTACATGTTTACTAACAATTTTTTGTAACAGATGACTTCCACTGGTGAGCGCTCTTCTCGTGATGGCTCACGCCCACGGAGGCTTCGGACTCTATCGGTCCCTCTCCCTCCCACCTTTCAGGCGATGCCTCCCCCTCCCACATTTCAGGGGCTCTCTCCCGCTCCCACCTCTCAGCAGCTTCCTCTACCTCTCACTGTACAGCAGATACCTCCCTCTTCCAGCCCTCAGGACTCTTCGGCGGCATCTGCATCTTCTGTAGCAGGTTCATATTTTAATTTCATGTAACTTTTATATTCATTGTTTAATAGATATTCTCTAATGATGTTTAATGTTTATATTTCAACAGGTCCATCTGCACGACCTTGGGGGAGGGGTCATGGCCGTCGAGGGCCGACTAGGGGAGTTACGGAGAGGAGATGCCCTGATGGACAACAATGGAATGTCTCTCTTGTCCGAGGCTATGGCGTCGGCCCTACTGCAGATCACTTTACTAGTCGCATGGGCGTTGTATCAAAGATATATTGTAAGATTTGGCAAAAAGACTTTGCGAAGCTGCCTGCTGCGACTAAGGAGTTTATATTCAGAGATCTGCAGGTAATTATTATTTAAATTGAATAATATATATGCATATGCTTTTGTTATAATTCAGTGACTTTGTTTTGCAGTTGACATATCAGTGGGATCGCACAGACCAAACAGATAGGGAGATGCTTGCTCACATGAGCGCCATGCATCGCAGCTGGCGTAGCAAGCAAAAAAAAAGAGTAAGTTAATATACTATTTCATTTCATATGTACTTTATTTTATATACTTGTTTATATATTGACAAAAATTTTATTTTTCATGTCAGCATTTTAATGGGAAGCCTTTAGATGATGCGATTGCATCCGTCCCAGCAGGTGTTGACCCCTCCGATTGGCAAACAATGTGCGAGTTGTGGACTACTGGGGATGAGAGGGTAATATTTTAAAATGCTTAGAATATAATTGTTTATGATTATTTTGTTTCTATAAATGGAACAATAACTGTCTATTCTTGTCTTTTTAGAGGATTGCTGATCGAAATAAGCAAAATCGTGCCACTCAATCTATGTCATATAGACGGGGCAGGACTTCTCATTATCAGTTGATGAGTGATTTTGTGAGTTATGCTTTATGAATTATGTTATCCCTTTTATTCATTACTTACTTATATGTCTTTAATTTAAACAGTCTCTAATGCATGGACGTACTCCGCATCGACTTGAGGTATTCAAGATGGGTCGATGTAAAAATTTACCTGACGGCACTGAGAGTTGGGTAGATGAGGAGAGCAGGAGACGATATGTAAGAAACTTTATTTCTATTTATTTTATGTGAATATGTTTTCATTACAATAGTTGTATAATTAATATTTTTTTCTCTACCTTTTGTTGTAGGAGGCTATGAGTGAAATGATTGCTCCGTCTGACATTGATGCCGAGAGCCAGACTCCCGAGGACGCCTTCATTTCAGTCATGGGAAAAGATCGACCTGGGCGTGTTCGCTGCGCAGGGAGTGGAGAGACGTTGAGGACATGGTATGGATCTACATCTGCAGGACCGTCTGCCTATTCAGAGCGAGAAAGGCAAATGCAAGAACAATTAAAAGTACAAGAAGACAAATTGAAAGCACAGGCAGATAAGATGAATGAAATGCAAGAACAGATTTCTCAATTGCAGAGTGTAGCCTCGAAGGTGGACGAGATGAGCGTACTCCTCTCCCAGATACAGGCGTCACAGGCACGTACCCAGCCTGTACCTGTACCTCCTCCAGTTCAGAGCGAGAGCGACACTGAGACAGATGAGGCGGCAGATGATTATTTAGATCATGATGTTCCTGTCTCTTGATTTCCCCCTTATTTTATTACACATTCATATTTTCTATTGTTCTGGATATTTGTATAACAATTTTTACACATTATATTATATGTGTGTGATTGAATGATCCAGCGAGCCTGGGTGGTGGCTCAATGATGTGTGATTGAATGATCCAGCGAGCCTGGGTGGTGGCTCAATGATATGTGATTGAATGATCCAGCGAGCCTGGGTGGTGGCTCAATGATAATATATGTAATTGAATGATTCAGGTGGTTCACATGTGAGTATAGAGTGTTGTATGTATTTAAATAATTTTTTTTTCTTTCTGATCATATGTCAGCGGCTCAATAGCCGCTGCCAAAAGAACATATATCCGCGGCTACAACATGCTGACAAAAATGGACATATGGCCGCTGCCCTAAGACCGCTGACAAAAATTATATGGCCGCGGCTGTAAGCCGCGGCCATAACATTTATTGGCCGCGGCTTCCAGCCGTTGCTGTATAATCTATTGCCGCGGTGGTCCCAACCGCTGCCAATAGTACTTTATGGCCGCGGCCGCAGTAGGCGCGGATAAATATTTATATGGCAGCGGCTACATGTAAAGCGCTGACATAAGTTATGTCCGCGGGGTTTTTGTCAGCGGCTTTGGCAGCGCCTGGAGAGGCGCGGACATAACAATATGTCAGCGTTTTCTGGACATTTGGCAGCGGCTCCAAACCGCTGACATATGCTCTTCTTTTTGTAGTGAATATTTTATTATCTTTTAAAGAAAGTAATAAATATATATGACTTGGATTGTCTTCCAATAAATTTTATTAGTTAAAAGTCTTTCTTATAATCTCTACTCTTTTAACTAATAGAATTATTTGAAGTATAATTCACATCATATTTATTATCCTCTCTAAAGATAATAATATTTCTCAATAGATTTTCTCCCCGTAAAGAGTTTATTAACCTATATTTTTGACTTCTCCATTAACACACTTGCATACGTACGAGTGTCTTTACCGTCGAGAAATGCTAGTTGTACGTTTGAACGTACAAAAAAGCCAAGCTGGAATCACCGGGGAGCATTTTATTGGGCCACATGGAAGTCTAGAACAAAGAACTAAAGTCTAGAATAAAGAGCTCCCATCAACAGGCTAGCACACATCACCTGCGCACGCGTCTTCCCGAGGCCCACTATCATGAAACCACCTGCCATCATTAAATTCACTACAGGACAAATATGATGATCGACTTATTGTCACCAGGAATCAACTTATTTATCACCAGGAGTGACCTATTTGTCACTAGAATCACCTATTTGTCACTGAATCACTTAAGATACGAAGTTAACTATTTGTCATCAGGAGTGACCTATTTGTCACTGGAATCTTTATATTTGTCACTGTAATCTTTGTATTTGTCACTAAAAGAAATGTATTTGTCACTGGAATGAACCTATTTGTCACTACAATTCGTAAGTCTATGTAAACTGGAATCTTTGTATTTGTCACTGGAATCTTTGTATTTGTCACTGAAAGGAATGTATTTGTCACTGGAATCTTTCTATTTGTCACTGAAAGGAATGTATTTGTCACTGGAATCATTCTATTTGTCACTAGAATCTTTCTATTTGTCACTGAAATGAATGTATTTGTCACTAAAATCTTTCTATTTGTCACTACAATTCGTAAGTCTATGTAAAGTAGAATTTTTCTATTTGTCACTACAATGAATGTATTTGTCACTGAAATCTTTCTATTTGTCACTACAATTCGTAAGTCTATGTAAAGTAGAATCTTTCTTTTTGTCACTAGAATCTATCTATTTGTCACTGAAAGGAATGTATTTTTCACTGAAATCTTTCTATTTGTCACTGGAATGAACCTATTTGTCACTACAATTCGTAAGTCTATGTAAATTGGAATCTTTGTATTTATCACTGTAATCTTTCTATTTGTCACTGAAATAAATGTATTTGTCAGTGGAATCTTTCTATTTGTCACTACAATTCTTAAGTCTATGTAAAGTGGAATCTTCCTATTTGTCACTGGAATCTTTTTATTTGTTACTACAATGAATGTATTTGTCACTGAAATCTTTCTATTTGTCACTACAATTCGTAAGTCTATGCAAAGTGGAATCTTTCTATTTGTCACTGGAATCTATCTATTTGTCACTACAATTCGTAAGTCTATGTAAAGTGGAATCTTTCTATTTGTCACTACAATGAATGTATTTGTCACTGAAATCTTTCTATTTGTCACTGGAATCAATCTATTTGTCACTGAATCAACCTATTTGTCACCAGAATTAATTTATTTGTCATTCTAATTCGTGACTCCATGTGAATCACTTAAGACATGAAATCAACTATTTGTCACCAAAATCAACTTATTTATCACTAGAAGAAATCTATTTGTCACTAGAATCAACATATTTATTATCAGAAGAAATCTATTTGTCACCGGAAGAAACCTACTTCGTGACTCCATGAGTAATTTTGATTTTCGGTGCAAAAAGTACATTTTGAATTAATTAAATATATATCTCACTGTGTTGTGCTGCTGACATGAGTACTTTCCACTGTACTGGGTGGTTTTCATGATGGCGAGCCTCGGGAAGACGCGCGCCCAGGCAGAGATGTGTGCTGGGCTGCTGACGTGAGCACTTTACACGCGACCTAATCAAATGCTCCTCAGTGATTCCAACGTGGCATTTTTGCACATTCATACGTGCATAAAGCATTTCTCCTTTACCGTCATATGTCCAGTTTGAGTCTCAATTCGGTTCCATTGGTTACCTTTCTCCCCCCCCCCCACCCCCTCTTTCGCGACCGCGGCTAGCGCGGTGCAAGACAGTGATGCACGGGCCATCAACGTGGCACCTTGTGTCAAAGCGGCGTCCCCCCTTTCCCAGATAGCGGTTTCTCCATGGGAGAGAAAAGGGAGATAGAGAGAGAGAGAGAGAGAGGAAGCCGATGAAATTGACGGAAACAGTGTGCGGCTCCAAATGGGCGCGAAAGTTGCGCAGCCAGCTAAATTGCCACTTGGATCATGCCATATAAAAGTGGGTTAAATGGGAGTCAAGAACATGGGTTAGTAAACCATTTCCGTTCGTTCAAGGATGAGTGGCTCATAAATATTATTCTAAGTTCTATTTAGGGCTTCTTTAATAACCAAATAATTCACAACTAACTGATTTATAGATGGTATTTCTGGATTGCAAAATTTGAATTTGACAGATAAAATTCTAGATTTTATCACGAGAGAGATACTTTAATTCTCAAAATCTATCAACATTTATTGAAGATGAAATCTTAATAAACTATCTATATATCTTATCAAATCAACTCAAGAATTTTCAAAGTTAAAATGAGCTTAACAAATTTTGGTGTGATACATAATTGTCACACAATAGATATTTGAGTGCACTACAAGAAATAGAGATATATTAGTAATTGATAGTCATTGACAAAAGTAAAAAAATCATTGATAAAACAATATGTCAGCAATTACATGGCTATTGACAAAATTGTCGACAAAAACCTTGTCAACTTATGAAATGGTCGTGATTCCAACAGGCCTCCTGAGGATAGAAAAAAGGCAGAAAGGCAGGAGATGTATATATATAAGAAAGACCAATTAAACACACATGCCGCAGGGTATTAAGCAAAAAAGGAAGAGTGCCACATGGGTCACAAGAGGGAGGAGGGTAATAAAAAAAGGAAACGAGAGAAGATATCCCACAGTGATCGCCAAATTTTTAGATGTGTTTTCCGCTCCCTTTTTTAGGGTGGACGAAGAACTGTCCACAAAGAGGGTGGGTAGCGAAATGTGTGTGAAACGTGTGGTGTGTGGATGTGGAGTGTGAAAAGCATAAAATAAAGGAAAAGAAATGTGATCGCCAGGCACGCGAGGGTGCCGAAGGGAGATGCACGCGCGAGGGATGCGGGGGAAGGAAGTGATCGTGAAGAATACCTTTTTGGAGCGGGGAGATTGTGCGAGGATGATGTGGGTCATCTCTTCCTCTACGAGCACGGACGGCTGTGGTAGAGGACATTTCCTCGTTTGATTACCCTGACAAAATAGACAAAGAAAAAGAAGGGATTAGCCAAATAAGGCATGTAGTATCGAATCCCGAACGAATAAATGAAAGGAATAAAATGGGGAGGACTCACCCGGTGGTGGTTTTTAAACCCCTAAAATAGGTGTGTGTCTATGTGTGTGTATGCATGCATGCGTGTAAAAAGATTAAAGGAGGGCCACGTGGGGCCCGGAGGAGATGAAAATGTAAAGAGCCACATGGGGCCCAGAGGGAGTGGAAGTGCAAATAAAAACGAGAGGGAGAGGGGAGGGGGTGCTTCCCCAAATGGTGTATGGCGCTTCGGCGCTGCGGCGTTGCCAGTTGGATGGATGGAGGAAGAAGAGGAGGAAGATGCTCCAGTCTCGTTCTGCTCCGGTACACATGGAAGAAGGTGAGGACGGAGAGCGTCCGGTCGCCGGTCCGGCAGGGCTTCGTTGCTTCGTGGAACCCCCCCCCCCCCCCCCCCAACAAATGACCCTCGGGGTCAATTTATAGAGGTAAAAACTTGAATTACGTCGGGTAGAGCTGCCGCGACAAGAAATTGAATCGCGTCTGGGTGGGAGGTCGCGACTTGAATCGCGTCAGGCAAGGGTGCCGCAACAAGGATTGAAACACGTCTGGGTTGCAGGCTGCGACTCGGAAGGTCAATTTTGATAGGACATGCGCATGATGGTCGTCATGTCTCTGAATCGCGTCCTGTCAGGATGCCACGACAAGGAGAGGAATCGCGTCCGCCAGGGCGGCCATGACTTGGAACGCGGTGGCCATGGCCGACGCGATTACCTTAGAGGAAATTTGAGGCAATCAGGTCAGAAATGCGCTTGCCCACTGGAAATTATTGGGATTTGACCTTCTAAATCGCGTCACACTGACAAGACGCGATTACAGCATTTCTCATGATTATGGACCTGAGCGAGATGACTTTCTGGGCCACAGAATCACGTCCGGGCGGCGGGACGCGACTATACTGAATCGCGTCGGCACTACACGATGCGATAAGCCTTCCTAATTTATTTATGAAAATTTTGCCGAAAGGGAAATTAGAATCGCGTCTCCTATGGTGGACACGTTCATAAAAAGGACATTTTCCACAAATAATAAAAGAATTCATTGTCGCGTCATGCAGGGTCGACACGTTCAATAGTCGCGGCCGACTTCCCAGCAGCGATAAGGTCGCACCCCTGAAGGTCGTCGCGATAAGATCCTAAATCGCGTCCAGAGCACTAGACGCGTTTAGAAAGAGGCAGTTGCCATACCCGACGCAATGAGACATTTAAGCTTATAATACCTGAGGGGTTCCGAAAATGAAGGGGAAGTACCGGGGAAGAATGGGGGTGATCCAGAATGATGGGGAAAACACTCATTCAAGACAAAATGAAGACCATTTGTGGCATTATGGTGCAATAGGAAATTTTCCCTCGGTGAAGCCGAATTCGCGTGTCTACATCCGTCGATGGGGGAGGCCGCTGTGGCGCCTTCTGTGGAGTTTTTTGGCGATTTGGCTTTCTAGAGACTCGTGCGGCACGGGAACCACGCGAGGATGGCATCTGGAGACTGGGCATGCCGGCAACGAGGAGGTTTTGACGTTCTTCAACTTCTTTCAACCAGTAGGGAGACTTCCTACCCTTTTATGGTGTTCTGGAAGGATTCAAATGGGATTTAAGGGGTGGTGCATGTGTGGGTGGTTTGGCTATCTTGAGTTTACCTCGTTTATAGTTTTAGTATGGTTTGCATGCAATTCTTGTGTTGGTTCTCCCATGGAAAAGGTGGGGTGCACCGACGCGTTCATGGCTTGAACGCGTCGCTCTGTATCGATGCATTTTGGTTTTGTCTGTTGTGCTATGGCGGTTGCTTGGACGCACCCGTTTGACCCGACGCATTCTTCTTGAATGCGATGGTGTGGTACGACGTGATTTGATGTTGATCGTGGTGTTGACCGGTTGGGCCTGAAGGCGACGTACCGGCCCGTCGTGACTCTGTCACGACATTGGACCCTGTCATGTTAAGGCTTCAAATGGTGTCCAGATAGGTAGTCGCGATTTGAAAGGCGATGCCTATGTTCGACGCATTTTAGCTTCCGAGCTGGGCAGTGAGGGTCCTGTATGGACCTAGCCTTGGTCTTTTATTGTCTTTTAAAGAGTACTTAAAGTGGTTAATGTTAGTAAAGCATGTGTAGGGTTAAGAGTTGTTATGTGATTAGTTAGTGAATCATGTGATTCATGATAAGTGTGTTATTATTGATTCCTATTGCCATAGAGGTCATGAGATGACCAATGATTGGCAAGGTTGTTAAGTGTTATAGTGGTTCATGTAGGTATCGGTGTAGGATGGCCTCAGGGTCACATGGTGACCGGTGTTAAGCTAATCCTAACACTTGTATACCGTGATTTATAGATAAAGGATTGTATAAGTATGTATGTCGTGGTTTGTGTGTTTGCCGAGTCTGGTGGTCCGGTGCTATTCCAGAATACCTCTTCAGTCGGGTACCCCAGGTTCCTAGGAGAGCCAGGCACATGTGGTGTGCTCGGGGCATGTTCCGATACGGCATGTACCTCTGAGGTCTGAGTCATCTTCCTGGGCACCCTCACTCCTGTGTTTGAGTTGTACGTCCGGCTGACATCATTGGTTTGGGGACAGACACCAGTAGACGTCACTGGTCCCCAGCTAGTCTTGTGTTTCCAATGCCTCACTTTAGGGAGCTCGGGCCGGAGTCCCTAAAGGTGCCAGCCTTGGACCTGCTGATGTGGTCTACAGGTGTGGTGTTGGTTAGGCTCCACTGTTCTTTGACTTGTGCTTGTGGAGCGGTAGTTGGACCTTCCATCCGTGACTGCGATTCTCTCACACATGCACACACTGAACATGAATTTTTGACATGAGACCCTACTAAAATTACTCTACAATATATCTTGTAATTAAGTGCAATCAATCATGTAATTTCCCTATTTTATTGAATGAACTTGTCTTCATTATATTCGCTTGATTGGAACACTATTATCGCGTCCCTCTGCCTTTGAGCACTCAAGGTATGATGGACAACATTTCTATTCACACTTCTATCTTGACTTGGACGACCTCTCCATTGGGAATACTCCTGACTGGACTAGGAACTCCTTGTCGAGGCCTCCGTAAGACTCCTTGACTTTGACGGACGTCCATTTCCGACGAGTGGGTTGTACCATCAATACCTATTTTTCCCTTAGGGATCAGCATGATCCAACGGCCGTAGATTGTTCTTTCTTATCTTGAGATCACGCCGGACCTCTGGCCTGTGTTCCTAACATGGCTATTGAGCAGTTGTGACTTCTATCAAACTGTCGACACACGATTGTATGTGTGTTGTGCAACTATTACTATCCCCTGTTTAACGATTTATGAATGTAACCCTCGATCTCATCTACTATCCTATTTCTCTCATATGTTCACATTCTCTCTATACTCTCATCTATTCATCAATTATTCTCATCTATTTTTGGTACTCTATTTGATTGTCTATGATAACAAACATAACCATGCCATACAACATTATAAAGGGCCCGATCTGGTCCTGGGAGGTGCGCCCGAAAGGCTATAACTCGTGGGGTTCAATGATCGGGGTGTACGACATAACACCCAAGTGCCATACTATCAAGATTTAATCGAAGACAATCAATCACTATACTATGTTCTCTCGGTTGACAAGAAGTTCGACCAAACGTGCTATCTCGATTAGTTCACTTTTGTGTAAACGTTACATGCTATCTTGTTATATGGCCAATCCGTTATCATGTTAGTTGTGTTATTTTCATGTGAAAGTACTATTGTTCTCTTGCTATCATACGACATTACTCTCTTGACTATACTTGATCGTTCTTTATAGTTATCCTGCTTGACAAGACATTAATCACATAAAGCATGTCTATTTTACACGAGATGTTAAGTCTTACTAGGAGAATATCGCTCATCTTGCGCTACTTATTTCATGTGTTTTATGTGAGTCTGATGGGGACTACCACACGAACGAGGAAGGGGATGAGCAAGTGCAGGAGTGACCCTATATTACGAGAACCAAAGCTTTTTAGTAGTTAGTTAGTTGAATAGTTGGTTTATAATTGTTTTTATTTGAATAAAGTACTCTGGGCCCATAGTTTTGGCTCTAAAATTGGAGAATGTAATAGAATCAGTGGAATTATCAATAAAGGTGGTTCATTTGACATTATTTTAAAAGGTGCAATGGTTTGATGTCTATTTCTCTCTCTGTAGTATTTATCTAACTATTTATCGCTCTAATATTCCACGTTAGGACGTTACATTGATTGCCAAAGAAACATCTTGCAGGAAGTTGATCCTTGCCTTCGAGAGAAATGAACTTAAAAGAAAATGAAAGAAAACTCCAAACAAATGAAAATGTATGTTGATCAATTACTTTTCTTCGCTTGTGGATGCGGAGGTTGCCTTCTTCGCAAAAAGCCAGGACAAAGTTCCTGTAGGCGACAGGTTGCTTTAACTGGGAGACAACTTGCATGGAGGCAACCCAGCAAGATGCTGGGGAGATTAAGTATCGTGGGTAAGTCCATAATATTTGGCGGGAAAGGTCGTGATGGGTGATGTGGTATTTAAACCGAGTTGTCTCCGTGGACACACGTTTTCTGAAAATGCTATCATGACACTTTACCGCCATTCTATGACGTGACGTTTTATTGCCCTCCTTTGTGTTCTAGGCCATTCCTCGCTCTCTTTCTCGCTCTTCCTCTGCACTTTAAAGAATGTGATCTATTACTTAAAGTATGTTGCATTATGACTTAAAGAACCTGTAATAAATGTATAAAGTATTGTTCATGGTTGTTTAAAGTATGCTTTATTGTCACGTAAAGAGTGTCTAGTTGTAAAGGATAAGTTTTTAATGTTCATGGTCGTATATAAGAGTTAAAGTGTGCTTTATTGTCGCTTAAAGAGTAAGTTTGGTGGTTAAGATAAGTTTTTAGTATGATAAAGATCTTTTTTTTAATGGTTAAAATATTGTCCGTTATCACAAAAAAATGGTATATATGACTTAAAGTGTGCTGCATTGTTAGTTAAAGAGTAAGTCTGATCGTTAAAAAAAATTTGTTCTACTTTTTTTTACAAGTTAAAGTATTGTTCACTGTTGTTTAAAGACTAACTATATAAGACTTAAAAAGTGCTTCATTGTCACTTAAAGAGTAAGTTTGGTGTTTAAATGTATGTCCTTCGTGTTTTATAGAACTTCTTTTCACTGGTAAACATATTGTTCATTATCAGAAATAAATGGGATATAAGACTTAAAGTGTGTTGCATTCTCACTTAAAGAACATTTTTTTACTAGTTAAAGTTGTAGTTTCAAGAATCAGTATATATGACAATAAATGTGTTAAAGAACTTTTTCTTATTGGTTAAGGTATTGTTTACATTGTTTACTGTCATTTAATGAATAACAATATAACTCTTAAAATTTGCTTCATTGTCACTTAAAGTGTGCAGTTGTCTTTAACTAGAGAGATGATGTGCATGGAGGCAACCCTGCATCTTTCTTAAATAGGGAGACTAAGCGTTGTGGATTTGGCAGGAAAGGTCGTAATGTGTGATGTGACGTTTGAACCGGATTGTCTCAAAGGGCGCACATTTTTCAAAAATGCTATCATGACACTTTACCGTCATTATGCGATGTGATGTTTTATTGCCCTCCTTCCTTCGCGTTCCAAGCCATTCCTCTCTCTCTTTCTCACTCTTCCTCTACACTTTAAAGAATGTGGTCTAATACTTAAAGTGTGTTGCATTGTGACTTAAGGAACCTATAACAAATGTATAAAGTATTGTTCATGGTCGTTTAAAGTATGCTTTATTGTCACTTAAAGAGTGTCTAGTTGTAAAAGATAAGTTTTAATGTTCATGGTATATAAGAGTTAAAGTGTGCTTTATTGTCACTTGAGTAAGTTTGGTGGTTTAGTTGTATGAGTAAGATCTTTTTTTTGGTTAAGTAATTTGTTGTAGAAAATTGTATATTTGACTTAAAGTGTGTTGCATTTTAGTTTAAGTCTGGTGGTTAAAGTATGTTCTACTTTTTTTGACTAGTTAAAGTATGGTTCACTGTTGTTTAAAGACTAACTATATAAGACTTAAAAAGTGCTTCATTGTTAGTTAAAGAGTAAGTTTGGTGTTTAAACATAAGTCCTTCGTGTTTTACGGAGCTTCTTTTCACTAGTAAAAATATTGTTCATTATCAGAAATAAATGGGATATAAGACTTGAAGTGTGCTGCATTCTCACTTAAAGAACATTTTTTACTAGTTAAAGTTGTCGTTTCAAGAATCAGTATATATGATAATATAATGTGTTAAAGAACTTTTTCTTATTGGGTAAGGTATTGTTTACTATCGTTTAAAGAATAACAATATACCTCTTAATGTTTGCTTCATCGTCACTTTAAGTGTGCAACTGTCTTTAACTGGGGAGACGACATGCATGGAGGCAACCCTGCATCTTTCTTTAACTGGGGAGACTAAGCATTGTTGATTTGGTGGGAAATGTCGTGTTGGGTGATGGGATGTTTGAACCAAGTGAACCAACCAGGCAGTTCAAGCGTGGCGAACGAACTGTTGGTGCTTGCGCATGTTTTGAAAAAATGCTATCATTACACTTAACCACATTCTACAACATTTTATTGCGCTGTCTCCTTCCTTCCCATTCCACGCCATTCCTCGCTCTCTCCTTCCTTCCCGTTCTAGGCCATTCCTCGCTCTCTTTCTCGCTCATCCTCCACACATTACAATGTCGGCCTCTTCTTCTTCTACTGATACTGATTTTACTATTAAGAGAATTGCCAAGGAAGCATGCTAGGCAAATAACTCTACACCTACCATACATGCATCAACTTGCCAATCCCCACATACCAAAACCATAATCGGAAGCTTACCCAAAGAATGGTATAACACAACGTGTGGAAGGTCGCACCACTTGACCACCATGGAACACAAATCCACCTCAACACCTGAAGAGGCTGGTACACAACGTACCACAACAGAAAGCTACCCCACGAAGGGTACAGGTACCTACTACCATGAGGTACCACCAAGGAATCACAATTACAACTGTGCCAACACCAGGGCACACTCCAATGGGTAAAACCTCAACCAGCGAGTCACTACACACAGGCCACAACCAGTGGCAAAGCAGGAGTCAGAAAGGAACAACGCCACCACACGGGAACGGACTACTAGTTCATGATGTCAGTATCCAACCCGGACAACACAGTACAAGAACCACCTCTCAACCTCGCAGTCACGGACGGAAGGTCCAACTGCCGCTCCACAAGCACAAGCCAAAGAACAGTGGAGCCTAACCAACACCACACCTGCAGACCACAGCAGCAGGTTCAAGCCTGGCACCTTTAGGGACTCCAGCCCGAGCTCCCCAAAGTGAGGTACTGGAAACATAGGACTAGCTGAGGACCAGTGACGTCTACTGGTGTCCGTCCCCCAACCACAAGTGCACTACAAGTGACTGTACACCCACAAACACATGTCGCTGCCCACAACCGTCTTTCCCTCAGCTGGACGTACAACTCAAACACAGGAGTGAGGGTGCCCAGGAAGACGACTCAGACCTCAGTGGTACACACTGTACCGGGACACGCCCCGAGCACAACACACGTGCCTGGCACTCCTAGGAACCTAGGGTACCCGACTGAAGAGGTATTCCGGAAAAGGCGCTGGACCACCAGACTCGGCAAACACACAAACCACGACATACATACTTATACAATCCTTTATCCATAAATCATGGTATACGAGTGTTAGGATTAGCTTAACACCGGTCACCTTGTGACCCTCAAGCCATCCTACACCGATACTTACATGAACCACTATAACACTTAACAACCTTGCCTATCATTGGTCATCTCATGACCTCAATGGCAATACAAATCCATAATAACACACTTATCATTAATCACATAATTCACTAACTAATCACATAACAACTCTTAACCCTACACATGCTTTACTAACATTAACCACTTTAAGTACTCTTTAAAGACAGTAAAAGACCAAGGCTAGGTCCATACAGGACCCTCACTGCCCAGACACACAACTCACCCCTCGGAAGCTAAAACTCGTCGAACACAGGCATCACCTTTCATATCGCTACGACCTGTCTGAATGCCATTCAAAGCCTTAACGTGATAGGGTCCAATGTCGTGACACCGACACGTCGCCTTCAGGCCCAACTGGTCAACACCATGGTCAACATCAAATCACATCGGACCACACCGTCGCATTCAAGAATAGTGCATCGGGTCAAACGGGCACGTCCAAGTAACCGCCATAGCACAACAGACAAAACCGAAACGCATCGATACAGAGCGACGCGTTCAAGCCATGAATGTGTCGGTGCACCCCGTCGCGTTTCACACGCGACCGTGAGTTTAGGACACAGGCTGTAAGGCCCTCAATTTTGTTGCATTATTGTATTACATGTAAATAATTCATGTTGTGTATGTACGTATGTAAATATCTACGTAAGTACTAGTTAGTATACTATTGCATGCATGTGTATAAATTAGATGTAAATAATGTTAGAAGGATATGATGGTAGTGTGTACGTAATAGTATACATATGACATATATAGGTATAAGATGTACATGGTTTCTGCATGTTTTAGAGTTCTGGCCGAAGGCCAGATTGGCGTCAATATCAACAGACGTCGATGTGGTGTCGGCGTCAACCATATGGACGCCAACACTAACCCCAGCGTCCAGCGATGTGGATGCCAACTTCTCTGACCTGCATGCGTTGCAGAGCCCAGAATTCTGGGAGCAAGCTAGCTCACCCATTGGGGAGCTATCTCCAACGGTCTGAAAGCCCTCTTGTCCGACCTGCATGAGAGGAGAGCTCCTCTCCTCTATATACAAACCCCTGTTTCAACCCTCAGCCCTCTCTTGGCTCTTTGCAAATAGAAGAAGACAAACCCTAGTTTCTGTGAGAAGGACCTGTCTTTGCAAGCCTAGATCCGGAAATTTGGAGCTTCATCCGGCCATCTACAACGACTGGGAGATAGCTGGAGCATCAGGGAAGGCTTCCCCGACCTCTCCTTGGTGTCTACATTAGTCAAGAACCCGGAGGAAGGTGTCATTGGAGGCTTCTTGGGACTGCCCAAAGAGAGCTTCACCGCCATTTTAGATCCCCTTGTAGTATTTTCAGAGGCAAGTAACCCTCACCCTCCGTCCATGTAGATGTCAAGTAGGGTTTTATAATTTTTATGTATTTTTCCTCGCGTCCTAGATCCCCCTTTCACCTTTGCATTTGAAGTTCGGTCTGTGTTTCTGCACAGACAGGAACTTGGCGTCAATGCCCTTGACGCTGAGATCCCTGGTGTGCGTCCAGCGATCTTGTTGTCCACTCCTGGAACGGCCAGAGACCGCCGCCAAGTTCGTCTGGACAGAACAGTGAACTGTTCTGCCCTTCTATATGATTAATTTCGACGTGTTTTGCGATGAGGATATAATGTAATTCTTATATGCTATGTATACTAGCTAATGTGATGAATGGGAGAATGAATGTACATTTATTTTGTGGGTGGTTGAGTTTATTCGTCTATCTAATGTGTATGCGAAAAGAATGGCAATGTGTATTCACCATGATTCTAATGATCCGTGGCAAAGTTTTGTTGCCCAAATTTGTTAGACCATGTATGCATGATCCTATCTGTGCTCTGAGTTTCTGACATTTTTCCCCTGCTTGTATGGTTATTGAAATTTCTGTTTTGGGAAAATAGAAATCATGCGTAGGTCATGTTAAATTTCCAGTAAATTACGTGTTGCTCGGTAAATTCGGGAATAAATTCTTTGACCCTGTGCATGCTAGGGTGCAGCCAGTGAGCTGTTAAAATTTGTGATTATGTTCAACTCCATGTTAATTTGCATTATGAATAATAATGTGAAATTGATGTTAAATTTTCTGTAACTTCATTTTGAGTCAGAAAAATCTGAAAAGTTTCATGTGAAATCATAAACCCGAGATCAGCATGTGGTTAAATTTTCAAGTCGTTTGGAGAACTGTATAGTGAAATATGAATTTTTTCATGCAAGAAATGTGAAAAAGAATGCATGCTAATGTGGGAATAATGTGACATGCGGGTGTGATCTGATTTGTGTAAAATTCTGAACATGTAGTCTCTGTTAACTGTAGAATCATGTTAGGGAAAAACAGAGCCCTTGTGTGAGTGAGAAAAAGAATGAGAGCCAAGTGACATGTGTAAAGATATGTGTTAAAAATCGGTAAATGTGTAAATTGTGCCAAGTGTGACATTGCTTCCATAGAGGGCAGTGGAACCGTATCAGGGAAAAGTCCCCCTGAGAAGGTTCAATGTGTTGTGATCCTAAGGGCATTAGGATGAAATCCTGGAGGTAGACAAGTACCACTGGTTAGGGTGGAGACTTGTTCTCCCGGTCTGCGCAGTCCAAGAGTCGTCACTGTATTGCCTAGGTGACGTCTATGTGTATGTGATGTGATGTGTCTTTCTCTGGTGGTTTGGACTATGTGTCACGGCACTAAATGTGAAAGTGGAAATGTGTATGTGTTTATGTGTAAAGAAATATGAATGTGAAAAATGTGTAAATGTGCATGTGTAAAGTGTATACTATGTGATTAAGAAGTTGTGTAAAAAAAAAAAATGTGAAATCAAAATGTGAAGTTGTGAATTTGTGATCCATGTGAAGTAATTTGAAATCATGTTAAAACAGCAAACTAAATGTACTTATAATCATGCTTTACATGTGCAAATTGCCTAGAATCCATGTTAGAAATGAATCTTAGTGATGTGTAGGTAATTTCATGCTTGTTTGCCTTCATGTCGTGACTTAAATTGATTAAGTAGCTCTCATGTGTTGGGTTATGCTTTCTAGTCCATGTAAAACCAGCAAGCTTAAAGTATGTGAAATGGTTATGTGCATGTATACGAATGAGTAGTAACCATGTTAGCAATGTGTTCTTTCATGTATGTAAGCAAGTCATGCTAGATTGCTCTCATGTTGTAGTTTAAATGAAGGTAGAACTCTCATGTGTAGGAATGATTAGAGAGCATGTAATAGGAGATTTTGATTTAGAAAATCTGAAAGCATGAATCATGTGTTTAATAAGTAGAATCACCATGATAGGTTGTGAATTTCAATGACAAGCATGCTACAGGTGAAGGATCGAAGTAAATGTGTGGAAAAGATCTAGAAGGGGGGGGATGAATAGATCTTAGCCACTTTTGCGGAAGCTTAAGCAATTTGAAAACTATTTAGAATCAGAGGCAATGTTATGAGTGAAAAACTACAGATCTGATTAGATTTGAGTGAGTTGAAAAATTTAGATGTGAAGCAAGTTGATTGAGTGAATTAAATACGGATCCTATGCAAGCATCTAGCGAATGAATCAATCAAACCACAGAAGACAAATGCACAAGGATTTTTAGGTGGTTCGGAAATCACCCATGTGATTCCTACATCCACCCCTCACAACCCGTGAGGCTTCACTAACACAACTGGGCTACACACCCAAAGGAGTATGACAACTCCAATACTTCAGAGCATACAACTCACACAACCTCTAGAGAAAGACTACTCTAGAAACACAGAGCAAGACTGCTCAAACCAACCCTGAGCTTACAACTCAGACTGAGCTCGACGGCTCACAACACCCTGAGCACAATGCTCACACTGAAACTGCTAGACACCAACTTAAGACTAAGATCCTCTAGCAATAGATCTAGTCGAAGTTTGAGAACTCTAAAGAGAGTTATGCAGAAGTACTTGCATAATCCCAAAAGATATCTCAGAAGAACAGAAGAGAAATTAAGTTGAATTGAAAGTCTTCGTTCTTCAGTGTACTCCCTTGTAGAGGCTTGAATTGGGAAGAAGCATGTGAAGCTTGAAGTCCAAGTCGATGCTCTGCAATCTGAGAAGTTGGATCTTCCTCGAATTCTTCACCAATGAAGTCTTCTACAGGATCTGCCTCCTTGGAATGCTTCAGAGGAATCTTCAGGACTCAAATTCCAATTCCCACACCTTGAATTGGTGGGAATTGGTCTTCTAGAAGCAATTGGAGAGCAGAGGAAGGAGACACGAGCTCTTCTGGCCGCCAGGAGCTTCTTGGAGGCTCTGAGAGAGTTTGGTCCGTTGTCTCTTGTGAAGGCAGGCCAAAAAGAACCTTTTATACCCTTAGGATTCCAAAGATACCCTTTTGGGGTACAAGGGCACGCTTTCCTAGACAGATTCTGATCGCCCTAGGAGGACACGTGGCAGCCATCAACTTTTAGGATGAAAAGTTTCCGTAGTGTGTCGACCTGCCCTGGTGGTAGTGTCGACACACTGTCCCAGATATGAGAAAGGCTGTTCTGGAAAGAGATCCCGTGTCGACCTGCTCTTGAGTGTGTCGACCTGCTGTCCCAATTTCTCAAACTGGCTGTTCTGGGAACTGGGTCTAGTGTCGACCTGCTCTATGAGTGTGTCGACCTGCTGTCCCAATTTCTCAAACTGGCTGTTCTGGGAACTGGGTCTAGTGTCGACCTGCTCTATGAGTGTGTCGACCTGGGTAGGCTTGATTTCTGAAAAACTGCCACTCGTGTCGACACACTCTTGACATGTGTCGACACAGTCTCAACATTCTTATTCATTTTGTCTTTAAATCTGTGTTGTTGTGTCGACACCATTGATGAGTGTGTCGACACATCTTCTGCATAAAAATGTTTGTACCTGAAAAATAAACACATATATCATTAGTTAAATGATTTATCATGACTATAAATGATAAATGTGATTTGAAAAATGCTTTTTGAATATGAACCTCAGGTATGATGTTTTTGACATGTTTCAATTAAATTGCTTTAAGAACACCTCTTGTCATCATCAAAATAGGAGGGAAATGATATGAATTTGCATTCAACCCAACAATCTCCCCCTTTTTGATGATGGCAACATTAAATCCATATTTCAATGTGGTTTTGATGAAGTGTGATTTTAAGCAATTTTTGATTGTTTAAGTTTTTGTTTTCCTTTTTGTTTATACTTGTCAATGATCTTTTTAAGTTTTGTGCACACAAGTCAAACAATTTAACAAGTATTCAAACACAAAGACAAAATTTTGCATTGAAGCCAAACAACCATTTCATTTCATTCAAAAGACAACCATTTCATTTCATTCAAAAGATCATTACATCAAGATATGACATTCAATTCATTCATTCTTCTCCCCCTTTGACATTATCAAAAAAATGTACATTAGGTAGAAGATGGAGGAGGAGGAGGAATTGGAGCTAGAAGAATCTCAATGTCTGACAATCGTTTGTCCATTGACTTCATGCTTGACTTAATGTTTTCATGGATAGTTGTCAGCCTAGTGTGAAGATAATGCTCCATTCTATCAGAATGCTCTATCAAGGTGCTCTGAGTTCTTTTCAAGTCATTTGAAACAGCTTGAGAGCTTGATGAAGATCCATCTAACCAACCAGGCCTTGAAATAATCTTCACTTCCTTGTGCAAGGATGAGATCTCTTTACCAATGTTTTCATTGAAGTTTTTCATGCTTTCCAAATCATCAGCTAGATGAGCAAGCTGAGAAAGAGTCTCTGTAGTGTTGAAGACATCTGATTGGGAATTTGCCAAAATTCCCTGAAGTACAACTTCTAGCTTTTGTTGGTGCTCTTTCAGCTCAATATAGGAATCTCCCAGAGTGCCTATAAGTCTGTTAAATCTCTGAGCTGCATAATCTGAAGCTGCCTTCTGCTCAATAAATTTGGCTGACACTGTGTTCTCTAGTCTTTGAACTCTCAATTCAAATTGATCTGACATTGATTGAATAGAGGAGTTCAATGTATCAAATTTGGCATTGAGGAAAGAGAACAATTCTGGTGGAATTGAGGACCCACCAGAAGAAGTGGAAGATTGGAATGTAGAGGGGAATTGTGGAGGTTCAAAAGTATGTGGCAAGAAAGAGGAAGGATCATCCTGAGGTGGAATAGGGGTTTCAAGCTGAATGCCACCTTCAGGAGTAATATGAGGCTGGTCCTCATCCATTAGAGGCTGATCTTCTGGCAAGTGAACTTGTGCTTCTTGAACTTGAGGCTGGCCCTCATGAGATGGAGGCTGATCCTCCTGAGTTTGGTCTTCTTGAGCTGGAGGCTGGTCCTCTTGTGCTTGGGGCTGATCCCCTTGAGCCTGAGGCTGGTCCTCCTGAGCTTGAGGGGCCTCAACCACTATTGGCCCTCTTCTAATTTGATTTCCTTCCAATCTAAATCCCATAAATTTCTGGATATTCTTAAATGTGTAGATGTTGGATTTGGGAATGGATTGAGATTTCTCATTCTCCAAGGGCACACCAAAGTGCTGAAATACTGAGGTGAGATGTGCCCCATAAGGAAGAGATCTCTTGAGGTCTGTCCTTGTAGTTTCAGCTATGATTTGATAGAGAATCACATGGAGGTTGACCTTGATGTCTTTCACCATGCAATAGAGGATGAATCGCTGAATGTCTGTCAATCTATCTCTTCCACCACCTTGAGGGGTAATTATGGTGGTCAAAATGTGGTGGATGACCCTTAACACAGGTGGAAAAGTGTTTGCATTGAACCTGGTTACATAGGTCTGCTTGGGATCAGTTGCATCTGCAGGAAGGCCTGTCAGGATGGAGTAGGCTTCATGTAAGTCAAATTCAAACTCATGGTAGTCTGCCCCTTCATCTGGTACTTTGAAAATGGAGGCAGCTACTGCAGTTGGCATGTCTATGGCTATTCCCTTGACTTTGGATTCATACCCTTCTTCTGTGCAGGTGAGGTTCTTGTAGAACTCTCTAACCAATCTTGGATAGCAGACTTGAAATTCAGAAATAAAAGGTATCCAGGATTGAAAAGAAAAGTAGGTTTGAATTTCAGGAAGGGAGTCTGCTAGTTGGATGTCTGAAAGGTCTAGAATCCTTGGCTTCAAAATCAATTTGGCTGCACTGACGGATTCTGAGGGGATATCCTCTTGAGACTCAGAAGAAGAAGAGGAAGATGATTCCTCAGGATGGTCAGAGGAATCTCCCGAAATGTCTGGTCTAGGGTTTGAAACATTACCACCTCTGTCTGAAGTGGAAGTCCTGCCACGCTTGGAAGCTCTCAGAGGTGCAGAAGAAGAGGCAGGATCGTTTCTCCTTTTGATCTTCTTTCCATCTGTTCAACTGGAACCTGTGGCGGAACCGGCCTTGAAGAGGCTGCTGATCTTGCGCCACGGCGGGGACCCAACTTGCGGACCATGGTGCAAGAGGAGTGGAATTAGGAGAGGAAATGGAAGAATGGAGAGGTGATGAAGGATTGATGCGATTTAGAGAGAATTTGGAGGAATTCTTGCCGGAAAGGAGTGGAAATGGGGCCGTCGGGTCGACCTGATGCCCAAAAAAGGGATGCAGTGGTACACTGCCCCGCAGGAACAACAAGGGTTTAAGGTGAACCCGAAAGGTTTGAAAAGGGTCTGGCAAGAAGGCAGTGTCGACACATGAGGAAGGGTGTGTCGACCTGACTGGGGTTGTGTGTCGACACGAGAGAGAATTGTGTCGACCTGACTGGGGTTGTGTGTCGACACGAGAGAGAATTGTGTCGACACAGCCTTGAAAGAAATTTGAATTTTTGAGAGGAAATTTTTGAGAAATTTGGGGACATCTTTATAATGATAAATAATGAGAGGAATTATCATTTCAAGGATTTTTAAGAGGCCTAAAAATTCATTTGTTGTATTTTGCAAAAATTCATCACAGTTCAAGTGTTTCACACAATTTCCAACAGGATATTAGCATTCCAAGACTTGAATCAACAAAATGATAAATTGAGGGATATAATGTATCTAACAATCAACCAAAAGCTACCATGTTTCTCAATTTTCAAGAATTAAAGATATCATCTAGACTAAATACAGTTGTGTTGAAAGTAAAACACAAACTTAAAGAACAACTTGATGAAGGAGGAAGATGATTCTTTCTAAACAAATCTCCAATAATTTTCATATTTTTGTTCTTTTAACAAACTATCAAATGATATAAATCTCTTTCACTCAAGTACTAGTGCTTTTTACACACCATAGTCCCTGGATACTTAAGATTTAGTCATTGTCAAGTCTCAAAGGGGTAAATGATGACCTTTGACATGAAAATATACGTTTTGTAGACGCCAATATTTCCAGTTACTCAGTCATCATCAAAAAGCATAGCACATAATTGCTTAAATTTGAAGTTATTTTGAATTTGGATCCCCTTTGAACAGAGTTAGCAATAATGCCTCATGACATACATAGCACTTCATTCATTGTGAAGGTGTGCAGTTTCTCAGCACAAATGCCATTGCTCTGTTGGATTTTACAATATTTTGGAGAGTTTGTGAGATAGAATTCAAATACATCCAGTCATCAGTTGCAAACAAGGAAATGTTTTAAGTTCAAGACACAAATTTTCATTTAGTTTAGGAAGAGATCTGAATTTCTGTGGATTGAGAGACATAGTTGTAAGGTGAAAAAAAATATAATATATCACTCAAGGTTCATTTTGTGATTCTAGACTTTAGAATGAGGACATCATGCAAGGAATTGATGAAATGCAAGAAGGGTTTTGAAATTTGCAAAAAGATGACTTGTGAATTTTCTAGCTCCCCCTGAGATGATGATTTCAACCATTTGTCATCAAAATAAGGATATTCAGTTTTGAAATCAGAAAGAAATTTTCTTCTTGGACAACAAAGACTCCCCCTCAACAATTGTATATCCATTTCTTGGTACTTGGCGGAGACACATACTCTCGCATAGTGAAAGTGTCCAGACAAGCATAACTTGTCCTTCTCCAAGTCACCATTTGATATACCAAGAGATTTCAATACAATAAAAGTTGAAGAATTCATTATCAAAAAGAAATGGAAGTTAAAACTGTGCAAGTTTTGAAATCAGAAAAGAAATTCTCTTTGAACAATAAAAGCTCCCCCTCAATTAGTGCACATTGA
Organism: Colocasia esculenta; assembly: GCA_014218235.1. Lineage (NCBI taxonomy): Eukaryota > Viridiplantae > Streptophyta > Magnoliopsida > Alismatales > Araceae > Colocasia > Colocasia esculenta. The sequence goes on along the minus strand of CM024753.1, from coordinate 55,170,001 downwards.
CTTCTTAGTACTTGGCGGAGATATGTTCTCACGCATAGTGAAAGTGTCCAGACAAGCATAACCTGTCCTTCTCCAAGTCACTATTTGATATACCAAGAAGTTTCAACACAATCAGAAGTGAGGAATTTATTGTAAAAAGGGAAATGGAATTGAAAATGAGAGAGATATGAGCAATGTAGCTTGAGGAAGCAAGGAGTTATGAAATGCAAAGAACTCCCCCTTAGACAATGCATAGCACTCAACCCAAACCTTAAGAGAGATCAAGAAGGTGGACATTTACAAAGACCAAGTTCTCTCCTTAATGATGAAAATCTGTTTTCAGGAAGGGGTTTGGTGAATATGTCTGCAATTTGTTTTTCAGTTTCAATAAAATGGAGTTCAAAAGATTTCTTTGCAACCTCATCTCTCAAGAAATGATGTCTAATTTCAATGTGTTTTGTTCTGGAGTGCTGAATGGGGTTTTTAGACAAATTTATGGCACTAGTGTTATCACATAGGATGGGTACACACCCTAAGTCTTGGTTGTAATCAAGAAGTTGATGTTTCACCCAGAGAATCTGAGTTCCACATCTACCTGCTGCAACATATTCAGCTTCTGCAGTTGACAGAGCAACTGAATGTTGCTTCTTAGAAGCCCAAGAAATAAGGCACCCACCTAGAAATACACACAAGCCACTTGTGCTTTTTCTATCTAACTTACACCCAGCATAATCAGCATCACAGTAGGCAAACAATTCTAACTTGCAACCAGCAGGATACCAAACTCCTAAGTCACATGTTCCAACAAGATATTTAAAAATTCTTTTCACAGCAAGCATATGACTTTCTTTAGGATTAGATTGGAATCTAGCACATAAGCATACACAAAACTGAATGTCAGGTCTAGAAGTAGTAAGGTAGAGCAGAGAGCCAATCATACCTCTGTAGGTCTTTGGATCTACTGACTTACCAGATGGGTCTTCTTCTAGCTTAGCATTTATTGCAATGGGTGTGCTTGAATGTTTAAGATTCTGATAGTCAAACCTTTTCAGTAGCTCCTTGACATATTTGGTTTGACTGATGAAGATTCCTTCATTGGTTTGGTTAACCTGCAATCCCAAAAAGAATGTTAAATCTCCCATCAAGCTCATTTCAAATTCATTCTTCATTTGATTTGAAAATTCAGTGCAAAGGCCTTTATTGGTGGAGCCAAAAATTATGTCATCAACATAAATTTGGACCACAATTATTTGATTTTTTACTGTTTTTGTGAACAATGTTTGATCAACATTACCTCTAGAATATCCTTTTTCAAGTAAAAAGGAACTCAAACGATCATACCAAGCTCTTGGAGCTTGTTTAAGACCATAGAGTGCCTTATTAAGCTTGAAAACATGGTTAGGATATTTTTCATTTTCATATCCAGGAGGTTGTTCAACAAAAACATTTTCCTTTATATATCCATTTAGAAATGCACTTTTGACATCCATTTGATAAACCTTAAATTTCATGGAGGATGCAAAAGCAAGGAAAATTCTCACAGCTTCTAGTCTAGCTACAGGGGCATAAGATTCTTCAAAGTCAATTCCAAATTCTTGGTTATACCCCTTTGCAACTAGCCTAGCTTTGTTTCTAATTACCTGACCAGATTCATTTAATTTATTTCTGAAAACCCATCTAGTACCAATCACTGCTTGGTCACTAGGTCTAGGTACTAATTCCCATACTTGATTTCTTTCGAATTGATGAAGCTCATCATGCATAGCATCAATCCAATCAGAACTGGATAAGGCTTCATCAATTGACTTGGGTTCAATTTGGGAAATTAGAGCTAGTGAGTCTTCTTCAATGTTTTGCAAAAAGGATGATCTGGTCCTAACTCTATCATTTAGGTTGCCAACTACACTGTCTAATGGGTGGTCTCTTAGAAAACGAGGTTCAGAAATTACCTGTTGAGAAGTGCCCACTTCTGGAGCAATATTACCTGAACCACTTGAAGATGGTGAGATGTTGTTCAGGTTCTCTTCAATGTTGTTAATCTCCTCAACGGTTGGTGAAGAATCCACAATGAGGTCATCCTCTTCATTGTCTTGTTTTTCCCTGCAAGATTTAGAATCATTAGTGGAAAAGGAATTTTCATCAAAGATAACATGTGGTGATTCTTCAACAGTTTTGGTTTTCAATATGTACACTTTGAAAGCCCTTGACACTTCTGAATAGCCAAGGAAGATAGCTTCCTGACTCTTAGCATCAAACTTGTCAAGGTTTTCTTTGTTGTTATTGTGTACAAAGCACTTGCACCCAAAAGTTTTGAAGTAAGCAACAGTTGGCTTTTTATTTTTCAACAATTCATAGGGGGTTTTTCTGATCTTTGGTCTGACCAAAGCTCTGTTTAGGATGTGATTGGCTGTGTTAACAGCTTCAGCCCAGAAGGATTTGGGCAAATAACTTCCTAAGAGCATGGATCTAGCCATTTCCACAAGAGTTCTATTCTTTCTTTCTACAACTCCATTTTGTTCTGGAGTTCTAGGTGAAGAGAACTTGTGAAAGATTTGAAATTCAGCACATAGATCAGAAAAGGATGTGTTATCAAATTCACCCCCATGATCAGTTAAAATGTTTTTGATTTTATATGGATAAGTTGTTAAGATAGTGGTACAGAAATTCCTGAATTCAAGGCAAGTATCACTTTTGTGGGATAGAAAAATAACCCAAGTAAATCTAGTAAAATCATCAATGATTACAAATCCATATCTCTTGCCACTTAAGCTTAGAACTCTTGTTGGCCCAAAAAGGTCCATGTGAAGAAGTTCTAGTGGCCTAGAAGTAAGTACCTCATTGAAGGTTTTAAAAGATTTTCTTGTTTGTTTTCCTTTAGCACAGATCCCACAAAGTTGATTTTCAACTTTAGAGAGTGATTCAGGAAGACCTTTAACCAAATTCAATCTTAATAACTTATCCATTGTTCTGAAACTTGCATGGCCAAGTCTTTTGTGCCAAGTCCATGCAATTTCATCTTTATTTGCAACAAAACAAAGATTTTCAGAAAAGTTTTTATTAAGGTTGATCATGTAGACATTGTTTTCTCTTTTTCCACAGAATTTGATTTTGTCAGTTGATGAATCAATTATTTTGCAAAAATCAGATTCAAACACAACCTTGTGACCTTTGTCACAAAGTTGGCTAATACTGAGCAAATTATAATCAAGTCCATCAACTAACAAAACATTATCTACTGAGTTTGAAGAAGTTTGACCAACCTTACCAGATCCAATGATCTTTCCTTTATTTTTACCTCCAAAGGTGACTGACCCTCCCTCCTTTTCAATTAGACAGGAAAATTTGGCTCTATCTCCAGTCATGTGTCGTGAACACCCACTATCAAGAAACCAAACATTGGTGTTGGGTGCACGACCTTCCTGCACAAAGATCAATGGAGAGAAGATTTTGGTACCCAAACAGAGTTGGGACCATCAGTATGATTTAGCACAGATATCAAATCCTTTCTCACCCAAATTTGAGTTGTTTTAGATTTTTGTTTTGTTACTTTGGTGTTTTCAGCCTTCTTCTGTTTGTTCTTTCTTTTAGGAATGAAAGCACCAAGATCTTTGTTTTTGGTTGGAGGGGAGTTTTTCATTTGAAAAATTGAGTTCAGAGGAGGAGGTGGAATCCATGGATTGTGTTGGTACATCCAGAAATTTGGATAAGAATTTTGAGGATAATACCAACAGGGATTTTCATACCATTGGTTCCAAGGATTAGTCCAATCTTCTTGAAGTGTTTTCTTGGAGGTCCAAGGTTTTTCATGGATTATTTCTTTTCCCTTTTTCTTGTTTTTCAGATTTTTGTTTGAATTTTTGGTTGAGTTGTTTATGGTTTTTGGTGTTGAGCAGGTCGACCTCTCCTGTACAGGTGTCGACACAACTGCCACAGAAGTCTTCTTCTTGTGGACTGGTGTCGACCTGTCAGGGGACTGTGTCGACCTGATAGTCTTCTTTTGTTTTTGGGTTTTTGATTTGTTTTGAGTTTTGTTTAGGGTTTTGTTTGCTGTTTGTTGAATTTCAGTGTTTTCCAGATTAGGACCCTTGACAAAATTAATTAGTGGTGCTTTTCCCTTTTTCTCACCAGATTTGTCTTTTTGGGGTTTCTTCTTGTTGAATCCTAATCCATGAGATGTGGTTGTCATGTTGGATCCTAGCAATGCCTCTAGGTTATCTTGGCCTTTTGTGAAGGTTTGGATAACCTCCTCCCTTTCCTTTAGCTGGTTTTTAAGAGCTTCAATTTCTTCAATTTTCTGTTGTTTTTCTTGTTTTTCAATTTCCAGCTTTTCATTTAAGTTTCTGAATTCTTGGGAGGCCTTTTGAGAGGCAAGTTTTAATTCATCAACAAGGTTCAGAAGATTTTCTTTTTCTTCAAGCAAATCTGTTACTTCAGATTCCAGTTCACAGATTCTATTGTTTGAAGATTGATTATGGTAGAGATTTTCAATTTTCTTTTTGATGTGTTTATTTTCTTTTCTCATTTCAGAATATCTTTCAACTAATTCTGCATACACATCCTGCCAATCTTCAACACTATAATCTTCAAAGGAAGTATTTACCTTTCCATCTGTGCTGTTGGCCATGAAGCAAACTTCCTCACTCTCTGAGCTTGAGGACTTCTTTTCTTCTTCTTCCTCACTTGTATCTTCATCAGACCAAGTGGCTACCATGGCCTTTGGCTTCTTATATTTTTGGAATCTCTTGTGCTTTTCCTTCTTATTCTCAGGACACTCTCCTTTCATGTGCCCTGGCTTGTTGCACCTGTAACAGATAACATTTTCATCAGGTTTATGATTCTTATTGAAATTGGAAGAGGAAGTGTTCTTCTTACCTGAGGGAAATTTCTTTTTCCCAGTCATTTTCCCTTTCCTATATTTCAAGAATTTCCTGAATTGTCTGGTCATGAGGGCAATCTCATCCTCATTCGACTCAGATTCTTCAGAACTTGTTTTATCCTGATTTTTATCTTTGTTGCTTGAAGAGGCTTTGAGTGCCATAGGCTTGGTCTTAATGATGTGCTCTTCATTTCTTTTTAAGTTTATTTCATATGTCATTAAAGATCCAATCAATTCATCCAAGGAAATCTTGGACAAATCTTTTGAATCTTCAATAACAGTGGCCTTGGTATGCCAAAGTGAAGAAAGTGAACGCAAAATCTTTCTTACCAAGTCTGCATCAGTATACTCCTTACCCAAAGCCTTGAGTCCATTGACTATCACCATGAATCTGGCAAACATTTCAGAAATAGATTCATTAGATTTCATCATAAAGAGTTCATATTCTGAAACTAAAATGTTTGCCTTGGTCTCCTTGACCTGAGATGTTCCCTCATAGAGTAGTTCGAGTTTATCCCACATCTCTTTGGCAGATTTGCACATAGAGATTCTCGAATACTCCTTGGGATGGACAGCACACTGAATCATGTTCATGGCACTATAATTCAGTGTAGCCTTCCTTATTTGTTCCCTTGTCCAGGTGTCTTCTTCTCCCTGGTTCTCATAGGGACCCACCTCTACAACTTTCCAGATCTCATAGTTTTGGGCCCTTAGAAACACTTGCATTCTATTCTTCCAATAAGAATAGTCCAAACCATTAAAGAATGGTGGCCTATTTATGGAATGGCCCTCAGCTATGAAACCCTTTGAGTCCATGACACTTAAGTAAATGCACAGAAAAGGAGTTAAACAAGCAAACAAACAAACAAGCAAACAATCAAACACTCAATACTCAGAAACAAAAACTGCTCAGTTCAAATCAGATCGATGTAAACCCGCTCTGATACCAATTGAAGGATCGAAGTAAATGTGTGGAAAAGATCTAGAAGGGGGGGGGATGAATAGATCTTAGCCACTTTTGCGGAAGCTTAAGCAATTTGAAAACTATTTAGAATCAGAGGCAATGTTATCAGTGAAAAACTACAGATCTGATTAGATTTGAGTGAGTTGAAAAATTTAGATGTGAAGCAAGTTGATTGAGTGAATTAAATACGGATCCTATGCAAGCATCTAGCGAATGAATCAATCAAACCACAGAAGACAAATGCACAAGGATTTTTAGGTGGTTCGGAAATCACCCATGTGATTCCTACATCCACCCCTCACAACCCGTGAGGCTTCACTAACACAACTGGGCTACACACCCAAAGGAGTATGACAACTCCAATACTTCAGAGCATACAACTCACACAACCTCTAGAGAAAGACTACTCTAGAAACACAGAGCAAGACTGCTCAAACCAACCCTGAGCTTACAACTCAGACTGAGCTCGACGGCTCACAACACCCTGAGCACAATGCTCACACTGAAACTGCTAGACACCAACTTAAGACTAAGATCCTCTAGCAATAGATCTAGTCGAAGTTTGAGAACTCTAAAGAGAGTTATGCAGAAGTACTTGCATAATCCCAAAAGATATCTCAGAAGAACAGAAGAGAAATTAAGTTGAATTGAAAGTCTTCGTTCTTCAGTGTACTCCCTTGTAGAGGCTTGAATTGGGAAGAAGCATGTGAAGCTTGAAGTCCAAGTCGATGCTCTGCAATCTGAGAAGTTGGATCTTCCTCGAATTCTTCACCAATGAAGTCTTCTACAGGATCTGCCTCCTTGGAATGCTTCAGAGGAATCTTCAGGACTCAAATTCCAATTCCCACACCTTGAATTGGTGGGAATTGGTCTTCTAGAAGCAATTGGAGAGCAGAGGAAGGAGACACGAGCTCTTCTGGCCGCCAGGAGCTTCTTGGAGGCTCTGAGAGAGTTTGGTCCGTTGTCTCTTGTGAAGGCAGGCCAAAAAGAACCTTTTATACCCTTAGGATTCCAAAGATACCCTTTTGGGGTACAAGGGCACGCTTTCCTAGACAGATTCTGATCGCCCTAGGAGGACACGTGGCAGCCATCAACTTTTAGGATGAAAAGTTTCCGTAGTGTGTCGACCTGCCCTGGTGGTAGTGTCGACACACTGTCCCAGATATGAGAAAGGCTGTTCTGGAAAGAGATCCCGTGTCGACCTGCTCTTGAGTGTGTCGACCTGCTGTCCCAATTTCTCAAACTGGCTGTTCTGGGAACTGGGTCTAGTGTCGACCTGCTCTATGAGTGTGTCGACCTGCTGTCCCAATTTCTCAAACTGGCTGTTCTGGGAACTGGGTCTAGTGTCGACCTGCTCTATGAGTGTGTCGACCTGGGTAGGCTTGATTTCTGAAAAACTGCCACTCGTGTCGACACACTCTTGACATGTGTCGACACAGTCTCAACATTCTTATTCATTTTGTCTTTAAATCTGTGTTGTTGTGTCGACACCATTGATGAGTGTGTCGACACATCTTCTGCATAAAAATGTTTGTACCTGAAAAATAAACACATATATCATTAGTTAAATGATTTATCATGACTATAAATGATAAATGTGATTTGAAAAATGCTTTTTGAATATGAACCTCAGGTATGATGTTTTTGACATGTTTCAATTAAATTGCTTTAAGAACACCTCTTGTCATCATCAAAATAGGAGGGAAATGATATGAATTTGCATTCAACCCAACAACAGGATGGTGTCTTGTAAATGTGTGTGTAAAACCTGCTATGATATGTGCATGTATGGTAGGTGTAGAGTTATTTGCTGATTCTTTTAAACTCATTACTTGCTTCGGTGTACAGGTGTAGTTGGTGAAGACACACTTGCGGTGGAGGCAGTGGAGACCGACTCCGAGCGTGTAGATTAGATCGTCGGTGTACCTTGTGATATTTGATTTCCTAGTATGTAATTGCAACATTGTAATAGCATTATTATGGAAAGAAAATGTTTAAGTGTGGACAATTATGTATTTGATTTTCAGCAATTTAATTATGTGGACTTTTAGTTCTTTAAATGTTATCGAATCATGTATGTTAAATGTGGATGATGAATGAAATGAAGACAGTGGTTCTTTTACTTCCGCTACTCTGTTCATATATTCACATGTATCTCAGCTGAATGTTATTGTTGGGTAAATGTCCCACTGTGATGACGCTCGCTATACAGACGTGGGTTGGTATAACCGTACCGATATAATGAGGGTCGTCACAGAGATTGGTATCAGAGCAACCGGTTGAGATTGCACATGAATATACATAAGTCATCATCTTCATTACATGCTAAGTCTACATAGGAATGTCCACATGTGAAGAATCGATTAATAATGAATGAAAAGTAGATAAGAAAATGGTTAGAAAACTTAGTAACCTAGCTAATGGTGGCTGAAATTTATTACAGCCATGGCTTCGAGAGGTAGGCGTGGCGGAGCGCCGGCCCGTGAGGACGAGCCGAGACGTGACGAGTGGGCGGAGCAGCAGGCCCCGACACCGCAAGGTCCTGTACTTCCCCCACCGCCGCCTGTGGATTATGGAGTATTCATGCAAGGTCTGGTGCAAGCCATGCAGACGCAGGCTCATACCCAGGCAGCACTCCAGGCACAGTTGGAGGCTCAGGTTAGACTAATAAAATGAATTATTATCTGTTTTATTTGATTGTGCGATATTATGTTGATTGTGTATTGCTTGCTGTGTACTGTAGCAGGCTCAGGTACCAGCTCAGGACCATGGTGGACCTTCTACCATGGAAAGATTCAAGAGGATGCTGCCACCCTCTTTTAAGGGGGAGAGCGACCCATTGTTGGCTGAAAGCTGGATGAGGGAGATAGAAAAGATCTTCCGAGCCATCAGGTGTGCAGATGAGGATAAGGTTACATTAGCCACCTACATGCTACATGTATGCTTTAGTTATATGCTTGTATGTTTTGTTAAGTTAGATTTGTTTAGATGATGCTTATGAGCGGTGTACTGCAGGAAAGAGCTGATGTATGGTGGGCTTCATTGTTGCGTACCCGGTTTGAGGACGGAGCTATCGATGTTGCTTGGGACGAGTTCGTGAGGCTCTTTCGGGCCAAGTTCGTCCCCGAGCATGTGCAAGATCGGATGGAGCAGGATTTCCTCTCTTTGGCTCAAGGCTCCATGACCGTGCTAGAATATGAGGCAAGATTTTCCGAACTCTCTAAATATGACCTCATATCGTGGCAGACGAGTGCAGGAAGACAAAGAAGTTCATGATGGGACTCAAGCCATCACTGCGGACGAGACTCGTGGCATTTGACCACCGCACTTTGGACGAGGCCCTCAGCGCTGCTTGTAGGCAGGAGGGAGAGATGGAGCAATATCTTGAACATAAGAAGGCTTCGCAGAACAGACCTGCAGCTACGTTCCAGTGTCAGGACAAGAAGAAAGCGGTGTACCCGACACAGCAGCGATCAGTGGCAGTCGGCAGTTCTCAGGTACCCTCTGTACGTTCCCCTGGTGTGAAGAAAGAGTGTCCCCACTGTGAGAAGACACATGGTGGTACCGAATGTTGGATGATTACGGGCAAGTGCTTGAAGTGCGGAAGCAGCGACCACAAGATCAAGGATTGCCCAAGACTTCAGCAGGGAGTCCAGCGCGGAGCGCCAGCCCCACAGCAGTAGCGGCAGCGGCGCCAGCTAGGAAGACCAGGAAGGCCTCGAGCCCCAGCTCGAGTGTTTGCTTTAGCGCCAAGGACGCCGAGCAGGCGGAGCATGTCACCGAAGGTACGGTTTTACTTCTAGGTGTGCACGCTCGGGTTTTGTTTGATATGGGTGCTACTCACTCGTTCATTTTCGAGCGGTTCGCTAGGCAGTTAGCCCTAGAGTCAGGCATAGAGTCTGAGGATTTAGAGGTCCCTTTGTCTGTACACACCCCTGCGGGTACGGTATCGACTAGGAAGTGCATTCCGTCATTACCTGTATGTATTGAGGATAGAATCCTAGATGTGTGTTTCTTCTTGCTAAAGATGAAGGACTATGATGCTATTCTTGGTCTGGATTGGCTAGAGGAGCACTATGCGTTAGTGGATTGTCGTCGGAAGAGGATTGTTTTCCGCATTCCTGGTGAGGACGAGTTCTCTCATCCCTTGCCAAGGAACTTGGCGGGAAAGTTAGTCATCTCTGCCATGAAGGCGATGCGCATGGTAAACAAGGGTTGTGACGCTTTTCTTGCCAGCGTGGTGTTAGTGCCAGAGGCGGATGAGTCACCTACTCTTGCAGAGATTGAGGTAGTACAGGATTTTCCAGACGTCTTTCCTGATGATTTGTCTGGTTTTCCACCGGATAGAGAGATAGAGTTTACCATAGAGTTGCTTCCGGGCACCTCTCCTATCTCGAAGGCTCCATATTGGATGGCACCTGCGGAGTTAGCCGAGTTGAGGAGGCAGTTGCAAGAGTTGCTTGATAAGGGATTTATTCGCCCGAGTGTTTCCCCTTGGGGCGCACCTATATTGTTCGTCAAGAAGAAAGACGGGTCACTTAGGTTATGCATTGATTATAGAAAGTTGAACCAAGTGACTGTGAAGAACAGGTATCCCTTACCTCGTATTGATGATTTGTTTGACTAGTTGCGAGATGCATCAGTCTTTTCTAAGATTGACTTGCGATCTGGTTTTCATCAATTGAGGATTCGGAATGAGGATGTGTCCAAGACGGCGTTTAGAACCCGTTATGGACATTATGAGTTTTTGGTCCTTCCTTTCGGATTGACCAATGCCCCTGCAGCGTTCATGGATCTCATGAACAGGGTTTAGGCCTTATCTAGATAGCTTTGTCGTAGTGTTTATTGATGATGTGCTGGTCTACTCTCCGGACGAGGCCACACACCGTCAGCATTTGAGGGTAGTGTTAGAGGTTCTTCGTGAGCACAAGCTGTACGCTAAGTTCAGCAAGTGCGATTTTTGGTTGCGCGAGGTTCATTTCCTCGGGCATGTTATCTCCGGTGCTGGTGTTGCAGTTGATCCAGCAAAGGTCCAGGCAGTTATGGATTGGGAGATTCCCAAGACCCCTTCGGAGATTCGTAGTTTTATTGGTTTAGCTGGTTACTATCGGCGATTTATTGAGGGATTTTCATCCATCGCCGCCCCTTTGACTCAGCTTACCAGAAAGGGAGTGAAGTTTGTTTGGTCCGAGAAGTGTGAGAGTAGTTTTAATTGTTGAAGACTAAGCTCACGACAGCCCCGGTGTTAGTCTTACCGAGCGGTGTAGAGGGTTTTGCTATCTACACGGATGCGTCTCGGATTGGTTTAGGCTGTGTGCTAATGCAGCAGGAAAGGGTAGTGGCTTATGCTTCTCGTCAGTTGAAGGAGCATGAGAAGAACTATCCGACTCATGACTTGGAGCTCGCAGCAGTGGTTCATGCACTAAAGATTGGAGGCACTATCTTTATGGTGTCAGATTTGAGGTGTTTACCGACCACAAGAGCTTGAAGTATCTTTTCTCCCAAAAGGAATTAAACCTGAGGCAGAGAAGATGGATTGAGTTCTTGAAGGACTATGACTTCGACCTTCAGTATCACCCTGGAAAGGCGAATGTTGTAGCAGATGCTCTGAGTAGAAAGAGTCCATCTCTCCAGCAGGATTGGAAGATGTTGGAAGATACGGCTTGCGCGTTGACTGAGTTAGAGCCATCGCTATGCCAGGCTTTTGTAGCTCAGTTATCTCTTAGGTCCTCGGTTTTGGATGAGGTGATCGAGCAACAGAAGGCCGACCCTAGACTCTTAGAGTTAGTGGGCAAGGCAAGCATTGCTCGTGATGAGGACGGTGTGATTAGATTTCAGCACCGTGTTTGTGTCCCTGATTTAGTAGATGTCCGTGAGCATGTGTTAGCGGAGGCTCATAGATCGCGATTCTCTATTCATCCGGGTAACACAAAGATGTACCAAGATTTGAAGAGATCCTTTTGGTGGTCCGGTATGAAGAGGGATGTAGCGGATTATGTATCCCGGTGTTTAGTATGCCAGCAAGTGAAGGCCGAGCGACAGCGACCATCCGGCCTTATGCAAAGGATGGACATCCCAGTGTGGAAGTGGGAAGCTGTCACTATGGACTTTGTTTCGGGTTTGCCCCGATCTAGAAGGGGCAATGACTCGATTTGGGTAGTTGTAGATAGATTCTCGAAGACTGCTCATTTCTTACCTATGAAGAAGAAGCAGTCAGTAGAGAGTTTAGCTAGATTGTATGTTAGTGGTATCATTAGATTGCATGGTGTGCCGAAGTCGATCATTTCGGATCGAGATCCGAGATTCACTTCGAGGTTGTGGAAGGGTCTTCAGGATGCTTTAGGTTCGGAGCTGAAGCTCAGTTCGGCGTTTCATCCCCAGACTGATGGACAGTCCGAAAGGACTATCCAGACGCTCGAGGATATGTTGAGAGCGTGTGTGCTGGATTGGAAGGATGATTGGGAGCGTCATTTACCTCTTGTGGAGTTCGCATACAACAACAGCTTTCATGCGAGTATTGGTATGGCTCCATTCGAGGCGTTGTATGGTAGGCCCTGCAGATCTCCTTTATGTTGGGAGGAGACTGGTGATAGGCAGTTGATCGGACCAGAGTTAGTTCAGGAAACTTCGGATAAGATCCAGCTGATCAGAAAGAGGCTTGTTGCGGCACAGGATAGGCAGAAGAGTTATGCCGACAACAGGAGAAAGGATTTGGAGTTCGAGGTTGGCGATCATGTCTTCTTGAAGATATCGCCTACTCGAGGAGTCGTCAGATTTGGCAGGCATAGTAAGTTGAGCCCTAGGTTCATTGGCCCATATGAGATTCTCAGACGTTTGGGCAGCATGGCGTATGAGCTAGCCTTACCCCCAGCGTTGGCTAGTGTTCATCCTGTTTTCCACGTTTTGATGCTCAGGAAGTATGTCCGAGATCCGTCTCATGTGATTAGTCATGAGCCAGTGGAGATTCAGCCAGATCTTTCGTATGTCGAGCAACTAGTAGCTATTCTTGACCGGAAGGTTCAGCATCTCCGGAACAAGAGTATTGCGTCGGTGAAAGTTCTATGGCGGAACTTCTCACGAGAGGAGGCTACTTGGGAGCTTGAGGATGCGATGAAGAAGAAGTATCCCCTTTTGTTTGAGTAGCTTCGTTCTAACTTCGAGGACGAAGTTTCTTTTAAGGGGAGAGGATGTAAGGCCCTCAATTTTGTTGCATTATTGTATTGCATGTAAATAATTCATGTTGTGTATGTACGTATGTAAATATCTACGTAAGTACTAGTTAGTATACTATTGCATGCATGTGTATAAATTAGATGTAAATAATGTACGAAGGATATGATGGTAGTGTGTACATAATAGTATACATATGACATATATAGGTATAAGATGTACATGGTTTCTGCATGTTTTAGAGTTCTGGCCGAAGGCCAGATTGGCGTCAATATCAACAGACGACGATGTGGTGTCGGCGTCAACCATATGGACGCCAACACTAACCCCAGCATCCAGCGATGTGGACGCCAACTTCTCTGACCTGCATGCATTGCAGAGCTCAGAATTCTGGGAGCAAGCTAGCTCACCCATTGGGGAGCTGTCTCCAATGGTCTGAAAGCCCTCTTGTCCGACCTGCGTGAGAGGAGAGCTCCTCTCCTCTATATACAAACCCCTGTTTCAACCCTCAGCCCTCTCTTGGCTCTTTGCAAAGAGAAGAAGACAAACCCTAGTTTCTGTGAGAAGGACTTGTCTTTGCAAGCCTAGATCCGGGAATTTGGAGCTTCATCCGGCCATCTACAACGACTGGGAGATAGCTGGAGCATCAGGGAAGGCTTCCCCGACCTCTCCTTGGTGTCTACATCAGTCAAGAACCCGGAGGAAGGTGTCATTGGAGGCTTCTTGGGACTGCCCAAGGAGAGCTTCACTGCCATTTTAGATCCCTTGTAGTATTTTTCAGGGGCAAGTAACCCTCACCCTCCGTCCATGTAGATGTCAAGTAGGGTTTTATAATTTTTATGTATGTTTCCTCGCGTCCTAGATCCCCCTTTCACCTTTGCATTTGGAGTTCGGTCTGTGTTTCTGCACAGACAGGAACTTGGCGTCAATGCCCTTGACCCCGAGATCCCTGGTGTGCGTCCAGCGATCTTGCTGTCCACTCCTGGAACGGCCAGAGACCGCCGCCAAGTTCGTCTGACAGAACAGTGAACTGTTCTGCCCTTCTATATGATTAATTTCGACGTGTTTTGTGATGAGGATATAATGTAATTCTTATATGCTATGTATACTAGCTAATGTGATGAATGGGAGAATGAATGTACATTTATTTTGTGGGTGGTTGAGTTTATTCGTCTATCTAATGTGTATGCGAAAAGAATGGCAATGTGTATTCGCCATGATTCTAATGATCCGTGGCAAAGTTTTGTTGCCCAAATTTGTTAGACCATGTATGCATGATCCTATCTGTGCTCTGAGTTTCTGACATTTTTCCCCTGCTTGTATGGTTATTGAAATTTCTGTTTTGGGAAATAGAAATCATGCGTAGGTCATGTTAAATTTCCAGTAAATATATTGCTCAGTAAATTGGGAATAAATTCTGTGACCCTGTGCATGCTAGGGTGCAGCCAGTGAGCTGTTAAAATTTGTGATTATGTTCAACTCCATGTTAATTTGCATTATGAATAATAATGTGAAATTGATGTTAAATTTTTTGTAACTTCATTTTGAGTCAGAAAAATCTGAAAATTTTCATGTGGAATCATAAACCCGAGATCAGCATGTGGTTAAATTTTCAAGTCGTTTGGACAACTGTATAGTGAAATATGAATTTTTCCAAGCAAGAAATGTGAAAAAGAATGCATGCTAATGTGGGAATAATGTGACATGTGTGTGTGATCTGATTTGTGTAAAATTCTGAACATGTAGTCCCTGTTAACTGTAGAATCATGTTAGGGAAAAACAGAGCCCTTGTGTGAGTGAGAAAAAGAATGAGAGCCAAGTGACATGTGTAAAGATATGTGTTAAAAATCGGTAAATGTGTAAATTGTGTCAAGTGTGACATTGCTTCCATAGAGGGCAGTGGAACTGTATCAGGGAAAAGTCCCCCTGAGAAGGTTCAATGTGTTGTGATCCTAAGAGCATTAGGATGAAATCCTGGAGGTGGACAAGTACCACTGGTTAGGGTGGAGACTTGTTCTCCCGGTCTGCGCAGTCCAAGAGTCGTCATTGTATTGCCTAGGTGACGTCTATATGTATGTGATGTGATGTGTCCTTCTCTGGTGGTTTGGACCATGTGTCACGGCACTAAATGTGAAAGTGGAAATGTGTATGTGTTCATGTGTAAAGAAATGTGAATGTGAAAATTGTGTAAATGTGCATGTGTAAAGTGTATACTATGTGATTAAGAAGTTGTGTAAAAAAAAAAAATGTGAAATCAAAATGTGAAGTTGTGAATTTGTGATCCATGTGAAGTAATTTGAAATCATGTTAAAATAGCAAACTAAATGTACTTATAATCATGCTTTACATGTGCAAATTGCCTAGAATCCATGTTAGAAATGAATCTTAGTGATGTGTAGGTAATTTCATGCTTGTTTGCCTTCATGTCGTGACTTAAATTGATTAAGTAGCTCTCATGTGTTGGGTTATGCTTTCTAGTCCATGTAAAACCTGCAAGCTTAAAGTATGTGAAATGGTTATGTGCATGTATACGAATGAGTAGTAACCATGTTAGCAATGTGTTCTTTCATGTATGTAAGCTAGTCATGCTAGATTGCTCTCATGTTGTAGTTTAAATGAAGGTAGAACTCTCATGTGTAGGAATGATTAGAGAGCATGTAATAGGAGATTTTGATTTAGAAAATCTGAAAGCATGAATCATTTGTTTAATAAGTAGAATCACCATGATAGGTTGTGAATTTCAATGATAAGCATGCTACAGGATGGTGTCTTGTAAATGTGTGTGTAAAACCTGCTATGATATGTGCATGTATGGTAGGTGTAGAGTTATTTGCTGAGTCTTTTAGACTCATTACTTGCTTCGGCGTACAGGTGTAGTTGGTGAAGACACACTTGCAGAGGAGGCAGTGGAGATCGACTCCGAGCGTGGAGATTAGATCGTCGGTGTACCTTGTGATATTTGATTTCCTAGTATGTAATTGCAACATTGTACTAGCATTATTATGGAAAGGAAATGTTTAAGTGTGGACAATTATGTATTTGATTTTCAGCAATTTAATTATATGGACTTTTAGTTCTTTAAATGTTATCGAATCATGTATGTTAAATGTGGATGATGAATGAAATGAAGACAGTGGTTCTTTTACTTCTGCTACTCTGTTCTTATATTCACGTGTATCTCAGCTGAATGTTATTGTTGGGTAAATGTCCCACTGTGAGGACGCTCGCTATACCGACGTGGGTTGGTATAACCGTACCGATATAATGAGGGTCGTCGCACAGGCTGAACCCACCTTTTCCATGAGAGAACCAACACAAGAATTGCATGCAAACCATACAAAAACTGTAAATGAGGTAAACTCAAGATAGCCAAACCACCCACACATGCACCACCCCTTAAATCCCATTTGAATCCTTCCAGAACACCATAAAAAGGGTAGGAAGTCTCCCTACCGGTTGGAAGAAGCTGAAGAACGTCAAAACCTCCTCGTCGCCGGCACGCCCATGCTCTGGACGCCTTCCTCACATGGTTCCCGCGCCGCACGAGCTGCCAAAAAGCCAAATCGCCAGAAAACTTCACAAAAGGTGCCATAGCAGCCTCCCCCATCGCCGGACAGAGCTTCTCTACTCTGTCTGGATGAAACACAGCTTTTTAAGTCACATTCAAAATTGTGTCATGGTCAGACGTCGCTTTTAACTCTTAAACGCGTCGACCATAACTGTCGCCATTCAGAACCCGGCGCACCGTCAAACTCGGTTCTGTGAATCGCAACGTAGAAAGCCGTCGCGTTTCAAAACGCGTCGACATGCCGCGTCGCGTTCTCAACCAGTGAACCTGTGGGCTAAATGGGCTATGAGCTAAGGCCCGTGACGCCCACACAACACGTGTAAGTCATGACTATGGCCCAATGACCACCTCTTGGTCATGAGCACCACTCCAATACCAACAAACACGGATCCGAAAAGATTGTGTCATCACTAAGATGGGCACGTAGAGTCTTCGCTTTCATCCTTCTGACGTCGCCATCCCCCTGGGTATCCCCAACACGGGTACCCACATGGTTCTAAACTGTAATTCTACCAAATTTCAGTTGCGGAGGATGCTCGGCAGTACCAATCCAATGGAAAGGTCAAACATTTTTGCGAGGTTGAATTGCTTTCTTTCCCAGGCATCTGAGTTAGCTTTTGAGACCACAGTGAAGCTGTGGGCTATGTTACGGTATGTGTAACTGAGGTCAGCCCATGTCGAGGTGACTTTGGCCTAGGCAAGAGCTGAGACGACAAAACCGAGGGAAGCCCTTCGAGGTGCACCGAGCTGACATGAGACGCATGTTTCAAGCTTTGGATTTGACCTGCAAAGCCTGCCGAGAGGCCTCGGAGAGCAAACACTCCGACGCTCTTGTCAGCCGCTAGCCGAGCAGAATGGCCTAGCCTATCGGGTGGAACAACATACTTGTGTCTATGGAGTGTCTACCTATTTTATAGGGTTAGGACATATGTGTGACCATTGGACGACCCCGCAAATCTCGCTGGGGGTCTCCGTAATTGTCGCCAAATCGTAGTTGTAACCGGCGTGCCAGATCGTCTAGATTGTGGTCTTAATGGCCGCATTTACCAGACGCACGTCCTCAGATGTTGCCCTAACAGCTGCTGCATCAGTAGTTAAATGAGCCACGCTCCTGGAATCCCGCGAACAAATTGGGCTCCAGTTCGGCCTCGTATGAGCCATTTAATCTGCCCCGGGCCGAGATGAAGAAGTCGGCCCAAGGTGTGTAATGAGGTCGATATATCCGATCTTAGACGTCGGCCTACACGACGACTTCGTCCACCCAAGACACAAAGGAACATCGGCTTATGCACTTTGAGAGGTCGGCTGAGCCGAAGATTCATCCGACCTGCTCGGAACTCCTCATATCATTGGACCCCCAGGTTTATGTTGAACTGCAAACGTGGGCCGAGGTGAAGCTGTTCAAAATTTCTTTATCGGAGACATGTGTCGTGCCACGTGTCGGTGCTAGCCCACGTGGCCCGCTCCACATCACATCACCACACTATCAGCACCGACCTACCATTTGTCACATCGTGACGCCATCAGCACCTATCTGCCCCGTGCCATACTGTCAGGTCACCTTGACTGTTGTCTGGTGACGACATCTGTCGTGTCGCCCCATTGAATCCAGCACGCCATCATGGCGCTCCTTACCAGTCGCGCCAGTCAAAATCCGAGGCAACGCTCGGTGGCCAATCTGGTTCTGCCATGTGTCAAGATTTGAACCGCTACTGCAGACGATGGATATCAACTGTTGGATCTAATTGGCCCCCCAACACTATAAATAGTGGGGTTTGCTGCCAAAAACCCACCCTTGCTTTCGCGCGCGAGCATTCTCCGATCGACCAACTGACGTGCCAACGATCTACGTCCCGACGTCTAAGCATCTACCATCCCTTGTCTTCCGCTTGCTTCCTTTAGAGGTAAGCGATGAGCTCATCCTCATCTAGTTCCATTTTGTCTTCTTCTTCCCACCCTCGCCTTCATGAGGGTTCCACTTCTGGAGGTTCTCCTTCTGAGAACTTCTCCGCTTCGGCATCATCTGCAATGGCCTCGCCTTCTCGTCCTTCTGAAATGAGGATGTTTCTTCCAGAAGCTTATCGGCCCGACATCCAGATGTCTGGTCCCCCCGAGGAGTCCTCCATTCTGAAGGTCAGTCCTAGGTCTTATGTTCCCAAGAAACCTTCTTCACACACCTCAGGATCTCTTCGGTAAGCTGACACAGTAGCCGACGCCCGGTGTGAGATCGATTCCGAGACCTTTCAATGGATGAAGACACATTCAGGTCTCAACTTTCCCGAGAAAAACACCATATACTCAAACAAACAACTCTGAGCTCACTATACCATGGAGGGCGTAGTTTGTATCTACTCTGAGGTCGTCCGAGCAGGCCTTCGGTTTCCACTCCATCTCTTTATCGCTCCTCTCCTTCTCAAGCTGGGAGCCACTCTATCGTAGCTGACCCCCAACTCTTGGAGATCGATTGTCGGCTTCCTGGCAGCTTGTGCCCTGGTCGAGGTCCTTCCGACCACATGCCTTTTCTTTCATTATTTCTCCGTAAAGGCCTTCGAAGACTGGCTATACTTTGCAGCTTGTTCAGGCCGAATGCCTTCCTCTATCCACAATTGGAAGAGGAACTTTGTGTTTGTTCACTCCCCGACCGGATGGCCCTTTTCGACCTCCTAGTCATTGGTGGACATCTAAGACAAATCCTTCCATCCCCCGACTCTTGTTGCATCTGAGCTCTCGTAGTTCGAGTCTCTACAGGTGGTGGAGCCTCTCAACCTATTCTAGCCTTTCGAGAAAATGTTCAAGCTAATTGCAGAGGCTGACCGACGTCCGATCTCCTTATCAACATTTACCTTTGGCCACCGTTAAGTTGCTTCTGAGAACTTACTATTTTCTTCTCTTGCAGCAATGGCTGACAAGGGCAAGTCGTCCACTCCGTCTGCCAGGGAGAAGGGCAGTCACTCCCTTTTCGAGCTGGCTGCACACGAGCTCATGACGAGGGGGAAGAAGAGTGTGAGCCGTGGCGCGAAGCGTGCTCGCCGAGCCGAGGCCAACGTTCCCGACATCGCCCCATCACCTTCGGCCCTCGAGAAATAGTCGCAGCTACGGAGAAGAGGGGGCCGACTAAGCATCCTCGGTCTACCGCGGGGTCGACAATGGCCGAGGTCACTGCCTCGGGCTCCTCTCAGCAACAGGCACTTTAGCGGTTGTGAGAGCTCAGTGCCACCGAGTGGGGGCGCCAGTCGCTCCCTGCCGGAGCCAAGGCCCACGCCTTGGCACAGAGGCCTTGCCCGATCATTGACGACTTCTACAGGTCAATGCAGAGTCAGATGGCTTCATTTGAGGTGCTTCTACACCAGGATGAGGCCTCCCATGCGTCCTCCAAGGTGCGATTGGCCGAGGTCGAGAAGAAGCTCGCTGCCGAGAAGGATCTTCAAGCAAAAGAGGCTGAGTGGGCAAGAAGGGCCGAGGGCAACGCCAACAAGCTCTTGAAATCCATTCAGGCCGAGAAGGAGGCCCACGAAGTCGATCTTCGGGCCCTCGAGGGGACCAAGGCCAGCATCCCTCAGATGTTAGCCGACGAGGGAAAGAGGGTCGTCGCCGAGTACCACGAGTCCAACGTGCTTAAGGCCTAGGTAGTCAAGCTCTTTCGAGAAGGGTATGACTTCTGCCTTGGGCACCTAAGGGAACGGCACCCGAGCATCGATCTCTCCAAGCTGGTGTTTGCCGATGAGGAGGATGAGGAGGAGGACGTTGATTGACCAGCTGACGTCATTCCATCCACCGACGTCTAAACTGTAGTCGGTGCTCTTGCTGTCGACGATCCTGCAGCAGACGAGGCTACCACTGCTGAGGCGGCCACTGCCGCCGAGCCTGAGGCAACAACCACCTAGTCTCCGGCAGTACTGTAAACGATCTCTGTGTGGGTCTTTTCACCTTTTCTTGGTCTCGTGCATCGCCGAGACCTATTTTCGCTCATCACTGCCTCAGCCAAAAAGTCGAGGCCTTTAATGCAAAGGAATTATTTCCCTTAAATTACAAACTTTCTTGCCAAACACAATGGTTATGTTCGGGTCGTCGGTGTCGTTTGAGAATGTAACCTTGCAAAAGTTTAGTTCTTAGGGTACCGAGACCAGGCATAATGTCGTCGCTATATTTTTCTGACGTGACCAACGCTACAATGGTTAGCCCGACATCTACGAATATTAGCCGATGCAAAACAATTGTAGGTCGAGTGCTGTAGTGACCTCGTTTTCTGTGTTGGGGCGACCTCATCAAGGTGGTCCCCGAGCATGTCGATTATCAAGGTCAAATCTAACCTCTATGACCACAAGAACTATAGACTACCAGGCCTTCTTGTGTTGTGTACGCCAATATTTGTCTGGCCCCTTTATGAGTGCCGAAGCGACCTCACATTGATACCATGTCGGGCGTCATCTTTTGGTTCCTAATGAGTGCCGAAGTGACCTCATCCTGTGAACTAACGTCTACATATCTTACGAGTGCTAAAGAGACCTCACCTTCATGTAACGTCAGACGCTATCTCTCGGTTCCTACTGAGTGCCGAAGCGACCTCGTCCAGGGAACTATGACGTCCACATATCCCACGAGTGTCGAAGCGACCTCGCATTCATGTCATGTCGGACGTCGTTTCTCAGTTCCTGATGAGTGCCAAAGTGACTCGTCCAGCGAACTACAACGCCCATGCATCTCACGAGTGCCAAAGTGACCTTACCTTCATGTGACATCGTACGTCGTCTCTTGGTTCCTGATGAGTGCCAAAGCAACCTCGTCCAGCGAACTACGACATCCACGTATCTCACGAGTGCCGAAGCGACCTCGCGTGTGGCTACTGAGGCTGTCAACAAATGATGATGCTATAAAGCGACTTGCCAATTTCCAATAGTTCCATCACAGTTAAATCGTGCAGATGCAATAGAAATTCCACTTTTACTGACACATCAAGAAAAAACAACGCAGGTGCTCAGCTTTCTATGTCTGCCGACCTGCACATCCTAAACATTTGGTCGCAAAAGGCTAACTCTGGATACGCGACTACTAGCATCCGTAAAATAGTGGCGACACCAAGTTGTCGGGTGATCGGCCACCTTGCCCCCCAGTGGGAGGCTCGAAATCTACTAAGGGACTCAGCATTAACTACATGACGACGCTCTGAGCGACTTGTCGTTGACCTTCCTATCGGTCCCCTAGAAATACTCGTCTACACGACCTCGTATGCTCTAGGATGCTCCTTTGTTGATAACGGACGACGCCTCAAGTGGTCCCCTATGCTTGCATTCACAGATTTCGAGATTAACTATGGGGTGAGTGGGGGAAAACCGTACTGACCATTAGTAGTGCTTTCCCACAGATGACGCCAAAGTTACGATATGTGTAACCGAGGTCGGTCCATGCCGAGGTGACTTTGGCCGAGGCAAGAGCTGAGATGACCAAACCGAGGGAAGCCCTGAAGAGTTATGCGGAAGTACACAATACGGTAATCTAGAAGGGGGGGGTTGAATAGATTACGGCAATTTTAAACTATTGATGGCTTCTTTTCGGTGCTACAGCGATCTTAATGAAATTTGATTCAAATTCAATTAAGTGTGAGACCGCTTGAGTTGATTTAAGAGAAAACAGGGAATCAAACGTGGTATGAACACCGTGCCTACCAATCATCTATCGCAAAACGCGAACAAACCACAGAACACGATGATTTAAGGTGGTTCGGAGTACACAACTCGTGTATCCTACATCCACCGTCCACACACACACGCAGAAACGACTGCTTATGAGCGAGTTCAACACTACAACTCAAACACACACACGTTGTCTGATGAAACACGATCAGAACAACCACAAATACGTGAATCAAGCACAAGGGATGCTCGAAACACAACCACACACACACACGATTGGATGGAAATTATGAAATGGAGAAGAATTGGGAATTAGGGAACAAATCCAGTTGGAATTCTTCTCGTGGATCGTCCAAACGCTCTTCAAACTTCGATTGGATGTAGATTGATCGATGTAGAAGGTTGAATTGATGACGATCCGGCTTCAGCTCCGCATAGATAGTGATTCCACGTCGATCTGGGCGGAAAGTTGAAGCAGAGCAGCAATTTGGGGCTTTTCCTCTTGGTCCCTTGGAGGCTCTTGGATGGGAGGCTGCTCTCTGCGAAATTGGCTCCAAAAGGATGCTTATATAGTGTTAGGTAAAGGTGGGGGTCGTGGAGGAAGGAAACACCCAAGTGGGGCCAGATTTGGAAACCCAAAATCTGAAGTTTCCGTCGGCTGTCGACAGGTGCACTTGCATCTGTCGACAGGCAGACTCAGGCTGAGAACTGGGTTTCAGGAAAATGAGTTTCTGAGTGTATCTGTCGACAGGCAGTTTCATCTGTCGACAGATGCACTCAGGAATAGAAAACCTGAGCTCTGTCCTGGGTTGTCTGTGTGTATCTGTCGACAGGTACATTGCATCTGTCGACAGATGCACTCAGAGATGCAAACCTGAGTTCTGTCTGAGAATGACTGTGTGAATCTGTCGACAGGCAGTTTGCATCTGTCGACAGATGCACCTCTTTGACAGATTTTTGTGCCTTTTGCTCATCTTTTCAATGCCTCTTCAAAGTTCCATCTTTCATGCTTGTACACCTACATGCAAATACATTGTTAGTGATGTACATTGTATGATTTAGCAATGTTTAACTCAATCACTTTCATGGTGTTTTTCATGTTAGTTAACACATCAATTTTGCATTAAATCAATGTTCAAGAATGTTAATGTGATCATCAAAAACATGATATATGGAAAACCCAACAATCTCCCCCTTTTTGATGATGACAAAAATATTCAATTGATGCATATATTGATGTTCTCCCCTTTTTGACAACATGTATATTGATGTTCTCCCCCTTTTTGACAACATGCAAAAAGTCAAGTCATGCACAGTTAGAGACAAAAGAACATGAACTGAGTTTTCATTGACTTATCATTGAAATTTCACAGTACATGCGATAATGATTACATGACTCTCAAGAAAGGGAAGTAACATGAACAAGCAAAAGACGACAAGACAAGTGAGACTAATTCCCATCTAAGACTCTTAGTGACCTCTAATGACCCTGAGACCCTCTATTCATCGTCATGTCCAGCAGGAGGAGGGTGACGGGATCCATCTCTCTCGGAGTAGAGGTGGTCAAGACGGGCATCTAAAGGGGGAAAGAGAGGGGGTTTGGAGAGGAGGAGGAGGGAACAAGAGAGGAGGGGTGAAAAAGGGTCGTGGGTGGCCTTAGAATGGACTTGGAGGGTTTTAAAAGGAAGGCCCCACAAAAGGAGGTGAACCGGCGCGAGGGTTTTCTGAAAAAATGGATCTGGGCCGTCGTCTGTCGACAGATACTGGCATCTGTCGACAGATAGCTCCTTTTTGGTGAAAACTTGATTTTTGTCAAAATTTTTCAAAGGGACAAGTGTTCATTTGTTGTTTTAAGGCAAAATGGGTGTATGTGCAAGACAAAAATCCATATCCATTAAGATGAAGACATGACACAAATCTAAAATGATTTTGAATTAAAAATGATAAGTTCTTTAATTAGATCATGAGGAACACATTTCACAAAAGCCAGTGAAAATTAAATAACTCTTTTGATTAAGGCCGTTGAAGACAAACATGCATTTAAATAGAGATGATAGTCAGATGACAATTGAATTAAATGCCCACAAAATGTCTTACCGAAGAAACACATTGGACTTGACAAAAAATTTCGGAGGCTTCACTCTATTTCTGGTATGATCTTGGAAGATTTAAGCAACGAAGATGGAAAAGAGTGGCAATGAGGAGCACTTTCACTTTTTCATGTGAAGGTAGACATTTGTGATGCCAATACCCCCAGTTACTCAATGTGAGTGTCCATCAAGCCATTGTATAGAGATAATGAAACAACCTTTTGACGCGAAGACCGACATTTGTGATGCCCATGTCCCCGGTTACTTAGTGATTTTCATCATTGCTCTACCTCCATCCCACAAATGAAAAACAAATTTGTTGATTAAACTGAAGAAATAGGTAGCTTTTCTCCTTTTTTTTTTTTTTTGCTTTTTGTCAAGTACATGAGATTTCTTTAGGCAAGTTGTAATGTGGAACATTAAATTCAAGAGTTTTCTGATTTTTCAAATCATTTTAGATTCATGTTTAACGACAAGGGAGTTATTCAAAGGAGATGTTTAAAAATCATTTGGTTTGCTCATTATGTTCAAAATGATCTAAAAAGACCTTAATCAGGTCATGCATCAAACAACATTTAGACTTGGTTCATGACTTTGACATGAAGTGGATATGAAGGGTTATATTGCACACAAACAGACCAAGGTTTACCTTTAAATCAAGTAAGGAACACTTTTCTTAAAAGTATGAAGAAGGATTTGAAAAGTAAGGAAGAATGTGTGTATCTGTCGACAGAAGAAGTCTGTCTGTCGACAGATGCACACAGACTGAGGAGTTGAGGTTTCTGTCAGAACAAGACTGATTGTATCTGTCGACAGATGGAATGTGTCTGTCGACAGATATGAACAGAGAGGATTTTTCTGGTTTCAGATTGATTGCACATTGAGTTCAAGGAAGTGAGAATTCAACAAGTAGATGTATGATGAGTTTCCTCAATAAAATACTCATCTATCCTTAACTCACTCCCCCATAGTGTGTGCACGTGTTGACACAACATCTAAGCAAGGATTCACACAAGCATTTGATACAAGGCAAACATGTTCATTTCAAGAATGTCATACACAAGCACATGGTCACAGAAAAAACATTGTTTAATGGAGTTAACATGATAAAATGTAAGGAAACTAAAAATCCTATGTGAAGTACAGGACCTTTATATGTAATGGGACTATGGATACTTGGCGGAGAATATTTCCTCACGCATGATGATAGTTTCCAAACAAGCCGAACTTGTTCTTCCACAGTTCACCATTTGATATACCACATAGTCATTCACACATAAAGAGCATGTACTCCAATATGGAGAGTTAGTTTCATTGCATTTTACACAAACCCAATTCTCTTCTTAAGGATGTGAATCTATCTTCAGACAAGGGTTTGGTGAAAATATCAGCCAATTGCTTTCTGTGGGAATGAAAATAAGTTCCAAGGTTTTATTGGCAACTTCATCTCTCAAGAAATGATGACGGATTTCTATGTGTTTAGTCCGAGAGTGTTGGACAGGGTTTTTTGAAAGGTTGATAGCACTTGTGTTGTCACATAGGATAGGTGTGCATCCAATTTGAACATTATAGTCAGCTAACTGACTTTTGATCCACAACACTTGAGCTGCACAACTTCCTGCAGCGACATATTCTGCCTCTGCAGTGGAGAGAGCAACCGAGTGTTGTTTCTTGGATGCCCACGAAACCATGCAACCGCCAAGGAATTGGCAAAATCCACTAGTGCTTTTTCTATCAATTTTACATCCAGCATAGTCAGCATCAGAATATGAAATCAAATCAAAGCTACTGCCTGCTGGGTACCAAAAACCCAAATTGCATGTGCCTGAGAGATATCGGAAAGATTCTCTTGACTGCAATTAAATGGCTTTCCTTTGGACTAGATTGATATCTAGCACAAAGGCAAACACTGAATTGAATATCCGGTCTACTTGCAGTAAGATAAAGGAGTGAGCCAATCATACCTCGGAAGTGCTTTGCATCTACCGGTTTACCTTTCTCATCATTTTCCAATTTGATGCTTGTGCTCATTGGGGTGGAGGCGGTTTAGCTTGCTCAAATTGAAATCGTTTGAGAAGCTCTTTGACATACTTTTCTTGATTTATGAAGAATCCGTCTTTATGTTGTTTCACCTGCAAACCAAGAAAGAATTGAAGCTCCCCCATTAGACTCATCTCAAATTCACTGTGCATGTGTTTAGAAAATTCTTCACACAGTGAAGGGTTAGTAGAACCAAATATTATATCGTCCACATAAACTTGAACAACAATTATGTGATTGCGAACCTTCTTAGTGAAGAGTGTTTGGTCTACTTTACCTCTTGAGTAGTTCTTGCTTACCAGAAAATTGCTTAGTCTATCATACCAAGCTCGAGGTGCCTGTTTCAAACCATAAAGAGCTTTGTGCAATTTATACACATGGTTAGGCATTTCAGAATTTTCAAAACCTGGTGGTTGAGAGACATAGACTTCTTCTTTGATATAGCCATTTAAGAAAGCAGTTTTAACATCCATTTGATAGAGTTTAAACTTATGGGAGCATGCATATGCCAATAAAATTCTGACTGCTTCTAACCTGGCTACAGGAGCAAAGGACTCTTCAAAGTCTACACCAAATTCTTGACTATATCCTTTGCTACGAGTCTTGCTTTATTTCTTATCACTTTTCCTTCTTCATTAAGTTTATTCCTAAACACCCATCTAGTTCCTATGATAGAGATTTCAGGGGTTTTAGGAACTAAACTCCATACATTGTTTCTTTGAAATTGACCAAGTTCCTCATGCATAGCATCAATCCATGAGTTGTCTTTTAAGGCTTCTTCAACATTTTTGGGTTCCACTTGAGAAACAAAAGCAAAAAGATCATGTTCAATTATTTTTCTTACTTGAGACCTCGTTTGAACAGAATCAGTTAAACTACCTATCACATCATCAAGTGGGTGATCTTTGGAATACCTCACATTTGTGATTGTTGAAGGGCCGGGAGTATCTTGTCCTTGAGGAATTTGATCTTGTGAATGTTGTTCTTCAGGAGGATCACTTTCTGGTGGATTCTCTTCAAGTGTTTCATCTTGTTTTCTGAATGCTATTTCATCATCTTCATAGTAGTCCCTGTGAAGATATCCACCTTTGGTCTTGGAATCTTCTTCAGATTTGTCTTTTGCTTTGATCTGAAGATCCTTAAGTGATGTTCCTTCATCCTCTTTTTCAGTCCTGTTAATATTCAAACAGTTAGATTTGGCATAAGTCTCATCAAAGATGACATGTGGAGTTTCTTCCACAGTGCGTGTTTTATTGTTAAACACCCTATATGCCCTAGAGTGTTCTGAGTAGCCTAGAAAAACACCTTGATCACTTTTGGCTTCAAATTTATCTAAATCAGATTTATCATTGTTGTGAATAAATACCTTTGAGCCAAAAACTCGGAAGTACCCAAGGTTGGGTTTTTTACCTTTCAATAACTGGTAGGGGGTTTTCTTTATCACAGGTCTTACCATGGCTCTGTTTAGAATGTAGCACGAAGTGTTCACTGCTTCTGTCCAAAACCTTTTGGAGAGTTGGCCTTCAACCAGAAGAGTGCGAGCCATTTCCACCAATGTTCTGTTTTTCCTCTCCACTACTCCATTTTGTTCTGGAGTCCTTGGGGAAGAGAACAGATGTTCAATTCCTTGGTGCCTGCAAAAATCAGAAAATGCATTGTTATCAAATTCTCCCCCGTGATCGGTGCGATTGAACATATTTTATTCACATTGCCATGCTCAATCTTGTTAAAGAATTCTTGGAAGATTGTGAGTGTTTCACTTTTGTGTGCCAAGAATTTGACCCATGTGAACCTAGAGAAATCATCTACAATGACAAAACCAAAACGTTTGCCATTGAGACTTAAAGTTCTAGTTGGTCCAAACAGGTCCATGTGCAACAGTTCAAATGGTTTAGATGTGCTTACCGGTGCTTTAGATTTGAAAGACTTCCGGGTTTGTTTTCCCTGTGCACATGCATCACAAAAACTTTCGTTGTTGCTAAAAGAGATGTCAGGAAGTCCACTTACCAATTTGAGCTTCATGATCTTGTGCAACACGTTGTAGCTCGCATGGCCAAGCCTACGATGCCACAAGGTCAATTCATCCTGTCTATTTGCAACAAGACACAAGTTGTCATTTTCTGGATCATCTAAATCAACTAAGTAAATGTTATTCACTCTTTTTCCAGAAAATTTTACACTTCCTGTTTCTTTATCAACAATTTGACATGAATTTGATTCAAAAATGACGTTGTGACCTCTATCACATAATTGACTTATGCTAAGCAAATTGTGATTAAGGCCATCAACCAACAGTACATTTTCAATTGAATTGGAGGAACACTTACCAACATTACCTGTGCCAATGATTTGGCCTTTGTTGTTACCTCCAAAATGACTTGTCCTCCGTCTTTCTCCACTAGGAAACAGAATTTACCTTTGTCGCCCGTCATGTGCCTCGAACAGCCGCTATCCAAGTACCATTTGTTTTGATGTTGGGCTGCTAGGCATTCCTGCATATGTGGATCAGACAAGAGGTTTTGGTACCCAAATTACTTTGGGTCCCAAAATTTCATTCATGCAACAAAGTAGATGTTTAGGAATCCAAACTTGTTTGACTTTTTGTTTCTTTGGATTATTCCAACATTGTTTTCATCATGACCAATCTTTTTACACACATTGCATGAAGGAATTTTCTTTTCAATTTTCTGTTGCTTGATAGACTGTTTATTCATTGAAACTGTTCTTGTCTGTCGACAGGCACCATTGTATCTGTCGACAGGTGGCTTTTTCTTTTGTTTGTTGGGAACATTTTGTTTGTGTAATATTGGCTTGGTCTGAGACTTTCTTGAATTATGCTTTGTGGGAGCATGCTTGCTTGTGCTTGGGCTAGAATCAATAAAGGAGGTGATCAATGATTCTCCTATTTTCTTTTGTTTGACTGGTTGATATCCTAACCCATGCTTGGTTACATGTATTTTGGTGCCCAAAACTGCATCTAGATTTTGCTTCCCTTTTACAAATTTCATTAGGTCCTCAGATTTTTCTTTCAATTCCTTTTCAGTTTGTTCCAACTTTTTCTTTGTTTCCAATTGTTCTTCTTGAAGGAATTCAATAGAATGGCTTAAACAGTCTTTTCTTTTTGTGTTTCTTGCAATTTCATTTTCAAGCAATCCATTTCTTCATTATGAGTTTTTCATCAATTTTCATCATTTCTAATTCTTTTGTTAAGAATGCAATTCGTTCATCATTGTTCTTATCATGCACAAGGGAGTTGCATTTCCTTTTTAATGCTCTATTCTCAGATCTATATTCACGAAATTTTCAAATAAAGTAGTGTATGCTTCCTCCCATTCACTTGCAGTGAAATCATCAAATGAGAAATTTACCTCGCTGGAGTCATCACTCCTGGCCATCAAGCATTTCACTTCTTCATCATCGGATGTTTCTTGTGCATCTTCATCTTCATCTTCATCACTCCAGGTGGCCAACATTGCTTTGGCCTTTTTAGAGGTGAATTTGTCTTTCTTCAGCTTCTTCTTGAGTTCCGGGCATTCTCCTCTCATATGCCCCTGTTTCTTGCATTCATAACAAACAATGTCAGATTTTTTGTTTGACTCATATTTCTGTGAAAAATTTTTCTTAGGAAAGGGTTTGGAATTACCTGTGTCTCTCCTCTTGAACTTCAAAAATTTCTTGAATTGTCTAGTGAGCATTGCCATTTCACCATCATCACTCTCACTAGATGTTTCTTGCTCATCACTATCTTGTTGAATAGATTTCTTGGAGCTTGTTGATGTTTTATTGGATGCTTTTAGAGCAATTGACTTCCTAGGATTTTCTTCTAATTCTTTTCTCTTGATGTTGATTTCATATGTCATTAGAGAGCCAATTAGTTCATCCAATTTCATTTTGGAAAGGTCTTTGGAATCCTCAATGACAGTGGCCTTAGTATTCCAAGATGAAGTAAGAGAACGAAGGATCTTTCTTACTAAGTCACTTTCAGAGTATTCCTTCTTAAGACCTTTTAGCCCGTTAACTATTAGCATGAATCTTGCAAACATGTCTGATACGGTTTCATCAGTTTTCATCTTGAACATTTCATATTCAGACACTAACATGCTAACTTTAGTTTCCCTTACCTCGGACGTACCTTCGTAAATGAGTTCAAGCTTGTCCCACATCTCTTTTGCTGTTGAGCATGTGGAGACTCTTGAGAACTCCTTTGGATGCACCGCACATTGCATCATGTTTAGTGCGCTCCAGTTGAGAGTTCCTTTAGCTATTTGGTCTTTCGTCCAGGTGTCTTCATCCTCGGGCAACACGTATGGTCCCTTGCTGACTATCTTCCACAGCTCGTAATTTTGAGCTCTCAAAAATACCTGCATACGGTTTTTCCAATAAGAATAGTCAGTGCCATCAAAATAGGGTGGCCTGGTTACTGAATGTCCCTCGGCCATATACCCTTTGCTAGAATCCATAAGATCGAAAATCTCCTGATCGCTAGATCAAATGACGAAAACAGTAAATCGGAGAAACCCGCTCTGATACCAATTGAAGAGTTATGCGGAAGTACACAATACGGTAATCTAGAGGGGGGGGGGGTTGAATAGATTACGGCAATTTTAAACTATTGATGGCTTCTTTTCGATGCTACAGCGATCTTAATGAAATTTGATTCAAATTCAATTAAGTGTGAGACCGCTTGAGTTGATTTAAGAGAAAACAGGGAATCAAACGTGCGTATGAACACCGTGCCTACCAATCATCTATCGCAAAACGCGAACAAACCACAGAACACGATGATTTAAGGTGGTTCGGAGTACACAACTCGTGTATCCTACATCCACCGTCCACACACACACGCAGAAACGACTGCTTATGAGCGAGTTCAACACTACAACTCAAACACACACACGTTGTCTGATGAAACACGATCAGAACAACCACAAATACGTGAATCAAGCACAAGGGATGCTCGAAACACAACCACACACACACACGATTGGATGGAAATTATGAAATGGAGAAGAATTGGGAATTAGGGAACAAATCCAGTTGGAATTCTTCTCGTGGATCGTCCAAACGCTCTTCAAACTTCGATTGGATGTAGATTGATCGATGTAGAAGGTTGAATTGATGACGATCCGGCTTCAGCTCCGCATAGATGGTGATTCCACGTCGATCTGGGCGGAAAGTTGAAGCAGAGCAGCAATTTGGGGCTTTTCCTCTTGGTCCCTTGGAGGCTCTTGGATGGGAGGCTGCTCTCTGCGAAATTGGCTCCAAAAGGATGCTTATATAGTGTTAGGTAAAGGTGGGGGTCGTGGAGGAAGGAAACACCCAAGTGGGGCCGGATTTGGAAACCCAAAATCTGAAGTTTCCGTCGGCTGTCGACAGGTGCACTTGCATCTGTCGACAGGCAGACTCAGGCTGAGAACTGGGTTTCAGGAAAATGAGTTTCTGAGTGTATCTGTCGACAGGCAGTTTTCATCTGTCGACAGATGCACTCAGGAATAGAAAACCTGAGCTCTGTCCTGGGTTGTCTGTGTGTATCTGTCGACAGGTACATTGCATCTGTCGACAGATGCACTCAGAGATGCAAACCTGAGTTCTGTCTGAGAATGACTGTGTGAATCTGTCGACAGGCAGTTTGCATCTGTCGACAGATGCACCTCTTTGACAGATTTTTGTGCCTTTTGCTCATCTTTTCAATGCCTCTTCAAAGTTCCATCTTTCATGCTTGTACACCTACATGCAAATACATTGTTAGTGATGTACATTGTATGATTTAGCAATGTTTAACTCAATCACTTTCATGGTGTTTTTCATGTTAGTTAACACATCAATTTTGCATTAAATCAATGTTCAAGAATGTTAATGTGATCATCAAAAACATGATATATGGAAAACCCAACAAGCCCTTCGAGGTGCACCAAGCTGACCTGAGACGCATGTCCCGAGCTCCGGATCTGACCTGCAAAGCCCGTCGAGAGGCCTCGGTGGGCAGACACTCTGACCCTCTTGTCAGTCGCTTGCTGAGCAAAATGACCTAGCTTATGGGGTGGAACAACATACCTATGTTTTTGAAGTGTCTGCCTCTTTTATAGAGTTAGGATATACGTGTGACAGTTAGACGGCCCCGCAAATCTCGCTGGGGGTCTCCGTGATTGTCGCTAGATCGTGGTTGTAACCGGCATGCCAGATCATCAAGATCGTGGTCTTAATGGCCGCAATTACCGGGCACATGATCCTCGGTCATTACCTAAATAGCTGCTGCACCGGTAGTTATATGAGCCACGCTCTAGGATTCTCGCGGACACGTTGAGCTCCAGGTCAACCTCATCTGAGCCGTTTAATCTGCCCCGGGCCGAGATGAAGAAGTCAGCCTGAGTTGTGTAATGAGGTCGGTATAGCCGATCTTAGACGTTGCCCTAAGCGAGAACTTCGTCCTACCCAAGCCACAAAGGAGCGTAGGCTTATGCACTTTGAGAGGTCAGTTGAGCTAAAGATTCATCAGACCTACTGGGAACTCCCCGTATCAGGCTGCGTTGCTATGCTCCTGCTTCTTCTTCCTCACGAGTGGAATGGTAGGGTCGATGTCTGTCCTTCCGTACTTGGACGACCTTTCTGTGATTAACACATTTAATTGGGCTCGTGCTATCTATGACCACCTTATGGATAGCATCGAATAGACGCACATCAATGTTAAGGAAGCTCTGGACAATGGCTCCTCCTTGAAGACCATTTATTTGCAGGGTTGTCTCCATGCTCTAGGTGTAAGTAACATTCTTTAGTGTGTTAAAGTATTACTTATTGTTAGTTAAAGTTTGCATATATAAGCCTTAAAGTGTGCATAATATTCACTTAAAGTATGTTCGTTAACAGAAAAAAAATGGGAGATGACTTAAAGTCTACTGCATTACCACTTAAAGAACTTGTATTTAATATTTAAAGTATTGTACACAGTAGTTCAAAGATGAGTATTTATGACTTAAAGTGAACTTCGTTTTACTGTTAGTTAAAGGATGCTTATATAAGCCTTAAAATGTGCATCCTTGTAACTTAAAAAGTTATTCTTTTGGTTAACTGTCTGTAGTATGTTAAAGAACTTGTATTTACTGGTTAAAGCATTGGTCACTGGACTTTAAGTGTTCTTTATTATCACTTAAAAAGTAAGTATGGTGGTTAAAGATAAGTTTTTAGTAAGTTCAAGAACTATTTTTAATTGGTCAAAATACTTTTCGTTGTCACTTAAAGACTTAAAGTTTGATGCACAGTCACTTAAAGTACATGTATTCAATAATTTGTATTGTACACAGTCGTTTAAAGAATGTGTTTATATGACTTAAAGTGCTTCATTGTCATTTGAAACACTTGTTTTTAGTTGTTAAAGTATTATTTACTCGTTTAAGCTTTGCCTTCAACTGTTCCAGGCCTAGTTTTTGGAGTACCAGTAGAGGGTGAAACTTGAGCATCTTGAGATAATTCCACCATTTTTTGCATTGAAAATTTTCTCATTCCAAGGGGTGGGCCTTGTTCGTAGACCTCCTCAAAAATCTTTTCCAGAGAGACATCTTCTTAGAGGAGGAAGCATCCGACAGTCATGAAGCAAAAGCTCTTATTCCTGCCACCACTTTGCACCATCCAAGAGCCTCCGCGCCCAACCACACATTGTATGATCTTCTCCTACAACTTCTAACTATCTCAAAGCAACAAGTAGAGATTTTATCGACCATCGACCAGAGGATCCAAAGACTGGAGTAGGAGATGAAGAGGAAAAGGCCTGAACCAACAACTACACTAACTCTGACGGCACCTAGGACATCTTTCATAAGATGATGACAAGCTGCATGGATAGATGCACATGTTCTCCCTAGATTATTGCAATCGTCATCTAGGAAGAAAACAAGCATGGAGGAGAGAAAAAGGAGAGAGGAGGAAGGGGAGCATAGAAGTAGGGAACATGAGAGGAAAAAGAGAAAGTAAAAGAATGAGGAGGCAGTGGAACAGAGGAAGAAGCAAGAAAATGAGTTGGAGGAGATGAAGGAGCTAGGGGAGAAGAAGGAAGGAGTGGGGGGGAAGAGGAGGTGAAGGAGCTAGAGGAGAAGAAAAAGGTGGAAGAGGAGGTGAACTAGTCGGAGGAGAAAAAGGAAGAAGAAGGAAGGAGTAGGGGGGAAGAGGAGGTGAATGAGTTGGAGGAGAGAAAAAAGGAGGAAGAGGAGGTGAAGGAGCCAGAAGAGGAGGAGGTTGATAGGAAGAAGGAAGATGAGGAAGAAGACAAGAAGGACGAGGATGAAGGGAGGAGTCCGGGGGGGGGAGGAGGATGAGAATAAGGATGTGGAAGATAGGAGTAGGGGCAAAGAGGAGGAGCAAAGGATGAAGCAGGCAGAGGAGCGTAAAGAGAAGAAGAAAAGCAAGGAGGGGGAAGAGCAGCAGGAGAAGAAGCAAGTGGAGGAGAAGAAGATGAATCAGAAGCAGGAGAAGCCTTTAGCAAAGAGGACAAAACAGCGAAAGAAGGTAACTCCAAGCTCCATCTTAAAGAGGATTTCTGTTGGGACATGAAAAAAGTGTCGGCCATCCATTTTCTCGGTAATGCTCGTCATCTTTAAAGTTCGTGGTATTTAATATTAAAGTTATAGTTGTTAATGTTTAAAGTAAACGATCCTTGTTTTAAAGTAAGGTTGTAACTTTATGCCAATATTCAACTCATCACAGGACAAGGATTTCATGTTCGTCCCTACCAAGAAAGGAAAACAGGAATCCACTTTCAAAAGTTTTGGTAGTGTTCCAACGGACGAGCTACGGATTATTGGTAGAGTTCTTCTGAACTCCCAACTCTTGAACATGGACTCCTAACCCATCATTCTTGACTCCCAACTAGAGCAGGGGAAGCCAAAACTGGCAACCAAAGAGCAGCGATGGGACTACATCGCCTATAAAATCCTGTTTGACGAACAGAAGGCTTGCATTGAACGTTTTCTATCAGAAGTCGACAATGACGGGTATGAATTGTACTCTAGTGTTAAAGTTCATATTCAAGATTCTTAAAGTATATATTTAAGTCCATTAAAGTAGATTTTCACATCTGTTAAAGAATACATCTTGAAGGTGTTCTTCATCCAACTGATGTGGTAATAGAGTTAGTAATCAAAGTATACTTTAACTTCCATTATAGTGTACATTATCTTATGTTAAAGTGTATGTTAACTAGTATTAATGTGTACTTTGACTTCTATTAATATATAACTCCATACTTGTTTATTTAAAGTATGGCTTTATGCATTTTAAACTATAACATGACATATGTTAATGTATAACTTAACAGCTATTAAAGAACTAACTTATCGTGTAGACACTAGATGTTCGGTGGGAAATTGGACGGCCTTGAAAATTATTGTTGGCCATCCGACATCAACAACCTACGTTTTCCCAAAGAGTGCAACTATGAGTTAATTGATACATTCGCTTAACTCTTTCTCTTGCCGCGTCAGAAGTAGCAGCCCTTCCTTTTTCACAACTTTGAAATCCTCAGTGCTTCGATGAAGGGGTATGCAACAGAATGGCCTGACTGAAAAATGAGAGACAACTACATGTTGGCCACAGTTGACAAGCTACAAGGCGACTCCAAAACCATGGAACTCATCTTCTCTCCTATGCACATCGGAACTAACCATTGGGCATTGCTTGTTGTAAACGTTAAAGCCCAGGAGTTCCAAGTGTATGATTCCATGCTCAAATGGGAACGACTAGATATGCCAGTTTACATTAAGCTGCTTGAAAGTCACTTAAAGTTGCGGGGGGGTCAATGCAACTGATTGGCTAATAATTTAACCAAGCCAGTGCCTGCAGTAAGGTTCTGGAAACGGCTGTGGGATCTTCATGTGCAAATACATGGAATGTCTCGCTCGAACCGATGTCGAGGGCATGACATTCAGCTAGGTAGTCTTTCTTTAACTTGTACAAGTTCACAATATAAGTTCACACCTCTTAACTTACATATTTAAAGTATAGCTTTATAAGTGGTAAAGTATAGGGCTGTTCAAAATTCGGTTCAAACCAAAAAACTGAACCGAACCGACTGGTTCGGTCTGGTTCAGTTTGGGCCCCTATGTAGTTCAGTTCGGTTTCACTTTTTGAAACAGAGTAAATCGAATATATTTATAACATGTGTATTAGTTACTTAAACAAAATGTAGCGCAGTTGGTTAGCGCATGGATCACAAGGTTTTCAGTGATGGCGCGAGTTCGAAACTCTTGTCTTCCAACTTTCCAAGTGATTTTTTGTGGAAAAAGTGTTAAAACTGAGAAATTTTGTCAAAAAATTTGACAAACTAGGATTTGAACCATGGTTCACCGTACCGTCCGGATCGACCATGCCGCATTCTTCGTGGTACGGTACGGTACCATACCGTACCGTTGAGATATGGTGAAAAAATGGCTTGTTTGATTTTTTTTTTAGTTTTATGACTTGATGAATATTTAAAATGAGCAAACTTCAAAAGAAAATGAGCAAAACATAAGAACATCACATAGAGAGGTTGAAAAATATATAATAAAAATTATTCAGTCATTTTTGTCAACCCAACACAATCATTTAGTATTCATCTAACATTACTTACAAACATGTCAAAATCATGACACAATCATTTAGTGTTCATCTAATATTCAAGATACAATCATGAACTCTTACAAACCAAATACAGTACTCATATCATCGTCCTCACGTTCCTCATCTTTCTTTGAAAGGTTCAGCCTTCTTTTCCAACTCTTCTCTTAGCCATATACATGAAAAGTTACAAATTAACATCATCTTCCTTAACTTGTAAATAAGAACATTTAACAAGTTATTACCTAATCATCCTCATCATACTGAGCATGTATGTCCACAAAACTCTCATAGTAGGGTGTATAACTTCCATCTCCAAACAATCTCACATTATAGGTGCTCTCTAAAAAAACATAAAAAATCAGTGTACGACATGTAATTTTTATATAGGTCTTGATACATACATTGATACCACCACATGAAGAGACCCCTGGAGGCTTTGCTCACCAAGCCCCATCGCCCCAAAGCCAGAGGAGAAGCCATTCTCAACATTGCGCCCTTTCTCTCTCCCCTTTCTCTCTCATATCCTCCAGAACCATCAGGGATATCACGCCTTCTACAGTCTGAAAAGGGGCTGATCTGCTCATGAGGTCTCCATCAAAGTTGTTCTACTCATCTTCAACTTCATCCTCGATGTGGAATCACCTCGATTGGTGGTTTGTGCCCAATGTTATAGCAGATTATTGTTCACCTTCTCTCTCATATCATGATCTGCACATTCGAGGCTTCTCCATAAAAATTGTTCCTCACGACTTCCTCTACGAGCTACAACTGAAATCACATCAAATAAATATTTGTGCTTAAAGATACAGTGGATTATTCTCGATCTTCTCTCTCATATTGTGATCCAGATCAGCAGTGAGTGCGGCCTCTCTATAGCCTGAACGAGGGTGATCTAGTCTTTGGGTTCTTCATGAAAATTGTTCCTACCACCACTACCACTAACTCCAATGTTATCATTATAAAATATTATGATATGACTAATGTATTCTATTAAATCAACACTAAGAATCAGAAAACATAAACAAAACTGTAACATCTTAAAATTTATAATAAAATATTAATATGACACTAAAATTTAAAAGAGATAGTAAATTATACGTAAGACATGACCACTTATATAAAATATAATTATCTTTAATTTTGAAATATTTTCATATTATTAATATAATTCTGGTACTATTTTTTATTGTGCGCATTTCAACGGGACGACATTTAATTTCAAAAATAAAGTCAAATATAAATTCATCATAATTATTAAAAAATATACTAATTCTTAAAATATAATATTATTGATGCATAAATGTTGAGATTAAGTCGACCTAATGATTTTTGTGATAATTTTTACTTGATAAAAAACTAATTTAAAAAATTAAATTAAAATTACTATACTTTTATCATATTTTAATTAGCTTATGTTTGAAATTTCATCTCAATTAGACATCATTTAGTCTCTCAGATGTTGAGATTAAGTTGACCTAATAATTTTTGGGATAATTTTTACTTGACAAAAATTAATTTAAAAAATTAAACTAAAATTACTATAATTTGTATCATCTCTTAATTAGCTTACGTTTGAAATTTCATCTTAATTGGACACCATTTAATCTCTTAGATGTTGAGATTAAGTCCACCTAATGATTTTTGGGACAATTTTTACTTCACTAAAAATTAATTTTAAAAAAAATAAACTAAAATTATTATAATTTGTATCATCTCTTAATTAACTTATGTTTGAACTTTCATCTCAATTAAATACCATTTAGACCCTTTAGATGCACCGAATGTGAAAGGGGAAGGAAAAAAAAACATATTTAAATGGCCTACTGCGGACCGGATCGTACTGGTTCGCAGCGTGCCACTGTGGCACACCCGGGTCACTCCATTGGGGTGACCCGACCGTGCCATGGCTCGGATGAACCCTACACCTCCATCGTGGAGGGTCGGCACCTTAACCACCAAGCCAAGCGTGCGCTTGTGACGTAAGAGGCATTAGACTTCGATTTAAACTCAACCGAACCCGTTGGTTCGAGTTGGCCTTGGCATTCGGTTCAGTTCGGCTTAACCAAAAAATGGACCAACTCGGACAAAACCGACCCATGTTCACCCCTAGTAAAGTATGTATTAATATCTGTAAAAGTATATCTTCATAGCTATTAAAGTAAATAGTCAATGTATAACTTAACTCCTATTAAATTGGAACTTAGGTGTTAAAGTTTACGTGTTAAAGTATAACTTGATGTAACCTAATCAATTAGAGTATAGTTGATATGTGTTAAAGTATAACTTAATAGCTTTTAAAGAACTACCTTATCATGTGGTTAAAGTATAACTTAACATCTATTAAAGTATAGCCATCTATTAAAGTAAACATGCATATTTTTCCTTCACGTGCATGTGGACATGCCTTATGTGCATGCAATAATTGCCATCGCAATCATCGAGGAGTACTTCAAAAGTCTAGAACAACGACCAACAAACGTTTCTTGAGGACTCCAACGGTGCAATTTCAACCTGCCACACAGAGTTCCCATTCGCCACAGCCTCCTCTACCCTTTGATCTCTCCCTACCTCTAGAAAGAAAAACACTTCAACAATCAATTTGGATGTTGTGTATTATGTAGTCGTGTGCATTGGCGACTGAAACAATCACTTTACTTTCATTGTCGTTGCTTCTTTTTACTGTTGTTAAAGATATTGTTCTTCCCTATTCAAGTAATCAATATACATGTTCATTTTTATTAAAGTATGTGTCATCACCGTCTTCATTAATGTTAAAGAAAACGTAACTTACTTTTAAAATAAACGTGTCTAGCATTCAAATAAACAATATGTTATAGTTAAAGCAAACATCCCTCACTTTTAAAGTAATGCCACTTCTTTAGAGTAATGAACTACAAACTCCATCATTCAGAATGATTGCTCACATATTCATTTGCTACATTTCACATTCAAGCAATGATGTTTCGTGTCACATAATAGCACATCTATCTTCTACAAAATTAGTCAAATCCACATCCCTTCAATCTTCCAAATTTCTTAGCATTTCCCAACTTATGAGTCTTTCGCTTCGAGGAGCTACATATACTCTCAACATTCAAGCCTGTCAACTTATCAAAGAAAAGTACATTTATGACATTACATCAGTTACTTCAACAATGGAGAATACTTACTTTAACATCCCTAAAGCAGTTACTTTAAAACATACG
The DNA here is from genome assembly GCA_014218235.1 of Colocasia esculenta. Lineage (NCBI taxonomy): Eukaryota > Viridiplantae > Streptophyta > Magnoliopsida > Alismatales > Araceae > Colocasia > Colocasia esculenta. Next base: position 55,129,891 of record CM024753.1, on the reverse strand, counting down.
AATGTTACTTTAACATACATATAATAACTTTCAACACGTAAAAATATTAACTTATTACTTTAACAATGGACAATGCTCACTTTAACATACCATGTAATTTACTTTAAGCATGTAGAAGGAATACTTAAAAACATTACATCGGTTACTTTAAGAATGGACGTTCGTTACTTAAACATATCATATAATTTACTTTAAGAGTGTAAAACAAATATGTTAACATTCCATTGGTTACTTTCACAATGGTACTTTAACAATAGGCGATGCTTACATTAACATACAATTTAATTTACTTTAATCGCTAAAAGTGAAAACTTTACAAAGTTACATTGATTACTTTAAGAATAGACGATGGTTACTTTAACTGAACAGACCATATTATTTACTTTAAATGTGATTCCTTAAAGAGAAGGGGATGATAGGTCGAAACACTTCAATCTATGAAATTCATTGATATTATGTAACAATTACTATTACCTTAACATAACATATGAATAACGTCAAGTGGGTAAATAGATACTTTAAAAAAAGACAAAATATAACGTAACAATTGACGATTGTTGCTTTAACGAAGCCCTTGATATATTTAAAGGTATCGAAAAAATATGTCAATACTTACTTTGTCCGTGACCTGCCGTGTGATGCTCTAGAGAAGTATCTTCCATTTGACATCAATTGCAAGAAAATATACCTCCTTCCACACAATCTATGCAACTCAAGCATGGTTTGCACGTCCTCATTCATAGTCAGACAAGTGTCGTACTTTGATGACCCTAGTAACATATATCTTATAGACCATCTCCCACCTTTCAAACTCCATCTTCGATAAACCATGTTTCTTATTTCACTCAATGTTATAATTGGACTAACAAATAAAATGAAATCCTCGTCACCATAAGCGCACCTAACATGAATCTTCTCCATTTAATCTTCTGCCAGACAAAAGGATCAAAAGGATCAAACAAACAAGATAAGTTAGTGTATACGTAACAGAGGCTGTGGAAAAAAAAGGCATATCCGAAAGCATACACTCACTCGACGAATCTAGATTTAGCTATAAAAATATCTTCAACTCGATAGCAGAGGATTTCGAGAGTAGACAGCTTATACAAAAAAATAGATGTGACAGAAATCACCGAAGCTGTGAAACCAAGAGATCCACAAGACATTCGTCGGTGTTTCGAAACCAAGAGGTGCGATGGGTGAGTATTAATTGTGAATGGAAGGTAAAAATGGGATAGGAAATAAAGGAGAGGCAGCAAACGGATGGAATACATCTCTCAGGGACTAATTGGTAAAGCGCACAAAAAGGAGGGACATCTTGGCGCATGATTTACTGACAGGGACCAGTAAATAAGTTCGCCTTCTGCCAGAGACCGAGAATTAATTTTCCCTAAAATAAAATATAAGGAAATGTGACGTATATATAGAAGGTGTCTTGACTACATCGAAGGTAATTAAGATAATTAACTTGTAATTATAAGGAATCAGGTTATTAGTATAGATTTGATTTGAAAAATGCCTGAGTATCACATTTTTTAACATTTTATTTGTCACGCAATTTTTTATACTCTAAAATAACAAAATTGATAATAAGGAAATTTAAATTCAAATTAATATTGTTACGGTTTGTAACGGGGGTCGACTCAAGCCGAGGTGACCAAAGCGATGTGTCTAAGTTGAGATGACCAAGTCGAGGTGACCAGGCTGAGGTTTGCTTAGCCTACGTGAGACGCATGTGTTGTATCGAGATGGCACTAAGTTGTCCTAGAGGGGGGTGAATAGGACTTCTTGTGCTTTTAAAATTTTATCTAAAAGATAAACAACACTAAATAGAGTCGTTAGTACTTAGTGTGGTGTGTGTGAAACAAGTGTAAACTTGGCGGAAATAATCACACAGAAATACACAAGATATTTTATCCTGGTTTAGCCCTTCCCACATGGAAGTCCTACGTCTAGTCCCTAAGTAACCACTTGGGATTTGACTAACCACCAAGTGCACTTGGCCTTCTCTCAACCGAGAGGTAATAAAACTACTTGCAGACCAGCAAGTCTTCCCTTAAACCAAGGGGTACAAGACTACCTACACATGTAGGTCTTCTCTTCACAAGAGGGGCACTGCAGGGTACAAACCCCCTGTGGGTTATCTTACACAAAAGTTCAAATACTTGTGTGTCTGCTCAACAGAAATGAGCAAACACAGAGATTCAGAAAGAGAAGCAAATGAAAGTGGAGCTCAAGCTCTTTCTGAAACAAAGAGGTGGACAAAAGATTTGCAATGAAGAAAACCACCAAGGAAGAAGACTTCTAATCGCCAATGGAGAGCATGAAATTGAAGACTGAGGAGTGGCTCTCTCTTTCTCTTTGAGTGGCTCTTCTATCTTTCAGATGGGAGTGGAATGTGAGCTTTTGACTTCTTCTATGTGTGTGTATCTCTCTCTTCTATCTATCTTTGTTCAAATTCAAGCTTCTATATATGAGCTTCAGAATCTTCCCATTTGAATTTTGGCCATTGGAAACAAGCCGTTGAAAGATGTTCATTGATGGGAGATTTTGAGCTTCTTAGGTTTGTCCATCAAATCTTTAGCTATATGAGTCCCAATGTCTTCATGCTATGTTTTGTAGCTTCATGTTAGGGAGACAACTTCCATAAATGCTTCTGCAGGCTTCATGCTTTAATAAATGTTCTACAAGCCTGAAAGGACAAGATAGAAAGATATCTCCATGCTTTTGGAGGTAGGTGAGATGCATAAAAAATATAAAGCAAGTAGGCTCAGATAGATAGAAATTCAGAACGTTAAAAGATAGACAGACAAGTGCATGGGTACTTTATGTTGAAAGTCATAGAGTTCTGACAAAAGGGATGTAGCAGGTGATCTCTGACAGATAGCCCATACAGCTTATCACATTTAATTCTTGACCATCTAGTCGATCAGAGATAAAAATAAATTAATTGGTAAGAGAGAGATGATAAGCTTATAGACATTGCAGGTCTAAAAGATATTTCAAATGAGATAGATATATAATATATTTTCCGCCAAAAGATATTTAAATTTTATGATAGCAGAAAAATCATTATAAGTCTCACAGAAAATATTTTTATGTAAAAGGGATTCCAATATGAACAATGAAAGCTCATGAAGAAATCAAGATAATGATTTATTAAGTTTTGTAGTAAATGACAGAAGCAAGAGTATTTTCCAAGTACAGAAGTTGATATACTTCTGAAGTCGGAGTCAGAGATAATTGATGTTCAAGGGGAATCGATGTGGAATGAAATCGATGTAGAATGTAATCTGCGTGCATATGTAATCCATGTAAAAGCATAATCGATGTTTAAAGAGAGTTGATGTTTAAGTGAAATCGATGTTTGAAGAGAGTTGATGTTTAAGTGAAATCGATGTTTGTAGAGAGTTGATGTTTAAGTGAAATCGATGTTCAAAGAGAGTTGATGTTTAAGTGAAATCGATGTTCAAAGAAAGTTGATGTTTAAGTGAAATCAATGTTTGAAGAGAGTTGATGTTTAAGTGAAATCGATGTTTGAAGAGAGTTGATGTTTAAGCAAAGTTGATATTTAAAGAGAGTTGATGTGGATTTAGAGAAATTTCGTTATGATGATACTTAGGTTCTGTGTTAGCATGAATTTAGACAAATGTTTATACCGTACAACAAAATGCTTTGGTGTATATTCTAATCAACTTATTTAGAAGATATTTCATATATAAAGTTTTAAAAAGTTTTGTTATAGCAAAAATATAATGTTTAAAACAATAGATATTAAAAGGTTTTGTCATAGAAAAAATATCATAATTAACTGTTTAGAAAATTAGATAGTTGCTCAACAGCATGCTCCGAGCTTTCGACCTTGATGACTGAGGACCTACAAAGCATACCGAGGGGTCTCGGTGGGGAGACACTCCGACGCTCAAGTCAGTCACTAGCCGAAAAGAATGGCTTAGCCGAAGGAGCAAAACAACATACCCGTTCATGTGGAATGTTTGCCTCTTATATAAGGGTAGGTTACCCATGGCAACTGCGTGTCAGGTCTCCTTAATCATTGCCATGTTATCACTACAACCGCCATGCCAAATCATGCAGATCATGGCTTTAATGGTTACCGTTACCAAGTGCGCGACCCGCAGCCATTACCTCAGTGGTTAATGCCTCAGCCGTTACACGAGCCACGTTCCAAGGAATCCCACAAACATGTCGTGCTCTGGGTTGGTTACGGCCAAGTTGGGTAAGCCTCATCCTTGGCCAAGCTCCTATTGTCAACCCAAGGGGTGTACAAAGTTCGGTTTAGCCAACCTGAGTCATTGACCTAGACGATGTCGAGATCTTCGGTCCAAGCCACATCAGGACGTTGGCTTTGGTACTCTGGTGTCATTGGCCCACCCGGTTCACGTCGGACCACTCCAATGGGCCGAGGTGAAGCTGATGTTCAGAGCTCCTCGGTTGATGACACGTGGCTTGCCATGTGGTCTAGTGACCCACGTGGTCTACCGCATGTCCCATCACCATATTGTCTGCGTTAGCGTCATGATGGCAAAGTTTCCTCAGCTACTTTAGGCGACGTCAACCATCACGTCGCCGCCTCAACACTTTCATGCCATCATCGCGAACCATACCACCTACGCTGATCAGAATCTAAGATGGAGCTCACGAACCAACCAGTGAATGCCACGTGGTTCAATTTGAGTGCTTGAAGGAGATGACGAACTGGAGCCGGTTGATCTACTCGCCCCCTGTAATAGCCTATTCCAACTTTGACCCCCTTAGTTACCCCTTATCACTCTTTCAGCTATGTTAACCTCTTCTTTTTTGCTAATGACCATTATTACACAAATCTTAACCTTAAAATATGAGGATTAAGAGTGTTGTTACTAAGCATTTTGTTAATAACCCCATCTGGGTCTTAGTTTGAGTTTCCCTTTGGGAATTTATGTTTTCGGTCGAAGTGCAACTTCGCATATGATGAAATGTAGCTTCGTATATGATGAAGTGAAGCTTCGATTGTTTGCATTTATATCGTTGTCGGTCGAAGTGTAGCTTCGCATATGACGAAGTGGGGCTTCAACTGGTCTATTTATATCGTTGTTGGTTGAAGTGTAACTTCGTATATGACGAAGTGCAGCTTCACATATGACGAAGTGTAGCTTCATATATGACGAAGTGAAGCTTCGACTGTTTGTGTTTATATCGTTGTCGGTCGAAGTGCAACTTCACATATGACGAAGTGGAGCTTCGACTGGTCTATTTATATCATGGTCGGTCGAAGTGCAGCTTCATATATAACGAAGTGGAGCTTCGCATATGACGAAGTGTAGCTTCGTATATGACGAAGTGCAGCTTCGCACGTGACGAAGTGTAGCTTCGTGCATGACGAAATGAAGCTTCGACTATTTGCATTTATATCGTTGTCGGTCGAAGTGCAGCTTCGCATATGACGAAGTGGGGCTTCGACTGGTCTATTTATATCGTTGTCGATCGAAGTGCAGCTTCGCATATGACAAAGTGTAACTTCGTATATGACAAAGCAAGGCTTCGACTGTTTCTGTTTAAATCATTGTCGGTCGAAGTGGGAACTTCATATATTGACGCCCCTTAGTTAGTAATCGATGTTTAATAGGTAATCGATGTTTACTAGGTAATCGATGTTTTAACTGAAAATTGATGTTTGATTGGTAACCGATGTCTCAGTCAGTAATCGATGTTTTGGTCAACAGTCCATGTTTCCCTCTGCCCTCTTAGCAAACCAGAATTTGGTATAATCTTGTAGTGCTGGTGCTTGTGTTAGAGGGATGGAATGATCGTCATCTTCTAACTCCTTGACCTGCCAACTTTCTAGTATGGATCCCTAGGCCTGTCAGTATGTCTCATACCTTTCTGCAAATCGCGCAGCTGGCCATGTGAAGAACCTTCCCCTCATACTACCATCAATCTCATCTGCGAGATTTATATCTTCCTTTAGTCTGCATGTTGGCCAAGTGTCCAGTTTCCCTTGTTATTATCGCCCCACCTTTAAATAAAAACCCTTATTTAGCCTTGGTGACCAATCACTGTGGACTTTTGCTATCTCATGCTGCTGAGAGATCGTAGGCTTGAGTTGGAGCAGTAGCAACTTCCTGGCGGGGTTTGGGCCTTCCAATTCTCTGTGGATCTCCTGTTGGCTTTCTCCATACTAGTTAGGCATAACCAGATGTTCATCGCCGTCCTGATTTTCTTGTCATACAACATGAATTTCTGCATGCTATGTTATGATCTCGTTGACTAACTGTTATGGCTCACTCTCTCTGGGATGGTATTTTAGGACAATCTCGTGTTGGGCATCATACAAGAGTTGTCAACCGTGATGACAGTTTCATCCCACAAGTTAAACATGGGTGATTAGGCTCAGTCTGCTAGGCAACAGTTAGTTATATACACATACATGTTTGCTTCCTGTTCAATAGGAGATTAGTATATGTTAAACCACCCAGGAGAGATTTAATGATGCCTTGATTTGTTTAAGTTCAGTAATTGACTATCCATGCATGCTTGCTATCTGCTTTGTACATGTATTATCTTTCCCATGTCTGCTCTACATCTTACGTTTGGTTCTATCTACTAAGTTCCCTCAGAACTCATGCCTTTGTTCACCCCCATTTCAGATGTTTCACTCTGAGGAGGTTCCCTCTCAAGCCGACCTCCATGATAGGCTTGTGCGGCAAGCTGGGCAACCTTTTGCATGTTAAAAGTTGTTTAAGCAATGGTTGCACCATTTGTATTCAAACTTCTAGCATGTAAATTGTGAACAGACTATGTTATTGTATAAATGTTTATGTGGCGCTTGCATGAGTGTATGATGCTATATTATAAAACGTTTTATTTGTATCTATACCACGTTCAATTCTTGTGTTTGGGCTGCTATATATATTACATGCAGCACAGAAGACCTTCCCATAACGATGTGTAAGATGTTTCCGTTTGACTATTGTGTGTGTTTCCTGTTAACCGGTCGAGAGGGGTAACCTGTCACTACCCCCCCCCCCTCCAGACCTATATATAGGGTGGTTTGTCATAATGGCATCGTCTCTGAAAATGATGCCATGCTCGATACCGAGGAAACCCAGGTTGGCACGGATGAGGTCGCTGCAACTTAGGAGCTCGAGCCAACGATCTCAATGAATGTAGTCTTTTTTCATTCTTCAGATCTCTGTTGAGGCCTTGTGTATTTTATTATTTCTGAGATAATCAATGAAAAATCTATTTCTCATCAATCGCAAACCTCCTTGCCAATTGCAACAATTTTTATGTTTAGGTCATGGGTGTCTCCTGAGACCATAGCATATCTTATGTCATCACTAACTCGTTCTGACATGGTCTGCCCATGCATTGACTTTCCAGAGGTCCACGACTATTAGCCGATGCGTAACAAATGTAAACTTCATCGATCAATTGAGCCAAGAGTGCCGTAGCGATCTCTTCCAACCTCAATGACGAAGGTTTCTTGAGAAAGTATGCTTGGCTATTCACCCACTTGAGAGGTTGGGACCAGCCGAGAGTGCCGAAGCAACCTCGTCAGACTAACTCCGCTGACCCTTTTAGCGTCAGACAAGATATAGCCTTACCACTCGTGTGTTAACTCATATTGTCGGAATTAGCCGAGCACCTAAGCGACCTCACTGCTAACTTCCTTGACACCTCTACGATGGTAACCATGTCGGTGGTGATGCCTAAGTGACTCACCATTTGAAGAGAGATGATGCTGGAAAGCGACTCGTCATCGGCCCCAGGACGATGCTATAGAGCGACTTGTCATCTTCAGACGTTGGCCATCAGGCCCCACGAAATCCATAGACAACCACGTCGACCATCAGGCTCAATGTCGGTCAGACCACCACGTCAGCCATCAGGCCCAACGTTGGAAATAGACCTTTATGTCTTCCCGAGTGCCGAAGTGACCTCGTCTTCTTCACAAGTGTCGAAGCAACCTCGTCGGCTCTATCTACACATCAAACGTCGGTATGCATGTCCTTGAAGAGTGCCGAAGCGGCCTCCTCTAGCGGACTACTTTGACATCCACGTCCCTTGGTGTCGAACGTTGGTATCCACGCCCTTCACAAGTGCCGAAACTGTTAGTTATGGGTGTCCTCAAGCCAATCATAACTTGTACAATCTTGTTCTTTAATAATAATAATAAGGCTTTTATATTCATTATGTGTAATTCGTTTATCGTTTCATTATGAAGTCCATGAATATGCGCAATGGATACTAATTATGATGAGATCATAACAATGAGATTAATATCCTTTAAGCATATATTCTTAATTGTTCCTAGTCGGAGGATATTTGAGAAGGACATCGGATATCCAGTTAGACTAGTACAGGTTGCACCTGCTCATATGATGAGGGTGACTGGTCTCATAGTCACTTGTGTGGAGACACTAAGGTGAATCTGTAGGTGCTCATTGGAGAATGAGTTCACTGAACTGATCCGTTATAAATCGCTGGATGGTAATATTACCTAACTGTCAACCAGCTAGATTCATTGTCACAGTGGCGTGATTGGTCCTTAGACCTGAGACACCAAGGACACCTTGTTGGTGGACTTCTAGATTTTGACCTTAACTTATAGATCTCTAGCCATGGGGTCTTAATCAGTTAAGTGTTCAGATCTAGCGGAATACCTTCGAAAGTGATTGTGTGGTCAACATGGGATCGCTCGCTCTAAGTAATAAGAGAGTGAATGCTCTAGGGAAAGATGCCTAATAGTCCCTGGCCAGGGCATGACTACTTATCAGAAAAGGAGTTTTCTGATATTGTTATGCGGCATCTAATCCAAGTGAGTGCGCATATTAGGGTTTGACAGTTGACCATACCCTAAGTGCACTCAAGAGCATTGTACGAGCGAAGGATTATAGTCACGTGGTATCTGTTGACACAAAAGGTTCCTTGAATGGGTTGCTAAACCCCAATGCTTTCTAGGATCAAGTGGTGTTGCTTGGCACCCAACTTGATTGGAAGCCCAGTTAGATGATAATTGATTGTGTAATTAATTAATATGAGATATTAATTAATTACAGTAAGTCAATAAAGCGTTATTGGGCTTAATGGGCTGAAAACTGGACTAGCACTTGGGCCTAGAGGGTCACACACAATAGAGTTCCGAGCAGACTTGGCAGGATGGTCGTTATAGACAATAACTGGGTTTTTGTGAAAAACTGCAGTGTCTATAAATATACGTGGAGAGTTAAACCCTGGCCCAAGCTACAGACTCTCTCACTGGCCGCCACCTCCTCTCTCTCTCTCTGGGCGCCCCCTTCTCTCTCTCCTTTCTCTAGCACATGGTGGAGTTGAGATCCGGGAGACGCGTGGAGACCGAGGAGATCCCGTCTGCGTCCGGAGCTCGCGTGGATACGTCTAGAGGCCGGACACCTGAACGGCTTGAAGCACCAGCGCCTCCAGTGCTACCTCCTCCCCGAATTCGGGAGTTTCGCAACCCCTTAAAGGTAAAGATCGGATCTTCCTTCGTGCGGGTTCTCTGTTTTTGTTCGATTCCGACCGCCAGCAACGATATCTACCTGAGGGAATCGCGCTTTCCGCTGTGTTTTGATCGATTCCTTACAGTGGTATCAGAGCCAGGTTGCTGGCTCGGTCGGAATCAGCGTCATATGAATGTCATTTTATGTGTTTTCATCGATTCGCGTTCTGCATGAATCCCTAATTTTTACCTCGTTCTTGGGTCGCACATGAGATGTGCACTTCCCGTTTGGTACATGGAAGTTGTTCCTGGTACCAAGGGCTTCGCGAAGAACCTTTTGTGGCGTCGTTTGGTCCTCTATAGAGGCCACACGACCCCCTGCAAGATGCCGCCGCCATGCTTCTTGGACAGTCCAAGAAAGGGGCGTTTTCTACATTTTTTGGGGTTTTTCCGGGGTTTTCTGGGCGTTTGGGGGCGATGGGAGGCGGTCTCCGGTGCCGCCGGCGCCGTCCGCGGCCGCCGGAGGCGGCGCGAGGGCCGGCGGGGCCGCCCTCCGCCGGAGGGCGGCGGCTAGGGTTTCACCCTAGCCGCGCACCCATCCGTTCGGGCGGAGGGGCGACCCCGCGAGGGCCGCGCGCGGGTCGCTCGCAGACCCCGCGCGGGTCCGCCTGCGGGTAAGTCACGGGCGGACCCCCCCGCAGGTCCCATGCGGGCCGCGATCGGATCCGGCCCGCGCCGGATCCGACTGGCCCTTTCCCCCATTTTTTTAAGTTTTTAAATTGTTTTTAAATTGTTTAAAAAATCAAAAAAATTCTTAAAAATACTAGAAAATTCTGAAATTAGTTTTAAGAGCTTTTAAAATTGTTTTGGCTCTCTGTAAATTAATTTTCAGATGTTTGACCCAATATTTAATTAGTTTAAGGGAATTCTAAAATTGTTTTAGTTTTTTCCTACTATCTAATTAATGCATGTTAATTAATTTAAGAATGTGATTCTTGTTAAATTAATTAACAATAAATTTTGGCAGATTCATGCAGCAACGGTGAATGGCGTTTATCTAATGCTGATTAGATGTTATCCATATTAGCTAAATTGTTTAGTTAAATGGTTTTCAAAATATAATTATTATATTTTTGAAATAAAAGTTATTTTAGAAGTAATTATGTGATAATTACTTATTGATACATGTGATGTGTTGATGTGTGGATGGATGATCATGGACCTAAATTTCATGTGATGATGTTTATGGTTTATGGCATGTGATGTAATTTATGAGGACTGCGTGCCTCCCTCTCTCCCTCTATTAAATCCGGGTTGTACATTCTATCTCCCTCCTGTTATGTACTCCCCTTGAGTTGTTCAAGGTTTCTTATTATTATCTGATGTATATTTATGGGCCTGCGAGTCCAATTTAAATATTACTTGTAATTTTAAGAAGTGGATTGGCGGAGATGGAGGAGAGTACCATGCAAGGCCTTCCTGGAGATAGAGTTACATCAAGCAAAAGCATTCGAAGCGGGGCTGCCATATGTTTTCCATGTTTGTGGATTACCAACTGGCTCTGGTAATGCCACTCTAGGTTAAAGTCCATGATCATCTATTATTTTTCTTCATATATATGATATATGTGGAATGTGCTATGATATATATAATTAAATATATGATATTCCAAATTCTATATATCAATAGCACGCAGATATAGAGACCAAGACAAAATATGTCAAAATCCCTCCTCGTTTAAATTTTAAGCCGTAGCGTAATCATTAAGAATGAATTATGTGGCCCTCCATCATTATAGTTTTAGGATTGCCATTAGATCAGGCAAGTTTGTTGTGCTATCCACAAGGCTTGCCAAATCTGATGACAGACTAAAACTATGGCATGGTGATGCCTTAAATGGGGTAGAGGAACGGTGTAGCTTTGTTATGCTATCCACAAGGGCTACATCCAAATCTATGCTCGTTACGTAATGATGGTACTGCTTAGACTAGATTTAATGACTTGTTGTACTATCCACAAGGTCATTAAAATTCAGGGGCCAAAATAAGATCAGATATTGCAAGTGTCAAGAGTTGACCGCTTTCAGATCATAGCATGATTTTTTGTGCTATCCACAAGGTCATGCTATGAGTTTGTAAGATTCCGATCCCCACTAGGAGACCGTCGGAGTCTCCCATTCTGTATATCTGAGGGTTATACAGTCTGTCGAAAAATAGTGGGAGCTAATCTTGATTAAAGTCCTAATCTAGATTTAATTATTATTATGAACATCTGCTAATTGTATTTACATTTCCTTTATTGGAAAAAATGTCGTCAGGTAACCCACTCTGTGGCATACTGGATGCCAACAAATTGACAGGCCCAAACTACTCGGATTGGCTCAGGAACCTGAAGATTGTCCTCAGGTCTGAGCGCATTGCCTATGTCTTGGAAGGTGAGTTTAGCTGAGATGCTAAACATGCTGAAGACTGCTGAGGGCAACCTTAAGAAGGAAAAGCCCATTGTTCTCATGATTGGAAAGTCCAACAAGAAGAGGAGAGTAGTGCAAGCCTTTAAGAAAGGCAATGCAAAGAAGCAGTCCAAGCAAAAACAAAAGAAGGACATAAGCAAAGGAGCAGAAAAGGGCGCGTGCTTCCACTGTAAGAAGAAGGGGCACTGGAAAAGAAATTGCAAGGACTACCTTGCATTGAAGGCTCAGGAGAAGCAGAAGCTTGGCGAAGCTTCAGGTATCTATATGATAGATCTTCACTTGTCTATTAGAGATTCCACATCTTGGGTTTTAGACACTGGATGTGGTTCTCATGTCTGCAATGATGTGCAGATGTTGACAAGTAGAAGGAAGCTGAGCAAGGGCGAGGTGAACTTGAGGCTTGGAAATGGCGCAAGTGTTGCTGCACACACTGTGGGGACAGTGAAGCTCAAGTTACCCTCAGGAGATTTACTTTTATTAGATGATTGCTACTTTGTGCCTAGTATCATTAAGAACATTATTTATGTTTCTTGTTTAGACAGAATTGGATACAAGTTTACCATTGAGAACAATAGTTGTTCTGTTTATTTGAGAAATAAACTAGTTGCTTTAGCAAATTTGGTGAATGGTTTGTATCTGCTTGATGTTTCTTATGAAAATCTCCATGTTGATGTTTCTCCTAAGAGAAGTAAGAATAGTGTGAACACTGCCTACTTGTGGCATTGTAGGCTTGGTCACATTGGCGAGAATATGCTTCAAAAGTTGCATAAGAATGGATACTTGGATCCATTTGATTATGAATCATATGCAACTTGCGAATCCTGCTTGATGGGTAAGTTGACCAAATCTCCATTTAGTGGACATGGAGATAGGGCCAAGGACATATTGGAACTAATACACTCGGATGTATGTGGTCCAATGTCTACCCAAGCCAAGGGTGGCTACTCATACTTCATTACATTCACGGATGACTACTCAAGGTTCGAATTTGTTTACTTAATGAAGTATAAGTCTGAAGCGTTTGAGAAGTTCCAAGAATTTAAGAATGAAGTTGAGAAGCAAACTGGAAAAAGCATTAAAATCCTATGGTCAAACCAAGGAGGTGAATACTTGAGTACAGAGTTCACACAATTCTTAAAGGACAATGGTGTCCTTTCTCAATGGACTCCTCCCTATACACCACAGATGAATGGTGTATCGGAAAGGAGGAATCACACCTTGTTGGACATGTTACGATCCATGATGAGCCCTTCACAGTTACCAGTTTCCCTATGGGGATATGCGCTAAAGTCAGCGGCATATATATTGAACAGGGTTCCCAGTAAACCTGTGTCTTCTACTCCATATGAGATATGGACGGGTAGAAAGCCTGATTTTAAACATGTCAAAATCTGGGGCTGTCCTGCCCATGTGAAGAGACACTACCCTGATAAACTGGAATTCAGAACCGATAAGTGCAGGTTTGTTGGATACCCAAAAGAAATGTTTGGGTACTACTTTTACCATCCTGGTGAACAAAGAGTGTTTGTCGCCAGGAGAGCTGTCTTCTTGGAAGAGGAGTACCTTACCCAAGAGGACAGTGGGAGTAAGGTAGATCTAGAAGAGGTTCTAGATCCACAAACTGTGCAACGTCCACCAGTTGAAACATCAGTTCCGGAACCTGTTCAGAAATATACACACATTCAACGTAGGTCTGGTGGAGTACCTAGACAGCCTGAAAGATATGTTGGACATACCAGTGAAGGCATGTCTTATAATGAGGATGATGATCCAAATACCTACCAAGAGGCTGTTGATAGTCCTCAGTCAGGGAAATGGCGAGATGCCATGAATTCTGAGATGCGGTCCATGTACACCAACCAAGTTTGGAACTTGGTAGACTTGCCTAAAGGTATTGTACCTATTGGGTGCAAGTGGATCTTTAAGAGAAAGATCGGTGCAGATGGACAGATCGACACTTATAAGGCAAGGTTGGTGGCAAAGGGGTATCGTCAAAGGCAAGGAATTGACTATGACGAAACTTTCTCACCAGTTGCCATGATAAAGTCGATCAGAATTCTTCTCGCCATTGCTGCATACTTTGATTACGAGATCTGGCAAATGGATGTAAAAACTGCTTTCCTCAATGGAAACATTGAGGAAGAAGTGTATATGATACAGCCTGAGGGTTTTACATCCAAAGAGTGTCCAAATAAAGTATGCAAGCTTCAAAGATCCATCTATGGATTGAATCAAGCTTCTCCTAGTTGGAACATAAGGTTTGATGAGGCTATCAAATCTTATGACTTCATTAAGAATGAATATGAACCATGTGTGTATAAGAAAATCAGTGGGAGTGCTATCACTTTTCTCATACTTTACGTTGATGACATCTTGCTCATTGGGAATGATGTAGGGATGTTATCATCAGTAAAGGTTTTGTTGTCAAAGAACTTCTCCATGAAGGATTTGGGAGAAGCATCCTACGTATTGAGAATATGTATCTATAGAGATAGATCCAAGAGGATGCTTGGTTTGACCCAATCCATGTACATAGATACCATTGTCAAAAAGGTTTGGCATGGAAAATTCTAAGAGAGGTCTCATACCAATGAGACATGGAATTTATCTCTCTAAGGAGCAGTCTCCTAAGACTCCTGAGGAGAGGGCAGTCATGGATAGAGTCCCCTATGCTTCAGCTATAGGGTCTATCATGTATGCCATGCTATGTACAAGGCCTGATGTGGCATTTGCTCTAAGTGTTATGAGCAGATACCAGGCAAATCCAGGTGAAACACACTGGATGACAGTGAAATGTATACTTAAGTACTTGAGAAGGATTAAGGATATATTTCTGGTTTATGGAGGAGGGGACTTGAAACTTCAGGCATATACTGACTCGAGTTTCCAGTCAGATCCAGATGATAGCAAGTCTACATCTGGGTTTGTGTTCACCTTAAACGGAGGTGCAGTGAGCTGGAAGAGTTCCAAGCAAGAAACCACTGCAGACTCGACGACAGAAGCTAAGTACATTGCTGCAGCTGAAGCCGCCAAGGAGGCAGTGTGGATGAAGAAATTCATCACCGACCTTGGTGTGGTGCTGGGTGACTCTGATCCGATCCCATTGCTGTGTGACAACAATGGGGCCATTGCGCAAGCGAAAGATCCGCGGTCTCATCAGAAGTTGAAGCACATTCTGAGGCGATTTCACCTGATCAGGGTGATTATCACTAGAGGAGATGTACTGGTGGAAAGAGTTCTTTCAGTCGACAACATTACAGATCCACTGACAAAGCCTCTGACTCAAATTGTGTTTGAGCGCCACCTAGAGTCTATGGGTTTAAGACATAAAGGTGATTGGCTTTCGTCCAAGTGGGAGATTGTTAGTTATGGGTGTCCTCAAGCCAATCATAACTTGTACAATCTTGTTCTTTAATAATAATAATAAGACTTTTATATTCATTATGTGTAATTCGTTTATCGTTTCATTATGAAGTCCATGAATATGCGCAATGGATACTAATTATGATGAGATCATAACAATGAGATTAATATCCTTTAAGCGTATATTCTTAATTGTTCCTAGTCGGAGGATATTCGAGAAGGACATCGGATATCTGGTTAGACTAGTATAGGTTGCACCTGCTCATATGATGAGGGTGACTGGTCTCATAGTCACTTGTGTGGAGACACTAAGGTGAATCTGTAGGTGCTCATTGGAGAATGAGTTCACTGAACTAATCCGTTATGAATCATTGGATGGTAATATTACCTAACTGTCAACCAGCTAGATTCATTGTCACAGTGGCGTGATTAGTCCTTAGACCTGAGACACCAAGGACACATTGTCGGTGGACTTCTAGATTTTGACCTTAACTTATAGATCTCTAGCCATGGGGTCTTAATCAGTTAAGTGTTCGGATCTAGCGGAATACCTTCGAAGGTGATTGTGTGGTCAACATGGGATCGCTCGCTCTCAGTAATAAGAGAGTGAATGCTCTAGGGAAAGATGCCTAATAGTCCCTGGCCAGGGCATGACTACTTATCAGAAAAAGGAGTGTTCTGATATTGTTATGCGGCATCTAATCCAAGTGAGTGCGCGTATTAGGGTTTGACAGTTGACCATACCCTAAGTGCACTCGGAAGCATTGTACGAGCGAAGGATTATAGTCACGTGGTATCTGTTGACACAAAAGGTTCCTTGAATGGGTTGCTAAACCCCAATGCTTTCTAGGATCAAGTGGTGTTGCTTGGCACCCAACTTGATTGGAAGCCCAATTAGATGATAATTGATTGTGTAATTAATTAATATGAGATATTAATTAATTACAGTAAGTCAATAAAGCGTTATTGGGCTTAATGGGCTGAAAACTGGACTAGCACTTGGGCCTAGAGGGTCACACACAATAGAGTTCCGAGCAGACTTGGCAGGATGGTCGTTATAGACAATAACTGGGTTTTTGTGAAAAACTGCAGTGTCTATAAATATACGTGGAGAGTTAAACCCTGGCCCAAGCTACAGACTCTCTCACTGGCCGCCACCTCCTCTCTCTCTCTCTGGGCGCCCCCTTCTCTCTCTCCTTTCTCTAGCACATGGTGGAGTTGAGATCCGGGAGACGCGTGGAGACCGAGGAGATCCCGTCTGCGTCCGGAGCTCGCGTGGATACGTCTAGAGGCCGGACACCTGAACGGCTTGAAGCACCAGCACCTCCAGCGCTACCTCCTCCCTGGATTCGGGAGTTTAGCAACCCCGCAAAGGTAAAGATCGGATCTTCCTTCGTGCGGGTTCTCCGTTTTTGTTCGATTCTGATCGCCGGCAACGATATCTACCTTAGGGAATCGCGCTTTCCGCTGCGCTCTAATCGATTCCTTACAGAAACAACCTCGTCTAGTGGACTACTCCGACATCCACATCCCTTGGCGTCGGACATCAGTATCCACATCCTTCACGAGTGTCGAAGCGACCTCGTGCAGTAGACTACTCCAACATCCACATCCCTTGGCGTCAGACGTTGGTATCCATGCCCTTCACGAGTGCTAAAGCAACCTCATATAGCTGACTACTCCAACATCCATGTCCCTTGGGGTCGGACGTCAGTATCCACATCCTTCATGAGTGTCGAAGCGACCTCGTGCGAGCTCAAACTGTTGGGCCTTTCTCCATCCACTAATGAGGTCGGGGCAATCGAGAGCGCCAAAGCGACCTCTTCAGGTTGTCTCCACCAACGCTTCAGATCGTGGGACGAGAGGCTCTAGGACTTGGGCCTTCTCCATCTGCTCATAGGGTCGGGGCAGCTGAGAGCGCCGAAGCAACCTCCTCGCACTGTCGCCACCGACACTTCAGACCGTGAGACGCAAAAGCTCGTATTAACTTATATTATCAGGACCATCCGAGTGCCGAAGCGACCTCGCTTCTGACTCCATCGATGCTAATACAACATTAATAGATGACGATGCTATGAAGCAACTCGTCAGTTTTGGACGTCGGCCATTAGGTCCCACATCGGCCATAGACCACCACGTCGGCCATCAGGTCTGAAAGTCTATCAGACTGCCACATCGGCCATCAGGAGGCCCGAGATCAACCAAAAGAGAAAGTAAGGGAAGCCATACTAACTTTTAGTAGCAATTCCCACAGACGGTGCCAAAATGTTACATTTTGTAATGGGGGTCGGCTCAAGGCAAAGTGACTGCCGAGGTGGCTAATGCAAGGTGTCCAAGCCGATACAATCAAGCCGAGGTAACCGGGCTGAGATCCACTTAGCCAATGTGAGATGAGTGCTCCGAGATCCCGACCTTGATGACTGAAGACCTGCAAAGCCCACCAAGGGATCTCGGTAGAGAGACAATTTGACACTCAAGTCAGTCGCTAGTTGAGAAGAATGGTCTAGCCCAAAGAGCAGAACATTGTATCTGTGCATGTGGAATATATGCCCCTTATATAGGGGTAGGTTATTAGATCATGCAAATCGTGGCCTTAATGGCTGTCGTTACCGGGCACGCAACTAGTAGTCATTACCTCAGCAATTAATGCCCCGGCCGTAACAAGAATCACGTTCCCAGGAATCCCACATACACGTCATACTCTAGGTCGGTTACGGCCGAGCTGGGTAAACCTCATCCTTAGTCGTGCTACTATTGTCGGCCCAAGGGGTGTACAGAGGTCAGTCTAGTCGACCTAAGTCATCGACCTAGACGACGTTGAGATCTTCGGTCCAAGCCACATCAAGACGTCAATTCTAGTACTCTGGGACGAGGTCGACCAAGCCGAGACTCCGACTAACCAGTGGGAGCTCTCTGTGTCAAATACTACTAAATATCATAACAAATATGTATATAAAAAGTAGTTTAGTGGTTAAGGCCTTTCACTTTATATCTTGGTGACCTATCGTCAACTCTCACCATCACATTATCCATAAAAATGAAAATATCGAAAAATTGGAAAGCACAAAAATTTGGATAAATATTTTACTCGACGGGGACGGCAATATGTCGCATCATCGCGATGCAAAAAATATTACTGCAAGATATAACTGCAAATTTTCATTAAAAAATGGTTAGGTGTTCCATGAGAAAAAGAAGGGGACCATCACATGAACGATGCTCGCCGGGGAAAGGGAGAGTTTGTGGGAGGGAGGACACGACATGTGACATCCCGGAGGGCGTTTCCGTGTGGGGCACGCCCACGGACTGTAGCTTCGTTTGTTGACCACTTTGTAGTTTCAATAAGTTAGAATAGTTTACTTAGTTGACTTTTCTTTAGCGAAGGGCAAGTCACATAAACTGATCTCTCTTTTTATCCCTTTTCTTTTCATGAAAAGTCAGATAGATCAACTATTTATTTTATATAGAAAGGGGAAATTCTATTTACCACCACATATTTGTATAAAAAGTTTGCCTTAAATTTCGAGTTATTATAATTTACGTCGGATTTGAGAACCATTTGGAAGAAAATCACTTTTGAAAAGAAGCATTGACACAGCATCAGAAGCCATGTTTGTTCCTTTGGGAGCGATGTAGGGGAAATGGAGATTGGGGTGCGTTTTTACGAGAGTGTCCACCGCCATCCTCCTCCAACCTGATGAAGGCAAAGATAAATTTAAAATTTTCTCTAAAATCCACCCATGGCATTCTAAGAAAGTGGTCTCTTGAACATTTTTTCACAAAAGAGAGAGAAAAAACTTTCTCTCTATCTCTCTCCACCGTTGACCAATCGATTTGCATACACCCATACCGGGTCATAGGAAGGTGCGCTTATTTGGAAAAACTTGTGATTTCATTTCTCAGAGATTTCATAAAGTGAAATCTAAGTCTCAAATACTGCCTTAGATCAAATGACCTCTCACATGCCATGTCATGAAGAATACAGCATTCCCACTTGATGGGAATGACGTCAACGTTTCGTGAACTATCTTCCCACTAAGTGCCAAGGAGATAAACTTGGAGGAGGCTATTCTTGGATTTGGGAAAAAGATGAAGTGGGATAGAATAATCGAAGATTGTAAATTTAATTGAATTCTTCACCTTTTCACTTTGGGTTCCGAATTTCTTATTCTAGTGGGATGATGAAACAAAATACAAACAATGGAATAAGTCATCCGATCTTTTACATTGAATTTTATCAGAATCTATCAGTTTTTTTTTTTCATTTGACTTTCCAAATGCGACTTTTACTTCTAACCACAAAACATTCAATTATCGAAGTGCCCCAAATGAGTTCACCCCCATCCGGATGTACTTGCACATAGTGTTGTTCACGGCTAACTATGAATCAAAAAATTAGATCAGATCGATTCGATTCGATTTGGAAGACTCTCTTAATTTAATTCAATATCTCTTTGTCAAATTAATTGAATCGAATATATAATAAAAATAATATATTATATATTATTTTACAACAAAATTATGACATCATTAATTTCATTAGATAATTCTTTGTTTCAAAACTCAAGATCGTCAATATAAGTAGTATTTTTTTTTCAATTCAAATCGAATCGGTTGACCACCCCTCGGGTCGACTTCGAATTCGATTCACCCAAAAAAAAAAGATTGAATCCAATCGAATCGGATCATGCACAGTTCGTCGACCTCGACTCGCACACCCACGGCGCACAAAGGTAAAAAGAGGAGTGGGGAAGGACGAAACCAATTGGGCCACGGCGGGGGCACGGTTGCTCCGTGACCTGCTGTGACCAACCTTGCAGTGCAGGCCTAAAGGATCGATGCTTTAGTGTTTCCACATGTGAATCTCGGGTCGCTTTGGAGCTCCATGGCTCTCTCTTTTCCTTCACTTCCGCCGTGTTTACGTCTTTCCCTGCATATTGGGTGGTGGCGTTGTGGTGAAGCTGAGATGATGACCCTGTTGTTATCCTCTTTCTTTTCCGTTTTTTATGATAAGAAAAGTAGTACAGAAAGTAATCGGATTTATGTAGAGTTTGGAGACCCATGTTTAAATCTCAATAGATATCTAATTCATGGAAAAAAAATTTCCCCCTAAAACTATCAAACGTCAAATTCACATTCGTCAAGATTTAAATATGAGCCAAATAAATCTCGCCCCTCCTCCGATGAACCGAATTGGGACCTTCGGCGAGATCTTTTAACTATGGACCCAACTCTCCTACCTGCCCTTGCAACTATTTTTTTCCTTTTTTCTTCAAAAATTTTTGTGGCATTTTGCACTGGCTTATGTTTTCTTTGTTGCAATTAATGCAAAGTTCGGTGATTAATTGCACGTATGGCAAGAGAAATATAACATTTCGACTACTGCATGGCGAGGAGGGCCGGCTATTTTCTATTTTTTATTTTTTTAAGAAACTTTTATCACGTATAATAGCCACGTCTATGCGACTTGATTGTGGAATGAACACTTAAAAAGGTAAATAATAATAATAAAGATTATACGCTCTCTAATAAGTTGAAAGCGTTAAAAGTGATAAATCCGTATAATAAAGGTTTGTAAGTTTGATCATAAAGCTTTTTATGTTTTTCATGAACATCTAATTGACAATTGAACTGCAGGCCGTGGCCGTATTAACCAACTCTGAGTAAATGTTCTACCTCCACAAGCAACCATAGACAATTCTAAGCAGCTGTTGATAGAGTTGATTGAGCACATGGACAGTGTAAACTGGCGGTGCAAATTATATACGTAAGAAATGTAATGCTTAGCCAGTTAATTGGACAGTGAGGTTGAGATAGATTGTTTGGGAATAATTTAATATTATTATGTCTATTTTCATATAAACATGATATGACATAATCCTTCATCACTGTATGCCATTCACTACAAGAAAAAGTGATATTTTGGACGGCAACATTCCATCGAAAATCTGTCGGAAAAACACATTTTTGACTGCTTTCCGGTGACAGTCCGTCGGAAACAATCCGTCAGAAAAAAAAAACATCAAAATTTCCAACGGAAACAAAATTTGTCGATAAATCCATCAGTATTTCTGACCGAAATAATCGTCGGAAATATCCGTCAGAAAATAAATCTTTCGACTATTTAGTGACGAAAAAATCTGTCGACAAATTCCGACAGAAAATTCAGTCAGTACATCCGTCGAAACTTCTGACGTCTTGATCGACAGACAAGAGCGTTAGAAGCGAGAAACTTCTGACGGATAATATCCGTCGGTAATCCGTCGGAAAGTCCGACGGTTTTGCTGAAGGATGCTTTCCGTCAGAAGTCACATATGCCGACACTTTTTTGACGAAAAAAAATCCATCAGAAATAATTTTTTATTATTATTTTGAAATATAATTAGATAACAAAGATAAATTGAAAAACCTGCTAAAAATAATATTCATAAGAACATCCACAATAAATTACAACTAACATAAAATCATCAATCACAACAAATATGGAACATCCACAATAATAACAAATAAAAAATCAAGATTGATCTACTGGATCGTCCTCTCTCCCCGCCTCATAATCATCAGGTGCTGGAGGACCCTATATTATAAAAAATATATATTAAAAACATAAATAAAAATAATATACACATATTATTTTTAAAAAATTAAATTCAAAATATATGAATATTTACTAAGTGTAATTAGAAAATATTTTTGATCATTTACATTATTTGATTTTTTTTAGATTAGTGGTTTGAGCGCCAAACTCAAACCAGGAATCCGATTAGGATTCCGTCAGTTCTCAAACATCACTCTCACCCAGCCGATCGTGTCAGAGCGAACGGCACACCAATCGGATCCTTATTTCAGATTTTTGACTTTCGACTTGTGTGTTCTAACCCTTTACATTTGAGTTTTTTTTTTAATTTAGTGGTTTGAGCGCCGAACCCAAACTGGGAATCCGATTAGGATTCTATCAGTTCCCACACGTCGCTCTTACCCACTCGGTTGTGTCGGAGCAAACGGCACACCGATCGGATGTCTATTTAACATTTTAGACCCCCCGACTTGCATGTTCTAACCCTTTTCATCTAAGTTTTTTAAGATTAGTAGTTTGAGCGCCGAACCCGAACCGATAATCTGATTAGGATTCTGTCAGCTCTCACATGTCACTCTCACCCACCCGATCATGTCAGAGTGAATGGCACGTCGATCGGATCTCTATTTCAGATTTTGGACCCTCGACTTGTGTGTTTTAACCATTTACACTTTGATTTTTTTTAGATTAGTGGTTTGAGCGCCGAACCCAAACCGGTAATCCGATTAGGATTCTATCAGTTCCCACATGTCACTCTCACCCACCCAGCCATGTCGGAGCAAACGACACGCCGATCGAATCTCTATTTCACATTTTGAACCCCCGACTTGCGTGTTCTAACCCTTTTCAAATGATTTTTTTATAGATTAGTGGTTTGAGCGCTAAATCCAAACCAAGAATCCGATTAGGATTCTATTAGTTCCCACACGTCGCTCTTACCCACTCGATTGTGTCAGAGCGAACGACACACCAATTGGATCCCTATATCAGATTTTAGACTCTCGACTTGTGTGTTTTAACTCTTTACACTTGGATTTTTTTAGATTAGTGGTTTGAGTGCCAAACCCAAACCGGGAATTCGATTAGAATTCTGTCAGTTCCTACATGTCACTCTCATCCACCCTGTCGTATCGGAGTAAACGGCATGCCGATCGGATCCCTATTTTACATTTTGAACCTTCGAATTGAGTGTTCTAACCCTTTTCATTTGGATTTATTTTAGATCAGTGATTTGAGTGCCAAACCCAAACTGGGAATCCGATTGGGATTCCGTCAGTTCCCTCACATCACTCTCACCCACCCGGTAGTGTTGGAGCAAACGGCACATCGATCAGGTCCCTATTTTAGATTTTGGACCCTCAACTTGTGTGTTCTAACCCTTTACACTTGGATTTTTTTAGATTAGGGGTTTGAGCGCTGATCCCAAACTGGGAATCCGATTTGGATTCTGTCAATTCCCACATGTCACTCTCACCCACCCGATCGTGTTAGAGAAAACGGCACACTGATCGGATTCCTATTTCACATTTTGAACCCCCGACTTGCGTGTTCTAACCCTTTTCATTTGAATTTTTTTAGATTAGTGGTTCGAGCGCCGAACCCAAATCGGGAATCCGATTAGGGTTCCGTCAGTTCCCAAATGTCGCTCTTACCCACTCGATCGTGTCAGAGCAAACAGCATGCAGATCGGATTCCTATTTCACATTTTGAACCCCCGACTTGTGTGTTCTAACCCTTTACACTTGGGTTTTTTTAGATTAGTGGTTTGCATGTTATAACACTTTAGATTAGTGGTTTGATTTCATTCAAACTATATGAAATTTTAAAAGTAATACTGACCTGAGGGGCTTGCTGTGAGGTGCCTGCTCCTCGGATGGCAGCCACCAGCTGCTCGACCATGGCGCCAAGGTGCAGTGGCAGTTGTTGCAACAGCTCTTCCCGGATGAGGGTTCTAATGTCGTCTCCACTACTGTGGGGCGTTGCAGCAGATGAATTCGCGTAGGCCGGAGGAGCGGCTGAACTCGCATATGAGGACAACACTGGAGTAGTATCCAAATTGTCCCCAAAATTGTACACTCTGCCCTCCCACTGCGTCTACCCAAGCCTCCGGATCCAAGTCTGGCTGGGGAGTGCCCTCCAAATAGCGTTTCGCCATCGTCCTATCATAGGTCTCCTGCAGAACAAATTAAAAATGTATTATTGATTGCATATTTATTTAATTTCTAAATTGAATAAAAATTTATATTTTGACTTACGACAATCATACGAGCACTCTCGCTAATATAATCATATGTCCCCTTCCGCTTATGAGTCCGATCAAATAACTTGCGAAATGTAGGGGCACGCTCAAGCTCGTAACGCTTACAATTCAACAAAAGAAGTTAGTTTCACAATAATAATTAATGTATTAAGCAATTGAAACTTAATATACTTACCAATTTCTGGTTGTGGGTCACATAAGACATGGACCCACTAGTATGCACATTCTTTTCTGGATGAGCTGCCCGATTGCATATAGCCGCTTGTGACCTCTACTGCCATGGTCCAGTAGCCCAATGATGACAAAGGGACTCCCAATAGTCCCTTCCCATCCACACCAGGCCGTAATCCATCCAAGCCGTGGCCGGGATCCTGGCTGCCTGCGATCTTCGCCACCTTGTCCCGAGCCTCCCACAATGACTTTCTAAAATTAGTCTGGGCAGTAGACTCCCAGACAGCTCGTGCTCGAGGGAGATCCTCCTCTCTCGTGAACATGTACCTCCGCTATTTAGAAATTAAATTACTCAAGTTAGTGCATTAACTGAGAGAGATAGTAATTAAAGAAATGACTTGAAATGAGTAAAAAGTAATAATACCGTGAACATGTCAAATAACAGATCCCGGACGAACAGGGGGAACTCTTTTGACGAGTCCACTGGTCCTGGAACGTGTGCGTGTAGCAACGATGTAATATAGCGGGAAGCAGATCCTGGATCTATCTTCCCCATGCAATTGCACATTGATTTTCTACATGAACCATATAACGTAAATAACAAATATAATAAGTTTAAAGTGATTAAGTTTACCCAAAAATCCAGCATGGCTGGCGTCCAGCTGGCTGAGCCACCTCCTCCGCCGCTAGATGATGACTCTCTACCTCTGTTGTAAATATTAAGTACACTATTATTAAAAAAATGGAAGACAAGAAATGTACTAAAGAATGGAACATGCATGTATCTACTGCTGAATGGGATGGGACAGGTGATGCTACTGGGCATAATGCGGATCTTGCAAAATTATATGCACGTTAGAAAATATAAAGTTAATATACACAGTAATCAAAAAGAATTGAGTTGAGTACATATATACCTATCAACATAGACCCTCAGCCTAAAGAAGTAGGGGGTGCACTAGACGAGGTGGACCCCCTCCCACTATGTCCTCCACGCACCATATCTCTATTGAGAACAATAAAGATATAACATGTCATCAGCACTCAAATTTGAAGTAGCTATTTAATAACATATAACTAGCAACAACACTCAGTTCTTACAAAATTTGTAATATTATCTATATTCATCATTAGATGCTGATGATATGTCTAATTCAGCGTCATCTTTGTCATCCTCTTCGTCCTCATCATCGGTCCACTCTTCCTCCTCATCAGACTCCACATCTCGCTCAGCAACATGATCGTCAAGGGCATTTGGGTCAACATCTTCCTCTTCGTTATCCTTATATAAGCAAATTGGTTCATTTATATCATCTACATTGAACTCCGTAGAAGGAGCCAACTCTCGTGCATCACTCCGGCCTGGTTGGAAAAAATTGTCATTAACATCTTCGAGTTCTATATCAGTCTGGAGAAGCTCATACTCAGGAAATAGTCTTCTTTTCACTCTACAAGTAGCCCACCAATCTCTCAATTTGAGAGATGAATAGTTCGAATAATAAACTTGTTGGGCTTGTGCCGCCAGAATGAATGGCTCATACGTACTCAACTTGGACTTATGTTTGACATCGATGATCTCATATGTTGTGTAACAACCCTCCTTATACCGGTACGATTATACCAACCCACGTCAATATAATGAACGTCATCACAGTGGGACATTGACCCAACACTAACACTAAGCTAAGATGTACACAAATATAAATATAGAACAGCGGAAATAAAAGAATTAACTTCATTCTTATTCCATCATCCACATTAATTATTCACAATCCTTATAGCAATTAAAGAAAACTAAAGTCCACATAATTGGAATTCTAAATCAAATTACATTGTTCATTTACAATTACATAAGTCTTCAATTACATACTATGAAAATGGAAGTACAATATCAATATCTCCACAACAATCTACTCCTCTCGCTCGGAGTCGCTCCCAACGATCTCCTCCAAGGAAGTAGAGTCACCTGCTACACCTGTACGGTGAAGCAAAAGTGATTCTAAACGACTCAGCAAGCATACCATATTCAACATCCATACACATATCTTATACACATATTGCATGCTTTTATCCAATTCAAGTATAACACATGGAAACCTATATCAATTTAAGCACATGGATTATGGTTAAAACATTAAACAATGTAATATGATCACCTACACATGCTTTCTACGTGAAACATGTAACATGATTTATAACCAAACATTATTCATGTCATGATAACATTCTACTAATCTAGAGCATGGAATCTAGCACAAAGTAATAGTAATCTAACATGTATTCTAATCATTTCGACATGCTCATTTCACATTCATTTACACAATTATCTTGCTGTTTTAATGCAATAAATTCACAATCATACATGATACCACATTTTATCAAGCATGGATTGAATGTTAAAACAACTCAAGTTGATTGACAATACTATACAAATTTAGCATGAAACTAGGTACTAATTAAGTAACATATTTAACATGGAATCTAGACATTCTTTCATGCATTTACCACAATTGTAATCACACTTAGCTTACTGTTTTAACATGCATTACACATTATTCACATGAATTACACGTATTCACATGCTAGCACATTCACTTTATATTTCACATACTCAATTACACATTTCACATTTCACAAGTTCACATGCACATATATTCACATTTCACATTTAGTTGCCGTGACACATAGTCCAAACCACCACTAGAAGGACACACATAACACATTCACATACCTATCAACTAGGCAAAACAGTGATAGATCTTGGTTAACTGCGCAGAACGGGAAGAAGCACTCTCCACCCTAACCAGTGGTACTTGTCCACCTCCAGGATTTCATCCTAATTGCCCATAGGATTTCACACACTATGAACCTTCCCGTAGGGACTTTACTACGGTAGGGTCCCATAGCCCTCTATGGTAGCAGTGTCACACACGGCATAGTTTATACACTTTACATTAATCACATTGTTCATGATGTTCACATGCACTAAATTATACCATTCCACTCACTTGTATACAAATCACACATTTTTCAGTTTATCTAATAATATACTGCTATTTACAGTGTTAAACAGGTCATAACTTAATTCTATTCATGCTGCAATTTACTGAAATACATACAATTAACATGGGCATGATCAACATAGTTATTTTCTATCATATACATATGAGTGTCTACTGTTAACAAAATGCCATGAAATTTTTATCACAAATCCCCACCAGTAAACCTATCATATATTGAATTTCTCATATTTTTTGGATCTGTAATACAATTATACTAATTAAAACATAATTTGTTCATATTTACTGCTAATTACATCTACACATGGTACACAACAGGACAGTCAGTTGTAATAATTTCAGAACTTGCTAACAGTCATCACACAGCCATAGAAATTTTTGGGAATGTCTGCATAACATGAATCTATTTAAACAGAAATTAACGATGCTAAAATATGCTTGTAATCTTATTTCATAATTCTTGATAATTAACATAGTACATATAAATTCACCCTAAATTCATGATAAGACCTACTGCAAGTATTGAATCATATATAAAATCTATAGCATGTACATACCATCAGAAATCCAAAAAATAATTCACAAAGGTCAAGCATGCCTTCTGCAAAGATTGAAAAACTCGGCGACACACATGTGGCCGCCAACAGGGTTAATGGGACCATCGGTGTCACGCCCCTCCAATTTAGCAGCGGAATAAATCGGAGGGAAACGTGAGCAACGAGTATGGTAACGTAAATTGCGTATACATACGCAAACATCAGAGCATCTAATGAATAATAATTGAAATAAACTCTCGATTTCATTATAAAATCACTAAGACTATTACAACCACTAATTCGGAGCCATATATAGGGCTCAATGACATCATTACATTGAAAAAAAATCTAAAGTAATAACTATTAGACTCTATAGTACTAGGGCAACTTCATAAACTGACTCCGGGTCGCTCATCACTCTGGTCCTATCCCATAGGTGTGTGTAACGTCATTGTCCGACTTACCTGAGACACAGTAACAAATAACGAAGGGTGAGCGATAACGCCCAGTAGGACTTAAATCTCAATAGTCAAGCAGGCTTTAAATGATTAATGCTTTAAATGGTAGAGTCACTAATGATAGAGCGAGTCATGTAAAATCGAAAAAGTAATAGCACAAGTAACATGGTTCAAATAGCAGATGAATCAAGTATAGCACGATGACTAAAGTCAAGTCATGATAGAAACGATAACAACATTAGCAGGTAACATCATGGTCAAGAAATAGCAAGCGACATGTATAGCAAGGAAAGAGATAGTAGATGGTCATGTAAAGAGTAAATTGCACTTTGATTGATTTTCATCAATCGAGATAGTATAGCACTTTTGATTAACTTTCGTCAATCGAAATAGTAATGGCACTTTGGTTATTCGTAGATAGCCGAGAGAGAGTATAGCACTTTGTTTGTCAATAGACAACGAGAGAATATAGCATTTTGAATGCGACTAAGTCAGGATAGAACACAATAACTCAAGATAGCAAGTATCAAGTAGAGCATGAAGAGAGTACGACAGTAGTCGCTCAATAACAGGTCAGTAACAGTTCAGTAATAGTCAGTGGTAGCTCAGTAACAGTGCAGTACGTCTGAACTAACAGTAACAGTATAACAGTCAGATGTCTAGCTAATTCAGAATAGTCAGTCAGGACCGGTGCAAATGCAGACACCGTCAATAGCCCCTACAGGTATTTTAGGGTGGCTCTCCACCCCCAGGACTAGATTGGAGCCCCTCGAACACTCTCCGTGCCCTCAACAGTATGCATTCAAGTCAGTAGAGTCACAAGATCCATTTTAGCGCTAGACATTCATGAACAGTACAAAATAGTAGAAGCCACACAGCTCAAAGGTACCAAGAGAGTACTAGACGTATAGAAGAGATAGATGAGATAGTAGAGTGAACATGAATAGATGAGCGAGTAGAATATAGATGAGATCTTATGGTCATTGCACGTGAATCGTCGAGTAACGAGCGATAGTAACAGTTGCACAACACGCGCGTATGGTGTTGTCAGTCAGGTGGAACTCACTACCCTTCCATTGGCCATGTTACGCACAGGTCCAGAGGTCCGGTGTGATTCAAGATAAGATAGAGAACAATCTAAGGTCGTACGGATCTTACTGATCCCTAGAGGTGTCATAGGTGTTAGGGTACAACCAGCTCGTCAACCATGTGGGAATCCACGGACAGAGGAGACTTACGGAGGCCTTGAACAAAGACTCACTAGTCTGGCAGAAGGAGTATCCGACGGAGAGTTCGTCCAAGTCAAGAGAAAGTGTATATATATAAACAAGTGCCTGACATTCTAGAGGAATTCTAGAAC
The DNA here is from genome assembly GCA_014218235.1 of Colocasia esculenta. Taxonomy (NCBI): domain Eukaryota; kingdom Viridiplantae; phylum Streptophyta; class Magnoliopsida; order Alismatales; family Araceae; genus Colocasia; species Colocasia esculenta. The sequence continues at coordinate 55,100,216 of CM024753.1, read as the reverse complement.
AGTGGAGCGTCGATAACGGTATTCCCAAAGCATCGCAAGAATCGTAGACAAGTTCATTAAAAATAGGGCAATTAAATATATAATTGAAATCAATTGCTAGATGTACTATGTGACAATTTTCATGCCAAGTTAAGCCATATTGGATGATCATGTGATTAACTTGAATTAATTAAATCATATTCAATAATTACAACTTCGTTTTTCTGTGTACAAGACAGTTAATAGGACATGGGGTGACTGTATAACAATAAGACTTACAAAAAGGTGGGTTTTCATGCAAAAAGCCAGAACGCAACGTACCCTTATAAGGGTCGCGACGGGGTTCAGGCAGAACGCGACAGGGTCTTCTGAGGATCGCGACAGGTAGGTCAGGTCGGGTGGCCAGAACGCGACGGGGTGCCCTATCGCATTCATATCGCGACAGGTTCCTGTGTCGCGACGGCCCTAAGAATGCGGCCTATCGGGCCATCTCATTCTCAGGTTCTGAGCCTATATTCGAGCGGAAAAGGACTAGCATGGGATTGCGTGCCAACCTAACATATTTTGACATAGGGTGATTCAAAAATTCATAACTAATTGCATAGTCAATGAAAAATCATGAAACAAGTTGCATATTGATCTGGACATACGTGAGTACTTACAGTAAATAGGAATTTGAAAATAGATAAAGTTTTGACATGCTTTATTCAAGTCAAACATGGAGTACATGACACAGTGAGCAGTTGAGATGAGAGAATTAATTCACGAAGTAGGGTGGATAAAAATTAGGACTTTTAGGGGCAAAAGTTCCCTAACGATCATCAGTGTCTCCATTAAAAATTTCAAGGCATGGGGTAGAGTATTCAATAAGATATAAACTAAACATGAAGGTTCGAGGTCAAGGTGTTTGCAGAACTTCAAATTTTCAGAAGAAAATATTAGCTCGATGGAAAATTATGAAACTTGAGGGTTTTGTTCCTAGTATATGGAACAATCTACAGTCAAAATTTCTTTAGTTTTGCTCATGAGAATGCCTACCTTGACTCGATTTCCTCTTCTATGGCTAGAACTTGAAGAATGAGAGAGAGAGCTAGAGAGTCTTCTCCCCACGAGATCTCCTTCTCATTGGCCTCTCCTCCTGGTCCAGCAACCCTTGGCAACGAGCTAGGGCCAGCCATGGGGGATTTAGGAGAGTTTTTATGCTTCCTATATTTCTATTTCCTAATAGTACTCTAACTCCTATTTAATTCTGAATTTCCTATTTCTTAACCTCCTTCCAAGCTTTCCACTTGCTATTTAGGTTAGGATGGGAGTTAAATTCGTGGCCAACCTATTAGAGTAGGTTTAGGAATCCAATTCTAACTCAAACTTCTTATTTTAATGTTTTAATACCTTTTTTCTATTTAGGTAATATTTAAGTTACGAATTTATAGTATTTTCCTATTATTCTTCTTTTAAAAGTCCCTATTTTTTACCCAATAAATTCTAGAGGGTCCATTTAACAAAGCCCATTATTAATGGAATTTAACTTAGGAGAATTCTCCATTTTAAATAGGGAAATAATAGAATTTTAGAATTTATTATATTTTCTTACTTGGATTTATTCATGGGCCATGAGAGGTTCATTGGTCCAATTCCGATAATGGGTAATCATTTCATGATGTTGGAAATCTCTCCGACATGTTCATTTAATTTATGGGCGCGTTATCTTTCCGTGTTAACGGTTTTCCGACTTAGTTTCCTAATTTAGATAATTAGTCACATCGTGACGTACACTTGGCCAATCATATTTTTTGTTGCTTGAATTTCTTAGTAGAACACTTAGGGATAATATTTGGGGTTGATTTATAATTTTTAAAGAATTTTCTAATATACTCTTGCACATACGATAGTAGTACGTATGTTTCTATTATTTCGATTTAAAGAAATTATTATTTCAAATTTTTAAGTATTAAATTTTCTAGGTTGCTACAATCGGTGGCCGCTAACTCTAGATCTTAACGGCACCAGAAGCTGTCGTTAAGTTCCTGTCTGTGCAAAACACAGACTGAACTCAAAAATGATGGTGTAAGGGGGGTTCCAGGACACGATAAAATCTGGAAAAATACCTAGCACCTACTAGAGATGTGTATGGACGATGTCCAATGGATACTTGCCTTTAAGAAATTAACACAATGCGATTAGATGTCGAAGAAGCTCTCCTCGGCCTGTGCCAAGAAGCCCTCCTAACCTCCTTGATCTGGCTTCTGTGTTGATCGAAAAGTATGTCGGGGTCGGGGAAGTCTTCTTCGATGTTCCAAGTGTCCTCCCGTCGATGCAGATCGCCAAGAACCGCACCAGCAAGAGAGATCCACGGCCTCCAAGTTCGGTTTTCACACAGTAAAACTAGGGTTTTTGACAAAATGCCAAAAAGGATTTGATCCGACTGGAGAGTGGGTATTTTATAGAGCCAAGGGTTCGGGGACTTGATAAGGTAGGGCATCCGACCGTTGGGAGTCGGTTTCTAAAACCAGGGCAAAAGAATCGCGGGTGTTTTTAGATCTGGAACCGCAACAAAACTGGGAAGTAGACGTCCACATAGGTGGCCGCCTACAATGGGTTAACGTCCATCGATCTGGATGCTATCTCAGCCCTAGGCATCCACTCATGTTGACGCCAACTTGATTTTCGGCCAGAACACAAAAATGCAGTATTTTATGCATACTTTATGTACATATATATATATATATATATATATTATAATGCATTACATATACACCATATGTACATAGGTAAATAATCATATACATGCACCACTTTACTTAATTATAATATGTATAAGAAATATGTATATATTTATTTGTTCACATAACTATGCATCCAAACACTATACAACCAAACAACTAAATAAGAGGCAAAATTCAAGGGCCTTACACCCTCTCCCCCTTAAAGAAACTTCGTCCTTGAAGTTAGACCGACTCTACTCAAACAATTGGGGATACTTCTTCTTCATCACATCCTCCAGCTCCCAAGTAGCCTCCTCTCGCGAGAAGTTCCACCATAGCACCTTTACGGATGCAATACTCTTGTTCCGGAGATGCTGAACCTTTCGGTCAAGAATAGCTACTGGTTGCTCAACATAAGATAGATCTGGCTGGATCTCCACTGGCTCATGACTAATCACATGAGATGGATCTCTGACATACCTCCTGAGCATAGATACGTGGAACACCGGATGAACAATAGATAACGCCGGGGGTAAAGCTAGCTCATATGCCACGTTGCCTAATCGTCTGAGAATCTCATACGGGCCAATGAATCTAGGACTTAGCTTACTATGCCTGCTAAATCTAACAACACCTCGAGTAAGTGAAATCTTCAAAAAGACATGCTCACCCACCTCGAACTCTAAATCCTTCCTTCTATTGTCGGCGTAACTCTTCTGTTTATCCTGCGTCGCAACGAGCCTCTTCCTAATAAGCTAGACCTTATCCGAAGTTTCTTGAACTAACTCTGGACCAATCAACTGCCTATCTCCAGTCTCCTCCCAACATAAAAGAGATCTACAAGGCCTTCCATACAACACCTCAAATGGAGCCATACCAATACTCGCATGAAAACTGTTGTTATATGCGAACTCCACAAGAGGTAAATGACGCTCCCAATCATCCTTCCAATCCAGCACACACGCTCTCAACATATCCTCGAGCGTCTGGATAGTCCTCTCGGACTGTTCATCTATCTGGGGATGGAACGCCGAACTAAGCTTCAATTCAGAGCCCAAAGCATCCTGAAGATCCTTCTGCAACCTCGAAGTGAATCTCGAATCTCGATCCAAAATGATCGACTTTGGCACACCATGCAATCTACTAATGCTACTAACATGCAATCTAGCTAAACTCTCAACCGATTGCTTCTTCTTCATAGGCAAGAAATGCACAGTCTTAGAGAATCTATCTACAACTATCCAAATCGAGTCATTGCCCCTCCATGATCTGGGCAAACTCATTACAAAATCCATAGTGACAGCCTCCCACTTCCATACTGGGATTTCCATCTTTTGCATAAGGCCAAATGGTCGCTGCCATTCGGCCTTCACTTACTGGCACACTAAACATCTAGATACAAACTCCGCTACATCCTTCTTCATGCCAGACCATCAAAATGATCTCTTCAAATCCTGGTACATCTTAGTGTTACCCGGATGAATAGAGAATCTAGATCTATGAGACTCTGCTAATACATGCTCATGGACATCCGCTATATCAGGAACACAGACACGGTGATGAAACATAATCACACCATCCTCATCACGAGCAATGCCTGCCTTGCCCACTAACTCTTGGAGTCTAGGGTCGGACTTTTGCTGCTCGATCACCTCATCCAACACCAAAGACCTAATGGACAACTGAGCCATAAAAGCCTGACATAATGGCTCTAACTCAGTCATCGCACAAGCTGCATCCTCCAACATCTTCCAATCCTGCTAGAGTGATGATCTCTTCCCACTAAGAGCATCCGCTACGACATTTGCCTTTCTAGGATGATACTGATGGTCGAAGTCATAGTCCTTGAGGAACTCAATCCATCTCCTCTGCTGCAAGTTTAACTCCTTTTGAGAGAAAAGATACCTCAAGCTCTTATGGTCAGTGAATACCTCAAATCTGACACCATAAAGATAGTGCCTCCAGATCTTTAGTGCATGCACCACTGCCACAAGCTCCAAATCATGAGTCGGATAGTTACGCTCATGCTCCTTCAATTGACGAGAAGCATACGCCACTACCCTTCCCTGCTGCATCAACACACAGCCTAAACCAATCCGAGATGCATCCGTATAGATGGCAAAACCCTCATCACCACTAGGCAATACCAATACTGGTGCAGAAGTAAGCTTAGCCTTCAATAATTGAAAGCTACTCTCACACTCCTCGGACCAAACAAACTTCACGCCCTTCCTGGTTAGCTTAGTTAAAGGGGCGGTGATAGATGCAAATCCCTCAATAAATCGTCGATAATAACCTGCTAAACCAAGGAAACTACGAATCTCTGATGGGGTCCTAGGAATCTCCCAATTCAATACAGCCTGGACCTTCGCTGGATCAACTGCTACACCAGCGCGGGAGATAACATGCCCAAGGAAATGAACCTTGCACATCCAAAAATCGCACTTGCTGAATTTTGCATACAGCTTGTGCTCTCAGAGAACTTCTAACACTACCCTCAAATGCTGACGGTGTGTGGACTCATCCGGAGAATAGACCAACACATCATTGATAAACTGTACAACAAAACTATCTAAATAAGGCCTAAACACCCTGTTCATGAGATCCATGAACGTTGTAGGGGCGTTGGTTAGACCAAACGGAAGAACCAAAAACTCATAATGTCCATAACGGGTCCTAAAGGCCGTCTTGGACACATCCTCACTCCTAATCCTCAACTGATGATTGCCAGACCGCAAATCAATCTTAGAAAAGACCGATGCATTTTGCAACTGGTCAAATAGATCATCGATTCGCGGTAAGGGATACCTGTTCTTCACAGTCACTTGGTTTAACTTTCTATAATCAATGCATAACCTAAGTGAACCGTCCTTCTTATTTACAAATAAGACAGGTGCGCCCCAAGGAGAAACACTAGGGTGAATAAATCCCTTGTCTAGTAAATCTTGCAATTGCTTCCTTAACTCGGCTAACTCCGCAGGTGCCATCCGATATGGAGCCTTTGTGATAGGGGAGGTGCCCAGAAGGAACTCTAGGGTAAACTCTATCTCTCTAACCGGTGGCAATCTAGATAAGTCATCGGGAAATCTGTCTGGAAATTCCTGCACTACATCAATCTCCTCCAAGGTAGGTGACTGATCAGCTTTTGGTACTAATACCGCGCTGGCGAGAAAAGCGTCACAACCCTTGCTAATCATCCTCATCGCCCTCATTGCGGAGATAACAAACTTCCCCTCTAAGTTCCTTGGCAATGGATTTGAAAATTCATCCTCACCAGGAATACGGAAAAGGATCTTCTTCCCACGACAATCTACTAATGCATAGTGCTCCTCTAGCCAATCCAGACCAAGAATTGCATCATAGTCCTTCATCTTTAGCAAGAAGAAACATCCATCTAGGACTCTATCTTCAATGCACATAGGTAAAGACAGAATACACTTCCTAGTTGATACCGTTCCCGCAGGTGTGTGCACAGATAAGGGAACCTCTAACTCCTCAGACTCTAATCCTGACTCTAAAGCTAACTGCTTAGCAAACCGCTCAGAAATGAACAAGTGAGTGGCACCCGTATCAAACAAAACCCGAGCGTGCACACCCATGAAAACAACCATACCTTCGGTGACATGCTCCGCTTGCTCGGCATCCTCACGAGCTAACGCGAACACTCGAGCTTGGGCTCGAGGCCTTCCTTGTCGACCTATAGCTGGCGTTGCTGCTGCTGCCGCTGCTGGGGTTGGCGCTGGTCGTTGGACTCCCTGCTGAAGTCTGGGACAGTCTCAGATCTGGTGCTCGCTGCTCCCGCACTTGAGGCACTTTCCCGCCAACTTCTAGCACTCCGTACCACCATGTGCCCTCCCGCAATGAGGACACTCCTTCTTGCCACTAGGCCTACTACCAGGGGAACGCTGAGAAGCTACCTGCTGACTGCCCGCTGCCATGGGGCGCTGTGGTGACTGATACGCCACCTTCTTTCTATCCTGCCACCGGAAAGGAGCTGCATACCTCTTCTGCGAACCCTTCTTCTCCTCAAGGTACTTCTCCATCTCACTCTCTTGATGGCACGCTGCACTAAGAGCCTCATCCAAGGTACGATGATCGAACGCCACAAGCCTCGATCGCAGTGATGACTTTAGGCCCATCACGAACTTCTTCGTCTTCCTGTGCTCATCAGCAATGATATGAGGTGCATACTTCGATAGTTCAGCAAACCTGGCCTCATACTCGAGTACGGTCATGAAGCCCTGAGTCAAGGTGAGGAACACCTGCTCCATCTTGTCCTGGATATGCTCAGGAACGAACTTGGCCCGAAAGAGCCTCACGAACTCGTCCCAAGCAACCTCGACAGCACCATCCTTAAATCTAGTATGCAGTAACAAGGACCACCACACATTGGCTCTCTCCTGCAAAACATCCTTCATAAGCACCAAACTAGACAACTCTAAACATAACATAAACAAATACATATGCAACTAACACATACCTATAGCATATAGGTGGCCAAGCTGACCTTGTCATCCTCAGCACACCTAATAGCCTAGAAGATCTTCTCGATCTCCCTCATCTAGCTCTCCGCAAGCAGTGGATCACTCTCCCCCTTAAAAGAGGGTGGAGCCATCCTCTTGAATCGCTCCATGATGGAAGGACCACCATGATCATGCCCCTGGGGAAACGGAGCTAGAGCCTGAGCCTGCTACAACAAACAATACAATTCAACATATATAACACAATAGCAATGTAACAATCATATATTTAAAAGAAAACATACTACTTCAATCCAACATTGCTAACCTGAGCCTCCAGCTAAGCCTGGAGTGCAGCCTGGGTATGCGCCTATGTCTGCATAGCCTGCACTAGGCCTTGCATGAATACTCCATAATCAACTGGTGGTGGTGGAGGAAGTACAGTAGGTCCCTGTGAGGCTGGGGCCTGCTACTCATCCCTCTCTTCATGCCTAGGCTCATCCTCTCTAGCAAGGGCACCACGCCTGCCACGAGAAGCCATATCCTGCAAGACAATTTAATCAATATTAGAAACTAAGTTATTTAGTTCCTAACCATTTTCTTATCTATCTTTCATTCATTATTAATCATTTCTACACATGTGGACAATTCTATAAAGACTTAGCATATAATGAAGATGATGGTATATATTCATGTACAATCTCAACCGGTTTCTCTGATACCAATCTCTATAATGACCCTCCTTAAACCGGTACAGTTATACCAACCCACGTCAGTATAATGAACGTCGTCACAGTGGGACATTGACCCAACACTAATACTAAGTTGAGATGTACACAAATATAAATATAGAACAGCGGAAATAAAAGAATTAACTTCATTCTTATTCCATCATCCACATTAATTATTCACAGTCCTTATAGCAATTAAAGAAAACTAAAGTCCACATAAATGGAATTCTAAATCATATTACATTGTTCATTTACAATTACATAAGTCTTCAATTAAATACTATGAAAATGGAAGTACAATATCAATATCTCCACAACAATCTACTCCTCTCGCTCGGAGTCGCTCCCAACGATCTCCTCCAAGGAAGTAGAGTCACCTGTTACACCTGTACGCCGAAGCAAGAGTGAGTCTAAAAGACTCAGCATGCATACCATATTCAACATCCATACACATATCTTATACACATATTGCATGCTTTTATCCAATTCAAGTATAACACAAGGAAACCTATATCAATTTAAGCACATGGATTATGGTTAAGACATTAAACAATGTAATATGATCACCTACACATGCTTTCTACGTGAAACATGTAACATGATTTATAACCAAACATTATTCATGTCATGATAACATTCTACTAATCTAGAGCATGGAATCTAGCACAAAGTAATAGTAATCTAACATGTATTCTAATCATTTCGACATGCTCATTTCACATTCATTTACACAATTATCTTGCTGTTTTAATGCAATAAATTCACAATCATACATGATACCACATTTTATCAAACATGAATTGAATGTTAAAACAACTCAAGTTGATTGACAATACTATACAAATTTAGCATGAAACTAGGTACTAATTGAGTAATATATTTAACATGGAATCTAGATATTCTTTCATGCATTTACCACAAGTGTAATCACACTTAGCTTACTGTTTTAACATGCATTACACATTATTCACATGGATTACCCTTATTCACATGCTAGCACATTCACTTTATATTTTCATATACTAAATTACACATTTCACATTTCACAAGTTCACATGCACATATATTCACATTTCACATTTAGTTGTCATGACACATAGTCCAAACCACCACTAGAAGGATACACATAACACATTCACATACCTATCACCTAGGCAAAAGAGTGATAGATCTTGGTTAACTGCGCAGAACCGGGAGAAGCACTCTCCACCCTAACCAGTGGTACTTGTCCACCTCCAGGATTTCATCCTAATTGCCCATAGAATTTCACACACTATGAACCTTCCCGTAGGGACTTTACTACGGTAGGGTCCCACAACTCTCTATGGTAGCAGTGTCACACACGGCATAGTTTATACACTTTACATTAATCACATTGTCCATGATGTTCACATGCACTAAATTATACCATTCCACTCACTTGTATACAATCACACAGTTTTCAGTTTATCTAATAATATGCTGCAATTTACTGAAATATATACAATTAACATGGGCATGATCAACATAGTTATTTTCTATCATATAACCCATAAGAGTGTCTACTGTTAACAGAATGCCATGAAATTTTTATCACAAATCCCCACCAGCAAACCTATCATATATTGAATTTCTCATTTTTTTGGATCTATAACACAATTATAATAATTAAATCATAATTCATTCACATTTACTACTAATTACATCTACACATGGTACACAGTAGGACAGTCAGTTGTAATAATTTTAGAACTTGCTAACAGTCATCACACAACCATAGAAATTTTTGGGAAAGTCTACATAACATGAATCTATTTAAACAGGAATTAATGATGCTAAAATATGCTTGTAATCTTATTTCAGAATTCTTGATAATTAACACAGTACATATAAATTCGCCCTAAATTCATGATAAGACCTACTGCAAGTACTGTATCATATATAAAATCTACATCATGTACATACCATCAAAAATCCGAAAAATGATTCACAAAGGTCAAGCATGCCTTCTGCAGAAAATTGAAGAACTCGGCGGCACACATGTGGCCGCCAACAGGGTTAACGGCACCATCGGTGGCCGCTAACTCTGGATCTTAACGGCACCAGAAGCTGCCGTTAAGTTCCTGTCTGTGCAAAACACAGACTGAACTCAAAAACGATGGTGAAAGGGGGGTTCCAGGACACGATAAAATCTGGAAAAATACCTAGGACCTACTAGAGATGTGTATGGACGATGTCCAATGGATACTTACCTTTAAGAAATTAACACAATGTGATTAGATGTCGGAGAAGCTCTCCTCGGCCTGTGCCAAGAAGCCCTCCTAACCTCCTCAATCCGGCTTCTATGTTGATGGAAGAAGTATGCCGGGGTCGGGGAAGTTTTCTTCGATGTTCCGAGTGTCCTCCCATCGATGCAGATCGCCAAGAACCGCACCAACAAGAGAGATCTGTTGCCCAGTTGACGAGCCCAGAGGGGGGGTGAATGGGTCTTTTAAAAAATTATTTGATTAGTACCTGTACTAAAACATTCACACAAGGACGGTCTTCGATGAAGGTTAGTGAAAGTTAGAATAAACAGCAAATGCACACACAGGAAATCAATCACACAACACACAGAGTTTATCCTGGTTCGGACCTCCTATCCTTAGGAGTCCTACGTCCAGTCCCTGAGCAATAACTCAGGATTCCACTATTTAAGGTACAGTCCCCTTATGGACACTACAACACCCAGCTCAGCTGGTCTTCCTTCACATGAAGGGAACTACAACACCCTGGATCCCCACCAGGCCTTCCTTCACAATAGAAGGGAACACAACACCCTGGATCCCCACCAGGTCTTCCTTCACACACGAAGGGAACACACCCTGGATTCCACCAGGTCTTCCTTCACACCAGAAGGGAACACACCCTGGATTCCACCAGGTCTTCCTTCACACCAGAAGGGAACAGGCACAAGACAAGAATAAGCAGGAAAACAAGCCCCTAGATCAAGCTTTAGCAAGACAAGATCTGAAGCTACTAGCACTGAGAGCAAATAATCTAAACAAGGCACTCTCTCAGAACTACACTGGCTCTCTTAGGATTTCTATTACAGCACAGAGAGTAAAGAGCTAAAGACACACTAGAATTGAATTCTTGGCTCTCAGATGCTTTTTAGAAGATCTGCAAATGCTTGTTGTATTTGATGGTAAGTTTCTCTCTTCTATCTATTTCTTCTGGAGCTGCTATCTTGTATTTATATCTCCAATTTGAAATTTAGTCGTTGAAGTAACCGTTGTCTCTTTGTTTGATAGACGTTAGACTATTTGAAACTTGGAAGCTTCTAGTCAACAGACTTTTATCCATTTGTGTACGCAAAGAGATAGGATCTTCTGGCATCTATATGGTCCAACATTGTATGACAGAATGTCTTTAGGACCCTGCATATATGAAATGCTAGAACAGTAGACAGCTAGGCTGTCTCTTGTTGTCAGTAAACGTTGATGTGAATATTCACCAAAATAGTAATGCCAAATAGCTTGTTCTAAAAGATACACACATAGTAAGCATAATGGTAGACGTGATCGTTTGCATGCATGCAGAGATACATTCAGTCTACATTTAATGCAAAGCTGTCATAAAGATATGAGAAGATTTTGACTTTTCAACGCGTTCAGAAATAAGATAAATATCAAGTCAATATAAAACATAAAGTCGATGCCTATATGACTTATGAAATCATTATGATCAAGTGTTTACTGAAGAAATCGTTATGAGCACTTAACAAGTCGTTATAGAAAGCAAATCGTTGTATTCCTTAAAGGAATCGTTATGAATACTGAAGAAATCGTTATAGAAAACAAATCGTTGTATTCATTAAAGGAATCGTTATGAATACTGAAGAAATCGTTATAGAAAGCAAATCGTTGTGATCTTTAAAGAAATCGTTGTGAAAAGCAAATCGTTATGAGCGCTAAAGAAATCGTTATGAGCGCTAAAGAAATCGTTATGAGCGCTAAAGAAATCATTATGAGCGCTAAAGAAATCATTGCGCAAAGCAAATCGTTATGAGCGCTAAAGAAATCGTTGCGCAAAGCAAATCATTATGAGCGCTAATGAAATCGTTATAAGCGCTAAAGAAATCGTTATGAGCACTAAAGAAATCGTTATGAGCGCTAAAGAAATTGTTGTGCAAAGCAAATCATTATGAGCGCTAAAGAAATCGTTATGAGCACTAAAGAAATCGTTACGACGAGCAAATCGTTACGACGTCTTAAGAAATCGTTGTGATGACTTAAGGAATTGTTGTGGTATCGATTTCTTAACAAATCGATGAGATCACTTACAGAATCGATGTGGAAGGCAAATCGATGTGATTTTCAACAGAAGTCGATGTGGACTTAGAAATATCATCTGATTTTGTTAATGCTTCAGAAGAGTAATACTTACCAATATTGGCTTGGTTGTCCTTGGTGTATTTCCTGTACTTGGACTTCATAGAATATGTGTTAGATAACTTTTGATAGGGTTTTGTTAATCACCAAAATAAATATGTAATTAATTAAAATTATATGGAGACAGACTGATCATCAATCTCCCCCTTTTTGGTGATGACAAAACTTATCAGGAAGCATGAATAAAGAATCTAAATATTTACGGAATGTATTTCAAACATGCTCAGTATATTTCTCCTCCTTTTTGTCATTAAGCAAAAAGCTAAACTGAGACAAAGAAGAAAGAGATACACATTCAAGGATATTGTATTAAGGTTGAGAAGGTACAGGGAGATAGAGGAGAGGAGAAAGAAGAGAGGCATGCTGAGAAATAATTTCCCATGCCTTAATCTCTTGGTCTTCAAAAAGTTGAGTGAAAACACCTGGTGCTATAGTGAAAGAGTCACCCATGGAAGGGAGCATGCGTTGAATGTACAGCTGCCGCTGGTCTTCCAGGAATAGTGCATACTGATGCTTGTCCATGGTGAATCTGAAGAAAGTACTCTGTCCAAAACTAGCACGCTGAAGGAATCTATCAAGAGTGATGGGATAGAAAAGCTGGTGATCAAGTAGGTCCTTCTTCAACGAAAAGTAAGCTGTGTATCTTGAAGCCCACTGAACATATAGTTCCTGAACTGGATTGATAGAGTTTAGATCCAAGAAGGCTTCAGCAGATAAGCTCGGCTTACTAGCCTTGAACAAGGAACTATTGACTGATTCAAGCTGGAGAGCAAATTGTCTGTAGTGCTTTTCCCAGTCTGTGGGAGAAAGCCTTTCACACTCAGAGATTAAAGGAGCGAGAACTTCAGAGGAGATATGTCCAAGGTGATATTCTCTGAAGATGAATCTCTGAAAAGAAGGGAGTCTACCTTGCTTGGCTGACAGTCTGCCCATTATTCTAGAAAACCGCTCAAAAGCATGAGAACCAGCAGAAGAATCAAATACCAATGAGTGTAGCTTGGGGAGGAACACATTGGTAGGCATTTTGAGAGAGGTAAAATCCACTTGAAAAGAGCAATTCACAGGGTGCTCTGTCCGAAAGAGAGCAAGAGCCCCATGGAACTGACCAAACTGCACCTCAGGAATCTTATGCAGATAGCAGTAATCATTGTAGAGCTGAAAGTGCCTTGCTATCCTGATTTCTTTAAGGATGAACTTACCCCAGACAGTTTGATGATGAATAACAAACCACTCAGAGAGAGTGAGTGGGTAATCTCGACTGGAAATGCTCTCATCCCTGGCCTGGAGGTATTTGGTGTAGAGAGTCTTGTGCCCTTTGGCCCACTGGTCTTCAGACTTGCATTCAGCCAACTGAAAAATTTTGGATTGGTTGGCTTTGGACAAGTGGCAATAGGGAATAACAATGGTGAGGTGATCAGTGAGGTTTAAAAAAGGAATGCCAAAAATGGTAGAGAGAATGCATTTCTGCAGATATTCTCGATAGATTGGTCTCCTATCAATTTCAGTGAGTGGGAGAACCAAAGAGGAGGGAATTTGGGTGTAGAAGGTACTGAGATAGAGGTGGAGAGTTTCCTCTTCTTCTGAACAGGACTGGGAGAATTAGTCCTGTGAACATGATTGGCAACAGCTAGGATTGAGATGAGTGTAGAGCGTTCAAACTCATCCTCAAGTTGAGTGAGAAACGCGCTGCCAAGCTGTGGGTTCTCAGGGATGAAGGTTATGGAAGAAGGTGGAGTAGAAGGATAAAGAAGTGATTTGGAATTGAAAGTGGAGGAAAGTCTTGTAGTAGAATGACTCGATGAAGAGGAGGCTCCAGCTGATGAGGAGGCTGGAGGATTTTCAATAACAGGAGGAGGAATGATTTGGGAAGAAGAAGGAGAGAAGGAAGGTTGAGATGGAAAAGGTGTTGGTGAGGAAATTGTGGGGGGCATGGGTTGTTTGAAGGTAGGTGGAGCTGGAGGTGCTGTGGATGAGGATGGTGGTATAGAGGGGGTTGGTGTTGCAAGGGTTGAAGACTCAGGGGCTTCAGGCGCAACAGTGGCCTCTTCTGCACCATGCAGTACTTCCATGGAGATCACTGACCCTGTAGGTTCTTCCACATTCTGCCCAGATGGCACTGCCCCTTCTGCTAGCTGCCTGCCTTGAGATGGTACTGGATCACTGCTCTCTATTGCTACTTCAGGCCTTGATGGCCCAGATACTTGAACTGAGGGCCCTGATGGCCTGGGAATAGCTCCTAAACTGCTCTGAGAGGCAGAGGGTTGAGGAGGAGTTTTGGATCCAACTGCCTTCAGAATCTCAGAGAGTGATGCCTGCATACTCCTCATCTCCTTATTGAACCACTTCATTGCATTTCTTATATTAGATATATCATTGGAAATTGATTCCTAGCGAACCATGATGGAACTCACATTGGACTGTACTGAGGACAGGATCTCATTTTGTGCTTCCAACTTTTCCAAAATAGGCTTCAAATTAATCTTCTTTATCTTCCTCAGCCTTCTGAGTGCAATTCTCTTGCTTCTCTTTTCACCTGGTTCATGATCTTCATCATGAACTAAATTGGATCTTTCATTTGCAGAGGCATCTGTAGTATGCGCCCCCTGAGATGCTGATACTTCTGGCTCAATTGCTTGCTCCCCCTGAATGGGAGCATCTACAGAATCGACTTGAGCTGAACCTTGCTCCTGCTGACCTGGAGCTTCTTCCATGACCCTTTCATGAGGATTACTTGCAACTGGCTCCCCTTGAGAAATGGAGTCCAGTACCTCCCTAAGTAGAGAGCCTACTTGGGAAGAAGGAGGAGGGTCCTCTGAAGATTGCCCAAAGGGCTCAATGTACTCAGGAGAAATGTCCTCGATTCTTCTGCTTGCTTCTTCCTCTGCTACTGATGGTACTGCTGCTGGAACTGCTGAATCAACTACTGCTTCTGATACAGTTGTTGTTGGTGCTTCTTCTATTACTGCTGCCGATGCTACTGGTGACCCTACTACTGCTGGTGATGGTTCTAGATCCTCTTGGGCTTCACCAACGATGGCTTCACCCTCAACTGTGCCAACCTTTGACCAGATACCATTAACTAGTGAAAAGCCACTCTTCTTCAAATTTCTGGACCTAATGGCTTGGCCCATTTTCTCAGACACATCACCAACTGTGCTGATCCCAAAGTGCTGGAAAATTCTTGTCAGGAGATGGGCATACGGTAGTGAGATGTTCAACTTGCTCTTGGTGTCCCACAACTGAGAGCTGGCAAACTTCATCCTTTCAATTATCAACTCTGCAGTATTAATTTCTTGATTCCGGATAGCCCAGTACATCAGGTTTGAGTCTGCCCTGGCACAGGTTGAAAACGATGCACTTCTAGGAACAATAATCTGACAAATAATAAAGTGCAACAATCTATTGAAAGCACTAAGCTGGTTAATATCCAGCTTCCCATCCTTCAGCTTATACTCCGGACCAATAATCCCTAAACCCTTGATATTAGTGTCCTCTGAGTGGACGCCACTGTGACCGGTGGTAGAGACATCAAACAAAGATGCCAAAAGGTCTCTAGAGATTCTGATCTGGGTACCCTTGACCAGGGAAGTCAAGGTCCCATCCGCTTCAGTCTTCAAGCACACATAAAAAGCTTTAACCAAATCTGGATAACTTACTTCAGATAGGGTTGCGATCTTTGTCCATTTCAGCCTTTGTAGAGCTTCAACCAAACTGCTCATGCCATTTTTCTCCAAGTTTTCCAAATCCACTGCCTTGTTACCACAGACCTTTGCCTTAACGGACGCGAACCTACTTTGCTGCTCTGCTGTGAGGAACGCAGCTCCGTAGCCCCCAACGGTGCCGGAAACAGCTGTAGAGGCCATGAAATCTAACAGGGAAAGGTTCTGGAGGACAGGAAGGGTGATTGAGGAAGAACCCCTCAAGAAATTTCTGGCGGGAGAGGTTGAAGGCTTCGAATCTGAGGAAAGTCGATGCCGGGGTCGATGGGTTATCGCCTCAGGCAGGAGGACTAAGGGGATAGAAGGAAGAGGAATCGTTTCCACACAGATTGCGGAATATGAAATAAAGGATAAAAGCCCTTGTTCGAAAAAAGGGTTGAGCATTTATGGTGAAAAACAACAAAACTTCAGTTCGAAAGAATAAACATTTACAAAATGGCGAACCGACAGGAATTTTTGCTTAGATAGACGGGATATTTACTTAAATTTAAGGAGAATAAATAATTTGAGCTCTGAAATTTGCTATCTCAGTTTTAACAGATAATTCTTTCACAATTTACACATACCTAATTCCCTTCTGAGAGATGTAAATCTTTCTTCGGGCAAGGCTTTTGTGAAGATATCTGCTAACTGATTATTTGTGTCTATGAATGAAATTTCTATATTACCATTTGCTACATGATCACGAATAAAATGATATCTAACCTCAATGTGTTTGGTTCTTGAGTGTTGTACTGGATTCTTGGTTAAGTTTATGGCACTGGTGTTGTCACACAACAGTAGGATAGACTTGATGTGCATTCCATAGTCCTCAAGCTGTTGCTTTATCTATAGGAGTTGTGTACAGCAACTTCCAGCAGCCACGTACTCAGCTTCAGCTATTGAGAGTGCTACTGAATTTTGCTTCTTGGAGGACCAGGATATCAAACACCCTGCAAGGAATTGACAACAACCACTGGTGCTTTTTCTATCTAATTTGCATCCAGCATAGTCAGCATCAGAGTACCCTACTAAGTTTATTTCACATGATTTTGGATACCAAATACCTACATCATGAGTTCTAGACAAGTATCTGAAAATTCTTTTAACACTAATTAAATGAGATTCTCTAAGATCTGCTTGATATCTAGCACACATGCATACACTAAATAGTATATCAGGTCTGCTGGCAGTTAAGTAAAGTAAAGAACCTATCATACCTCTGTAGATCTTCTGATCTACCTTCTTACCATCTTTAGCACTGTCCATTCTTGTTGATGTGCTCATTGGTGTTGACAGTGGTTTGGAATTTTCGAATCCAAATTTCTTCTGGAGTTCCTTGGTGTATTTAGCTTGACAGATGTGGGTGCCATCTCCTCCTTGTTTGATTTGTAATCCAAGGAAGTAGTTCAGCTCCCCCATCATGCTCATCTCGAATTCTCCCTGCATGAGCTTTTCAAAGTACTTGCAAAGAGACTCATCAGTAGATCCAAAAATTATGTCATCTACATAAATTTGAACAAGTAAAACGTGTTTGACCTTTGACTTTATAAAAAGGGTGCTATCTACTTGACCTCTACTAAAACCATGGTTTAATAAAAAAGAGCTAAGCCTTTCATACCAGGCTCTTGGTGCTTGCTTTAAACCATATAATGCCTTATGAAGTTTAAAAACATGATTTGAAATTCTGTATCATCAAAACCTGGAGGCTGTTCAACATACACTTCCTCCTTAATAAAACCATTTAAAAATGTGGATTTAACATCCATTTGAAATAGCTTTAAATCTAGAGCAGATGCATATGCAAGTAAAATCCTAATAGCCTCAAGTCTAGCTACAAGAGCATAGGTTTCATCGAAATCAATACCTTCCTCTTGGGAATAGCCCTGAGCTACCAATCTGGCCTTGTTTCTTAATATCACACCAGTTTCATCCAATTTATTTCTGAACACCCATTTGGTGCCAATAACTGGATGATCTGATGGTCTAGGAACAAGTGACCATACCTGGTTTCTCTTGAACTGATTCAGTTCATCTTGCATGGCTAAAATCCAAGATTCATCAGTAAGAGCTTCATTGACTGTCCTAGGCTCTATTTGAGAAACAAAAGCTAAGTAATCACAAGGGATTACATTACCTCTTGTTCTTACCCCTACAGTTGGATCACCAATGATGTTCTCAGGTGGGTGTTCCTTCTTGTATCTCCATTCCTTTGGAAGATTTTCATGTGCAATATCTTGTTGTTGCATGTCTTCCAGAGGTGGATCATCCTTGTCTTCAATTGAGGTATCCCTTAGTTTCTTGGACAATTCGTCTGCATCTTTATTGTCACTATCTTCTTCCTTTCTCAAGGAAGGGTTAGTCTCATAAAAAATAATATGCACAGACTGTTCAATCAATAAGGTGCGTTTATTAAATATTATATAGCCTTTGGGTTTAGAAGTATACCCCATGAAGATGCCTTCATCTGATTTGGCATCCAACTTACCAATGTCTCTTTTGCCGTTGTTGTGGATGAAGCATGGACATCCAAAAGTTCTGAAGTGACTGATCTTCGGTTTCTTCCCTTTGAACAACTCATAAGCTGTCTTCTTCAGAATTGGTCTGATCATTACTCTATTAATGATGTAGCTTGCTGTGTTTACTGCTTCAGCCCAGAAATACCTTGACAAATCATATTCTGACAGCATTGTTCTTGCCATATCCAATAAAGTTCTATTTTTCCTCTTAGCAACTCCATTTTGCTGTGGTGTCCTTGGTGCTAAGAAGTTGTGCTCAATCCCTTGGTCATCACAGAATTTTGCAAATCTTTCATTTTGAAATTCTCCTCCATGATCTGACCGGATTCCAACAATGCAAAACTTCTTGTCTTTCTGAACTTTCCTGCTGAAGCTTACAAAGCTCTCAAAAGTATCATCTTCATGTTCCAAGAAGGAGACCCATGTAAATCTGGAATAATCATCGAAAATAACAAACCCAAAATTCTTTCCTCCTAGACTAGTGGTTCTCATTGACCCAAATAAATCCATATGAAGGAGTTCTAAGGGTATAGAGGTGGTTACCACAATCTTTGACTTGAAGGAACTCTTGGTATGCTTCCCTTTTGCACAAGGTTTGCAGATGCCATTCATTTTAGTGCTGACCTTTGGCAGACCTTCCACAAGACCTCTCTTTATAAGCTTGTTCATGCCATCCAAACTGCAATGACCCAGCCTTCTGTGCCACAGCTCAGTTGACTGCTCTTTATTGGCTACTAAGCAAATGTCTTGATCCTTGAGATCTTCAAGATAAAGCACATACAGGTTCTTTTCTCTGTTGGCTTCAAATATTATTGCTCCCTCCTTCAAGATACTGCACTTAGACTCTTGGAACTTAATTTGATGACCTCTGTCACAGAGCTGGCTGATGCTAATGAGATTATGCTTTAGCCCTTTAACAAGCAACACATCTTCAATAACTGTTTTTCCTTTATTGTTCACAGAACCACTGCCTATCACTGTTCCTTTTCCATTATCTCCATATGTAACAGTTCCTTCTTCATTTTGAAGAGAAGAGAATAGCTTTCGATTACCTGTCATATGCCTTGAGCACCCACTGTCCAGATACCATTTGGATGCTCGAAGATTGCCCTGAAATGAAAACATTAAGTTTTAGGTACCCAAGTTCTTTTGGGTCCTGATTGGTTAGTATCACTGGTTTCCCTTTTTATTACCCATTTCTTATGTTTAGTTGGACATGTAGTTATAATATGTCCTAATTTGTTACAGTGACTGCAACAGGATAGTTTAGTTACTTTTTCTATATATTTAAAGTTTGCTTTGTATGCTATGTCTTGTTCAGGTACAAATTTTGGAGTCGGGTATGTTTTAGGATATATTACTGTTTCTTCATTATCAGGGGGTGTATAACCTAATCCATTTTTCTTCTTACCTGATCTTCTAGCACCTTTTAATATTTAGGAGTTTTTACCATTAGTGAATTTTTCTAATGTGCTAGATAACTGTATATTTTCTTCTGTTAGTGTCTTAATTTCAGTTTTCAGTTGATCTGAGCTTGCTTGTTTTTCTAATTTAATTATTTGTTCATTCTTAGCTTTTAGATCTTCACATAACAGTTCATTTCTCCTTTTAAGTTCAGTTATTTGGCTTTCTAATTGTTCATTTTCTGATTTTAGATCTGAGTTTGTGTTTTCTAGACAAGCAATATTTTTCTTACTTACTTTTAATAGTTTGGTTACTTCTCTATATTTACTGTATAATTCGTTGAAGGCTTCTTCTAGATTATCGGAATCTGAACCATTACAAGAATCAAAGGATGAGTCAGAGGATACCTTTTCTTCGGTATTTGCCATGAAGGCCAAGTTGGCTTCTTCCTCATCACTGGTTGAGCTTGACTCACTGTCTGAGTCGCTGCTGTTGCTCCATGCTGCTGCCATAGCCTTCTTCTTATACTTCCTGAATTTTTTGGAGCTTTCTTTCTTTCTGAATTCAGGCTTCTTGAGTCTGGGACATTCTGCCTTGATATGTCCTGGCTTTTTGCATTCATAGCATATGGGCTCGCCCTTCTTCTGATCCTTTCCTTCTGGTTTCTTGAATTCCTTATTTCTCTTGAAGTGCCTTCTTCCAGACTGGAATTTCTTCTTCTTAGCAAGAATGCGCTGCAATCTTTTTGACAGCATAGCTTCTTCATCTTCGCAATTACTTGAGCTCTCATCTTCAGCTGATGACTCATCTGACCTGTCTTCTTCTGCTTTAAGAGCATTTGAATGCTTCTTTCTACTTGAGGACTCTCCTAATCTTTCCATATTTATTTCATGGGCCATAAGGGACCCAATGAGCTTTTCCAATGACATCCTTTTCAGATCATTAGCTTCCTCAATGGCTGTAACTTTGGGAGTCCATGCAGATGGTAGAGATCTAAGAATCTTTCTGACCATATCTCCTATTTCATAGGTCTTTCCTAGTCCGGATAACCCATTTGTGATATCTGTAAATCTACTGAACATCTGGGTTATGGACTCACCTGATTGCATCTGGAATCTTTCATATTGGGTTACAAGAATGTCAATTCTTGTCTCCTTCACCTTTTCTGTGCCTTCATAAGTGATCCTTAATTTTTCCCACATCTCCATTGCGGATTTGCAGGCTGATACTCTATTGAATTCTTTCTTGCTGAGGGCACAGCACAAAATGCTCTTGGCCTTACAATTTAAAGAGATTTTTTTTGTGTCATCATCTGTCCACTGAGCTTTCTCATTTGTGACTAGGAGATCGCCTTCTTCCACTATTGACCATATCTGATAGTCGTGACCTTGTAGAAAATACTCTATTCTGGTCTTCCAGTAAGTGTAGTCTTCTCCATCGAACAATGGTGGTCGGTTAACTGACTGACCCTCGAAATGACCTTGGGCTGCCATGCATGTTTACTCTTTAGATCATTGGATCTTCTTCTTTGTCGAAGAGACTCGCTCTGATACCACTTGTTACCCAGTTGACGAGCCCAGAGGGGGGGTGAATGGGTCATTTAAAAAATTACTTGATTAGTACTTGGACTTAAAACATTCACACAAGGATGGTCTTCGATGAAGGTTAGTGAAAGTTAGAATAAACAGCAAATGCACACACAGGAAATCAATCACACAACACACAGAGTTTATCCTGGTTCGGACCTCCTATCCTTAGGAGTCCTAAGTCCAGTCCCTGAGCAATAACTCAGGATTCCACTATTTAAGGTACAGTCCCCTTATGGACACTAAAACACCCAGCTCAGCTGGTCTTCCTTCACACGAAGGGAACTACAACACCCTGGATCCCCACCAGGTCTTCCTTCACAATAGAAGGGAACACAACACTCTGGATCCCCACCAGGTCTTCCTTCACACACGAAGGGAACACACCCTGGATTCCACCAGGTCTTCCTTCACACCAGAAGGGAACACACCCTGGATTCCACCAAGTCTTCCTTCACACCAGAAGGGAGTAGGCACAAGACAAGAATAAGCAAGAAAACAAGCCCCTAGATCAAGCTTTAGCAAGACAAGATCTGAAGCTACTAGCACTGAGAGCAAATAATCTAAACAAGGCACTCTCTCAGAACTACACTGGCTCTCTTAGGATTTCTATTACAGCACAGAGAGCAAAGATCTAAAGACACACTAGAATTGAATTCTTGGCTCTCGGATTCTTTTTAGAAGATCTGCAAATGCTTGTTGTATTCGATGGTAAGTTTCTCTCTTCTATCTATTTCTTCTGGAGCTGCTATCTTGTATTTATATCTCCAATTTGAAATGTAGTCGTTGAAGTAACCTGTTGTCTCTTTGTTTGATAGACGTTAGACTGTTTGAAACTTGGAAGCTTCTAGTCAACAGACTTTTATCTATTTGTGCACGCAAAGAGATAGGATCTTCTGGCGTCTATATGGTCCAACGTTGTATGACAGAATGTCTTTAGGACCCTGCATATATTAAATGCTAGAACAGTAGACAGCTAGGCTGTCTCTTGTTGTCAGTAAACGTTGATGTGAATATTCACCAAAATAGTAATGCCAAATAGCTTGTTTTAAAAGATACACACAGAGTAAGCATAATGGTAGACGTGATCGTCTGCATGCATGTAGAGATACGTTTAGTCTACATTTAATGCAAAGTTGTCATAAAGATTTGAGAAGATTTTGACTTCTCAACACGTTCAGAAATAAGATAAATATCAAGTCGATATAAAACATAAAGTCGATGCCTATATGACTTATGAAATCGTTATGATCAAGTGTTTACTGAAGAAATCGTTATGAGCACTTAACAAGTCGTTATAGAAAGCAAATCGTTGTATTCATTAAAGGAATCGTTATGAATACTGAAGAAATCGTTATAGAAAACAAATCGTTGTATTCATTAAAGAAATCGTTATGAATACTGAAGAAATCGTTATAGAAAGCAAATCGTTGTGAGCTTTAAAGAAATCGTTGCGCAAAGTAAATCGTTATGAGTGCTAAAGAAATTGTTATGAGCGCTAAAGAAATCGGTATGAGCACTAAAGAAATCGTTGCGCAAAGCAAATCGTTATGAGCGCTAAAGAAATCGTTATGAGTGCTAAAGAAATCATTATGCAAAGCAAATCGTTATGAGCGCTAAAGAAATCGTTATGAGCGCTAAAGAAATCGTTGCGCAAAGCAAATCGTTATGAGCGCTAATGAAATCGTTATGAGCGCTAAAGAAATCGTTGCGACGAGCAAATCGTTACGACGTCTTAAGAAATCGTTGTGATGACTTAAGGAATCGTTGTGGTATCGATTTCTTAACAAATTGATGAGATCACTTACAGAATCGATGTGGAAGGCAAATCGATGTGATTTTCAACAGAAGTCGATGTGGACTTAGAAATATCATCTGATTTTGTTAATGCTTCAGAAGAGTAATACTTACCAATATTGGCTTGTTTGTCCTTGGTGTATTTCCTGTACTTGGACTTCATAGAATATGTGTTAGATAACTTTTGATAGGGTTTTGTTAATCACCAAAATAAATATGTAATTAATTAAAATTATATGGAGACAGACTGATCATCAAGATCCATGGCCTCCAAGTTCGATTTTCGCACAGAAAAACTAGGGATTTTGATAAAATTCCAAAAAGGGTTTGATCCGGCCGGAGAGTGGGTATTTTATAGAGCCAAGGGTTCGGGGACTTGATAAGGTAGGGCATCCGACCATTGGGAGTCGGTTTCTAAAACCAGGGCGAAAGAATCATGGGCGTTTCCAAATATGGAGCCACAACAAAATTGGGAAGTAGACGTCCACATAGGTGGCCGCCTACAATGGGTTAACGTCCATCGATCTGGACGTTGGCTCAGCCCTAGGCGTCCACTCATGTTGACGCCAACTTGATTTTTGGCCAGAACACAAAAATGTAGTATTTTATGCATACTTTATGTATATATATATATATATATATATATATAATGCATTACATATACACCATATGTACATAGGTAAACAATCATATACATATACATGCACCACTTTACTTAATTATAATATGTATAAGAATACACACATATGTATATATTTATTTGTTCACATAACTATGCATCCAACACTATACAACCAAACAACTAAATAAGAGGCAAAATTCGAGGGCCTTACATGTTGTGCCATTACGAATAGAGGTCGAATTGAACCAATGACACTTGAAGAGAAATACATTGTTGCCTTGTCTCAAAAATTGCAATTCAATAACTTCTTCAAGAATGCCATAATAGTCTACTTCATTTACATTGTAGGCACTTCCCTTCACACATACACCGCTGTTCATCGTAGACTTATTTCCTCCATAATCTCTCGTGTGAAATCGGTATCCATTCACAATGTAGCCTAGATAGACACATACAATCTTCGAGGGCCCATAACTGATCTCTTGTACTCTTGAATCAATAACACTACAAGAAAAAATGATTTTGGCGACCAACAAATTCGGTCCCTATTCAGTCACTCTTCGGTCACTAAAGCAATTAGTGACCGAATAGTGACCAAAGTTGTCAGTGAAGAGTTTTTTGTCACAATATTGTGACCGAAAATTTTCAGTTGCTAATCAGTCACTCATAGTGACTGAATTATTTCGGTCGCTATCAGTGACCGATACATTCAGTCACCATTTCGGTCACTGTATAGTGACCGAAATAGTGACTGACACATTTCAGTCGCTATCCACAACCGAAAAATTCAGTCACTATTTCGGTCACAATATAGTGACCGAAATAGTGATTGAAATGATCGGTCGCTATAATTCAAAATAGCGACCGATAATTTCAATCGCTAATCAGTCTCTCATTTTTTAATTATTTTTTTAAAGATACATATTTTATAACAAAATAACCAGTGCATATAATAAAAATAAAAACTGCACTATGACAAATGTCAACAATAATAAAATGTCCATAAAATGTCAAAAATAATAAAATGTTTACAATAATAATACATAAAATGTCCACAACAATACATAAAATATTCATAACAATGAAAAGAAAATCATGAATCCTCGTCCTCGTCTCCTTCGACGCCACTCGATGAAGGAACCATATATATATATATATATATATATATATATATATATATATATATAATAAATTAAAATTAAATACTACTATAAGCAATAAATTATTTAGATTTTAGATTTTATTTTTCTATATAATTCACTCACTTTTAAATTAAAGTAACTAGCTTAATGTCAATTCGAGTGCCGAGCTCAAACTGGGAGTCCGATTTGAACTCTGTCAATTTTCACAAGTCACGCTCATCGCCCCCGCCATACTGGAACAAACCGGAGGCCGATCAGATTAGTATTTCTAATTTTGGACCCCCAAACCTAACTAAGTTCTTTGTTTTTAAACAAAACTAACTTGCTTAATATGAATTTGAGTGTCGAGCTCAAACCGGGAGTCCGATTTGAACTCCGTCAGTTTCCACAAGTCACACTCATTGCCCCGCCCGTGCTGGAACAAACCAAAGGCTGATCGGATTACTATTTCTAATTTTGGACCCCCAAACCTAGTTAAGTTCTTTCTTTTGAAACTAAACTAAACTAACTTGCTTAATATGAATGTGAGTGTCATCGTGACGAGCTCAAACCGAGAGTCCAATTTGAACTTCGTCAGTTTTCACAAGTCCAATCTTCACCCCGGCTATGTTGGAACAAACAAGAGGCTAATTAGATTAGTGTTTCTAATTTTGGACTCCGAAACCTAAGTTCTTAGTTTTTAAACTAAACTAAATTTCTTAATGTGAATTTGAGCGCCGAGCTCAAATTGGGAGTCCGATTTGAACTCCGTTAGTTTCTACAAGTCACACCTATTGCCTCGGTTGTGCTGGAACAAACTGAAGGCCGATCGGATTAGTATTTCTAATTTTGGACGCTCAAACCTAACTAAGTTCTTACTTTTTAAACTAAACTAAACTAACATGCTTAATGTAAATTTAAGTGTCGAGCTCAAATCGGGAGTCCGATTTGAACAACGTCAATTTCCACAAGTCACACTCATCGCCCTGGCCGTGCTGGAACAAACCGGAGGCCAATCAGATTATTATTTCTAATTTTGGACCACCAAACCTAACTTTTTCATTTTTAAACTAAACTAACTTGCTTAATATGAATTTGAGTGTCGAGCTCAAACCGAGAGTCCGATTTGAACTCCGTCAGTTTCCACAAGTCACACTCATTGCCCCGACCGTGCTAGAACAAAACAGAGGCCGATCGAATTAGTATTTCTAATTTTGGATCCATAAACGTAATAACTTGCTTAATGTGAATTTGAGTGCCGAGCTCAAACTGGCAGTCCGATTTGAACTCCGTCAATTTTCACAAGTCACAATCATCGCCTTGCCCGTGCTGGAACAAACCGGAGGCCAATCGGATTAGCATTTCTAATTTTGGACCCTCAAATCTAAGTTCTTTGTTTTTAAACTAAACTAACTTGTTTAATGTGAATTTGATGGCCAAGGTCAAACCGGGAGTTCGATTTGAACTCCGTCAGTTTCCATAAGTCACATTCATTGTCTAGGCCGTGCTGGAACAAACCAGAGGCCGATCGAATTAGTATTTCTAATTTTGGACTCCCAAACCTAGTTAAGTTCTTCCTTTTAAAACTAAACTAAACTAACTTGCTTAATGTGAATTTAAGTGCTGAGCTCAAACCGGGAGTCCGATTTGAACTTCATCAGTTTCCACAAGTCACACTCATCGCCCTGGCCGTGTTGGAACAAATCGAAGGCCAATCAGATTAGTATTTCTAATTTTGGACCCACAAACCTAAGTTCTTAATTTTTAAACTAAACTAACTTGCTTAATGTGAATTTGAGTGTCGAGCTCAAACCAGGAGTCCAATTTGAACTTCGTCAGTTTTCACAAGTCACACTCATTGCCCCGGCAGTGCTGGAACATACCAGAGGCCGATTGGATTAGTATTTCTAATTTTGAACCCCCAAACCAAGTTTAGTTCTTCCTTTTTAAACTAAACTAAACTAAACTAACTTGCTTAATGTGAATTGGAGTGGCGAGCTCAAACCGGGAGTCCGATTTGAACTCCGTCAGTTTTCACAAGTCACAATCATCGCCCAGGCCGTGCTGGAACAAATCAGAGGCCAATCGGATTAGTATTTCTAATTTTGGACCCCTAAACCTAAGTTCTTCATTTTTAAACTAAACTAACTTGCTTAATGTCAATTTGAGTGCCAAGGTCAAACCGAGAGTCCGATTTGAACTCCATCAGTTTCCACAAGTCACAATCATTGTCTCGGTCGTGTTGGAACAAATTGGAGGCCTATTGGATTAGTATTTCTAATTTTGGACGCTCAAACCTAGTTAAGTTCTTCTTTTTTAAACTAAAATAAATTATACTAAACTAACTTGCTTAATGTGAATTTAAGTGTCGAGCTCAAACTGGGAGTCCGATTTGAACTCCGTCAGTTTCCACAAGTCACACTCATCGTCCTGGCCTTGTTGGAATAAACCGAAGGCTAATCGGATTAGTATTTCTAATTTTGGACCCCCAAACCTAAGTTCTTCGATTTTAAACTAAATAACTTGCTTAATGTGAATTTGAGTGCCGAGCTCAAACTAGGAGTCCGATGTGAACTTCGTCAGTTTCCACAAGTGACACTTATTGCCTCGGTCGTGGTGGAACATACCAGAGGCTGATCGGATTAGTATTTCTAATTTTGGACCCCCAAACCTAGTTTACACTACAAGAAAAGGGACTATTAGGGACGGGATATTGGCGACGGCTCCAAAAAACCGTCGCTAAAAAGTGTATTTAGGACGACTGTTAAGAAGCTATCCCCAAAAGTGTAGTATTAGCGACGACTCTAAAAAGCCATCGTTAAAAAGAGTATTTGCGACGGCTATAAAAAAGTCGTCCCCAAAAATATAGTATTGGCGACGGCTGTAAAAAAGTCATCCCCAAAAATATAGTATTGGCTATGGTTGAAAGAAGTCATCCCCATTAAAAATTATTAGCGACGGTTGATTGTATAAACGTCACTAAAAGTATATTATTTTGGACGGCTACAAGGGTCGTCGCTAAAAACATCATTAGGGACGTTGATTGTCGTCCCAAAAAAAACTTATTAGTGACGGCCATGAGAAGCCGTCGCGAATATTAACATTAGCGACGACTACTATGCGCCATCGTTAATGCTCTTATTAGGGATGACTTTATATGTCGCAAATAGATTATTATTAGGGACGACTATAGAAGGTTGTCCCTGATAAGAGTATTAGCGACGGGTATGGTCGTCGCCTTTAGTTTTTTATTAGCGACTGCTTATGTCTGTCACTATTAAGTTTTGGCGATGGCTTCGTGAGTCACTAAAGCATAGTAGTGACAGTTGGAGCCGTCCCTATTATACAATAGTGACGATTTGCAGTCGTCGTCAATAATCTAATGCTCTTAAAAAATTATTAAAAATAATTATAAAATAGTTTACGTGTAATTATTAGTAAAGTATGATAATGTATGTTAAATTATAAAAAAATAAAAGTAAAAAAAAAAACTTACTTTACATGTACATCATGTTACTTTATATGTTTTGAGGAACATAACAGCATGTGTATGCAAGTGTCAATAGATTTTGTTTATGTGTTGATGTAAATATTTTTTTATATCACAAAGTGTATTTCATTTCATATTTCAAGTTGTTATTGTCAACTACTTAATTAACTATTCTTATATATTATAAAATATTTATCTTCATTAATCATAATGAATATATAACATTTTTCTATATTTAACATGAATCATATAAATTATTAAATATTTTAAGTTTTTTATTTTAAGTATAAACGACGGTTTCTGTGAACACATAATTTTATACTAGTATGGATAAAGGCCCAGATCGACTTGCTTGAGGACAGGTCGACCTACTTGAGGACCCAGGTTGACCTACCTGAGGACCCAGGTCGACCTACTTGAGGACAGGTCGACCTACTTGAGGACAGGTCGACCTACTTGAAGACCTAGGTCGACCTGCTTGAGGACCCAGGTCGACCTACTTGAGGACCCAGGTCGACCTACTTGAGGACATGTCGACCTATTTGAAGACCTAGGTCGACCTACTTGAGGACCCAGGTCGACCTACTTGCCCAGGTCGACCTGCTTGAGGACAGGTCGACCTACTTGAAGACCCAGGTCGACCTCAAGTAGGTTGACCTACTTGAAGATGTAGGTCGACCTACTTGAGGACCCAGATCGACCTACTTGAAGACCCAGGTCGACCTACTTGAGGACTGGTCGACCTACTTGAAGACGTAGGTCGACCTACACAAGGACCCAGAAAGGTGTGTCGACACATAGTGAAGCAGAAATGACACACTATTCACCTGTGCCGTATCAAGAGAAATGACACACTATTCATGTGTGTCGTATCAGAGAAGTGGCACGTTATTCATTTGTGCCAAGAGAAATGGCACACCTCCCAAGCGTGTCGTATCACCTATATCAACCAAGAGAAACGGCACACCACCCAAGCGTGCCGTATCACCTATGTTAGCCCCTAATGGATCAAGATATGATTGTGTTGACGCTTTTTTCTCATGAGGTCGACGCATACTTTTCATGAGGTCGACGCAAATTCCACTTGTGTCGACGTAAACTCCTCATGAGGTCGACGTAAGTCCCAATTGTGTCGACGCAAGTTCTACATTAGGTCGACACAAGTCTGATGAGTGTCGACGCATGCAACATGGGACCCAAGAGAAACGACGTAGGTACGCCCTGCCATTTCAACATGAGACCCAAGAGAAATGGCAGTCAAGTACACCCCCTCCGTTAACACATAAGACCCAAGAGAAAATGGTGGGCCAAGTACACCACCCCGTCATTTCAACATGAGACCCAAGAGAAACGGCAGCCAAGTACACCCCCGCCGTTAAAAAAATGAGACCCAAGAGAAACGGCGGCCAAGTACACCCCCGACGTTAACAAATGAGACCAAGAGAAACGGCGGCCAAGTACACCCCCGCCGTTAACAAATGAGGCCCAAGAGAAACGGTGTGCCAGGTTGTGGTTCTGGGTTCCATCAACTCCTTTGTAGGCATGCCTCAGAATTGATGCTAGATACCATCCTTTCACGGTGCAGCGCACCCTAAAGTTGGTGACAGTGATCATGCCCCTCCTACATCTTTGTATAGAGGGGAGGTGCTGCCAAATTTTTGCCGTGGAAGTGAGTTACCTGTGTGACAAGGGTCACCAGATCAAGTTTCAGGAATCTAAGTGTTTAATCATCAAGGATGGTGCAATCGTCTTCAAAGCCAACTGAGAAAAGAACCTATATGTACTGCATCTAGAAGAACTTAAAGATCAAGACATTTGTCTGACAGCAAATAAAGATCAGAATGCTGAATTATGGCACAGAAGGTTAGGCCATTGTAGCTTGGATGGAATAAGAAAACTTATCAAACATGATCTAGTAGAAGGTCTATCGAAGATAAACACAAGACTTGATAGTATATGTGAACCTTATGCAAAAGGGAAGCATGCAAAATCCTCCTTCAAATCAAAGACAGAAGTCACCACCTCCAAACCATTAGAATTGCTACACATGGATTTGTTTGGGCCAATGAGAACTACCAGCCTGGGAGGAAAGAACTTTGGATTTGTAATTGTTGACGATTTTTCAAGATTTACATGGGTATCATTTTTAGAGCATAAAGATGACACATTTGAAAGCTTTGTGAAGTTCAGTAAAATAGTTCAAAAGGATAAAAAGTTCAGTATCATCAGTATTCGTTCAGATCATGGAGGAGAATTTCAGAACGATAATTTTGCAGAATTTTGTAATGATCAAGGTATAGAATACAATTTCTCAACACCTAGAACACCACAGTAAAATAGAGTAGCTGAGAGGAAGAATAGAACCTTGTTAGATATGGCTAGGACGATGCTATCTGAGTACAACATTCCACGGTACTTCTGGGAAGAAGGGATTAACACAGCATGTTATATTATCAATAGAGTCATGATTAGACCAATTCTGAAGAAGACCGCATATGAGCTGTACAAGGAAAGGAAGCCCAAGATCAGTCATCTCAGAACGTTTGGATGCCCATACTTCATTCACAACAATGGTAAAAGAGACATAGGTAAGTTAGATCCTATATCTGATAAGGGGATCTTTATGGGGTACACTTCAAAACCCAAAGGTTATAGAGTTTTTAATAAAAGAAGTTTATAAATTGAACAAATTATTCATGTTATTTTTGATGAGTCTAACCCTTCCTTGAGAAAGGAAGTCGATAGTGATGATGAAAATGTAGAAAATCTCTCCAAGAAACTGAAGGAAACAACTATCAAAGATAATGAAGATCCACCCTTGGAAGAACTACAATAGAAAGAAATTATTCATGATGATCTTTCAAAGGAATGGAGGTACAAAAAGGATCACCCTATAGACAACATTATTGGAGATCCATCTGCAGGGGTAAGAACAAGAGGTAATGTTATTCCTTGTGATTATTTAGCATTTGTATATCAAATAGAGCCGAAGACAGTCAATGAAGCACTGTCTGATGAATCTTGGATTTTAGCCATGCAAGATTAACTTAATCAGTTCAGGAGAAATCAAGTTTGGTCCCTTGTTCTGAGACCATCAGATCATCCTGTGATTGGCACCAAATGGGTGTTCAGGAACAAATTGGATGAAGTTGGTGTTATCACTAGAAACAAGTCTAGACTGGTTGCTCAAGGCTATTCCGAAGAGAAATGCATATATTTCGATGAAACCTATGCACCAGTGGCTAGACTAGAGGCTATTAGAATTTTACTTGGTTATGCATGTGCATTGGATTTAAAACTTTTTCAAATAGATGTAAAATCTACTTTTCTAAATGGTTATATAAAGGAGAAAGTCTATGTAGAACAACCTCTAGTTTTGATGATTTAGATTATCCAAATCATATTTTCAGATTTCATAAAGGTTTGTATGGATTAAAACAAACACCTGGAGCATAGTATGAATGACTTAGTGCTTTCTTATTAAATCATGGTTTTATCCAAGGATAGGTGCATAGCACATTGTTCATTAAATCAAATAATAAAAATATATTACTTGTGCAAATTTATGTAGATGATATTATATTTGGTTCTACTGATGAATCCTTGTGCAAGTATTTGAAAAGCTCATGCTGGGAGAATTTGAGATGAACATGATGGGAGAACTCAACTACTTCCTTGAATTACAAATAAAGCAAGGAAATGAAGGAACCCATATTTGTCAAGCAAAATACACCAAGGAACTTCTAAAGAAATTTGGCTTTGAAAATGCCAAACTACTGTCCACTCCAATGAGCACATCTACCAGGTTAGACAGTGATAAGGAAGGTAAGAAAGTTGATCAAAAACTTTATAGAGGTATGATAGGATCATTGCTTTATTTAACAGCTAGTAGACCAGATATCTTATTTAGTGTATGCATGTGTGCAAGATATCAATCTAATCCTAAGGAATCTTATCTAATTTCTGTTAAAAGAATCTTTAGATATTTAGCTAAAACTCATGACCTAGGACTTTGGTATCCTAAATCATGTGAAACTAGTTTAATTGGATATTCTGATACTGACTATGCTGGATGCAAAGTAGATAGAAAAAGCACCAGTGGTGGCTATCAATTTCTTGCAGGATGTTTGATTTCATGGTCTTCAAAGAAGCAAAATTCAGTAGCACTATCAACAGCTAAAGCTGAATACGTAGCTGCTAGGAGCTACTACACTCAACTCCTATATATAAAACAACCGCTTGAGGACTATGGATTGCACATCAAGACCATCCCATTGTTGTGCGACAACACAAGTGTGATAAATCTCATGAAAAATCCAGTTCAACACTCTAGGATGAAACATATAGAGGTCAGATATCATTTTATTAGAGATCATATAGCTAATGGTAATATAAATATTTCCTTTATAGATACTCTAAATCAGTTAGCATATATCTTTACAAAAGCCTTACCTGAAGAGAGATTTACGTCTCTTAGAAGGGAATTAGGCATATGTAATTTGTAATAGATATGTCTGTACATAACTGAAATAATAAAATTTCAGAATAATGCTTGTCCCTCCCGCTAAAATTTAAGCAAATCTTTTATTGCTTGCGTCATAAAATGCTATGGGGATCAATTCTTTTATTGCTTGCTTGCGAAAAACCCTCATCGATTCCAGAATCCCCTCAGTGTGGTTTCGAGGGATCTCTCTTTTCTTGCTCAAATTTCTTGAGGGCTCCTGTTCCTTCCTTCCCCACGATCCTCCAGAAACTTTTCTTGTTCGATTCCATGGCCGCTTTTGGGAGTTCCGGCAGCGTAGGTGGTTACAACATCGCCTTCCTCACGACGGATCAACAGGAATGTTTTGCGGCTGTCAAGATCAAGCTTTGCAGAAACAAGGCAGTGGATATTGAAGATTTAGAAAAGCATGAGATGCACAGCATTATGGAAGCCATTCAGAGGATGAAGTAGACGAAGATGGTCACTATCTCTGAGCCCAGTTATCCAGACCTAGCCAAAGCCTTCTACACTTGTTTGAAAATAGAAGAAGACGGGTCCTTCTCTTCCTCAATAAAAGATACACCCATTCACATCACCTATGATTTGTTGGAGAGACTATTTAGTATATCTACAGTCGGTCATAGTGGGGTGGACTCAGTGGATATTCATGCTAAGGGGCTAGGAATCATCAGAACATAGTACAGATTGAAGGATGGAAAAATTGACATCAACCAGCTAAATGCATTCAACAGAATTTTACATTTTATAGTCTGTCAGATTTTGGTGCAGAGGAGCGCCACCTTCTCAACTTGCCCAAAAGGAGATTTAGATATGATTTTCTGGGCCATCCAAAATCAAGACATCAACATGGCTCAGGTTATAATTGAGAGGATGAAGTTTGCTGCAGAGATGCTATGGGAGAAGAAAAATAAATTGGCAGTATCACTTCCATATGCCCAGTTGCTTACCAGAATTGTTGAGGATTATGATATTGACCTGAAGGGAGAAGTGATGGAAAAGATGGGCCAGTCTATTCGGTCTAGAAACTTGAAGAAAAGTGATTTCTCTCTAGTGGGAAACGTTTGGACCAAGACCTCGGTGGCAGAAGGAGAGGCCATCATTGATGAAGCCCCTGAAGTTCAACCAGTCCTCGAGGCAAAGGCAGAGGCAATTGTCAAAACTGAAGATCCTCCTGCAAGGAGAATTGAGGAAATAGCTCCTGAGCATATTGAGCTCGTTGGGCAATTATCTGAATCTGTGATCCCCTCTACAGTCCCTGCTCCTACAATTGAAGAATCTGTCATCTTAGAGACTGTTGCTCATGCTGAGAGGGAGCAGGAACAAACTCTCATGGAAAACATTCCCGGTATTCCTGCTGTAGACATTGGTATGGAAGATAATCAGACATAAGTTACTCCAGAACTTGTGGCACAAGGCCACACAGAAGATGTTCAGATGGAAGATGCTCCAGCTCAGGGGGAGCCTTCTGCTAGTGCTCCTGCATCCAATTCCAGGAAGGAAATGTTGAAGATGTTTCAGATGATGATGTGGAGCCCACTATCAGCTCAGGTGGAAAGAAAAAGGGTGTTGCCCTAAGAATTCCTCTACTCTGAAAGAATTCGAATAGAAATCCTTAGAAATTTTTGAGTCGTCTGTAACCTTTTTTGTTTGTCTCATCTCAAATCTATTTGAATTTTATTCCTTATTCTAATTCCTCATTTTGATTCAATTGTTGAGACAGTTGAAAATTGTGTTTCCTTGTTCCGGAATCCTTAATCTTTGCTTTGTTGAATCGTTGGGTTTAGACATTACTTCGGTGATTTTACTCCTTTCAAAACGGCAGCCATCAGGAAGGCAGATCAAAGAAGAAGAGGATTCATGTGCACATGAAGTCTGTCATCAATAGATTGAATGCACATGGGAAGATTTTGTGCTCACTACAATCTAAAGTTCAATCCATTTTTCTGAGTCAGAGCACTGAAGCCAAGGAGATTGGAGCAGTTAAAGTTGAGCTCTAGAAGATGAGAAGTGAGTTGGGTAGCATGAAGCAGTTAATGACAAATCTTTCAGACTTTGTGAGGATGCAATTGTCTACTCCTGCCCCTCCTGCTTCCACTCAACCTATACCAAAGGAATTCGGGCCTTCTGAGGTCGTCAAGGAAGTTGGGCCATCATGGCCAGTTGTTGAGGAATCAGAGCCATCAGGGCCAATTGCTGAAGAGGTTATCCGGCCACCAGGGCCTTCTGTTGAAGAGTCAGGGCAATCAGGGCCATGTGAAGCTGAAGTTGTTGGTGCTAGGCCATCAGGGCTAGTGGAGTTAGAGGCAAAACTAGCTGGGTCTCAAGCTCCTGTAGAGGTTGCTGCTGTCCCCCTAGAGTCTTCTATCCCCTCACATCTTCAGACTCCAGCTCCTTCTTCACCACCTGCTACCTTCACTGCCCCTCCTGCTCCAAAACCCTCCAAGAAACCTCTACCAAAACATTTCTCCTCTCCTGCACCTTTTCTTGCTACCTCCTCCTCTTCACCTACTTCTTCTCCTGCAATTCCTCCTCCTCTAACATTTGTTGAACCTCCAGCATCATCATCTGTTGGTCCATCATCTGCTGTGATGATCAGTCCATCCCCATATAATTTTATTTAATTATATACATTTTTGGTGATTAACAAAACTCTAACAATTTATTTCTAACAAGTTTTATGAAGTTTATCCAGAGGGAATAAATCGAGCCAAATCTGTAAGTAATTCTATGTAGCGTATTGACCGTTTGGATCCATGTTTATTAGTTGTGGGGGATAGTGTGTGGCCAATGTCATGTGTAGCAGGTGCTTAAAAAGGTTTTAGGGCGTCGTGGGCCAGCAGGTTGGGCCCAATTCGCCTGTTTGTTCTCTGTTTGTGAATGCAACAGAGGAGGGCGTCGCGTTCTGAACACGACGGTCCTGGGTGTCGCTTTTATGGAACTGCTACTTTGGGTCATCGTCTACATGCGCTTCGCGTGTCGCACACGGGGCAGGCATGCTGACGTCGGCAGTGTGAAGGCGACGGGCAGCTACGTCGCGATCAGGTCACGTCGGTAGCCTGCGTCGCGATCTTAACCGAACTGTGTTTTTAAGTAAGTCTTGTCCGAACAGAGCTTTTGCAAGCTCTGCTCAGCGAGGGAAGGGGGTTTTGCCGTGGAGAAGGGCGATCCGTCATTTTGGAGGTGTTCCTGGCTTGTTCTCGCCACAAGGATGCTTTGTGGAGCGAGGGAAACACCGAGTGGATCTTGTGCTTCGCGTGTTTTTGCAGAGGTTGGGAGATCCCACATGTTTTGATTCGTGAATTGTGTGTATGGCGTGGTTAACGCATTATTTACTTTCCAAACAATAGATATCATGCTAGGGCACACATTAGAGCATGTAAAATGGATGGAAACACGAGTTTGTAGGGATTTTCGGGGTGATCTGGAAGAGGGTTTCCAGATTAGGGTTTGCGCCTGTGAAGGCGACAGACCCTTCCGTCGCGACCAAGTCGCAACATGCCTACCTGTCGCGTTAAGGGTTTTGAACGCGCCATATCGGGCTATCGCGATCTTAAGGCGGCTTGATACCTCGTTGCGTTAGCAGCCGAGGAGTGGTTTTGTGTGTGTGCATGCTAGTGTGGCTTATTCAATTATCGTGAATTGTGTGCATGGAAATGGTGAGCAGTGCATGGGCACCTGTAGCGCTCGAGGATCGTGTTGTGTGTGGTTTGCGTGGTATTCACATGGTTCACGTGGGGTTTCACGTGGTTCGTGCGGTGTGCACGTGGTTTTGTGTGTGTGGCGAGTAGTGTTACACCTCCCGTGGTTACCTCTTCAGTTTGGAGCCCTAGGTTCTGTGTGAGCTAGGCACGTATGAGTGTTTGGGGCTTGTCCCGGTACGGTGGTACCGTCGTGGTCTTGTCGTCTTCCTGGACACCCTCGCTCTCATGGAGAGTTGTCGACCGGCTGAGGGAAAGATGATGGTGGGACAGAGACTAGAGAGTTTGTGTTTGTTGCTTATAGCGCGCTCGTGGCTGGGGGGTTACGGACACCAGTAGACGTACTGGGCCCCGGCTAGTCCTAGTTTCCAGTGCCTCACTTTAGAGGGCTCAGGCCAGAGTCTCTAAAGGTGCCAAGCGTAGTCCTGCGGCGGTGTGGTTCGCAGGTGTGGTGGTTTTGTTTGGTCTCTACAGTTCTTTGAGTTGGTTTGGTGGAGCGGTAGCTGGACCCTACGTCTGTGGCTGCGAGACTGAGAGGTAGACCTGTGTGTTTGTCCGAGTCGATTACTGGTGTCGCGAGCCAAGCTACGCGGCCTGAGTGTGGCGTTTTCCTACTTAGCTCGTATGCTTGTTTAGGCTTTGCCGTTTATTTATTAAAGTTGGTTTTGAGATCGGGAAGCGATAAGTAGGTTTACAGCTTTAATAACCTGCTTAGATAATTTTATAAATTGCTAGTGTAGCTTCCTGCTTTAGTTACTTCTGTTGTGGGTTTGCTCGGTTTCTGAGGGAGTTTCCCTACTGAGCCAGTGACTAGCGAGGCTCACCCCCTACTCCTTTCAGGTGAGGGAGAGCAGGAGGATCCCCATCCGTCTTCTAGTTCCGAGCTGCACTGTAGCGGGGCAGGGTCTGCGCCACCACCAGCAATGTAATTTCCTTTCTTTGTACACCTTAGGGTATGCCCCAGGTTTTCTGTTGTACTGATTTATGGTTACAGTAGAGAAACTGGCTATGTAAAATCATGTAAATATTTGTGAGACGAAATCTTATATATATTTCAGTTGTTTCCTTTATATTTTTACGGACATGTGAATGATATCCCTTGCGAAGCTTCAGCTCGATCGCGGGAGGCGGAGTCGTGTCGCGCTCGTTATTAGGTTAACTGGTTTGAACGATGTGGTCCGTCACATTCATACACTGTATCATTTAAAGTTTAGAGCATGTATTTTCTCTAAGTCCACATCAATTTCCCTTATAAGCATAACGATTTCATAAGTATCGCACAACGATTTCCCTTATAAGCATAACGATTTCATAAGTATCGGTTTCTTTATAAGCATGAACAATTCTATTACGACAATGATTTGTTAAGTGAAACAATGATTTGCTCAAACAACGATTTGCTTGTTTGAACAACGATTTGCTCAAACAACGATTTGTTTATGTTTGAACAACGATTTGCTAAAACAACGATTTGTTTATATTTGAACAACGATTTGCTCAAACAATGATTTGCTTATATTTGAACAAGGATTCGCTCAAACATCGATTTGTTTGTGTTTGAACAACGATTTGCTCAAACAACGATTTGCTTATGTTTGTACAACGATTTGCTTAAACAACGATTTGTTTATGCTTGTACAATGATTTGCTTAAACAATGATTTGTTTATGCTTGTACAACGATTTGTTTATATCTGTACAATGATTTGGTTACTCTTGTACAATGATTTGCTTTAACAATAATTTGTTTATGCTTGTACAACGATTTGCTTATATCTATACAACGATTTGCTTGTACAATAATTTGCTTACTCTCATACAACGATTTGCATAATCAATGATTTCATAAGTTGTACAACTATTTCTTTGTCATAACGACTTCATGGATTACATCGATTTCACACATGATATTCAAATATATTTTCAAATATTGTGAAAGTCAAAGTCTTCCCGCGTGCATCACTAATATCCTTGCATTTAATGAGATTGTACACTCCTCTACACGATGCATATCTGGGTGCCTTCTATTCCTATGTTTCTATAGCAAACACTTTTCAGGATAGCAGAATGGCATTACTATTTTGGTGTACGTTCTTACTGCATGGTTTCTAACGTTGACTGACAAGCATAGAGACAATCTAGCTGTCTATGCTTCGACATTTATTGTGTTTAGGTCATATCTTACAACGTTGGACAACCAGAAGCTGAGGAATATCTGGATGAATCTTCTCTTTGCGTGCATGGCTCCAGAGCATTGAATGGCTGCAAGCTTACCTGACGCGCATGATGGACCATGCTATCTAACGTGCTTCAAGCTTAGAGACAACGGCCATTTCAACGGCTATAATTTCAAGAGAAGATATATAGAAGACTGATGACTCCATGAAGGACAACTTTTGCGCAATAGAGCTTTCAGAGAACCAACCTTCAACTAGCGAGCATCAGAAACAAGAGCTTCTTGCTTCACTCCATTCACTTCTTAGCTCGTAGCTCTCAGCCTTTCATTGTATAGACTTTTTCGAGAGCTTGTAGTTCTGAGAGATTTTCTCATTGTTAATCTTTCTCTCTCAGGTTTTGTCTCAGATCAAGCATTGTTGTAAGCTTGGTCTAGGGGCCTTTCACTTTCATTCACATTTTCTGTGAGTCCCTCTTCGGGTTGTGAAGAGAAGATCTATTGGAAACAGGTGGTTTGTATTCCCATCGGTAAGGAAGGAAGACCTGTGTATCAGGGTGCTTTGTACCTCTTCGGGGTTAGAAGAGAAGGCCAACTATGGCTGGATGTGTAAGGGTCCTTAAGGGGGACAGTACCCTTAGCTAGTGAAATCCCAAGTTGTTTCTTGGTAGGGCTGCCAATGGATATCCGATTTCCGACTTTCCGATCCGTTTTCGGCCTTTCCGTATCCGTTTTTCCGTTTTCGATTATTTTCTGATTTTCTGTTTTCGTTTCCGATAAGATATATTTTGTATTTTATTTACAAAATATATACTCTTAAAATCTTATTTCTTAATATTAAAAAAATTTAGACTAAGTTTTTAGCTTTTCTTTAATTTGTAAATAAAATATAATTAACTTATCTCTCTCGTAGTATTTAATATACATATTATTATCAAAGACATCTCTTTTACCATTGCTTCTAATACTATATACATCTACCATTTGATCGTACCAAATGTTTCCAATTAGTTTCCATTTCCGATTTTCTTATAGGAAATGGATGCGGAAAGTAGCATTTCCGATTCCGATCCGTTGGCAGCCCTATTGCTTGGGGACTGGACGTAGGACTCCTTGGGATAGGAGGTCCGAACCAGGATAAATTTCCTGTGTTGTGTGCTTATTTGTGTATTATCTTTCTTATCACTAACACTAACAATCGAACTTAGTGTTTTTCTGTTAAAGCGTTTTTGTTGACAGGTGTTAAATATAAAAGAAGTTTAAATCACATTCACCCCCCCCCCCCTCTGGGCTTGCTAGCTGGGCAACAAGTGGTATCAGAGCCAAGTCTCTTCGACAAAGAAGATCTGGCGATCTGAAGAGCAAAAGATAAATCGCAGCTAAAGGGTATGCAGAAGGTCAGTTAGTCAACCGACCCCCTCTATTCGATGGAGAAGATTACAACTATTGGAAGACCAGAATGGAGTTCTTCCTGCAAGGTCTCAATTTTTAACTGTGGTCCATCATAGAAGAAGGTGATCTAGTAGTTCTGAATAACAGAGAAAATTGGATAGATGATGATAAGAAGAAGATCTCTCTAAACTGCAAAGCTAAGAGTATATTATGTTGTGCTCTTAGTAAGAAAGAGTTGAACAGAATTTCAGCATGCAAATCAACGATGGAAATGTGGGAGAAACATAGAATCACATATGAGGGAACAGACAAAGTCAAAGAAACAAGGATAGACATCTTAGTAGCTCAGTATGAGCATTTTCAAATGCAGCTAGGAGAATCAATTACACAAATGTACAGTAGATTCACAGATATTACAAATGGTTTGGCTGGTCTTGGAAAGAACTACGATATGGGAGATATGGTAAGAAAGATATTGAGATCTCTACCAGCCTCGTGGACTCCAAAAGTGACAGCAATAGAAGAAGCTAACGACTTAAAGAGAATGTCACTTAAGAAGCTTATCAGGTCACTAATGGCCCATGAAATAAATATAAAGAGGCTTGGAGAATCCTCTTGTAGAAAGAAGCACAGCAACGCGCTAAAAGCTACAAAAGGTAGCTCTGAAGAAGAGTCAGAAGATGAAGGTAGTGGTGAGAATAGCGAAGATGAAGAAGCTCTTCTATCTAGAAGACTGCAGCGGATATTGGCTAAGAAGAAATATCAATCTGGAAGAAGATAAGATTTCAAGAAACCTGAAGGAAAAGAGGTTAAGAAGTCAGAACCTATATGCTACGAATGTAAGAATCCAGGACACATTAAGGCAGAATGTTCGAAGCTGAAAAAGACAGAGTTCAAGAAGAAGGACCAATCGAAGAAATTCAGGAAATATAAGAAGAAAGCCATGGCAGCTGCATGGAGCAATGACAGCGACTCAGACAGTGAGTTAAGCTCCAATGAAGAAGAAGAAGAAAAGGCCAACCTGGCCTTCATGGCAAACTTAGAGGAAAAGGTAACCTCTGACTCAACCTTTAATTCATGCAATGATTCAGATTCTGATAGTTTAGAAGAAGCATTCAATGAATTATATAGTAAATATAAAGATGTGTGCAAATTATTAAAAACCATCAAGAAAAATCATGCATGCTTAGAAGTCACAAACTCAGATCTAAAATCTGAGAC
Organism: Colocasia esculenta; assembly: GCA_014218235.1. Lineage (NCBI taxonomy): Eukaryota > Viridiplantae > Streptophyta > Magnoliopsida > Alismatales > Araceae > Colocasia > Colocasia esculenta. The sequence goes on along the minus strand of CM024753.1, from coordinate 55,058,705 downwards.
CGAGTAGTTAAAAAAACAAATTTCCGAACTAAAAAGAGAAATGAATTGTTAAATGAAGATCTAAAAGCAAAAAATGAACAAATAACAAATCTGGAAAACATTAAACTTTAAATGAACTTAAAAAGGAAGTTGACACACTAACTAAGGAAAATGAATATTTAACTAATACAATAGAAAAGTTTACAAATGGTAAATCAACTTTAATATTAAAAGGTGCTAGATGATCAGGAAAGAAGAAGCATGGTTTAGGATATATTCCACCAGATAATGAAGAAACAATAATCCATCCTAAAATCTATCCAACACCAAAATTTGTAACTGAACAAAACATTGAATATAAATCCAACCTTAAGTACATCCCAACTGAAAAAATAAGTAGACTATCTTGTTATAGTGATTGTAATAAATTAGAACATACCAGAACAACCTGCATGACAAAACACCTAAAATGGATCCCTAAAAGGAAAATGAAGAAACTAACCATCAAGGACCCAAAAGAACTTGGGTACCTAAATCTTAGTGTTTTTATTACAAGGAAGCCTTAGAGCATCAAAGTGGTACCTGGACAGCGGGTGCTCAAGGCACATGACAAGCAACAGAAAGCTATTCTCACTCATCAAAGATGAAGAAGGCATAGTGACTTACGGTGACAATGGAAAGGGTACAGTGATTGGCTGTGGTTCGCTAGAAACTCAAGGGAGAATTCTTATAGAAGATGTGTTATGCGTTAAAGGTCTTAAGAACAATTTGATCAGTATCAGCCAGCTGTGTGACAAGGGTCACTAAATCAGGTTTCAAGAGTCAAAGTGCGTAATTATGAAAGATGGTGTAACAGTATTCAAAGCATGCAGAGAGAAGAACCTATACGTACTACACCTAGAAGAGTTAAAATATCAGGATGTATGCCTTGCAGCAAATAAAGATCAATCAGCTGAACTATGGCATAGAAGATTGGGTCATTGCAGTTTGGATGGAATCAGAAAATTGATCAAGCGAAATCTAGTGGAAGATTTGCCCAAAATAAGCTCAAATATAGAAGGTGTGTGTGAACCTTGTGCAAAAGGGAAACACACAAAATCATCTTTCATGTCAAAAACAATAGTAGCATCCTCCAAACCATTAGAATTACTGCACATGGATTTATTTGGGCCGATGAGAACCACCAGCCTTGGAGGAAAGACTTTTGGATTCGTAATAGTGGATGACTATTCAAGATTCACATGGGTATCTTTCTTAGAACATAAAGATGACACCTTTGATAGTTTTGTTAAGTTCAGTAAGAAGATTCAAAAGGACAAGAAGTTCAGCATAATAAGTATTCAATCAGATCATGGAGGAGAATTTCAAAATGAAAAATTTGCAGAATTCTGTGATGATCAAGGAATTGAGTATAATTTCTCAGCGCCAAGGACACCACAGCAGAATGGAGTAGCTGAGAGGAAGAATAGAACACTAGTGGACATGGCCAGAATAATGTTGTCAGAATACAATCTTCCTAGATATTTCTAGGCTGAAGCAATCAACATAGCATGTTACATAATAAATAGAGTGATGATCAGGCCAATCCTGAAGAAGACAACGTATGAACATTTCAAGCAAAAGAAGCCCAAGCTCAGTCACTTCAGGACGTTCAGATGCCCTTGCTTCATCCACAATAATGGTAAGAGATATATTGGTAAGTTAGATTCCAAATCTGATGAAGGAATATTCATGGGGTATGCTTCTAAACCTAAAGGTTATAGAGTCTTTAATAAACAAAGTCTATTAATTGAGCAAACTGTCCATGTTATTTTTGATGAATCTAACCCTTCCTTGAGAAAGGAAGTAGATAGTGATGATGATGATGTAGAAAAATTATCCAAGAAACTGAAGGACACATCTATCAAGGATAATGAAGATCCACCCTTGGAAGAATTGCAGCAGAAAGAAATATCTCATAATGATCTTCCAAAGGAATGGAGATACAAGAAGGATCATCCAAGAGACAACATCATTGGAGATCCATCTGTTGGGGTAAGAACAAGAGGTAATTTATTCCATGTGATTACTTAGCAATTGTTTCTCAAATTGAGCCGAAGACAGTCAATGAAGCACTGTCTGATGAATCTTAGATTTTAGCCATGCAAGATGAACTTAATTAATTCAAGAGAAATCAAGTTTGGTCCCTTGTTCCGAAACCATCAGATCATCCTGTTATTGGCACCAAATGGGTGTTCAGAAACAAATTGGATGAAACTGGTGTTATCACTAGAAACAAGGCTAGACTGGTTGCTCAAGACTATTCCCAAGAGGAAGGCATAGATTTCGATGAAACCTATGCACTAGTGGCTAGACTAGAGGCTATTAGAATTTTACTTGCATACGCATCTACATTAGATTTAAAGCTTTTTCAAATAGATGTAAAATCTACATTCTTAAATGGCTATATAAAGGAGGAAGTCTATGTAGAACAACCTCCTGGTTTTGATGATGAAGAATTTCCAAATCATGTTTTTAACTTGCATAAAGCACTATATGGTTTAAAGCAAGCACCTAGGGCATGGTATGAAAGGCTTGGTGCATTTCTATTAAACCATGGTTTTATCAGAGGACAAGTAGATAGCACTTTATTTATTAAGTCAAAAGTCAAAAATATTTTACTTTTGCAAATCTATGTGGATGATATAATTTTCGGATCTACTGATGAATCTCTGTGCAAGTACTTTGAAAAGCTTATGCAAGGAGAATTCGAAATGAGCATGATGGGGGAACTAAATTATTTCATTGGACTTCAAATCAAATAAGGCAAAGAAGGCACACACATCTGCCAAGCGAAATACACCAAGAATTATTAAAGAAATTTGGATTCGACAATGCAAAGCCACTGTCCACACCAATGAGCACATCTACAAGGTTAGACAGTGATAAAGATGGTAAGAAAGTAGATCAAAAACTTTACAGAGGTATGATAGGATCATTACTTTATTTAATTACTAGTAGACCTGATATTTTATTTAATGTATGCATGTGTGCAAGGTATCAGGTTGATCCTAAGGAATCTCATTTAATATCTGTTAAAAGGATCTTTAGATATCTAGCTAGAACTCATGATCTAGGCTTATGGTATTCAAAATCATGTGAAACTAGTTTAATTGGATAATCTGATGCTGATTATGCTGGATGCAAGGTAGATAGAAAAAGCACCAGTGGTAGTTGTCAATTTCTTGCATGATGCTTGATTTCCTGGTCCTCAAAGAAACAAAATTCAGTAGCACTATCAACAGTTGAAGCTGAGTACGTGGTTGCTGGAAGCTATTGCACAAAACTCCTATGAATAAAACAGCAACTTGAGGATTATGGATTGCACATCAAGATCATTCCTTTGTTGTGCAACAACACAAGTGCAATAAATCTTACCAAGAATCCAGTTCAGCACTCCAGAACCAAGCATATAGAGGTTAGATATCATTTTATTAGAGATCATATAGAAAATGGCAATATAAATATTTTTTTTATAGATACTCTAAATCAGTTAGTAGACATCTTCACAAAGGCCTTGCCTGAAGAGAGATTTACATCTCTTAGAAGGAAATTAGGCATATGTAATTTGTGATAGATTTTTCTGCACATAATTGAAATAATAATATCTTCAGAATAATGCTTATTCTCTCCCCTGGATTTAAGTAAATTCTTTAATTGCTTGCATCATTACTAGCTTTGACAGTTTGTTATTTTATAAGACTTTATCTCTTGCGAAATCGTCTCCTTTTGTCGTTTTCCGCATTTATTGCGATGTCTTTTCAAAAGCAACTTTAAGTCCTACTTTTAATCTCGTAATCTATGCCATACTGATTCCACCTTTCTCTCTCATCTCTTTCGACTCGCTTGGAACGATAAACCCTATCGACTCCGGCATCCTCTCTGTGTGATTTCGAAAGAATCCCTTTGTTCGCGCTAAAATCTCTTGAGGGCTTATGCTCTACTCCTTCCCACGATCCTCCAGAACCCTTCCTCGTTCAAATCCATGGCGGCTTCTGGGGTTTTCCGGCATTGTTGGCAGCTACGTCGTTGTGTTCCTTATAACAAAGCAGCATGAGAGATTTGCAGCGGTGAAGACGAAGCTCCGTGGCAACAAGGCAATGGATGTGGCTGATTTGGAGAAGAACAGGATGCAGAGTGTGGTAGCAGCAATGCAGAGGATGAAGTGGACCAAGATGGTGACTATTTCGGAGGCAAGTTATCCAAATTTGGTGAAGGCTTTTTATACCTGTTTGAAGTCCGAAGCGGACGGGTCCCTGACCTCCACAGTCAAAGGTATTCCTATCCACATTACATATGATTTGTTGGAGAGGTTGTTTGGAGTGTCTACCGCCAGTCGTAGTGGGGTAGATAGTGTTGATATCTATGTCAAGGGTTTAGGAATCATTGGTACTGAATACAAGTTGAAGGATGGCAATATTGACATCAACCAGTTAAATGCTTTCAACCGGATTCTGCATTTCATTGTTTGCCAGATTCTTGTTCCAAGAAGTGCTACTTTCTCCACATGCACTAAGGCAGACTCCGATATGATTTTCTAGGGGATTCAGAACCAAGATATCAATATGGCAAAGGTGATTATTGAGAGGATGAAGTTTGCAACTTCCATGATTTGGGAGAAGAAGAACAAGCACAACGTTTCTCTACCCTATGCTCACCTGTTGACGAAGATTTTCCAGCATTACAACATAGATTTGAATGGTGAAGTGTCTGAGAAGATGGGGCAGGCCATCAGAAGCAGAAATCTGAAGAAAAGTGGCTTCTCGTTAGTAGCTGGTGTTTGGACCAAGACCTCAGTCACTGAAGGTGAGGCTATCATTAGAGAGGGTCCAGAAGTTCCTCCTGTTCAAGAGGCAGAGGCAGAAGTAAGGGTTCAAACCCCTGTTGTAGAAGCTCCAGTTGTTCCAGCAGTCCAAGAGAAAGCTGTCAGATCAGAAATCCTTGTAGTCCAAGAAGAGCAAGAAGAAGAGGCAGCAGATATCAGAATTGAAGTTCCAATGGCCAGTCCAAGAAGAATTGATGAAATACATCCTGAGGACATTGAGCCCGTTGGGCAATCATCTGAGGTTGAGGCCCCTTCGACAGTTGTTGCAACAATTATTGAAGAAATTTTGGAAACTGTCGCCAGTAGTCAGGGGGAGTAGGAAAAATCTCATGAAGAATTCCATCAAATTCCTACAGAAGAAAATGTCATGGACGTTGAGCAAGAAGGAAGTGTTCCAGAAGTTGTGGCACCAGGCCACAGTGATGTTCAGATGGAGGATGCTCCTGTTCGGGGGGAGCATGTAGTTGAGAAGGAAGCAGAGATTCAGGGGGAGCACTCAGTTAGCCCCCATAGTGATCAGTTTCAAGAAGGTGTTGTGGAGAGCACCTCAGATGAAGAAGAACCACATGTTGATTTTGTGAAGCCCACTAATAGGGCCAGTGCTAAAGGCAAGGGTGTTGCTCAGATTCCTTTACTTACTAGAAGAGCACACCATAGTTCCAAGGAGAAGAAGCTAAGGATCAATATGAAGCCAGTAATAGCCCAGTTAGATGCTCATGGAGAGATCCTGTGCTCATTGCAAAATGAAGTATCATCTATCTTTGTGAGCCAAAGCATAGGAGCCAAGCAGATTGGAGCAATGAAAGTTGAGCTCCAAGGTTTGAAGGGTGAGCTGGGAAGCATAAAGAAATTAGTAGAAGATCTATCTGTTTTTGTGAGGGTGCACTTGCCCATTTCTGCCCCTCCTTCTCCCACTCCTGCAGTAGCAGAAAGCAGCTCAGGGCCATCAGGGCCAAGGAATGAGGAAGCAGTAGTCCGGCCAGTAGGGCCATCTATTAAAAAAGTCAGGCCATCAGGGCCAGTTGGTGTTGAGGATTCAGGGCCATCAGGGCCTAAGGTTGTTGTGGAATCAAGTCAGGTAGCACAAGAAGAATCAAGGCCACCAGGGCCAGTTGTGGATGAGCAGTCAGGGCCATCTAGGCCAATGGAATCTCATGATGAGCAAGGCAGAGTTGAAGCACCTGTAGAAGAGGTTGTGCCCCCAGAGCCCCCTTCTTCTCCTCTTCAAACTCCAACCCCTCCTTCTCCACCTTCATCTACCACTGCTCCTCCAGCTCCTGCCACCTTTAAACAACCTCTTCCTAAAAACATTTCCTCACCTACACCATTTTCTACCACCTCCTCCTCTTCTCCTGCTTCTTCCACATTCATTCCTCCTCCTCCTTCTAAGGCACCTCCAGCATCATCCTCCTCAGCTGGAGCCTCATCTTCTGGTCCTTCATTAGCTGGACCATCTGTACCACCTCCTTCTAATTCTTATTCTTTTCTTCATCCTCCTACTCCTCCCTCTTTTGTTACAATCATTCCAGAGGGTGCCCAACTTGAAGGTCCCTTTATCCAAGACATAAAAGATGAGTTTGAAGTAGTCATACTTTGCTCAATCCTTTTAGTTGGCACTCACATTCATAGGACAGGCTCTTCCAGCCATGTTCCTAAAAAGAGAAAAATATCTTCCAACCTAGCCACCTCTTCTGAGCCTCGTTTTCCACCTCTTTGGTTTTCTCTCACTGTTGAAAATCGAAAAATGTCTATCTATTGTGAATATCTTCAGAAATGCACATTTGCCACCATTTTTGGCCTTCCTCACCTTAATCTAACCGACCACCTGAATATTGTTCTCCCTCTCTCTTCTCTTCCCAAAACCGAAGTAAAAAATCTTCTCTATGACTGAAGCTAAAACTGAAGATCAGTGGGCTTGGGATCATCAGTTTTTATACGGGCAATTCTTATTTGCCAGCTCTGCTCGATTCCCACCCAGGGATCACCCACTCACTCTCCTTGAGTGGTTTGTGCTTCATCACAAAAATACCTGGGGTCCGTTTATCCAAAAGGAGATCAAGCTTATCTGATATTTCCAGATGTTTAATGATTATAGCTATCTCAATAATCTGCCTGAAGTTCAGCTTGGCCAATTACGGCAAGCTATCTCACTTCTTGGTTCAGATGCTGCTCATACCACCTCCATCCAAGTGGATTTTGCCACTTTAGAGATTCCAGATGTTGTGTTCCTACCTCCACTTCATTCCTTAGTCATGGAATCTGCAGTCGGCCATATTATTTTTGAAAGATTTGCCAGGGTAATGGGGAGCATTTTAGTGCAGAAAGGAAATTCTCTTGCTTTCCACAGATTCGTCTACCGAGAATATCACCAGGGCCACATCAAATCTGATGTTCTTGCCCCTCTTTTGTCTGAATGTGAGTGGTTGTCTCCATCAGACTGGGAAAGACTTCACCCTCTCACTGCTCAGTGATAACTACAAAATTTTTCGTGTTAAATTTCATACATATAGTTGATTTTAGACATCCTTTGTCTATAAATAATGTGCATTTTGATTTTATTTTTTATTTCATCCATGAATAGGTTTTTGAACATATTAGTTGATATTTAGGTTAGAATACACATGATAGATTATCATTCAATAAGTCACTGTTTTTCAGATTGACTAATCAGGTTCATTTTTCTTTGCAAAGGTACACTTTGGGAAATAAACGATATTTGTAAATAAATGTTGTATATAAATAATTTGGTTGAAATAATATTTTTGTAAATATCTTTTAGTAGTAGATAAGTATGAGTTTGTAAATAAATAAGATTTTTAATACCCCAACCAATCCCATCATACCACATACCCATTCTCTCATCTCACCATAACTGGCCACGTCACCACTGCCTTACCCTTTTCTTTCTTCCCATCAAATCGCCTGAGGAGTCCTGGAGTCGGTGTGTAAAGCTGGAAGCAGATGTTAAGACTAGCGATTTTGGGCGTGCGGTTGGAGCTCTAGCATAGAGATTTGGGGCGGATGGCAGCTGAGGCTGGCGGAGCTCTAGCGGCCGGAGCTGGGGCGTGTGAGCTACGCATCCGATGAAGCTGGAGCACTAGAGAGCCTGGCCGTGCGATGCAGAGGCTGGAGGCGCCTAGTTGTGTGTGAGGAGATCGTGCGGCAGTGGCCAGAGCTCGTGCGGAAGAGGCCAGGGGAAAAGTTGCTCGTGCGGGAGGAGTTCGTGCGTGAGGAGCCTGCGCCCGGAAGGTTTGACTGTGCCTATTTAAGGACCCCAAGCTCCTCAGAAGTGGGGGATGGTTTTTCTCTTTTATGCTGGGAGGGGTTTCAGCATCAGGGGATTGGGAAATTAGTTCGACTACTTTTTCATTTCTTCTATGTTGGGGAGATCGATCCAGGGGCAATTTTCATTTCTTCTGTGCTGGGGAGATCGATCCAGTGGAGTTTCTTCTTTTCTTCTGTGTTGTAAAATTAGTTCGGTTGCTGTGAGGGGGATTCGGCAGCTGTTGGGCGGGAGGTAGACATTTTCTTCTTCTCATTTATTCCGTGTTGGAGAGTTCATTCCAGTGGTGTTTTTTTTTTTTCCTTCTGTGTTGGAGAGTTCGACTGCTTCTGCCTCCCTTCTGTAGGCATCTGGTGAGGACGATCCAGAGACGTGCTACAGAGAAAGCACAGGGCGACCAAGGGAGCACATCCTTGGTTCGTTCTGGGCTGTCTGCTATTTGGGAAGGTGATGGCATCTAGAAGGCTTCCAGAGGGATTCCAGACATCTACCGAGTCCAGATCCAGAGTTGAGTTCGTGAGTCCATGTTCTTGTTGTAGCAGGGAGATAGTCTTGAATTCATGAGGGATTTTGGAGCTTCTTAGTGTTATTGATTTTGTTATTATTCCTGTTCTTCAGTAATAGCATTAAGAGTTTGATTTAGCAACAATAAGCTCATGTTCTTATTTTCTGTCTGATTCTTGAGCTGTGAGGGTAGTGATTCAGTGTTTGTGGAGAACCATTTTTACTAATTGTTCATCCCCTGAGCTGTAGGGGTAAATTGGTTCCATAATTTTCTTTTGAGATTCTTGTTTTGTCATCTTTTTATCCTTCTGATTTCAGATCATTTCAGAATTAGAGGTGCATTTTTATGTTTCTAGTTCGGATTTTTGTCTACCGATTTGATCCCTTAATTGTGAGGGTACAGTGATACTAATTTTTTTTTATTTTCCATTCAGCTTGTTCTTTCATTATGTTTGACCTGTCGAGTTGTGAGGGATTTGATTGGTGTTGTTTACAGAATTAATTTCAATACAGTGTTACTTTGGTGAAAAGTGTCTGTTAGAGTTGTTCCAAAAAAAGCAGTTTCTTAAGTCAAACTTTATTCAGCATCTCTGTGGATATGACCTGCTCTCACCACTTTATTAGTTCATCTTTGTGATTTTAAATCTGTGAGACAGTTTAGAGAAGGTGAGCATCTTGATTTGTGCAAGGGACTCTAGACAATGAAAGTGCACAGTCAACAATGCTGCGTTCATCTTGGCGCCGTTGCCGGGGAGGCATTAGAGTTTGATTTAAATCTGTTTTGATTTGATTTTATTAATTTGCATTGGGCTTCTTATTGACTTGTTATTGGGCTTTTCATTTCAGAATTTGCACAAAAGTGGAACATGGAGATTGGGCTTGACATTTGAGCCCATTGGAGAAGGAGAGCTTGCTGATCTACATTTGCCGTTAATTCAGAATTTTAGATAGAAGAGTGTGAGTGAAACTTGTAGTGACGATTTCATGTACTCTCTGTGCATGTATAGAGATTTCTTTCTAGTTGGCATGTAATAATTGGCCTCTTGGTGGTTTGAGTGGTTTGGAATTAGTTTATAGTATCACTTTATATTTTCTTAATTAAGTTTCATTTCATTTAGTTAAAAAAAAATCTAAATTTTTTTCCAAATCGTTCTTTCATGTAAGCCGTTTTGTTTTGCAATTAAAAATTTCATCTTCTTAAGATTAGAATCACTTGTTTTAGGACATTCATCATTTTAATTGTCATTTGAATTCATTTCTTTTTCTGCATTGAAGAGTGCAGGGGAAAGGTATGACTTCTACCTCTTGTTTCATGCATTAGACTTAGCATTAGAAAACCCTTGTTTGAACTTGATTTGTTGCACTTCATATTTGTAAAAGGGACTACTTAAGGGCATCACCCTTTAGAAAAAAATAAAGATAAGGTGAGGGATTTCATCACCCTTTCATTTGCACAAAAATCACAAAAAAAAAATTCACATTCTTGCATTTGCCTAAACTTTTAATAAAAACTAGTAGACTTGGCCCTAGGGTTCATAATTAGATTTATCATTTCTTAATTCCAAAACTTCTCTTTAAGTCTGGTGTCTAGGATTAAAGGTTAAAAAGCTTATGCTTAAGTGAGCTAGAGGTTATTTAATTGAGTCCTTGCAAAAGCAAGGGGGGCCTCCCTCTATTCCACCTCTTACCTGGCTGGTACAAGAATTGTTAGGATTGGACTTAAGCAAGCATAAATCCGATTTTGAGAAAAAAAAGAAAAAAAAAACATAGGTCCAAGGAACACTTAGTGTTTAGGTTAATTTGTTTTGAAAGTGTTTGATTGTTTGTGTTTTTCATAAAAAATTAATAAAAAAATCAATAAAAATCTAAAAGTTCAAAAATCATAAATAGAGGGCTTTTCAATTGTGTATGCTTGATAGACGCTCCCTGAACATAGATTTGGCTCAACCTATAGACGAGATCGAAAGATTCTTTCATAGGAAAACTAGAATGGCCACCCAAGATCAGAACCAAGCTACTAGGAATGTAGAAGAGGTCACACCCAAACAGATGAAGGAGTATTTTATTCCTTCTGATTATCAACCTGCTACTTGCATCAGGCCGGAAATTCCTGCAAATCACTTTGAAATCAAGCCAGGAACCATTCATATGTTGCCATCCTTCTATGGCAATCCCAATGAAGACCCATATAAGCATATAGATGAGTTCCTAGAGATTTGTTCCACCGTAAGAATCCAAAATTTCACTGAAAATGCCATAAGACTGACCCTATTCCCATTTTCTTTAAAAGATAAGGCCAAACATTGGTTAGGAACCATAGGGAGAACCATTAGAACATGGCCAGAAATGCAGCAGGAGTTTTTGAAGAAGTTTTACCCCATTGTTCGTACTAATACCATGAGAAGAGCAATAACTGGATTCTCCCAACACCCGGGGGAGTTAATGCATGAATCGTGGGAGAGATTAAAAGAGTTACTTAGAAAATGCCCCCACCATGGTCTGTCGAGGTGGCAAATAGTCCAAGCTTTTTATGAAGGTCTGACAGAATCAAATAGGCAGATGGTTGATGCCTCGTGTGGAGGAGCATTCATGACTAAGAGCGAGGATGAGGCATATAATCTATTTGATACATTGAGTGAGAATTCTATCAATCATGCTTCACTCCACTCTTATGAGAGAGCACTAGGACCTGTAAAGAAGGCAGGGTTGTATGAATTAAGAGAGAGAGGGAGAATCATATTCTAAAGTAGAAGATCTATTAGCTAGACTTGACCAGAGGTTGGAACAGAAGTTGAAACAAAAATTTGATCAATTACTATCTCTAACTGGGCAAACCACACCCAATTTTTCTCAACCACCTGAAACTTGCTCTATGTGTGCTAGCTTAGCTCACCCCACCAATGCTTGTCCCACTACTGCTCAATTACCCCTTTTTATTCAAGAACAAGTCCAAGATGCCCAAGGTTTTTACAAACCCTCCTATGATCCATATTCTAACACATACAACCCTGGTTGGAGAAACCATCCAAACTTTTCTTGGAAAAATCAATCTGAACAAGTGTCTCAACCTTCCTTTAAGCAATCCATGTACGGTCAATCCTATCCCAATCAGAATCTGGGATTTGGCCAATCTTCTTACTCCAAACCTCCACAAATCCAAGGAAATCAAAACTCCAATCAATTTGCTCATACCAATTTCCAGCAACCTTCATATAATCAACCACCACCTCCTCAGCCCAATTGGGAAGATAAAATAAATCAACTCCAAAACATGATGGTGACTCTATGCCAAACTGTGCAAGAACAACAAAGTCAATATCAAAATCAAAACCAAAATTTTCAACAAAATTTGGCAAGAATAGAGTCTCAGATTGCTGATGTATGTCAAAGGAGGGAATCAGGTCAGCTGCCAAGTCAAGCTATAGCAAACCCAAGGAACAACCCTCTCAGATTTTATCAGAACCAGCAATACCATCAAACCCAGGGGTACATACCACCTGCTCGCCAAAATGCACTGCCACCACCAAACCCACAACAATCTTTTGTCCAGAACATTCTAGCACCACAAAACTAGAATCAACCTATACAACAGGACCCTCCTCCTGCCCAAGCTAGGGGCCCCCAAGTAGAAAATGCTAAAAATGTGTCTACTTTAAGAAGTGGAAAAATCAGAATAAATTCTCACCCACACATGTCAACATTGCATGAGGATAAGGAAAATGAAATTGAAACTGAAATTGAAGAAGAGATTGAAGAAAAAGTTGAAAAAGAAAAATCCAAGGGAAAAGAGAAAATGACTGAAGAACCTCTAAGTAAAATCAAAATGAATGAAGACCCAAGCTGTTACATTCCAAGAGTCCCTTTTCCTGAAGCTCTAAAGCAAAAATCCAAAAATAAACCAACTGGTAATGAAGAACTCTTGGAACTCTTTAAGCAAGTTCACATCAACATTCCTCTCCTTGATGCCATCAAGCATGTGTCTGCCTATGCCAAATTCCTAAAAGAAATGTGAACTCCAAAACGTGAAGTGAGAAATAAAACTGAAACAATCATTCTTCCAGAAACTGTGAGTGCCATTGTCTTAAACCAACTCCCTAAAAAGCTCAAAGATCCAGGCTCTCCACTAATTCCTTGCACCATCGGTGGAGTCACTTTTCAAAGTGGCCTTTTAGATTTGGGAGCCAGTGTCAATCTCCTACCTTCTGCTATTTTTGAGAAATTCAAGTTAGGAGAATTGAAACCCACTTCTGTTGTCCTTCAACTAGCCGATCATTCTGTCACCACTCCTAAAGGCTTAGTTGAAGATGTTATTGTGAAAATCAATGATTGTTACATCCCCGCTGATTTCATCATTCTGGACATGAACACTCCTCAAGATTTAACTCAGTCCACCATCATCCTTGGTAGATGGCCACAGCAAGAGCTAACATTGATTGTGCTACCGAGATAATGGATATATCATTTGGGGATAGGCGGGTTAGTATCAACATTTTTAGGGCATCTAGGCATCATGATGAAGGAGAGATCTGCCTAGTGGTAGACTCCTTCGAAGAATCTTGTGTGGAAGAAACGGTAGACCAACCCTATGCTCTAGGGTTTGAGGGAGAGGAAGGACAATTTAGTTCACTATTTCAAAATAATGATCCATCATTTCCATTAGAGTGTCCTCCTAAGGTTGAGCTAAAACCACTCCCTGCTAGTTTAAAGTACATCTTTTTAGGAGAGAATGAAACTTGGCCCGTCATAATTGCTAGTGATCTTGAGGGAGGGCAGGAGAAGAAATTGATTGAAGTCTTGAAAAGTCATAGGAAAGCTATACGTTGGACAATAGATGATTTGAGAGGGATAAGTCCTTTAGTGTGCACACATCGCATATACTTAGAAGAAAATGCTAAAAGCTCAATAGAAATATAAAGAAGGCTTAATCCCAACATGAAAGAAGTTGTTAAGAAAGAGATTGTCAAATGACTTGATGCTGGATTCATTTATCCCATCTCTAATAGCCAGTGGGTTAGTCCAACTCAAGTTGTGCCTAAAAAGTCAGGACTAACTGTAACGACCCACTTTATACCGGTACAATTATACCAATCCTCATCGGTACAAAGGGCGTCATTACAGTGGGATAATAACCCAACACTAAATAGTAGGCTGAGATGTACGTGAATAACAATAAGTACAGTGGGAATAAAAGGAAGAACTACTCATCTTATTCCATCATCATCATCCTCATTCCACAGTCTATATAGTAAATGGAAATAACAAAGTCCACATTATTACATTCTAAATGAAAGTACATTCTGACATTGTCTGTAAGAATTAACAATTATTCAGACTATGAAAAGTAAAGCAAGAAATAAATGTCTCCACGCGCTACTACTCCTCACTCTCGATGCCACTCCTCGCTGCACCCTCTCCAGGTTCGGGTACACCTGTCTCACCTGTACGCCGAAGCAAGTATGAGTCTAAAAGACCCAGCAAGCAATCCAAAGACTCAGCCTTACACTTATCACATACATGTCAAGCTATCAAACAATAAAGAATATATATGTTATCATTTAAGCTATAACAATTTACATGGTACATGTTTTAAACTATCAACACATGCATAAATCACCTAAACATGCTTTAGACTAACACATACTTATTTTAAATCATGGATACCAACACAATATTCCATTAAGCCAAAACTATACTAACATATGGATATACTAACACATATCTACGCATGCTTCCTATACATGATGCTTAATTTAATTTATGATTCAACTCATAACTTGTGTCAATCATATCTTAAAATAACCAAATACCTATACATGCTTACTACATTTAACATGTAATATGATTTAACAATCCAAACCTTATCCCTATTATGGTACAACTTTACCAACTAAAGCATAGATTTAAGCACAAAGTAAAGAGCAACCTAGCATGATATCTATTCATGTTCACATGCACTTTACACATTCAATTACACATTTCATTTGCTGTCTTAATACAATTAAATCATAATTACACATGATATTACTTTTTATTAAACATGAGTTGAAGGTTCAAAACATATTCAAATCGGTTGGCAATTATAAGCAATTTAAGCATGGAACTATGTACTAATTGAATAACATGCTTAATCATGAAACATAGTCATTCTTTCATGCATTTAACACCATCTTAATCACTTTTTACTTGCTGTTTTGACATGAAACAAACTCAATTACATGGAATTATATTTATTCACATGTTATCTTATTCATTTAACAATTCCACATGCTTATATTCTACGTTGCATAATTCACATGTTTACATATGCATATTCACATATACTATTACATGGAAGTAAGTAAACTAATTGACATGGTATTACATTTAAGATATTAACAAATGGATGATATGAATAAATGTATTATTACATTGATTTCCACATGCAATCATACTCTCATTAACATTTACTCTCCCTTATACATCAATTCACACATTTTTCATATCATTTACTCTTGCACTCTCACTTATCACATATCACTTCACTTGCACTTACCACGTGCCACATTCACATATTACACTTTACACCTTATTCACATTTAATCACTTAAGTTGTCGTGACACATAGTCCTAACTACCGACTAGAGGACTCACGCACCCATTTCACATAGCACATATCTCTTAGCACATAGCTCATCACATAGCACATCACATCACATGACACATACCAGCCACCTGGGCAATGTAGTGGCGAATCTTGGTAACTGCGCAGACCGGGAGAAGCCCTCTCCACCGTATCCAGTGGTACTTGTCCACCTCTATATTTTCATCCTAATGCCCTTAGGATATATTTTTCACAACGTTGAGCCTTCCATAGGGACTTTTCTATGGTATAGCTCTCAGACCTTTATGGTAGCAGTGTCAATCTCTGTCCAAATTTTATATATTCACTTTATCACATTTTATCACATTATTCACATATTTCACATATACTATTTAATCACTTTACATGCACTATTTAACAATTACACAGGTTTCACTTGACCTAACATGATACTACTATTCACAGTAATAAAACAATTCATATTACAGTCCTAGACATACTGTTAATTACTGAATCACACAAGATTACATTTAACATGCTCAATAAGACTAATTTACATGGTTTAACAAATAAGTACACTTGCTGTCATCAAAATAGATCCAAATTTTTATCACAGGTTATAACTAGTAAACATATCACATGTTCAATTTTCCAGATGTTTCAGGGTTGTAAAATAATTATAACAATTAAAACAATTTACAAGTGTAATCATCACTCATTTCCTTTAAACAAGAATTTCAGTATAACAGTCAAACCTAATAGTGCTAATACTTAAAAACAGTCATTACATGATTACAGAAAAATTATGAAACCATAACTCACAATAGATCTATTTACACAGAATAAACAAGGTCATATTATGCTCATAGTTCAATTTCCAGAATTTTAATAACTAACACAAATCATGGAAATTCAGTACAACCTCATGATATGACCTATTCACTGACCTTGACCATAGACAATTTTTTTACAGCATGCGTATTCATCCAGAAGTCCAAATAATACAGTTTAAAGATCAAACAGTGCACTTTTAAAACTCTGAAGAACTTGACTACACAGGGTGTGGTTGCCAACTATAAATGACACAATATGGTGTCGCCAACACAGGAACTTGGTGGCACAGGATGTGGCCTCCAACCTCCTCTCAGTAGTCCATGCAGACAGCACACCAAAACATGGGGAATTTGGAGGTTCCAGGACACAAGGAAAAATCAGGAAAAATGCTAGGACCTAAGGGGACATGTGTAGGGTTGATATCAATGGGTTACTTGCCTCTCAAAATTTACTAAACGAGATTTAGAGGTCGAAGATGCCCTCCTCGTCCAAGCCAAGAAGAGGTCCAAAACCCACTGAGATCAGGTCCTTCTGTTGATCAAGACCGCTCACAGGAGTGGGGGATGATTCCTCGAAGTATTGTGTATCCTCCAGTCGATGCAGAACTCCAGAGAACTCCTCCAGTCGACGGATCTAGCCCTCCAAAGACCGGGTTTTCTCATAGGGAACTCTAGTGTTTCACAAAGGCCAAAAGACTTAATCCGGCCAGAATAGAGTGTTTTTATAGGGCTGGGCAGGTTGGGTACGCTTTAGGATAGGTCTCCTACGGTTACACATGGCTTTCCTAAACTGAAACCGGGAGAAACGCAAGCGTTACCAAAACTGAAACCACCTGCACACAGGGAACTTGGCGTCCACATAAGGTGCCGCCAACAGGGTGATTGGCGTCCATCGATCTGGACGCCAACCCCTCTGGCCTAGCAGTCAGTGGCATAGGATCCTGTCGCCAACTGTGCATCTCGGCCAGAACAGACACATACATCAAAACAAACACACAATTGCATCATAACCAGTTTAATGGGGACTGAAATAGGTAGATACCATATGTACAATGTTAAACATATGCATACATATATGTACTCAACGTAATTACATCCAACATGCATGGATTTAAGTAACTATAACATGTACATCGATAGTTAGATAATGCATGTACATTTAAATATGTATACATGTACGAAAATTAACTCACTTGCACTTACAATATATGTAGCAGTAATTGCATATCATATGCACATATTACTCATGTATAAATGCATGGTTTCTAACTAAGTACAATATATGTTATAAACAACTTGATGTGTACAAAATTAGGTAGATATCACCTGCACAAGATAAACATACATATATACATGTGTACAAAGCATAATTACATGCAATATCCAAAAATAAATAATATAATACATACATCAATAATTAGATTCAACATACACATTTATACACATTACATGTATAAAAAAATTAACTCATATATGCCTACAAATGTATAGCAATATTCATATATTGTATGCACAACATTACTTAAATATAATAAGCTTAGGATTTTAGTAAGCACAATATACACAAAATTGGCTAGTTACTTATTCTCACAGAAAATAACATATATATATACATATATGCATATATATGCACATGAGTAATTAAATAATTATAACATGCACGAATTTAATACACACCATATATGCAAGAACAAGTAAACATCACATATATAGAATATAAAATGAATAAAATTTGGGGGTCTCACACTAACTGTAATTCAAACTGAAAAGGGTGAGCTCATTCCCACTCGGCTGGCTACAGGATGGAGAGTGTGCATTGATTATCGCAAATTGAATGCGATGACAAGAAAAACCATTTCCCCTTGCCTTTCATTGACCAAATCTTAGAGAAACTTGCAGGCCAAAAATTCTTTTGCTTTCTTGATGGATATTCAGGGTATAACCAAGTGGCTATTCACCCTGAGGATCAAGAAAAGACCACTTTCACATGTCCATTTGGAACTTTTGCCTTTAGACGCATGCCCTTCAGGTTGTGCAATGCCCCTGCAACTTTTCAACGTTGCATGTTGTCTATTTTCTCAGACGTGGTTGGGGATTACTTAGAAGTCTTTATGGATGATTTTTCTGTGCTTGGAAATGACTTTGATTCGTGCCTTGACCAATTGACTGAAGTGCTCAAAAGATGCATTAATGCCAATCTTGTCTTAAGTTGGGAAAAGAGCCACTTCATGGTAAAGGAGGGGATTGTCTTAGGGCATATTGTCTCAGAGAGAGGGATAGAGGTAGATAAAGCTAAGATAAATCTCATTTCCGAATTGCCTCCTCCCAACTCTGTCAAACAAATTCGATCCTCCCTTGGTCATGCTGGATTTTATAGGAGGTTCATCAAAGACTTTTCCAAAATTGCAAGGCCATTGACTTCTTTGTTAAAAGACACTCTTTTCATTTTTGACAAAGCTTGTAATAAAGCATTTGAGGACTTAAAAGACATTTTGACTAGAGCTCCAATTCTACAATCTCCAGACTGGTCATTACCATTTGAGATAATGCATGATGCTTCAGACTTTGCAATGGGTGCTATTTTGGATCAGAAAACTGATAAAGGATCTGTAGTGATTTATTATGCAAGCAGAACATTGAATGACACCCAGATTCGATACACAACCACTGAGAAAGAGCTCCTAGCTATTGTCCTTACCTTAGAGAAGTTCAGATCTTATCTTTTAGGAGCTAAAATCATTATTTTCACTGACCATGCTGCCTTAAGGCATTTGCTTGCCAAAAAGGATGCGAAGCCTAGGTTGATCAGATGGATTCTCTTGTTACAAGAGTTTGATTTGGAAATTCATTATAAGAAAGGATCCAAGAATGTGGTAGCTGACCATTTGTCCAGAATAGTTGCCCCAGACTCTATGCCTATTAAAGATGCTTTCCCTCCCAGGAGAGATTTAATTGGATCATAGAAATAGTTGGACACGATCTGATTAATCCCATTTGATGCTTGTATAAATGAAGGGACAAATATTGGACCCCTCCTCTGTAGCAGAGACATGTGAGCCAGACGCTCTATATTGGCTGTCTTGTTGTGGTATGCAGTATAGCAAAAAATAGTCCCTTGCAGTGCATAAGATTTGAACACTGGCACGGGAGGTGCTGGAGCTAGTTGATCAACATCTATTTTGCCTTTCTCATTTGTTACACTATCTTTGTCATGTTTTCGCTCCACTGGTTGAAGGGCTTGGGTCTTCTTGGGCACCCAAACTTGCTTGAATTTAATTGGCTTTGGGCTAATTTCTTTTGAAGATGTTATACATCTCTTTCTTTCCCTCTAATGCTTGGAAGGAATTTCTTGTCGGAATAGTTGGCACCACATAATTTTGTTCTATGACGAGTACCTGGAGATTGGACCAAAAAAGAAAGAGAGAGATTCTTTGCTAGGGACAAGTATTTTATTTGGGAGGACTCGGAGCTATTTTTTATAGGACTAGACTAAGTGATAAGAAGATGTGTCCCTGAAAGTGAGCATCAAAGTGTCCTCAAATTTTGCCATTCTCTTGCTTGTAGAGGGCATTTTTCAGGAAAGAAGACCGCTGCTAAGGTCTTAGACTCTGGTTTCTATTGGCCCACATTGTTTAAGGATGTCCGCCAATTTTGTAAGGCTTGTCCTAGATGTCAAACCATGGGAAATATTTCTAAGAAGGATATGATGCCTCTTAACCCCATTTTGGTTGCAAAAATTTTTGATGTTTGGGGAATAGACTTTATGGGACCTTTTCCACCGTCCTTTGGATACACGTACATTTTAGTTGCTGTTGATTATGTGTCCAAATGGATAGAGGTCATTGCCACAAAGACCAATGATCATAAGGTGGTCATCAAATTTGTTCAGAAAAACATCTTTTCTAGATTTGGGTGGCCTAAGGAATCATTAGTGATGGAGGACCACATTTCATGAACACTCAGTTTAGGACCCTCCTAAGGAAGTATGGGATCACCCATAAGCTGGCAACACCTTACCATCCACAAACCAGTGGCCAAGTAGAAGTATCAAACAGGGAGATTAAGAACATTCTTAGAAGTCGGTTAGGCCTGATAGGAAAGACTGGTGAGAAAGGTTAGATGATGCATTGTGGGCTTACCGAATCGCTTTCAAAACTCCCATTGGAATGTCCCCTTACCGACTTGTTTTTGGAAAATCTTGTCATTTGCCGGTAGAACTTGAGCATAGAGCTTATTGGGCTATTAAGTAGGTAAATCTTGATTTAGCCCAAGTTGGTCAACAAAGGACCCTACAGCTGAATGAGCTAGAAGAGCTCAGAAATGAAGCCTATGAAAGTTCCAAGATTTATAAAGTCAAAGCCAAAGCATTCCATGATAAACACATTCATAGAAAAACTTTTCAAGTGCATGATAAGGTCTGGTTATTTAATTCTAGGCTTCGTCTGTTTCCGAGAAAATTGAAGTCCCGATGAGATGGTCCTTACACTGTTGTCAAAGCTTGTGACAATGGTGTTGTCCTTATTCTTGACCCTAAAACTGGACAATCATTCACTGTTAATGGGCAGAGATTAAAGCACTTCTCTGAAAGCCCATCTTCCTTGAAAATTGAGTCTACCAAGCTAGCTGAACCAAATGAAGCTTAATTGTGTCTGGCTGAAGACGATAAACTTAGCGCTTTATGGGAAGCAACCCATGTGTACAGATTTTCTTTATGAGGTAATTCTCTGTCTTACTTTCTTTTCTTATAAATAAATTGGGAAGGGTAGAATAAGCATGCATTCATAGTCCTCACCCTAACCAGTGCTTCATTTTTTTCTTTATATTGAGCTTATACTTGTGCAAATAAAAAGAAAATTTCACAATGTTTCATCTTTAAATAAAAATGCCTGGCATTGCAAAACACAGACTATGTGTCTGATCTTTAACCATTAAAATTTTGAAGTTGTCACATTCCTTTGTAAACATCCATGTTAGGTAGCCTCTAGTAAAGGATTACATGTACTTCCTGTCTACCTTATGTAAGGATTTATGGCAAGAAGTTTTTAAACACACACTACACAGCCACTTAGACTAGCTGAACCCAAATGTAGCAAATTTGTTAAAGCTAGTAGGAGAGAGGTGATTGGTTTTTTTCCTTCCCCTTAAGTGAATTGCGAAGGAAGTGAAGGCATGTGATCAAGGAACCTGACTGCTCATCCTTCCTTTAAGAGGAAAAGAAAAGAAAAGGCAAAAGAATATATATATATATATATATATCCATGAAAAATGCCCCGGATCTGAGTAAAGTTGGACTCGCTACTCTTGAAAAGTGATGGGTTGTGCAGCATTATGGATGAAAAAGAAAGAAAAATTCTGAGTGCACAAAGTGCAAATAAAGGGGCAAAGTCCTCAGCTCAGATAAATAATCCTCAAGGAAGTTGGGTAGAATGGAACTGAGAGAAACAACCCAATCTGACTGAGCAAGGATCTTATTCCACAATTCTTTTCTTCTCCCTCGAATTAATCTAATCTCAATTACTAGCAGAGGCAGAGAAGCTCCATGAGGGCTGATGTGAACTCTTAAGTGAGCTATCATTTGTGCACTAATTTCTTGCCATAAGCCCGTACAATTAGGAAAGACATATCTCTACATTAATCTTTTACATGATGGTTATTTAGCATGAGACATTACATCTTCTAGTCCTACATTTGGAGTAATTTTTATTGCTAAGAGACTAGCAATGTTCAAGTAGGGGGGAGTGATAACTGTAAAATTTTTCATGTTAAATTTCATACATATAGTTGATTTTAGACATCCTTTGTCTATAAATAATGTGCATTTTGATTTTAATTTTAATTTCATCCATAAATAGGTTTTTGAACATATTAGTTGATATTTGGGTTAGAATACACATGATAGATTATCATTCAATAAGTCATTGTTTTTCAGATTGACTAATCAGGTTCATTTTTCTTTGCATAGATACACTTTGGGAAATAAAAGATATTTGTAAATAAATGTTGTATATAAATAATTTTTGTTGCAATAATATTTTTGTAAATATCTTTTAGTAGTAGATAAGTGTGAGTTTGTAAATAAATAAGATTTTTAATACCCTAACCAATCCCATCATACCACATACCCATTCTCTCATCTCACCATAACTGGCCACGTCACCACTGCCTTACCCTTTTCTTTCTTCCCATCAGGTCGTCTGAGGAGTCCTGGAGTCAGTGTGTAAAGCTGGAAGCAGATGTGAAGATTGGCAATTTTGGGCGTGCGGCTGGAGCTCTGGCGTAGCGATTTGGGGCGGATGGCAGCTGAGGCTGGCGGAGCTCTGGCGGCCGGAGTTGGGGCGTGTGAGTTGCGCATCTGGCGAAGCTGGCGCACTGGAGAAGCTGGCGTGGCGATCTGCGTGTGCATCCGAAGAAGCTGGCACGCTGGAGAGGCTGGTTGTACAACGCAGAGGCTGGAGGCACCCAGCTGTGCGTGAGGAGCTCGTGCGGCAGCAGCCAGAGCTCGTGCGGAAGAGGCCAGGGGAAAAGCTACTCGTGCAAGAGGAGTTCGTGCATGAGGAGTCTGCGCCTGGAAGGTTCGACTGTGCCTATTTAAGGACCCCAAGGTCCTCAGAAGCGGGGGATGGTTTTTCTCTTTTCTGCTGGGAGGGGGTTTCGGCATCAGGGGATTGGGAAATTAGTTCGACTGCTTTTTCATTTCTTCTATGCTGGGGAGATCGTTCCAGGGGCATTTTTCATTTCTTCTGTGCTAGGGAGATCGATCTAGTGGAGTTTCTTCTTTTCTTCTATGTTGGAAAATTAGTTCGGTTGCTGTGAGGGGGATTTGGCAGCTGTTGGGCGGGACGTAGACATTTTTTTCTTCTCATTTCTTCTGTGGGGGTCTATTTCTTCCTTTCTTCTGTAGGGGATTAGTGAGATGGCTGGGCTGTGAGAGATTCAGGGACATTTTTCATTTCTCTTGTGTTGGAGAGTTCGATCCAGTGGAGTATTTTTTTTTTCATTTCTTCTGTGTTGGAGAGTTCGATCCAATGGAGTTTTTTCTTTCTTTCTTTCTTCTATGTTGGAGAGTTTGACTACTTTTGCCTCCCTTCTATAGGCGTCTGGTGAGGACGATCCAGAGACGCGCTGCAGAGAAGGCACAAGGTGACCAAGGGAGCCCATCCTTGGTTCGTTTTGGGCTGTCTGGTGTCTGGGAAGGTGACAACATCCAGAAGGCTTCCAGAGGGATTCCAGACATCTACCGAGTCCAAATCCAGAGTTGAGTTTATGAGTCCATGTTCCTGTTGCAGCAGGGAGATAGTCTTGAATTCATGAGGGATTTTGGAGCTTCTTAGTGTTATTGATTTTGTTCTTATTCTTGTTCTTCAGTAATAGCATTAAGAGTTTGATTTAGCAACAATAAGCTCCTGTTCTTATTTTTTGTTTGATTCTTGAGCTGTGAGGGTAGTGATTCGGTGTTTGTGGAGAACCATTTTTACTGATTGTTCATCCCCTGAGCTGTAGGGGTAAATTGGTTCGATAATTTTCTTTTGAGATTCTTGTTTTGTCATCTTTTTATCCTTCTGATTTCAGATCATTTCAGAATTAGAGGTGCATTTGTATGTTTCTAGTTCGGATTTTTGTCTACCAATTTGATCCCTAAATTGTGAGGGTACAATGATACCAATTTTCTTTTATTTTCCATTCAGCTTGTTCTTTCATTATGTTTGACCTGTCGAGTTGTGAGGGATTTGATTGGTGCTATTTACAAAATTAATTTCAATACAGTGTTACTTTGGTGAAAAGTGTCTGTTAGAGTTGTTCCAAAAAAAGCAGTTTCTTAAGTCAAACTTTATTCAGCCTCTCTGTGGATATGACCTACTCTCACCACTTTATTAGTTCATCTTTGTGATTTTAAATCTGTGAGACAGTTTAGAGAAGGTGAGCATCTTGATTTGTGCAAGGGACTCTAGACAACGAAAGTGCACAGTTAACAATACTGCGTTCATCTTGGCGCCGTTGCCGGGGAGGCATTAGAGTTTGATTTAAATCTGTTTTGATTTGATTTTATTAATTTGCATTGGGCTTCTTATTGACTTGTTATTCAGCTTTTCATTTCAGAATTTGCACAAAAGTGGAACATGGAGATTGAGCTTGACATTTGAGCCCATTGGAGAAGGAGAGCTTGCTGATCTACTTCATTTGCCTTTAATTCAGAATTTTAGATAGAAGAGTGTGAGTGAAACTTAGAGTGAGGATTTCATGTATTCTCTGTGCATGTATAGAGATTTCTTTCTAGTTGGCATGTAATAATTGGCCTCTTGGTGGTTTGAGTGGTTTGGAATTAGTTTATAGTATCACTTTATATTTTCTTAGTTAAGTTTCATTTCATTTAGTTAAGAAAAAAGGAACTGAAGGCAAATCAACCTCCTCTGTCTACTGCATAATTTCTAGATCTTAACTCCATTCATCTTGTTCGAGATCCATTTGATATATGGGTTGAGAGATACAAGGTGTATGTGGTTATGGAAAAGGAACTGAAGACAAATCAGATTTTCTATCCAATTTCAGTTGATCAGTTCCTCTAGCATGCTAGTTTTGGCACCTCTACCTTCTACAAATTCTCTCTTGGTAGTAATGAATATGGCACTTTCATAGAAGTTCAGAGGCAACTGCACATCCAGAGGATGGCTCCTGTTATGGGACCTTCCTACTCTATGGTTTATGGAGTTTTTTAGCAATATTTTGAAGAGCAGGAACGCAAGGCATGGCCGATCATTACTCGCTATGCCTCCCTTCTGTCCCCTGCTTTCTACATTCATGTACCTCCTCAGTGATATAATACAATGTTTCTTCTGGCTCCCATTTATCTTTCTTCTATTGTCTCTTATGTGTTTTGCTTCTTTTGCTTAATGACAAAAAGGGGGAGAAAGTAAAATGTTCTGAAATACACTTTAAATTTCTCTAGCAAATTTACTTCGATTCATTTCAGAGCCTTATATCTTTTTGTTATGTTTTGTCATCACCAAAAAAGGGGAGATTGATGATTAGTCCATTCCCATATAATTTTATTTAATTATATATAATTTTGGTGATTAACAACACTCTAACAATTATTTTCTAACAAGTTTTATGAAGTTTATCTATAGGGAATAAATCGAGCCAAATCTGTAAGTAATTCTTACACTGTATCATTTAAAGTTCAGAGCATGTATTTTCTCTAAGTCCACATCAATTTCCCTTATAAGCATAACGATTTCATAAGTATCGCATAACGATTTCCCTTATAAGCATAACGATTTCATAAGTATTGGTTTCTTTATAAGCATGAACGATTCTATCGCTACAACGATTTGTTAAGTGAAACAACGATTTGCTTGTTTGAACAACGATTTGCTCAAACAACGATTTGTTTATGTTTGAACAACAATTTGCTCAAACAACGATTTGCTCAAACAACGATTTGTTTGGGTTTGAACAACGATCCGCTCAAACAACGATTTGTTTATGTTTGTACCATGATTTGCTTAAACAACGATTTGTTTATGTTTGTACAACGATTTGTTTATGCTCGTACAACGATTTTCTTATACAATGATTTGGTTACTCTTGTACAACGATTTGCTTAAAAAACGATTTGTTTATGCTTGTACAACGATTTGCTTATATCTGTACAATGATTTGCTTGTACAACGATTTGCTTATATCTGTACAATGATTTGCTTGTACAACGATTTGCTTACTCTCGTACAACGATTAGCATAAACAACGATTAGCATAAACAATGATTTCATAAGTTGTACAACTATTTCTTTGTCATAACAACTTCATGGATTACATTGATTTCACACATGATATTCAAATATATTTTCAAATATTGTGAAAGTCAAAGTCTTCCCGCGTGCATCACTAATATCCTTGTATTTAATGAGATTGTACACTCCTCTGCACGATGCATATCTGGGTGCCTGCTATTTCTATGTTTCTATAGAAAACACTTTTCAGGATAGCAGAATGGCATTACTATTTTGGTGTACTGTAAGGCCCTCGAATTTTGTCCTTTTATTTGATATCATGTATGGATTCGTGCTTGTGTGTAAATATCATGTGTGCATATGTAGGTAACTATGTACATATTAGCTAGGTGTACTTACGTGTGCATGTGCAAATTAATTGTAAATAGTGGATGATTGCATGGTTTAGTAGTGTGTATATTATACTATATGTATTGCATGCATATACATAGTGTACATAGAGTTTTCTGCATGGTTTAATGCTTTGGCCGAAGAGCAAATTGGCGTCAACATGAATGGACGTCCATGTTGAGTAAACGTCAATGTCGATGGATGCCAACTATGAGGTAAACGGCCATGGATGTGGACGTCTACTTCTCTGATTTTCTGTGTGCAGCAGACCCCGAAATTCCGGGTTGGGCTTGCTCACCGATTGGGGAGATGTCCCCAACGGCTCTCAGCCTTCACATCAGGCCCTACGTGAGACAGAAGGTCTCTCTTTATAAAAACAACCCCCTTTGCAACCTGCAAGAGCTCTCTTGGCTCTTTGCAAGGAGAGAAATGTCACGCCCCAACGCGGAATATCGGAGCGCGAAGGCAGTTGCAAGAAAAGGTATAGAGCGTATACTAGACATCAAACCATTGCACACTGAATAATACTAAAGCAAATCTTTCTCATTAATAATTTTCCAAATGTCTAGTTACAACCACTAATATCAGAGCCATTCTATAGGGCCCAATTACATTGCATTAGAAGGAAATAACTAACTAAAACTCTAAGATAACACAACGACTCGAGGGTACTCTTGGCTTCACTCTTGGTCATTCCCTTCCTCGTGAGTGTATGTGTCATCCTCGGTCTCACCTGAGAACAGAACATCAAATAACGCAGGGTGAGCGATAACGCCCAGTAGGACTTAAATCTCAGGCTCAAGCAGGCTTTAAATAATTAATGCATTTAATAGCAGAGTATCTAAAGATAGCAGGTACAAGAGAGTTAAAATATAGCAAGAGATAGCACAATCGCACGAGAGCGAGTATAGTTTCCAAAAAGAGCACAAGTATCGAGTATAGCACGAATAGCAGGATGGCCATAGCACAACTAGCACAAGTATAACGATAGCACGACGAGTATAGCACTTGTTTGTCATTCTAGACAACGAGAGAGTATAGCACGTTTTGTGTTTTTGATTGTCATATAGATAGTCGAGATAGATAGCACTTGAGTGTAATGCCAAACACTCTGATCATTTAACTCCCATGGGCACTAGCACTTTCGGGCACACATCCCAGGACCAGATCGGGCCCTTTATATATTGCCAGGCATTGGTTATATTGTTTATCTTTAGACAATCAGTCAATGGCCAATATAGAGTACCAAGAAGTAGATAAGAGCACTAGATGAATAGATGAGCTAGTAGAGTGAACGTGAATAGGTGAGCGAGTAGAGTATAGATGAGAGCTAGTGGACATTGCACGTAACACGTCGAGTAAACAGGCGATAGTAACAGTTGCACAACATGCGCACGTCGTATTGGCAGTCAGGTGGAACTCACGACCCTACCACTGGCCTTGTTATGCACAGATCCAGAGGTCCGGCGTGATTTAAGACGAGAGTGAATCTCTAATAGCCGTTTGGATCATATAGATCCCTAAGGTGTAATGGGTGTTAGGGTACAACCGGCTCGTCGAACATGTGGGAATCCATGATCAGAGGAGACTTACGGAGGCCTTGTGCAAGGGTTCACTAGTCCGGCGAAAGGAATATCCGACGGAGAGTTCACCACAAGCCAAGAAAAGTGTGTATATAAAACAGGTGCTCGACGTTCTAGAGGAATTCTAGGACAGTGGAGCGTCAATATCGGTATATAAACAACGCAAGAAAACGAATGCAAGTCCTTTAAAATAGGGCAATTAGTATGCTTTATTGCAATACATTATGAGATATTTTCTGTAAGATTTCAGCCATAAATGGATGGTTCAAGTGTGTGCAAGTGCAAGAGGAATCATAGATAGAAGTAAGTCGTGAACATGTATTTTAAATCATTCAATATAGCACCATTTTTAAGTAGGGTTTTTACTGGGGGTATAACGGTAAGAAGGCGTAAGAATTATTTAGAAAGTGACAAAAATATTTTATTTTATTTTTTTATGGGTTTTTCATCAAAAACTTGTGAAGGTGACATACCCCTGTACTGATCGCGACAGGGTCAGGACAGAACGCGACAGGGTCTTACACAGGTCGCGACAGGGCATGCAAATCGGGTACTGAGAACGCGACGGCTCACCTGTCGCCTTCTTGGTCGCGACAGGGTGGCTGTCGCAATCAGGCCCCAGAAAACGACATGTCGAGGCGTCGCCTTCTGGCTGTCTGCGCCTGACTCTGACAGGAGTCAGACCAGACATTGGATTGCGGACCAGGGATTTCATTTTTTGATAGAGGGTTGTTCAGAAATCCATAACTAATTATATACACGATGAAAAATCATGAAATCAGTTGCAAATTAAACTAGACATGTAAGGGTATCTCCAATAAATAGGGATTCGAGAGAGAACATGGTTTGAACATGGTTTGAGAACAAACAAGAACGAGTAACACAGAACCAGACACAGAGAGCAAGATGGATTAATTCGGGCAACATGCTCAATGAAATTTAGGCTTTTTAGGGGCAAATGATCTCTAACAACATGAAGTATCTACAGTAAAACTTTCGTAGCATGGGATCAAGTATACATAGAGATTTGAATTAAACATGACATCTCGGGGTTATCATGTTTGCAGTTCTTCAAAAATTAAGAACAAAAGATAGGATGGATGGAAAAATATGAAACTTGGGGGTTTCGTTCGAGAGGGTAGGAAGAACCTACAGAAAAAGTTTCATGGTTTATGCTTGTGAGAATGCCTACCTTTGACTCAATTTGTCTTCTAGGGCTAGAACTTGAAGAACAATGGAAGAAGCTTCAAGCTCTTCTTTTCTCCACGAAATCCTCTCCTCCCTAGCCTCTTCTCCACGTCCAGCAACTCTTGGCAACGAGCTAGGGTTGCCCAAGGGAGTTTAAGAGGTGTATTTATGCAAGTATGCATTTCTATTCCTACTATTACTCTAATTCCTCTTTAATTACGAAATTTCCTTACTCCCACCTTCCTTCCTTGCTTCCAATCTCTATTTAGACTAGGAAGAGATCTAAATTCGTGCTAAACCATATAGGGTAGGTTTAGGAATCCAATTCCAACTCTAACTTCCTATTTACTGCATTAAATACCCCCTTTCTATTTAGGTAATAATTTAGTTACGAATTTAGGGTATTTTCCTATTATTCTCCCTTTGTAAATTCATATTTTGACCCAATAAATTCTAGAAAATCCATTAAGCAAAACCCATTACTTTTTCCATTTAATGGGTTTTATTTAAAGCTCTATTTAAATATCCATTTAGCTAGGTTTTAAATTCTTTATTTAAATTTTTATTTTTCGTAAAAATTCAGGTTGCTACAAGAAAGAAACCCTAGCTGAGAACAGGAGAAAAACTGACCTTTGCAAGCTTTGATCCGGCGGTTTGAAGCTTCTCCCTACAAGCTATTGCAACTGGAGGACAGTGTGGACGTAAGGGAAGGCTTCCCCAACCTCGGACTGGTGGCTACTTCGACCTAGAACCCGAGGGA
Source organism: Colocasia esculenta (assembly GCA_014218235.1). Taxonomy (NCBI): domain Eukaryota; kingdom Viridiplantae; phylum Streptophyta; class Magnoliopsida; order Alismatales; family Araceae; genus Colocasia; species Colocasia esculenta. Next base: position 55,029,010 of record CM024753.1, on the reverse strand, counting down.
AAGCTTTTGTGGAGACTTCTTGGCACTGCCCAAGGAGAGCTTCATCACCTATTTTCGTCCCTTTGGAGGTTTTTAGAAAGGCAAGTAACTCATCCCCGTCGTCCATGTGTATGTCTAGTAGGTCTTAGGCATTTTATGGGATTTATTTCGTGTCCTGGAACCCCTACATTCACCAATCTTTGGAGTTCAGTCTATGTTTTTGCACAGACAGGAACTTAACGGCAAGATCTCTTGCAGTTAAGATCTTGAGTTGGCGGCAGATGATGCTGCCGTTAACCTCCTTGAACGGCCAGACTTTGCCGTTTAGTTCTTCAGGACAGAACAGTGAGCTGTTCTTCCTTATATATGATTATTTTTCAGATTTCTTCGCATGAGGATATACTGTAAATGTTATATGTTACGTAAAATAGATAAAGGAATGTGTTGTGAGATTTCTATGCATTTTTTTTTTGTAATTTGTATAAATTGCTAGAATTATGTGAAATGCATGTGAGATAAAGATCTTGGATATGATAGCTTACTGTTCACATGATCCATGTGTAATTAGATTTCCATAAAATTTCCAGATGATGTGTATGTATGTCAGTCCTTGTCCTGAAAATTTGGAAATTTTCCCATGATTATGAAATTTGTTATAATTTCTGTATTGGAAAATAGGGAGCATGTGTAGGTTGTTTTTAAATTTCAGTAAATTGTATGATGCTTGATAAATTCGGGGAAACTTTTTGTGATAAAATGAATGTTAGATGCAGGTTAGTGAACTGTTAAATCCAACCTTGACAATGTGCTTCTATGATAAACTGATTTATGAATGGCATGTGAATGAGTATTTTAATTTCTGTAAAATCAATGTAGCTCAGAAAAATATGAGAATGTGTATGTGTGATCTGAAACCTGCAAACAGCATGTGGTTAAAATTTCGTGTGATTTGGGCAACAGTAGATGACATTGTGAAATTTTCATGTAAAAGTGAGTGATTAAAACATGCTTATTATGGTTATGGATTGTTAATGAGTTTCCAACATGATTAGTGTAGATTCCTGAGTGTTTAAACTCTGTTAACAGTAACATCAGGCTAGGGAAAACTGAACCATATGCCAAATGGTGAAATGTAAGTTATGTGTCCAATTGTGTGAGAACTATGTGTATAATAAATCGAAAAATGTGTAAAATGTGTCGTGTGTGACACTGCTTCCATAGAGGGCTGTGGAACTGTACCGTGGAAAAGTCCCCATGGGAAGGTTCAATGTGTTAAAATCCTATGGGCATTAGGATGAAATCCTGGAGGTGGACAAGTACCACTAGTTAGGGTGGAGATTACTTCTCCCGGTCTGCGCAGTACCAAGAGCCGTCACTGTGTTGTCTAGGTGGCGTCTATGTGTTATGTGTTATGTGAATGTGTCCTTCTAGTGGTGGTTTGGACTATGTGTCACGGCATCTAAATGTGAAAATGTGAATGTGTATATGTGCAAATTGTGTAGTATGAACATGTGTATATGTGAAATGTGTGAAAGTAAACAATGTGAATGTGTAAATGTGTGAACATGTGAACCCCATGTGTTAGAATGTGAAATTGTGATTTATGATATGAAAATGTTAGATTCATGTCAAAACAGCAACCTTAATGTGTTTATAACAATGTTTTACATGTGCAAAAATATGTAGAATCCATGTTAGGAGCATTTCCTTTTATGTGTGTGAAAATCCCATGCTAAATTGCTATCATGTTGTAGCTTAAATTGTGAATGTAGCTCTCATCTGGGTAGATAAGTAGAAAGCATGTGGTAGGTATTTTAATTCAGAATGACATAAACCATGTATCATGTGTTGTGAGTTATGTAGAAATATCATGACAGGTTATTTCTTATCATTGTTTCAACCATGCTATATGTTTGGACTTAATGAAATTGAATGTAGGACTTACTTGTGATGTATGCATGTATGATGTGTATGGAGTTTACTTGCTGAGTCTTTTAGACTCACCCTTGCTTCGGCGTACAGGTTTAGCAGCGGATCCTAGTTCCTTGGAGGAGACCGTTGAGAGCGACTCCGAGCGAGGAGAGTAGTTGTGGTGGATTATCGACTTGTACTTTCTTTTCATAGTATGTAATTGAGACTTATGTAATTGAAGCTTATGTAAATTGTGGACGAACAATGTAATTTAAATTTTGTATTTCATTATGTGAACTTAGTTCCTTAAATTGCTATATGGATCATGTATGTTTAATGTGGATGATGAAATAAAAAGACAGTAGTTCTTTACTTCCGCTACTCTGTATTCATATTTGTGTACATCTCAATCATATGCGTTAGTGCTTGGGTAAATGTCCCACTATGACGAGACTCACTATACCGACGTGGATTGGTATAATCGTACCGGTATAAGGAGGGTCATCGCAGAGATTTGTATCAGAGCGACTGGTTGAGATTGTACATAAATATACATAAGTCATCATCTCCATTACATGCTAAGTCTTTATAAAGTTGTCACATGTGTAGAATTGATTAATAATGAATGAAAGATAGATAAGAAAGTGGTTAGGGACTAAATAACGTAGTTTTTAATAGTGAGTAAATTAATTGCAGCTTATGGCTTCACGCGGTAGACGTGGTGGTGTACCTACTCGCGGTGGCAAGCAGAGGAGAGATGAGCCTAGGCGTGAGGAGCAGACTGAGCAGCAGGCCCCAGCACCTCAGGGTCTTGTACTTCCCCCACCGCCACCTGTGGATTATGGAGTGTTCATGCAGGGTCTAGTGCAGGCCATGCAGATGCAGGCCCACACCCAGGCTGCACTCTAGGCTCAGATGGAGGCTCAGGTTGGAATAAAAAAAAATAAAGAGTAGTTTATTTTATTTAATTGCATGATGTTGTGTTGAATATGCATTGCTTGTTGTTTGTTGTAGCAGGCCCAGGTTCCAGTTCCCCAGGCTCAGGACCATGGTGGACCCTCCATCATGGAATGATTCAAGAGGATGTTACCACCCTCTTTTAAGGGGGAGAGCGACCCATTACTAGCTGAGAGCTAGATGAGGGAGATCGAGAAAATCTTCCGGGCTGTTAGGTGTGCAGACGAGGACAAGGTCACTTTAGCCACCTATATGCTACAGGTATGTGTTAGTTTTATATGTTTGCTACCCTGTTAAATTAGAGCTGTTAGTTGGTGCTTATGAAGGTTGTGTTGTAGGAGAGAGCTGATGTGTGGTGGGCTTCCTTACTGCGTACCCGATTCGAGGACGGTGCTATTGATGTTGCTTGGGACGAGTTCGTGAGGCTCTTTCGGGCCAAGTTTGTCCCCGAGCATATCCAGGACAGGATGGAGCAGGAGTTCCTTTCCTTGACTCAGGGCTCCAAGACTGTACTCGAGTATGAGGCCAGGTTTGCTGAGTTATCTAAGTATGCACCTCACATAGTAGCTGATGAGCGCAGGAAGGCAAAGAAGTTTGTGATGGGCCTTAAGCCATCACTGAGCACGAGGCTAGTGGCATTCGATTAGCGCTGCTTGTAGGCAGGAGGGTGAAATGGAGTAGTACCTCGAGGAGAAGAGCGGCAGGATAAGAAGAAGGCAGCGTACCAGACACTGCAGCGTCCAGTGGCAGCCAGTAGTACTCAGGCACCTTCTCAACATTCCCGGGTGTGAAGAAGGAGTGACCCCATTGCGGGAAGACACACGGTGGTACGGAGTGTTGGATGGTAGCGGGAAAATGCTTAAAGTGCGGGAGCAACGACCACAAGATCAAGGATTGTCCGAGACTTCAGCAGGGAGTCCAGCGCGGAGCGCCAACCCCAGCAGTGGTAGCAGCTGTAGCGCCAGCTACATGAAGACCAGGAAGGCCTCAAGCCCCAACTCGAGTGTTTGCCCTAGCACGAGAGGACGCCGAGCAGGCGGAGCATGTCACCGAAGGTACGGTTTTACTTCTAGGTGTGCACGCTCGGGTTTTGTTCGATACGGGTGCCACTCACTCGTTCATTTTCGAGCAGTTCGCTAGGCAGTTAGCTCTAGAGTCAGGCGTAGAGTCTGAAGATTTAGAAGTCCCGTTGTCTGTACACACACCCGCGGGTACGGTATCGACTGGGAAGTGTATTCCGTCGTTACCTGTGTGCATTGAGGATAGAGTCCTGGAAGGGTGTTTCTTCTTGCTAAAGATGAAGGACTTTGATGCTATTCTTGGTCTGGATTGGCTAGAGGAGCACTATGCGTTACTAGATTGTCATCGGAAGAGGATTGTTTTCCGCATTCCTGGTGAGGACGAGTTCTCTCATCCCTTGCCAAGAAACTTGGCGGGAAAGTTGGTCATCTCTACCATGAAGGCAATGTGCATGGTAAACAAGGGTTGTGACGCTTTTCTTGCCAGCGTAGTGTTGATACCCGAGGCTGGTGAGTCATCTACTCTTGCAGAGATCGAGGTAGTGCAGGATTTTCCAGACGTCTTTCCCGATGATTTGTCTGGATTGCCACCGGATAGAGAGATAGAGTTCGCCATAGAATTGCTTCCGGGCACCTCTCCTATCTCGAAGGCTCCATATCGGATGGCACCTGCGGAGTTAGCCGAGTTAAGAAAGCAGTTGCAAGAATTGCTAGTTAAGGGATTTATTCGCCTAGTGTTTCCCCTTGGGGTGCACCTGTCTTATTCGTAAAGAAGAAGGATGGATCACTTAGGTTATGCATCGATTATAGGAAGCTAAACCAAGTGACAGTGAAGAACAGGTATCCCTTACCTCGTATTGATGATTTGTTTGACCAGCTGCAAAATGCATCAGTCTTTTCTAAGATCGATTTGCGATCTGGTTATCATCAGTTGAGGATTAGGAGTGAGGATGTGTCCAAGACGGCGTTTAGAACCCGTTATGGACATTATGAGTTTTTGGTCCTTCCTTTCAGATTGACCAACGGCCCTGCAGCGTTCATGGATCTCATGAACAGGGTTTTTAGGCCGTACTTAGATAGTTTTGTTGTGGTATTTATTGATGATGTGTTGGTCTACTCTCCGGATGAGGCCACACACCGTCAGCATTTGAGGGTAGTGTTAGAGGTTCTCTGTGAGCACAAGCTGTATGCAAAATTCAGCAAGTGCGATTTTTGGTTGCATGAGGTTCATTTTCTTGGGCATGTTATCTCCGGTGCTGGTGTAGCAGTTGATCCAGCAAAGGTCCAGGCAGTTATGGATTGGGAGACCCCCAAGACCCCTTCGGAGATTCGTAGTTTTCTGGGTTTGGCTGGTTACTATGGCGATTCATTGAGGGATTTTCATCCATCGCCGCCCCATTGACTCAGCTTACCAGAAAAGGGGTGAAGTTTGTGTGGTCCGAGACATGTGAGAGTAGCTTTCAATTATTGAAGGCTAAACTTACTTCTGCTCCGGTATTGGTATTACCTAGTGGTGCTGAAGGTTTTGCCATTTATACGGATGCATCTCGGATTGGCTTAGGCTGTGTACTAATGCAGCAAGGAAGGGTAGTGGCGTATGCTTCTCGCCAATTGAAGGAGCATGAGCGTAACTATCCGACTCATGATTTGGAACTTGCGGCAGTGGTTCATGCACTAAAGATCTAGAGGCACTATCTTTATGGTGTCAGATTTGAGGTGTTCACTGACCATAAGAGCTTGAAGTATCTCTTCTCCCAGAAGGAACTAAGCCTACGACAGAGGAGATGGATTGAGTTCCTCATGGTCTACGACTTCGATCTTCAATATCATCCAGGAAAGGCAAATGTTGTAGCGGATGCTCTTAGTAAGAGGAGGTCTTCGCTCTAGCAGGATTGGAAGATGTTGGAGGATGCGGCGTGTTTGATGACTGAGTTAGAGCCCTTATGTCAGGCTTTTGTGGCTCAGTTGTCTCTTAGGTCTTCGGTGTTGGATGAGGTGATCGAGCAACAGAAAGCCGACCCTAGACTCCAAGAGTTAGTGGGCAAGGCAGGCATCGCTCGTGATGAGGATGGTGTGATTAGATTCCACCACCGAGTGTGTGTCCCTGACATAGTAGATGTCCGTGAGCATGTTTTAGCAGAAGCTCATAGGTCGAGATTCTCTATTCATTCGGGTAACACTAAGATGTACCAGGATTTGAAGAGGTCTTTTTGGTGGTCTGGCATGAAGAGAGATGTAGCGGATTATGTATCTAGGTGTCTAGTATGTCAGCAAGTGAAAGCCGAGCGGCAGCGACCATCTGGTCTTATGCAGAAGATGGAAATCCTAGTATGGAAGTGGGAAGCTGTCACTATGGATTTTGTTTCAGGTTTGCCTCGATCTAGACGGGATAATGACTCGATTTGGGTAGTTGTAGATAGATTCTCAAAGACTGCGCATTTCTTGCCTATGAAGAAGAAGCAGTCAGTAGAGAGCTTGGCTAGATTGTATGTCAGTAGCATTATTAGGTTGCATGGTATGCCGAAGTTGATCATTTCGGATTGAGATCCGAGATTTACTTCGAGGCTGTGGAAGGGTCTTCAGGATGCTTTAGGTTCGGAGCTGAAGCTCAGTTCGACGTTTCATCCCCAGACAAATGGACAGTCTGAGAGGACTATCCAGACACTCGAGGATATGTTGAGGGCGTGTGTGCTGGATTGGAAGGATGATTGGGAGCGCCATTTACCTCTAGTGGAGTTCGTATATAACAACAGTTTTCATGCGAGCATTGGTATGGCTCCATTTGAGGCGCTGTATGGAAGGCCTTGCAGATCTCCTTTATGTTGGGAGGAGACCGGCGATAGGCAGTTGATCTGTCCGGAGTTAGTTCAGGAGACTTCGGATAAGATTCAGCTTATCAGGAAGAGGCTTGTTGCGGCACAGGATAGGCAGAAGAGCTACGCCGACAACAGGAGGAAGGATTTGGAGTTCGAGGTGGGTGAGCATGTCTTTTTAAAGATTTCACCTACTCGAGGTGTCGTCAGGTTTGGCAGGCATAGCAAATTAAGTCCTAGATTCATTGGCCCATATGAGATTCTCAGGCGTTTAGGTAGCGTGGCTTACGAGCTAGCTTTGCCTCCGGCTTTAGCTAGTGTTTATCCCATTTTCCACGTATCTATGCTCAGGAAGTATGTTCGAGATCCATCTCATGTTATTAGTCACAAGCCAGTGGAGATCCAGCCAGATCTGTCATATGTGGAGCAACCAGTGGCTATTCTTGACCAGAAGGTTCAGCACCTCCGGAACAAGAGTATTACGTCAGTGAAGGTTCTATGGCGGAACTTCTCGCGAGAGGAGGCTACTTGGGAGCTTGAGGATGCGATGAGGAAGAAGTATCCTCATTTGTTTGAGTAGTGTTGTTTAAACTTCGAGGACGAAGTTTCCTTAAGGGGGAGAGGGTGTAAGGCCCTCGAATTTTGTCCTTTTATTTGATATCATGTATGGATTCGTGCTTGTGTGTAAATACCATGTGTGCATATGTAGGTAACTATGTACATATTTGCTAGGTGTACTTACGTGTGCATGTGCAAATTAATTGTAAATAGTGGATGATTGCATGGTTTAGTAGTGTGTATATTATACTATATGTATTGCATGCATATACATAGTGTATATAGAGTTTTCTGCATGGTTTAATGCTCTGGCCGAAGAGCAAATTGGCGTCAACATGGATGGAGGTTCATGTTGAGTAAACGTCCATGTCGATGGACGCCAACTATGAGGTAAATGGCCATGGATGTGGACGTCTACTTCTCTGATTTTTTGTGCGCAGCAGACCCCAAAATTCCGGGTTGGGCTTGCTCACCGATTGGGGAGATGTCCCCAACGGCTCTCAGCCTTCACATCAGGCCCTGCGTGAGACAGAAGGTCTCTCTTTATAAAAACAACCCCCTTTGCAACCTGCAAGAGCTCTCTTGGCTCTTTGCAAGGAGAGAAAGAAACCCTAGCTGAGAACAGGAGAAAAATTGACCTTTGCAAGCTTTGATCCGGCGGTTTGAAGCTTCTCCCTACAAGCTATTGCAACGGAGGACAGTGTGGACGTAAGGGAAGGCTTCCCCAACCTCGGACTGGTGGCTACTTCGACCTAGAACCCGAGGGAAAGCTTTTGTGGAGACTTCTTGGCACTACCCAAGGAGAGCTTCATCACCTATTTTCGTCCCTTTGGAGGTTTTTAGAAAGGCAAGTAACTCATCCCCGTCGTCCATGTGTATGTCTAGTAGGTCTTAGGCATTTTATGGGATTTATTTCGTGTCCTGGAACCCCCACATTCACCAATCTTTGGAGTTCGGTCTGTGTTTTTGCACAGACAGGAACTTAACGACAAGATCTCTTGCCGTTAAGATCTTGAGTTGGCGGCAGACGATGTTGCCGTTAACCTCCTTGAACGGCCAGACTTTGCCGTTTAGTTCTTCAGGACAGAACAGTGAGTTGTTCTTCCTTATATATGATTATTTTTTGGATTTCTTCGCATGAGGATATACTGTAAATGTTATATGTTATGTAAAATAGATAAAGGAATGTGTTGTGAGATTTCTATGCATTTTTTTTTTGTAATTTGTATAAATTGCTAGAATTATATGAAATGCATGTGAGATAAAGATCTTGGATATGGTAGCTTACTGTTGACATGATCCATGTGTAATTGGATTTCCATAAAATTTCCAGACGATGTGTATGTATGTCAGTCCTTGTCCTGAAAATTTGGAAATTTTCCCATGATTATGAAATTTGTTATAATTTCTGTATTGGAAAATAGGGAGCATGTGTAGGTTGTTTTTAAATTTCAGTAAATTGTATGATGCTTGATAAATTCGGGGAAAATTCCTGTGATAGGATGAATGTTAGATGCAGGTTAGTGAACAGTTAAATCCAACCTTGACACTGTGCTTCTATGATAAACTGATTTATGAACGGCATGTGAATGAGTATTTTAATTTCTGTAAAATCAATGTAGCTCAGAAAAATATGAGAATGTGTATGTGTGATTTGAAACCTGCAAACAGCATGTGGTTAAAATTTCGTGTGATTTGGGCAACAGTAGTTGACATTGTGAAATTTTCATGTAAAAGTGAGTGATTAAAACATGCTTATTATGGTTATGGATTGTTAATGAGTTTCCAACATGATTAGTGTAGATTCCTGAGTGTTTAAACTCTGTTAACAGTAACATCAGGCTAGGGAAAACTGAACCATATGCCAAATGGTGAAATGTAAGTTATGTGTCCAATTGTGTGAGAACTATGTGTATAATAAATCGAAAAATGTGTAAAATGTGTCGTGTGTGACACTGCTTCTATAGAGGGCTGTGGAACCGTACCATGGAAAAGTCCCAACGGAAAGGTTCAATGTGTTAAAATCCTATGGGCATTAGGATGAAATCCTGGAGGTGGACAAGTACCACTAGTTAGGGTGGAGATTACTTCTCCCAGTCTGCGCAGTACCAAGAGCCGTCACTGTGTTGCCTAGGTGGCGTCTATGTGTTATGTGTTATGTGAATGTGTCTTTCTAGTGGTGGTTTGGACTATGTGTCACGGCATCTAAATGTGAAAATGTGAATGTGTATATGTGCAAATTGTGTAGTGTGAACATGTGTATATGTGAAATGTGTGAAAGTAAACAATGTGAATGTGTAAATGTGTGAACATGTGAACCCCATGTGTTAGAATGTGAAATTGTGATTTATGATATGAAAATGTTAGATTCATGTCAAAACAGCAACCTTAATGTGTTTATAACAATGTTTAACATGTGCAAAAATATGTAGAATCCATGTTAGGAGCATTTCCTTTTATGTGTGTGAAAATCCCATGCTAAATTGCTATCATGTTGTAGCTTAATTTGTGAATGTAGCTCTCATGTGGGTAGATAAGTAGAAAGCATGTGGTAGGTATTTTAATTCGGAATGATATAAACCATGTATCATGTGTTGTGAGTTATGTAGAAATATCATGACAGATTGTTTCTTATCATTGTTTCAACCATGCTATATGTTTGGACTTAATGAAATTGAATGTAGGACTTACTTGTGATGTACGCATGTATGATGTGTATGGAGTTTACTTGCTGAGTCTTTTAGACTCACCCTTGCTTCGGCGTACAGGTTTAGCAGCGGATCCTAGCTCCTTGGAGGAGACTGTTGAGAGCGACTCCGAGCAAGGAGAGTAGTTGTGGTGGATTATCGACTTGTACTTTCTTTTCATAGTATGTAATTGAGACTTATGTAATTGAAGCTTATGTAAATTGTGGATGAACAATGTAATTTAAATTTTGTATTTCATTATGTGAACTTAGTTCCTTAAATTGTTATATGGATCATGTATGTTTAATGTGGATGATGAAATGAAAAGACAGTAGTTCTTTACTTCCGCTACTCTGTATTCATATTTGTGTACATCTCAATCATATGCGTTAGTGCTTGGGTAAATGTCCCACTGTGACGAGACTCACTATACCGATGTGGATTGGTATAATCGTACCGGTATAAGGAGGGTCGTCGCATGTACGTTCTTACTGCATGGTTTCTAACGTTGACTGACAAGCATAGAGACAGACTAGCTGTCTGTGCTTCAACATTTATTGTGTGCAGGTCATTTCTTACAACATTGGACAACCATAAGCTGAGGAATATCTGGATGAATCTTCTCTTTGCATGCATGGCTCCAGAGCATTAAATGGCTGCAAGCTTATCTGTCGCGCACGATGGACCATGTTGTCTAACGTGCTTCAAGCTTAGAGACAACGGCCATTTCAACGGCTATAATTTCAAGAGAAGATATATAGAAGACTGATGAGTCCATGAGGGACAACTTTTGCGCAATAGAGCTTTTAGAGAACCAACCTTCAAATAGAGAGCAAAAAAACAAGAGCTTCTTGCTTCACTCCATTCACTTCTTAGCTCATAGCTCTCAGCCTTTCATTGTCTAGACTTTTTCGAGAGCTTGTAGTTCTGAGAGATTTTCTCATTGTTAATCTTTCTCTCTCAGACTTTGCCTCAGATCAAGCATTGTCGTAAGCTTGGTCTAGGGGCCTTTCACTTTCATTCACATTTTCTGTGAGTTCGTCTTCGGGTTGTGAAGAGAAGACCTGTTGGAAACAAGTGGTTTGTATTCCCTTCGATAAGGAAGGAAGACCTGTGTATCGAGGTGGTTTGTACCTCTTCGGGGTTAGAAGAGAAGGCCAGCTGTGGCTGGATGTGTAAGGGTCCTTAAGGGGGATAGTACCCTTGGCTAGTGAAATCCCAAGTTATTGCTTGGGGACTAGACGTAGGACTCCTTGGGATAGGAGGTCTGAACCAGGATAAAATTTCCTGTGTTGTATGCTTGTGTGCTTATTTGTGTGTCATCTTTCTTATCACTAACACTAACAATCGAACTTAGTGTGTTTCTGTTAAAGCATTTTTGTTGACAGGTGTTAAATCTAAAAAATGTTTAAATCTCATTCACCCCCCCCTCTGGGCTTGCTAGCTGGGCAACATGCTGGACCATCTGTACCACCTCCTCCTACTTCTTTCTCTTCTCTTCATCCACCCACTCCTCCCTCTTTCATAACCATCATTCCGGAGGGTGCTAGTATTCAATGCCATATCATTCAGGACATTAAAGATGAGTTTGAATAAGCAATTCTTCTCTCAGTCCTGACTGTTGCCACCCATGTTCACAGGACTAGTTGTTCCAGTCTTGCCCCCAAAAGAGAAAAGTTTCTAAAGAACTTGCTCTCTCTTCTGAACTTCGATTCTCTCCTCTTTGATTTTCTCTTTTTGTTGAAAATAGAAGGAGATCCCTCTATTGTGAATTCCTACAAAAGTGTACATTTGCTGTGATTTTTGGCCTCCCTCACCTTAATCTCACAAAACACCTCACCATTATTCTTCCTCTCTCTCCCCTATCTAAATCAAATCAGTCCAAAGTCTTCTCCATAGCTGAATCTAAGACTGAAGACCAGTGGGCTCGGGGCCATCAATCTCTCTACATGAAGTTTGTGCTAGCCAGATCTGACAGGTTTCCACCCTCAGACCACCAACTTTCTCTGTCTGAGTGGTTTGTCATCCACCATAAAAATACTTGGGGACCCTTCATCCAGAGGGAAATTAAGTTAATTAGGCACTTCAAGATGTACCAAGATTACCGGTTTGTCAATAAGCTTCCAGAAATTCAGCTTGGTCAGTTCAAGGCAGCCATTGCCTAGCTCAGAACTGAAAATCTAGTCAACACTTCTCTGAAAGTTGATTTTGCTACTCTTCAGTTGCCAGAGATTATGTTTCTCCCCAAGATACATTCCTTGCTCATGGATTCTGCTGTGGGTCCTAGTATTTTTGATCTATTTGCTAGAGTCATGGCCCGCATAACAGTCCAGCAGGGAGCTCCTCTTGCTTTCCACAGATTTATGTTCAGGGAATATCACAGAGGGTCTATCAAATCAGATGTCCTTGCTCCCCTCCTGTCTGAGTGTGAAAGGCACTTTCCTTCTGACTGGGAGAAGCACTATCACCAAGCTGCTCAGCAGTTGGACACCTTGAACTCCTCTCTGGCCAGATCCGGCAAACCTTCTCTTTCTGCTGAAGAATTCTTAGACCTCAACTCAATCAATTTGGTTCAAGATCCTTTTGCCATTTGGATTGAAAGGTACAAAGTTTATGTACTTTTGAAGCAGGATCTGTTGCAGAACAAGATTTTCTACCCTATCTCCATCGACAAATTTCTCCAGCATGCTAGTTTTGGAACCACTAGCTTGTACAAATCCTCCTTTGGCAAGGATGAATATGCAAACTTCATTGAAGGTCAGAGGCAGCTCTGTTGCCCAGCTAGCAAGCCCAGAGGGGGGGTGAATGGGATTCTAAAAATTTGATTATCTAAACTTGTCAACAAAAACGTTCAACACAAAGCACTACGTTCGACTGTTAGTGTTAGTAATAAAGAAAAGATGACAATCACAAACATGCAATCACACAACACAAGGATTTTATCCTGGTTCGGTCCTCCTCTCCAAAGGAGTCCTACGTCCAGTCCCTGAGCAACAACTCAGGATTTCACTACCCAAGGGTATAGTCCCCCTTAAGGACACCTATACATCTAGCCGCAGCTGGCCTTCTCTTCATAACCCGAAGAGGAAAAAACAACACCCTGATTCACAGGTCTTCCTTCAACACGAAGGGAACACTCTCCACCTGTTTCCAACAGGTCTTCTCTTCACACATGAAGAGGAACTTCTCAAGAAAGTGAGAAAACAGGCGAAATGCCCCTAGACCAAGCTTATAGCAAATGCTTGATCTGAGGCAGTGATTGAGAGAGAAAGATCTACAATGATGAAATCTCTCAGATCACAAGGACTCTCCAAAACTAACGACAATGAGGTACTGGAGAGCAAGAGCTATAATGATAAAATCTCTCAGATCACAAGGACTCTCCAAAACTAACGACAATGAGGTACTGGAGAGCAAGAGCTACATCGTTGGAGTGGAAAGCAAGAAGCTATTTTTGCTAAGACTCTATCACTTCCAAATTTTTCGTTGAGATTTTGAATCCTTCAAAAGTTGTATTTGTTCAGGAGTCTGTAGTCTTGTATATATATCTTCTCTTACTGAAATAGTCGTTTAGATGACCGTTATCTCTAGGCTTTAGTGAACGTTAGACTGCATGGTTCTCCTTATTCTTCAACAGGTATGCTGCAGTCAATAGTCCTTTACGTTCCATGCACACAAGGAGAAGATCCTTCTTGATATCCTTCAGCTTCCACTTTGTCCAACGTTGTATGGGGTTGTGCTGTCAGAGACCTGCACACAATAAATACCACACTATAGACAGCTATGCTGTCTTTTGTTGTCAATCAACGTTAGAATTCATGTAGTAAGACTTTTCACTAAAATAGAAACATCATTCTATTTTTTTCTAAAGGTGTTTCTTATATATGCATGAGAGTAGAAGATATTCAGATATGCATTGCAGTGAAATGTATAATCGCATTAAATGCATGGATATTAGAGAAACATGCGAGAGGACTTTGACTTTCAGAAAATATTTAAGACATGTTTGAATGTCAAGTCGTTGTTTATGTAAATCGTTATTCATCCATAAACAAATCGATGTGAACACAAGTCGTTATACAATCATAACCAAATCATTGTAGAGACAAATCGTTATGAGAGTATAAGCAAGTCGTTATAATCAAATCATTGTGACCAAGTTGTTGTTTCACACATAAGTAAATCGTTGCAGGTATCGAATCATTGTTTTACTTATCGAATCAATGTAGTGATCAAATCGTTGTTTGCTTTATCGAATCGATCGTTGTGTAACTTATTGAATCGTTACGGCGACCAAGTCGTTATGTAACTTATCTAATCGTTACGGCGACCAAGTCATTATGTAACTTATCGAATCATTATGGCGACCAAGTCGTTATGTAACTTATCGAATCGATGTGAAAGCAAATCGTTATTCTCACTTATCGAATCGTTGTGAGAGCAAATCGTTGTTCTCACTTATCAAATCGTTGTGAGAGCAAATCATTGTTCTCACTTAACAAATAGTTGTGAGAGCAAATCGTTGTTCTCACTTAACAAATCGTTGTGAGAGCAAATCGTTGTTCTCACTTAGCGAATCGTTGTGAGATCGAAATCGATGCAACACTTATGAAATCATTATAAAAACCGAAATCAGTATGATACTTTATCAAATCCTTGGGAAAATGAAATCGATAGAAGTGGAAATCGTTATGACACATAGGAAGTCGATGTGTACTTAGAGAAATTTCCTGCTCTGTACTTTAAATGCTACAGTGTAGGAAATACTTTACATATCATCTTGATTTCGCCAGATTTTCCTCCTGTGCCTAAGCTTCATGAAAACTTGTTAGATGACACTTTATTGAAGTTTTGTTCATCACCAAAATAGATATATAATTCATGAAATTATATGGGGATGAACTGATCATCAATCTCCCCCTTTTTGGTGATGACAAAACATGATATAAGCATAAAAGGTTCTGAAATAAATCTTAAATAATTTTGCAAAATAAATTAGAGAAGTTGAGAGATGTAATTCAGAATAGTTTTTTTTCTCCCCCTTTTTGTCATTAAGCAAAAAGATACAAGAGTGACAAAGAAGAGGAGAAAGATAAATGAGAGAAAAGAAACTAGTTTTTTCATTCTGAGGGGGTACGAGAAGATAGAAGGTAGGAGGCAGAAGAGAGGCATGGCGAGAAATGATTTGCCAAGCCTTAAGTTCATGTTCTTCAAAATGTTGCCGAAAGACCCCACTAGCGATGAAGTAAGAAGGTCCCATGTCAGGAACCATCAGCTTGATATGAAGTGCCCGCTGCTCGTCTAAGAAACGATCATAGCAGTCTAGATCAAGAGAGAATTTGTAAAGACTGGTTTTTCCAAAACTGGTGCGCTGGAGGAACTGATCGATTTTGATGGGGTAGAGGAGTTGGTTTTCCTTCAGTTCTTTCTTCAGAAGCATGAAGATCTTGTAGTGTTCTGCCCAGGTGACAAATGGCTCTTGAACAAGGTGAATGGAGTTGAGATCAAGAAACGCTTCAACCGTCAACCGAGTCTTTCCAGAGCGAACTAGAGAGCTGTTTAGATGTTCTAATTGAAGAGCAGAGTGATTGTAATGCTTTTCCCAATTAGTGGGAGAAAGCCTCTCACATTCAAATAAGAGAGGGGCAAGAACATCAGAATTGATATTGCCCCGATGGTACTCTTGAAAAAGGAACCTCTAAAAGGAAGGAAGATGACCTTGTTGAGCTGACATCCGACCCATAACCTTTGAAAATCGCTCAAAAATAATAGGGCCCACTGAAGAATCCATGACCAAGGAATGTAACTTGGGAAGGAACATAATTTCAGGGATCTGCAAGGTAGCAAAGTCTACTTTGAAGGAGCAGTTCACTGGGCTTTCAACCTTGAGCAGATCAATAGCTCCCCTAAATTGGCCCAACTGGATTTCTGGCATGTTGTTGATGTAGCGATAGTCACTGAAAAGCTGGTAATACTGAATGAGTTTAATTTCTTTTTGGATAAAGGGTGCCCAGGTATTCTTGTGATGAATTTCAAACCACTCGGAGAGAGTGAGTGGATGATCCCTGGGAGGGAACCGATCAGACTTGGCAAGCAAGAATTTTCTGTACAAGGACTTGTGACCCTTGGCCCACTGATCTTCATTTTTGTATTCAGCCGATTGGAAGATTTTGGACTGATCAGCTTTGGAGATGTGGCAGTAAAGAAGAACAATATTAAGATGGTCGGTTAAATTTAGAAAAGGAAGACCAACCATGATGGCAAAAGTACATTTTTGAAGATATACTGAATAGATGGATTTCCTTCGATGATCAACCACGAGGGAGAACCAAAGAGGAGGGAACTTAGGATCAGAAGAAGGAGCAAGAGTGTTGGATATTTTTCTCTTTTGGGGGGTAGGACTAGGAGATCCAGTCCTATGGACATGAGTGCCAACTTCTAAAACTGAGAGAAGAATGGCTACTTCAGACTCAGTTTCAAATTTCTCAAGGAAAGGGCCTTCAAGTTGAGCACGCTGAGGAATATAGGTGATGAAGGAGGGAGGAGCAGTAGGATGAAGAAATGAGTGAGGAGTTAGAGGAGGTACAGTGGATGGTCCAACTGAAGAAGGACCAGAGGAGGAAGCTCCAGCTGAAGATGATGCTGGAGGAACCTCAGAAGGAGGAGGAAGAGTAAATGAGGTGGAGACTGGAGAAAAAGTAGAAGTGGTTGGAAATGGAGTTGGTGATGAGATGTGTTTAGGAAGGGGTTGTTTGAAAGTGGCAGGTGCTGGAGGAGCAGTGGATGAAGATGGTGGAGAAGGAGGGGCTGGAGTTTGAGTAGGAGAAGATGGTGGCACTGGGGTCACAACCTTTGAGACAGAAACTTCTTCTCTTACAAGCTTGGCCTGACTTTCCACTGGCTCTGATGGCCCTGATTCATCCAAGATTGGCCCTGGTGGCCCTGACTGCTCATCCAATGACTGCTTTGGAGACTCAACAACCTCTGGCCCTGATGGCCCGGACTTCTTATCAACGGATGGCCCTGCTGGCCGAACTTCCTCAATAGTTGGCCCTGATTCCTATGGAACTGATGAAATGGGAGCAGAGGTGGTAGGAGGGGATTGCGCCCTCAACAGATCTGAGAGAGTAGCTATTGAATCCTTTATGCTACTCAGCTCACTTCTCACCCATCTGACGGCATTTCGGACCATGCCCATTTCCTCAGCGGCAGTGCTCTGGCTTATGAATATGGAGGCAATATCAGATAGCACAGAGCAAAGAATTTTACCTTGTTCATCTAGTCTGTCAATGATGGGCTTCATATTGACCTTCAATTCCTTCTTCTTCTTCAGCCTCTAATGCGGCTTCCTGGTGAGGAGAGGGATCTCAGGAGCTACCTCTTTCCCTTTTTCACTTGCCCTAGCAACGGGCTCCACATTTTCTTCATCAGAGGTGCTCTCCACGACACCTTCTTGAAATTGAACAATTGGGGGGTTTGCAGTTTGCTCCCCTTGAAGCTCTGCTTCCTTTAGCATGCTCCCCCTGACTGGGAGCATCCTCCATCAAGATATCCTCATTGTGGCCTGATGCCACAACCTCTGCAGCTTGATCACCACCCATTTCGGGCTCCCCCTGAGTGCTGGTGATAGAGTCCAGCACACCTCAAAGGACTGATGCTACCATTGAGGTGGGGGTGACAACCTCTTCAACCTGCCCAACGGGCTCAATGTATTCTAGAGGAATGTCCTCAATTCTTCTTCCACTGGCTGCCTGAACTTCAACACTGATCTCTGCTGCTGCTTGCTCCTCTTGGACTACTAGTATTTCTGCCCTGACTTCCTCTTGCTGAACAGCTGGACCCGCTGCTGTTGCTTCTGCCTAAGCTGCCTCTTCTTAGACTTCTTGAGCTTCTCCAATAATGGCCTCACCTTCAGCTACTGAGGTTTTGGTCCATACCCCAGCTACCAAGGAGAAACCACTCTTCTTTAAATTTTTGCTCCTGATTGCCTGACCCATCTTCTCAGAAACCTCGCCAGTCAAATTTATGCCGAAATGTTGAAAGATCTTTGTCAACAGGTGAGCATAGGGAAGGGACACATTTAACTTACTCTTCTTGTCCGAAATCATTGCCGTAGCAAGCTTCATCCGCTCAATGATAACTTCTGCCATATTTATACCTTAGTTCTAGATGGCCCAGAACATCACATCGGAGTCTGCCTTGGTACAGGTGGAGAAGGTGGCACTCCTGGGCACCATAATCTAACAAACTATGAAATGAAGGATCCGGTTGAAGGCGTTCAACTAGTTTATATCGAGCTTTTCATCCTTCAACTTGAACTCAGGACCAACTATCCCCAAACCTTTTGCCTGAATCTCGACAGTGTTTACCCCGCTGTGACCGGTGGTAGACACTCCAAAAAGAGACTACAACAACACATAGGTGATGCAAATCTGAGTTCCTTTGACCGTAGAGGTCAAGAACCCATCTGCCTCAGACTTCAAACAAACATAAAAGGCTTTAACCAAATCAGGATAACTTGCCTTCGAGAGCGTCGCTATCTTTGTCCACTTCATTCTCTGCATGGTTGCCACAATACTGTGCATTCCATTCTTCTCCAGATCTGCTACATCCACTGCCTTGTTGCCGCACAACTTCATCTTCACAGAGGTGAACCTTTCTTACTGCTCTGTTGTGAGGAACGCAGCGCCATAGCCCCCGACGGTGCCAGAAACTCCAGAAACGGCCATGGAATTGAACAGGGGAGAGTTCTGGAAAATCGAGAGGAGGACTGAAGCAAAAACCCTCAAGAAATTTTTCACGGGAAGAGATGGATGCTTTGAAATCACACAGAGTCGATGTCGGAGACGATAGGGTTGTCGTTCCAGGCAAGTCGAACGAGATGAGAGCGGGAGGTGAATCGTTATGACATAGATTTCGGGATTTTAGAGATAGGCATAAAGTCACTTTTGAGGAGACGCAGCAATAAATGCACAAAATGACAAAATAGAATGATTCCGAGATAGACAAAGTCTTTTTAAAATAATGAATCGTTAAAGCTAGTTGCGGAATGAATAAATAAAGAGTTTTACTTAATTCCAGGGGAGGGAATAATTGTTGTTCTGAAATAATAGTTATTTCAGCTATATACAAATAAATCTATCACAAATTACACATACCTAATTCCCTTCTAAGAAAAGTAAATCTCTCTTCAGGTAAGGCCTTTGTGAAGATATCTGCTAACTGATTTTGAGTATCTATAAAAGAAATGTTTATATTTCCATTTGCTACATGATCAAGAAAATGATATCTAACCTCTATATGCTTTGTCCTTGAGTGCTGAACTGGATTTTTGGTGAGATTTATTGCGCTGGTGTTGTCGCACAGTAGGGGAATTGTCTTGATGTGCAGTCTATAATCCTCAAGTTGCTACTTAATCCATAGGAGTTGTGTACAACAGCTTCCAGCAGCCACGTACTCAGTTTCAGCTGTTGACGGTGCTACTGAATTTTGCTTCTTTGAGGACCATGAAATTAGACATCCTGCAATAAATTGACAATAACCACTGGTACTTTTTCTATCTATTTTACATCCAGCGTAGTCAGCATCAGAATATCCTACTAAATTTATTTCACATGATTTTGGATACCACAACCCTAGATCATGAGTTCTAGCCAAATATCTGAAAATCCTTTTGACACTAATTAAATGAGATTCCTTAGGATCTGCCTGATACCTAGCACACATACATACACTAAATAATATATCAGGTCTACTGGTAGTTAAATAGAGTAAAGAACCTATCATACCTCTGTAGAGCTTTTGGTCTACTTTCTTACCATCCTTGTCACTGTCTAGCCTTGTAGATGTGCTCATTGGTGTTGACAGTGGCTTGGCGTTTTCAAAACCAAACTTCTTTAGTAGTTCTTTGGTGTACTTGACTTGACAAATGTGTGAGCCTTCTTTTCCTTGCTTGATTTGCAATCTGAGAAAATAGTTGAGTTCCCCTATCATGCTCATTTCAAATTCTCCCTGCATGAGCTTTTCAAAATACTTGCAAAGAGATTCATCAGTAGAACCAAATATTATATCATCTACATAAATTTGAACAAGTAATATATTTTTGACTTTTATCTTAATAAATAATGTGCTATTTACTTTTCCTCTGGTGAAACCATGGTTTAATAAGAATGCACTGAGCCTTTCATACCAAGCTCTAGGTGCTTGCTTTAAAAAATACAAAGCTTTATGCAACTTAAAAGCATGATTTGGAAAATCAATATCATCAAAACTAGGAGGTTGTTCTACATAGACTTCCTCCTTTATAAAACCATTTAAAAGGCAGATTTTACATCCATTTGAAAGAGCTTTAAATATAATGCTGATGCGTAAGCAAGTAGAATCCTAATTGCCTCAAGTCTAGCTACTGGTGCATAGGTTTCATCGAAATCTATGCCTTCCTCTTGGGAATAGCCTTGAGCTACCAATCTGGCCTTATTTCTTGTGATCACACCAGCTTTATCCAATTTGTTCCTGAACACCCATTTGGTGCCGATCACAGGATAATCTGATGGTCTCAAAACAAGGGACCACACTTGGTTTCTCTTGAACTGATTAAGTTCATCTTCCATGGCTAATATCCAAGATTCATCAGTTAGTGATTCATTGACTGTCTTAGGCTCTATTTGAGTTACAAAAGCTAAATAATCATAGGGAATTACATTACCTCTGGTTCTTACCCCAACCGATGGATCTCCAATGATGTTATCCAACAGGTGATCCTGTTTGTATCTTCATTCCTTTGAAAGATCATCATGAGATATCTCTCTTTGTTGCAGTTCTTCCAATAGTGGATCTTCTTTATCGTTGATAGATGTATCTTTTAATTTCTTGGACAAATTTTCTGCATCATCATTATCACTATCTACTTCCTTTCTTAAGGAAGGGTTAGTTTCATCAAAAATAATATGCACAGTTTGCTCAATTAATAAAGTTTGTTTATTAAATACTCTGTAACCTTTAGGTTTAGAAGCATACCCCATAGATATACCTTCATCGGATTTAGAGTCTAGCTTACCAATATCCCTTCTGCCGTTATTGTGAATGAAGCAAGGACATCTGAAGGTTCTGAAGTGACTGACCTTTGGTTTCTTCTGCTTGAGTAACTCGTATGTTGTCTTCTTCAGGATTGGTCTGATCATCACTCTATTAATTATGTAGCAGGCAGTGTTGATGGCTTCGACCCAGAAGTATCTTGGTAGGTTATATTCCGATAGCATAGTTCTGGCCATATCCAATAAAGTTTTGTTCTTTCTCTCAGCAACCCCATTTTGCTGTGGTGTTCTTGGTGCTGAGAAATTGTACTCTATTCCTTGATCATCATAGAACTCAGCAAATCTTTCATTTTGAAATTCTCCTCCATGATCCGATTGAATGCTAACAATGCTGAACTTCTTATCCTTCTGGACTTTCTTACTGAACTTTACAAAGCTATCAAAGGTGTCATCTTTGTGCTCCAGGAAAGATACCCATGTGAATCTGGAATAGTCATCTACAATCACAAAATCAAAATTCTTTCCTCCAAGACTTGTGGTTCTCATAGGTCCAAATAGATCCATATGCAATAATTCCAAGGGTTTTGAGGTTGTTACCACTGTCTTTGACTTGAAGGATGATTTAGTGTGCTTTCCTTTGCACACAATTCACAGACGCCTTCCATTCTTATGCTTACTTTGGGTAGACCTTCTACTAGATTTCTCTTGATTAGCTATCTGATTCCATCTAAACTGCAATGGCCCAATCTTCTATGCCAAAGCTCAACTGAATGATTTTTGCTTGCTACAAGGCACACAACCTGATCTTTCAACTCTTCCAAATGAAGTACGTAGAGATTCTTCTCTCTGTAAGCTTAAAATACTATTACACCATCTTTCATGATACTGCATCTTGACTCTTGAAACTTGATTTGATGGCCTTTGTCGCACAGTTGGCTGATGCTGATTAGATTATGCTTGAGTCCTTTAACGCATAGAACATCCTCTATGAGAGTTCTGCCTTGACTGCCAACTGATCTGCAACCAACTACTATCCCTTTTCCATTGTCGCCATACGTTACTGTACCTTCTTCAGTTTCAAGGTGGGAGAACAACTTTCTATTCCCTGTCATGTGCCTTGGGCACCCGCTGTCCAGGTACCATTTAGATGCTCGAAGGCTTCCCTGCAATGAAAACACTAAATTTTATGTACCCAAGTTCTTTTGGGTCCTTACTGGTTAGTTTTAGGGGTGGCAATGGGTCGGGCCTGGACCGGGCCTTGCTAGGCCCAGCCCAGGCCCGGGGTTAGGCCCGGTATGGGTGGCCCGGCCTGGCCCAGGAAAAGCCCGGCCCGGCCCGAAAGCCCGGAAAAATATTATTTTTATTTATATAATATATAATTTTAATATATCTACTATAACATATCTATAAAAAATAATATATATTTTACTTATATCTATATTAACATTTAACTTGTAAAATATTATGTTTTTGAGTAGATTTATTGTAGAAAAATACATATAATTCTCTTTCAAAATATAAAATTCATACTTAATATAAATTATATTTATATTTTTCAGGCCAGCGGGCCGACCGGGCCGGGCCTCACAAAGCCCAAGCCCGGCCCTATTTTTTTCCAGGCCGGGCCGGGCCGGGCCAAAAAACTTTAACGGGCTTATTTTCTCGGCCCAAGCCCGGTTAAAACCGGGCCGGGCTTGCGGGCCTCCGGGCCGGCCTAGTCCAATTGACACCCTAGTTAGTTTCCTCATTTTTCTTTTTAATTATCCATTTTATGTGTTTAGTTGGACAAGTTATTTTAATATGACTTAATTTGTTACAGTGGCTACAACAAGATATTTTACTTATTTTTCAGTTTGACTATATTTAAAGTTAGACTTGTATGCAGTGTCTTGTTCGGCTACAAACTTAGGTGTTGGATATATTTTAGGATGTACTATTGTTTCCTCATTATCAGGAGGGGTGTATCCTAGGCCATATTTCTTTTTCTCTGACCTTCTAGCTCTTTTTAGTATTAATGTTGTTTTTCCATTTGTAAATTTTTCTAACATACTGGATAACTGTTCATTTTCTTTAGTTAATATATTAATTTCTTGATTTAGTTTGCTTACAGTTTCTTGGTTCTCCAGATTAGCTATTTGATCATTTTTGTCTTTTAAATCTTCACACAATAATTCATTTCTTCTTTTTAGTTCAGAAACTTGTTTTTCTAATTGCTCATTTTCGGATCTTAGATCTGAATTAGTGTTTTCTAAACAAGCATGATTTTTCTTAGTAGTTTTTAGTAGTTTGCAAACATCATTATATTTACTATATAGCTCGTTAAATGCATCCTCTAAACTATCAGAATTAGATTCGTTGCAGGAATTGAATGATGAGTCAGAGGTTACCTTATCCTCGATGTTGGCCATGAATGCCAGGTTGGCATTTTCTTCTTCTTCACTTGAACTTGACTCACTGTCTGAGTCGGTGTCGTTGTCCCATGCTGCTGCCATGCCTTTTTTCTTAAACCTTTTGAACTTCTTTGTGCTGTCTTTCTTTTTGAACTCCACCTTTTTCAGCTTTGGACATTCTGCCTTGATGTGTCCAGACTTTTGGCACTCGTAGCATGTGGGTTTTGACCTCTTAACATCTTTGGCTTCAGATTTCTTGAATTCTTTTCCTTTCTTAAAGTATCTTCTTCCTGATTAATACTTTTTCTTGGCAAGTATGCACTGCAGTCTTCTGGATAGGAACGCTTCCTCATATTCACTGCTCCCTATGCTCTTATCACCATCTGATTCTTCACCAGATGTATCTTTAGCTGCCTTGAGAGCACTGTTGTGCTTCTTTCTGCTGGAGGATTCTCCAAGTCGTTCCATATTTATTTCATGGGCCATTAGTGACCCTATAAGCTTTTCTAGTGACATCCTCCTTAAATCATTTGCTTCTTCTATGGCTGTCACCTTCGGAGTCCACGATGCTGGTAGGGATCTCAATATTTTTCTTACCATATCTCCCATATCATAATTCTTTCCAAGCCCAGCCAAACCATTCGTAATATCTGTGAATCTGCTATACATATGTGTAATTGATTCTCCTTGCTGCATTTGAAATCACTCATACTGAGCTACCAAGATGTCTATCCTTGTTTCTTTAACCTTGTATGTTCCCTCATAGGTGATTCTTAGCTTCTCCCACATCTCCATCACGGATTTGCATGCTGAAATTCTATTGAACTCCTTCTTACTTAGAGCACAGCACAGTATGCTCTTAGCTTTACAGTTAAGAGAAATCTTCTTCTTATCATCTTCTATCCAATTTTCTTTAATGTTGAGAACTACTAGATCTCCTTCTTCTATGATGGACCAGATTTGAAAGTCGAGACCTTGAAGAAAGAACTTCATCCTGGTCTTCCAATAGTTGTAGTATTCTCCATCGAATAGCGGTGGTCTGTTGACGGACTGACCCTCGAAGTGACCTTGAGCTACCATTTAATCTTTTTCTCTTCAGATCGTGAGATCTTCTTTGTCGAAGAGACTTGGCTCTGATACCACTTGTTGCCCAGCTAGCAATCCTAGAGGGGGGGGTGAATGGGATTCTTAAAATTTGATTATCTAAACCTGTCAACAAAAATGTTCAACACAAAGCACTACGTTCGACTGTTAGTGTTGGTAATAAAGAAAAGATGACAATCACAAACATGCAATCACACAACACAAGGATTTTATCCTGGTTCGGACCTCCTCCCTAAAGGAGTCCTACGTCCAGTCCCTGAGCAACAACTCAGGATTTCACTACCCAAGGGTACAGTCCCCCTTAAGGACACTTCCACATCCAGCCGCAGCTGGCCTTCTCTTCACAACCCGAAGAGGAAAAAACAACACCCTGATTCATAGCTCTTCCTTCAACACGAAGGGAACACTCTCCACCTGTTTCCAACAGGTCTTCTCTTTACACATGAAGAGGAACTTCTCAAGAAAGTGAGAAAATAGGCGAAATGCCCCTAGACCAAGCTTATAGCAAATGCTTGATCTGAGGCAGTGAGTGAGAGAGAAAGATCTACAATGATGAAGTCTCTCAGATCACAAGGACTCTCCAAAACTAACGACAATGAGGTACTGGAGAGCAAGAGCTACAATGATGAAATCTCTCAGATCACAAGGACTCTCCAAAACTAACGACAATGAGGTACTGGAGAGCAAGAGCTACATCGTTGGAGTGGAAAGCAAGAAGCTATTTTTGCTAAGACTCTATCACTGCCAAATTTTTCGTTGAGATTTTGAATCCTTCAAAAGTTGTATTTGTTCAGGAGTCTGTAGTCTTGTATATATATCTTCTCTTACTGAAATAGTTGTTTAGATGACCGTTGTCTCTAGACTTTAGTGAACGTTAGACTGCATGGTTCTCCTTATTCTTCAACAGGTATGTTGTAGTCAATAGTCCTTTACGTTCCATGCACGCAAGGAGAAGATCCTTCTTGATATCCTTCAGCTTCCACTTTGACCAACGTTGTATGGGGTTGTGCTGTCGGAGACCTGCACACAATAAATACCACACTATAGACAGCCATGCTGTCTTTTGTTGTCAGTCAACGTTAGAATTCATGTAGTAAATCTTTTCACTAAAATGAAAACATCATTCTGTTATTTTCTAAAGGTGAGAGTAGAAGATATTCATATATGCATTGCAGTGAAATGTACAATCGCATTAAATGCATGGATATTAGAGAAACACGCGGGAGGACTTTGACTTTCAAAAAATATTTAAGACATGTTTGAATGTCAAGTCGTTGTGAGCAAGTCGTTGTTTATGTAAATCGTTATTCATCCATAAACAAATCGATGTAAACACAAGTCGTTATACAATCATAACCAAATCATTGTAGAGACAAATCGTTATGAGAGTATAAGCAAGTCGTAATAAGCAAGCCGTTAATCAAATCATTGTGAGCAAATCGTTGTTTCACACATAAGCAAATCGTTGCAGGTATCGAATCGTTGTTTTACTTATCGAATCGATGCTGTGATAAAATCGTTGTTTGCTTTATCGAATCGTACACTGACCAAGTTGTTGTGTAACTTATCGAATCGTTACGGCGACCAAGTCGTTATGTAACTTATTGAATCGTTACGGCGACCAAGTCGTTGTGTAACTTATCGAATCGTTACGGCGACCAAGTCGTTATGTAACTTATCAAATCGATGTGAAAGCAAATCATTACGGCGACCAAGTCGTTATGTAACTTATCGAATCGATGTGAAAGCAAATCATTATTCTCACTTATCGAATCGTTGTGAGAGAAAATCGTTGTTCTCACTTATCAAATCGTTGTGAAAGCAAATCGTTGTTCTCACTTAACAAATCGTTGTGAGAGCAAATCATTATTCTCACTTAACAAATCGTTGTGAGAGAAAATCGTTGTTTTCACTTAGCGAATCGTTGTGAGATCGAAATCAATGCAACACTTATGAAATCGTTATAAAAATCGAAATCAGTATGATACTTTATCAAATTCTTGTGAAAATGAAATCGATAGAAGTGGAAATCGTTATGACACATAGGAAGTCGATGTGTACTTAGAGAAATTTTCTTCTCTGTACTTTAAATGCTATAGTGTAAGAAATACTTTACATATCTTTTGATTTCGCCTGATTTTCCTCCTGTGCCTAAGCTTCATGAAAACTTGTTAGATGACACTTTATTGAAGTTTTGTTAATCATTAAAATAGATATATAATTCATGAAATTACATGGGGATGAACTGATCATCAAGCTCCACATCTAGAGACTTCTACCAGACATGGGGCCTTCCTACAATATCTCTTGGGGTGCATTTAAAAATTTCTTTGAAGAGCAGGAACTCCAGGCTTGGCCAATCATCACTCACCATGCCTCACTTCTGTCTCCTACCTTCTACATCTCTGACCCCCATTAAGTAATCAAATTTGATTTTTGGCTCCATTTATCTTTGTCTATCTTGTTTCTCTTCTGTCTATTTAGTTTTTTTCTTAATGACAAAAAGGGGGAGAAATTATTCTGAAAGTCATATCCTAAAATTTAAATTAAACAAATTTCAATTCATTCTATGTATGCAATTTTCTATGTTTTGTCATCACCAAAAATGAGGAGATTGATGATCAGTCCATCTCCATATAAAATTTATCATGAATTATATATGTAATTTTTGGTGATTAACAAAACCTTGAAAAGTATTTTCTAACAACTGTTTCTAAAGTTTATCCATAGGAAATAAATCTAGCAAAACGGTAAGTTATCCTCACACACTGCTGTAAGTTCAATGCATATGTTTTGTCTAAGTACACATCGATTTCCTTTATAGAAACAACGATTCGATCGCCATAACAATTTTGTAAGTCACTTAAATAATGATTTCCGTCTCACAACGATTTCATAAGTAAAACAACGATTTCCATCTAACAACGATTTCATAACTTAAACAACGATTTGCTCAAAATAACGATTCGCTTTTACTTAAACAACGATTTGAGCACAACAACGATTTCTTCCTTAAAACAACGATTTCATGATCGATTTCACTTAAACAACGATTCTATTAAAACAACGATTTCATCTGCTCATCGATTTCTGTTAAGTAACGACTTTGTACAAAACATCGATTTCATTTCATTAATACATGGGTTATGTTCACATCGACTTGGTCTCAACATGGATTACATTCTCACATGATTATATCATCGATTTGATATCAATATCATTTCTATACAGAATGTTCTTTACTTTCAAATAATTTTATATAGCTCTTGAACAGTCTTGCTTTATCTTCTTATTTAAGAATCATTCCTTATAATATTTAAATATGCATATGCTCGAAACTCTGTGGATTTCAAAAAGTCTTCCCGCGCATGATACTGTATCCTAAGATCTTGATCATTTATTGTGTTAGTACAATATTTCCACATGATATATCCTTGCTTACATCACTTGTCACGTAAAGTCTTGCTTTATGTGATGACAGAACAACCTTTACATTTTGGTGTATCTTCATATTGCACGACTACTAATGTTGACTGACAATTTAGACAAAGAAAAGTTGTCTAGGTGTCAGCATTTATTGTATGCAGGACCTTTTGTATAAACGCATGTCAAAGATGGAGTTGTCAACCTGACAAAAAGGATAGAAGATTCAAACAATCTTTCCTTGAAGGTGTAAGTGTCAATCCAAGCATTAATGGCTACAGGCTCACCTGCTCCTTGCTTCAGACCAGTCTCTCTAACATGCATGAAGCTGTGAGACAACGGATATTTCAACGGATACTACAACGGTCAAAATTATTTTAAAGAAGATAAATAGAAGACTGGTGACTCCATGCAAAGAAGTTAGATAGTTTGAACCTTTGAACCTTGAGAAGCTTGAAACTCTAGTCACCTGAAGAACAACAAGAGCCAGCTCATCCAATCCAACCATCAGTAGCTCTTAGCTCTCTGTGAGAATAGTGCATTTGTTTTTAAGAGCTTGCGTAGTTCTGAGAGAGAATCATCTTGTAATCATCTAGTGTCTCTCAGACTTTGCCTCAGATCAAGCAAGTGATTATAAGCTTGGTCTTGGGGCCTTCTTCATACAACGCATTCTTTTTAGTTGATCCTCTTCTAGTGTGAAGAGAAGACATGTTGGTACAGGTGGTGTTGTTCCTCTTCTGGTTGAGAAGAGAAGGCCAATTACGGCTGGATGTGTAAGTGTCCTTAAGGGGGACTGTACCCTTGTATAGTGGAATCCCAAGTGGTTGCTTGGGGACTGGATATAGGACTCCTTGGGATAGGAGATCCAGACCAGGATAAAATTTCCTATTTTTTTGTGCTTGTTCTTCTTGTGTTGATTAACACCAACTCTAACTATCGATCTTACTATTGTCTGTCTAGTGTTTTATTTATAAGAATTATTACACGAAAGAATTTTAAGCAATCCATTCACCCCCCCTCTAGGCTTGCTATCTGGGCAACACGTTCGAGTAAGTCAAAATGAATAGGTAGGACATATTAATTAGATTATCACTTTTTACCCATCCATGAATATTGGATCGCACTTATATGACAATTTACTATATGTTTGTACATTTTGCTGAAAATTTCGACAGTATCTCCCCACATCTCTCCGATATACAAAAAATATTTATTGATTAAGAAATTTTCTTAAACACTTATTTCTAAGTGGCTAAGAAAATATTCAAAATTAATAAAGGTATACCAGAGAGGAGTGAGAAGACACAACCAAAAATTTGAACAACTGTACAAACACATATAGCAAATAACCTCCTAACTGCGATCAAACATTCACAGACTGTCCAAAATGGGACAATTCAAGACCCTAAGTTAGATATACACGTTCTCATCATTGAAAATGAGACTCATGCACATCAATCCCAAAGTCTTGAACGGGAAGGTTCATTGACATAGGCTTAGCATGCTCTCGTGAAGTGTGTGCAGTGATAAATTGCTATAAATGCATAGATAAAATTTAAAAATCACATAAATATGAAAGAAAAATGAAAACAAAATATTACATGTGAACAAGTGCAATATTTAACCAAATTCACACATACATGTAAATGAAATATATTAAAGTAAGAAGTGCAATACTAATCACTAAACTGAAAATAAATAATTAAAAGCAATCCATATGATAGTGTCATATTGAATTAAGTTCGAATCAAAGATTTAATGTCTAGAAGGAAGAGTTTGTACTCAAAATTTTTTTTCTTATAGTTTGTCTAGAAGCAATCCATATAATTCGTCCATGCAGGTTGCCAAGTTGTACGTGCCTCCAAATGGCTTATTTATACCCCATCTTACATTTCATAGGTACATGGGGTTTTCTTATAATCATGCTTGGAGTCAAAGCCCCATTTGCATTTCTTTTCTCATATGAGAAAAGAAGTTTTAATAGCCCTATTTGGGACCCTTTTAAAAACCAATGGATCTAGAGTTTTTATTTTTAAGAGCTTCCAGTTTGACCTGACAAATCAAATTGAATCAAATTGGATCTTTCGGTTGATTCAAAAATCTAACAACTTGGGTTAATAATATGAATCAAACCGAATAAATTTAATATGAGACCAATCTAGCTAGCCCCCATGACAAAGTGTGCACCAATTAACACGTGCTTTGACACATGTAGTATGCGCGAATGTGTGCATAGAAGAGGAGCCATCACTTCATTGTCTAAAGTGTGTGTTACTAGAGCTTTTAATAATTAAGTCTAAAAAATCTTGCAGAGAGGACATAAGATAGCAATTCGTTGAGCCGAACTTCTTTATGTCTGTTTGTGTGAATGACTTTTCTCTCTTAGAGTTTTTAATAATTAAGTCTAAAACATCTTGCAGAGAGCACATACATACAACTTATGCGTGAATTACCTACTCACTTATTGAAATATATACTCTTATTTGCCTGTGCATTTAGAGCTATCTGTTTCATTGTTTTGTTGCAAAAGTTCATCCTTGATTCCATCTCCACATCCCCCCACTATGTAATGATACATTTAATCTTTCAACATTCAAACATTGTAGGTGGTTGGAACAATGAGCTTTTGATTTTGTTCATGACCTTGAGATAGGTTTAACTGCACTTCATCTCCTCTTTTCAAGCAATTATTATGTGAACATGACTCTAGACCAAGTCATTTTGTCTTATCACTTTACCCTACTTTCTTATCATCACAAGTTTCATGGTTCACAACTCATGATATAGGAAGAGAATTGGATTCAAGGAATAGTGTTATATGGCCATTGTTAAAGAAACACATAAACCTAAGAATACTATAACTAAAGACTTAGAATTAATATGATGGCATTAGTGAAAGAATGTTTACCATTTAACCTAACAAATATTTGGCACTAATAAATACACAGCATATTGTAAACAAGCATAAATATCAGCATAGTCAAATAAGGACATATATATATATATGTATGTATGTATGTAACTCCAAAAAGCATACAACAAATTAAATCCAACTAGGAAAAGAAAGACTTGAGGCATCAGGTCCACAAGCTTTTAGAAAATTATGGGAAAAGTTATTAACAATAAAAAAATTAAAAAACTTACTAATAATTATGTTACAACACATATTCGCAAATGCTAGAGGCAAAAAATACAACACATGGTCGGCTGGAGGGGGTGGGGGTTGCCGGGAGTGGGAGGGGTGAGGGCAAGGGAGGGCAATAGTTGCATAGGGTGGGGGAGTCCACTGGGGGATGAGGAGTGGAGCAGGGGTGGTGGGGGAAGTCCACACATGGAGGGTCAGAGAAGGGGGGGGGGGGGTCGCCGGGAGGGGGAGGGGTGCTGGCAAGGGTGGTCCGGGAGGGGGAGGGGGTGGGGGTCTCCAAGAGGGGAAGGGGGGCTAGGAGTGGGAGGGGGAGGAAATGGAGTGGGGGTCACCAGGATGGGAGGAAGTGGAGTGGGGGTCTCCAGGAGGGGGAGGGGGGCTGGTATGGGTAGGGGAGGGGGTGAGGGTCGTGGAGAGGGGGAGGGGGAGGGGGCTGGTAGTGGGAGTGGGAGGGGGTGGGGTTTGCGGGAGAGGGAGGGGGTGGGGGTCCCCGAAAGGTGGAGAGTGCTGGCAGTGGGAGTGGGAGGGGGTGGGGGTGGGGGTGGGGTTCGCCAGAAGAGGGAGGAGGTCGGGGTCCCGGGAGTGGGAGTGGGAGGAGACTCACCTGCAATGGCGGAGGCGACGGCGCAGGGTCACGGCAGAGGGGGCGGGTGGGGTGGCGGTAGCGGCGTGGGGTCGCAGCGACAGCGCGGGGTCACGGCAATAGCGTGGGGTCGCGGTGGCGGTGGTGCTCCACGTTGGAAATGTGAGAGAGAGAGAGAGAGAGAGAGAGAGAGAGAGAGAGAGAGAGAGAGAGAGAGAGATTTGGGAAGGGGGGAGGCGGGAAAATTAAAAATTTTCGACATAATTATTTCCGTTGAAAATTCCATTGGCATTACCGATGGAATTTCCAATGGATATATTTCCGTCGGAAATACCGACTGCATTTCCGACAAAATATGTTCCGTCAAAAATTCAGACGGATATTTTTGATGGAAACATATCCATTAGAAAGCCTAACAGTTTATCGATGGAAACTTTTTGTCGATAAATCTGCTTTTCCTTGTAGTGATTAAAAGATTACATCTCCATGGTAAGAATGGTGAGAGAGAGAAAGAGAGATGGGGAATGTAACGACCTCGAGAACCTGACTCTCAGCCCAAGTCGAGGACCCGATTTTCGCGGTCGCCGCCCACGGATCTGGGGACCCAGAAAGGCTATAACACAAGTCTAACAGAATATGTAAAGGGAATGAACGTCAACTACTGAACTAGGAGCACACACCCTGAAGCAGAAAGAAGAGCGAGACCGCATCGTATCGCTCTAGGTACAGTCCCAACACACAACGAGTATAATTAAAGAAGGGAAGAACAAAGCCCTTAGGGGCATAACCTGAGGGTGAAGTACAACTGAAGGGGGATACCATTACTAGCTACGGGAACGACGACTACCGCTCCGTCTCCTTTGCTCGATGCGCACCCGGCCACTGCTGAGAAGCCTCACATGGAAAAAAGAAGGGATGAGCTTCACAATAGAAGCTCAGTAGGGACTACCAATCTCCTACTGGCTCTAACAGGCGGGAAAGAATATATAATCAAAGTAAATGACATCAGTTATAGATATATTCTAATCTACACAGAAAAGTGCGGAAGCAAAACTAACTACTAGCAATGGTATGGAACGACACCACGGTCAAAAACTCTGTATGACCTGCACATCGTGACCACCACACGGCTGTAAACACAGATAGAGGGAACCCGGCCTGGACAAGCAACACGAGCTACGGAAACCACTACCACTAGTCAACCGGTCAAGAGCGTCCATTGACGTCTTACCCTCGACCCAAATCCAAACCTCCACGTCTCGTCAGAGTGGGGGCAGGAACACAAGTAACCACAGCAGTAACCGTCGTAGTCCTGCCGGACTAAGGTCCCACACCTGGCCTCTCTAGGTGGTTCCGGGGCCACAAAGAGTGAGGTAATGAGAAAAAGGACTGACTTGTCTATGCTGAGAAGAACTCCGACCGGCCTCGACGTCCTAGACCAACCAAGAGAGCTCTACAAATGACTCGACACCGTTGTCCTAACCACTATTTTCCCCTCTGCTTCAGAGTCTGCGACTCGAGCACGCCCGTCGCCCCGAACACTCCCTCTAAGGCGCACGAGGATGGGGGTCCCAGGTAAATGGTAACAACCTCTCTCACGGGACAAGCCCTCTGGTGCCGAGCACCGGGAAAATGACTAGTGTAGAACCATACTAGGAACTAGCACTGGTGCCACAGGTACAGAAAGAACCGAAAATGGTGAAGACTCCAAGAGAAATAGACTTCGCAAGAACTTACCTGAATCTGATACTGTCACGATGCCCCTGGCGCCCATGCCTGCCGCGACAGCCGAAACTATCGTGGTCGGCGCATGCGTCGCGACATCATCGCGACCCTTGGGCCGGTCGCGATCTCAGCCGAGAGGGGTCCCAGTATTGTCCTCCAGGGACCACCCCAAAACCGGTACAAATCGCATCCATAGGGGGAGGGGAGCATGGGAAACACTAGGAAAGCATGTAAACAAACCAAACCACCCTCAAACCCCACGAATCATGCATATATAAGAAGTTCTACGCTCGAAGAACCTCACTACCATGGAACATGGATCTCACCCCCACAACCCCAAACACAATGAGAAAACGAGAATCTCAAGGTAGAGGGGAGCATGCTAGAACGAGAGGGAAAGAGGGGTCCCTACCTCAATGAGTAGAGCCGACCCGTTGGGGCCTTCATGTCAGAATGGTCACCTCCTCCTCGCTCCAAGCACCACACGGACGTCGCCTACACCAAGGAGACATCACCTCCTCGCCACGAGCACCACAAACACGCCGGAAGAAGCAAGGGAGCTCGAGGGAGGAAGAAGGAAGAAGAAGAAGAAGGGAAGAAAGGAAGGAGAGAGGGGGAAATGGGGCACCTGCCTCGGTTTTGAACCGATGGCCCCCAAGACGCAACGGGTCGAGCTAGCGCAACAACAACCTTGTCGCGACCACCCTGCAGGTCGCGATCTACCCCAACATGACACCTAAAAGCGATCAAACCTCGAAGACCAGGAAACCATAACGCAACGGCCTGCATGGTCGCGTCAACATTGTACGCGCCTGACACCCGACAAGGCCATTCTGATAGAAAGAACAGTAGTCAGAATGGTCAGAACGAAGTTGCGTCTCCTCTGTACGCCGCAACAAGGACGCGATGCCCACCCCCGTCGCCACAATAACACGATGGCTAGGTATGCTACGACCAAAGTCATGTAGTGACTGGCTCCTCTGGCGCGACAATGTCGCGCCCAGGGGTCCACCGTGACCAAGAGGACGGGGCCAAGGGCCTAAGAGGGCCGGATCTTACATTCTACCCCCCTTAAAGAATTTCATCCTCGAAATTAAAAGAAATTTGGTCTCAAAAAGAAAAGCAGTACAGGGAAAAACAACATATCGACCACTCAAACAAGTATGGAAACTGCTCTCTCATCTCATCCTAGCACTCCCACGTGGCCTTACCACCAACTCGGTTCTCCCAAACAACCTTGACCAGCGGAATCTGCCTCCTACGCAATTGCTGCACTTTGCGATCCACAACTCTGACTGGGTGCTCTGGTACTGACAAATCCGGTGCAACCTTTAACTGCGAGTAATCTAACACGTGCGTCGGATTTGCAACGTACCTCCTCAACTGCGAAACGTGAAAAACCTCGTACACACCTGCTAACTCTGCTAGAAGACTCAACCTGTACAGGATCTTACCAATCCTCTCTATAATAAGGAAAGGTCCAATATACCTCAGGCTAAGCTTTCCCCTTCTACCAAACCTCATGACACCCTTGGTCGGCGAGACCCGTAAGAACACAAGGTCACCCATGTCAAACTGCAACAGTCTTCTGCGAACTTCTGCATAACTCTTCTGTCTACTTCGTGCCGTATGAAGCCTCTGCTTGACTAAACTGACCATATCTACACACTACTGTACCATCTCTGGTCCCAAAAACTGCCTCTCACCCACTTCAAACCAGTGAAGTGGTGTCCTACACGGTCGACCATACAAAGCCTTGTATGGTGCCATTCCAATGCTCGAGTGATAATTGTTGTTGTATGCAAACTCTACCACCGAAAGGTGCGACTCCCAAGTGCCACTCTAGTCTAAATAGCACTCTCTCAACATATCCTCCAAAGTCTGTATAGTACTCTTTGACTGACCATCTGACTGCGGGTGATACGTTGAACTCAGTCTCAACTCTGTACGAAGAGCTCTCTGCAAACTGCGCCAAAACCCTGAAGTGAACCTCGGATCTCTGTCAGAAACAATGGAAACTGGGGTCTGTGCAACGAAACAACTCGATCCACGTACAATCTGGCAAGCCTATCCACTGACCAAGACATCCTGACTAGAAGGAAGTGCGCTGACTTGGTCAACCTGTCCACAATCACCCAAATGCCATCATGCCTCTGTAGAGAACAGGGTAAACCAACCATAAAATCTATGGTGATGTCGTCCCACTTGTACTCAGGAATGGGCAATGGTTGCAACTCACCACCAGGATACCGATGCTTAGCCTTCACCTACTAACATGTAAGGCAACGAGCGACAAACTCCGCCACACTCCTCTTCATCCCTGGCCAACAGAAGAATCTCTTCATGTTATGATACATCTTGGTGGAACTGGGACGAACATCATACCTCGACCGATGTGCCTCTGACAACAGCGCCTTCCACGCATCACAAGGGACGTACAATCTGCCTCTGAACTTGACCTCACTGTCCTCGTCCAGCTCAACATCTGGCATCTGCAAAACGTCTGCTAACTCTATATCTTCCTGCTGTGCCTCCAGCACCAGACAGTACACTGACAGGCGAATTGACAAATTGGTCATCACTGCACGATCTCTGTACCTCAAAGGGTAGAAAACTCCCTGAGATAGATCCTCAAACAACCTCCACTCTCTGACTAGCAACGAACTCAGGTGAACTCGTCTGCTTAAAGAGTCCGCTATGACATTAGCCCTTCCTGGGTGATAGAAGAGGGTAAGGTCGTAGTCCTTCAAGTACTCTACCCATCTGCACTGCCTTAAGTTCAAATCCTTCTGAGTGAAGATGTACTGCAAACTCTGATGGTCGGTGAAGATCTCGAACGCCTCGTAGTACAAATAGTGCCTCCACAACTTCAGAGCGAACACCACTGCTGCCAACTCTAAGTCATGTGTAGGGTAGTTCTCCTCATGCTTCTTCAACTGCCAAGAAGCATAGGCAACGACCCCACCATGCTGCATCAGCACTGCACCCAAACCTGATCTCGAAGCGTCTATGTAGACCACAAAACCTCCTCTGCCTGACGGCAAGACCAACACTGGCACTGAAGTCAACCTCTTCTTCAGCTCCTGAAAACTCTGCTCGCAGTCCTCTGTCCAAACAAATATGGTCTCAAGTCTGGTCAATTTGGTCAACGACTCTGCAATCCTGGAAAAGTCCTGGATAAACCTTCTGTAATAATCTGCCAAGCCCAAAAAGCTGCAAACCTCTGACACTGAAGTGAGCTGCTCCCAAGACAACACTGCCTCAACCTTGGCAAGGTCCACTGTCACACCAGAACCTGAGATCACGTGTCCAAGAAAGTGCACCTCCCTTAGCCAAAATTCGCACTTGTCGAACTTGGCATAAATTTGGTGACTCCCCAATGTCTCCAACACGATCCTCAGATGCTCCTCGTGCTCCTCCTCAGAAGCCAAGTAGACCAAGATGTCATCTACAAAGATGACCACGAACCTGTCCAGGTACTCACTGAACACTCTGTGCATCAAATCCATGAAAGCTGCTGGCGCGTTCATGAGCCCAAATGGAATCACGACGAACTCAAAGTGACCGTACCTCAAGCGGAAAGCTGTCATGTCAATATCTAACTCTCTGATCCTCAGCTGGTAGTAACCCGATCTCAAGTTAATCTTCGAAAACACCTTGCCTGACTGCAACTGATCAAACAAATCATCGATTCTGGGCAACAGATACTTGTTCTACACTGTGACCTGGTTCAACTGCCTGTAATCGATGCACAACCACAAACTACCATCCTTCTTCCTTACGAACAACACTGGTGCTCCCCACGGCGAACGGCTCAGACGGATAAAACCCAACTCAAGCAACTCCTGCAATTGGTGCTTTAGCTCGCGCAACACAGTTGAAGCCATCCGGTATGGTGCCTTAGACAAAGGCATCGTACCAGGAAAAAGCTTAATGGAGAACTCTACCTCCCTCTTAGGCGGTAACCCAAGTAGATCCTCTGGAAAGACATCAGAAAATTCACAAAAAATAGGTACATCAAAAATCGATGACCCGCTAGGCTCCGAAGAACAAACAGAAGCAAGATATGCTACGCAACCATCGCGGATCTAACGACGAGCTCTACATAAAGAAATAAAAGGTCGACGGGTAGACTGGATACCTCAAAAGCAGAGAACAGGTGTTCCGGGTATCTCAAACCGCACGATCTTCTGCTAACAATCCACAACAGCTGAGTGAGCCTCCAACCAGTCCATGCCAAGGGTGACGTCGAAGTCAGAAGCTGCAACGCGTACAACCTGGCCAGCAACTGGTGTCCCTGGACCTCAATTGTGACACCCTCAAGGTAGCCGAAAGAACGCATGTAATCACCAGACGGAAGATTAATCATCACATTACACTGCCTCTCAGGGGTGTGGCGAATGAGTGACTCGTAAAACTCCTTGGACGCAAAACAAAGTGAAGCACCGGGATCAACCAGAACACGAGTAGCTCTACCAAGGATAGGAAAAGTACCTATGACCAGGTTTGACGCCTCGGCCTCCTCCCTGGTGAGAGTCATCACACGACCACGACCGCGCCCACGCTGCGGCACTTGCTGGGGCTGCTACTGTTGCGGCGGCTGCTGGTGTTGCGAAAACTGCATTTGCTGCTGGTATGGCTGAAACTGCTGAGGTGACTGATACTACTGAAACTGCTGAGGCTGCTGCTGGTACTGCCCCTGCTGCTACTGACGGGGTGCCTGCTACTGTGGAGGGTTCTATTACTGTGGCAACTGCTGAGTGTACTGCACTGGCTGTTGCAGCTGTTGAACTTGCCCCATCGGGCAATCCCTCCTGAAGGGGCTTGGTAAACCACAAGTGTAACAAACCGCCTCCTGCCTACCCTGCTCGGCTCCCTGCTGAACCGACTGCTCTGCAAACCTCGACTGACGCTTCTGCTGCTGGCCCCGTCCACTCCCATGAGTGGTAATTTGCTTGAACCTCGAGTGTAGACCAGAACTGCCCGATCCTGAAGAAGAGGAAGAAATCATACTACCAAGACTACCAGTGGGACGTTGGTACGGGGTGGTCCTAGAGGAAGCTCCTCCCTGCTACTGCTGTTGCTGTTGCTAGGGCTGCTAGGCCTCTCTCTTAAATGCAGTGGCCTTAGCCACAACCACTCCCAAGGTGGCACACATGTGAGCGGTCACGCCCCACCGTAAATCTGGCCTCAGTCCCACAATAAAACTCTCTGCACAAGCCTGCTCACTACCGGCAACACGAGGAACATGCCTCAACAACCTGACAAACCTCTGATGATATTGAGCAACCGTCATATCACCCTGAGCCAACTCATGAAACTGATCTTGTCTCTCACGCCGAGCATAGTCAGGAAAGTACTCGCCGTGGAAGACCTCCAAGAACCGCTGCCAAGAAACCTGATCCAATCGTTGCTCTGGGAAGTGTGTCTGCCTCTGAACTCTCCACCACTCATGGGCTGGTCCCTTGAGCTGATATACTGTCAATCTCACCTAATCCTCCTCGGCGCACTCCATGGTCTCGAACGTACACTCCAACTCATGCGTCCAACTCTTAGCTCTGTCTGGGTCATAGTTACCGAAGAACATCGGTGGTCAGAGACGCAAGAACCTCTCCAAGAGGGCGGTCCTATCCTCAGTGATAGTCGTCCTCCTCCTATCGACCCTGGTACTCCTAGTGTTCGACGCCTGCTGAACTACTGGCTGCACTACCTGTGGATCTGCTTGCTGCACTAGTACTGCTGGGGGAGGTACTGACAGCTGACCTCCCGCTGCTGTCTACCCTGGCTGCCATGTCCCCTGAAGCATGGCCCTGAAGAACTGCTCAGCCATGGGGAACCAATCTACATACTGCTATGGTGCGGGCTGGTACCACTACTGATGCTGCTTACCTACTACTGCTGCTGCCGCTATCTCCTAAGGCTGTGCTACAGACTCCTCCGCTGACACACCCTCCTGAACCTGACCTGGCCCTGGCATATCTGACTTACCCTATTGCTCCATCAGCTCTCTAGTCTGCCTACGCCTACGCGGAGCCATATCCTGCACGGCACACAACCAACAAGGTTAACAACACTAACTCGGACAGCTAGCAGTGTACTTGTACTACCGTTGGGACTTCCTGTTGCAGTTTAAATCCGCTACAAGTTCTGTTAGACTCTCTCTCTGATTTCAACTGTAACGGCCCCGAGAACTCGACCCTCGGCCCAAGCTGAGGACCCCATTTTCATGGTCGTCGCCTACAGATCTGGGGACCCAGAAGAGCTATAACACAAGTCTAACAGAATATGTAAAAGAAATAAACATCAACTACTGAACTAGGAGCACACACGCGGAAGCAGAAAGAAGAGAGAGACCACAACATATCGCTCTAGGTACAGTCCCAACACACAACGAGTACAAGTAAAGAAGGGAAGAACAAAGCCCTTAGGAGCATACCCCGAGGGTGATGTACAACTGAAGGGGGATACCATTGCTAGCTACGGGGACGACGACTACCACCCAGTCT
This sequence comes from Colocasia esculenta, assembly GCA_014218235.1. Lineage (NCBI taxonomy): Eukaryota > Viridiplantae > Streptophyta > Magnoliopsida > Alismatales > Araceae > Colocasia > Colocasia esculenta. The sequence continues at coordinate 54,989,177 of CM024753.1, read as the reverse complement.
CCTTGGCCTGACGTGTGCCCGACCGCTGTTGAGAAGCCTTACCTGGAAAAAGAAGGGATGAGCTTCACAATAGAAGCTCAGTAGAGACTACCAATCTCCTATTGGATCTAACAGGCAAGAAGGAATATATAATCAAAGTAAATGACAACAGTTATATATATTCTAATCTACACAGGAAAGTGTGAAAGCAAAACTAACTACTAGCAACAGTACAGAAAGACACCACTGTTAGAAACTCTATACGACCTGCACGTCGTGACCACCACATGGCTATAAACACAGACAGAGGGAACCTTGCCTGGCCAAGCGACACTAGCTACAGAAACCACTACCACTAGTCAACCGGTCAGGAGCGTCCACTGACGTCTTACCCTCGACCCAGGTCCAAACCTCCACATCTCGTCAGAGTGGGGCCAGGAACATAAGTAACCACAATAGTAACTGCCGTAGTCTGGCTGGACTACGGTCCCATGCCTGGCCTCTCTAGGTGGTTCCGCGGGGCCACAAAGAGCGAGGCAGTGAGAAAAAGGACTGACTGGTCTGCATTGGGAAGAACTCCGACCGGCCTCGACGTCCCAGACCAACTAAGAGAGCTCTGCAAATGACTCGACAGTGCTGTCCTAACCACCGTTTTCTCCTCTGCTCTAGAGTCCGCGAGTCGAGCACGTCCGTCGCCCTGAACGCTCCCTCTAAGGCGCACAGAGATGGGGGTCCCAGATAAACGGTAACAACCTCTCTCATGGGACAAGTCCTGTGGTGCCGAGCACCAGGCAAATGACTAGTGTAGGACCGTACTAGGAACTAGCACTGGTGCCACGGGTACAGAAAGAACCGAAAACGACGAAGACTCTAAGAGAAGTGGACTTCGCAAGAACTTACCTAAATTTGATACTGTCATGATGCCTCTGGCTATCGTGACATTGTCATGACGCCAAGGCCGGCCACGACCATGTCGCGACACCCTTGGTCTTCACGATGATGTCGCGGCGCCCATGCCCACTGCGACAGCCGAAGCTGTTGCGGTAGGCACATGCGTCGCAACATCATCACAACCCTTAGGCCGGTCGCGATCTCAACTGAGAGAGTCCTCCCAGGGACCACCCAAAACTAGTACAAATCGCATCCATAGGGAGAGGGGAGCATGGGAAACACTAGGAAAGCATGTAAACAAACCAAACCACCCTCAAACCCCCACGAATCATGTATTATACAAGACGTTGTACGCTCGAAGAACCTCACAACCACGGAACATGGATCTCACCCCCAACACAATGAGAAAACGAGAATCTCAAGGGGGAGGGGAGCATGCTAGAACGAGAGGAAAAGAGGGGTCCCTACCTCAATGAGTAGAGCCGATCCATTGGGACCTTCATGTCAGAATGGTCACCTCCTCCTTGCTCTAAGCACCACATGGACGTCGCCTACACTAAGGAGATGTCACCTCCTCGGCACGAGCACCACAAACACGCCAGAAGAAGCAAGGGAGCTCGGGGGAGGAAGAAGGAAGAAGAAGAAGAAGAAGAAGGGAAGAAAGGAAGGAGATAGGGGGAAATGGGGCACCTGCCTCGATTTTGAACTGATGGCCCCCAAGATGGGACGGGTCGGGCCGGCGCGACAGCAACCTTGTCGCGACCGCCTTGCAGGTCGCGACCAGGTTGCAACCTCCTACCTTAGTGCAACACCCAAAAGCGGTCAAACCTCGAAGACCAGGAAACCATAACGGGACGGCCTGCCAGGTCGCGTCAACGTCATACGCGCCTAACACCCGACAAGACCATTCTGACAGAAAGGACAATGGTCAGAACAAAGTCGCGTCACATCCAGACGTCGCGACGCCCACCCCTATCGCCACAAGAACGTGATGGCCAGGTGTGCCGCGACTAAAATCATGTCAGGACCGGCTCCTCTGGCATGACAATGTCGCGCCCTGGGGTCCGCCGCGACCAAGAGGATGGGGCCAAGGGCCCAAGAGGGCCAGGTCTTACAAAGAACGTGTTGGGTAGATAAACGACAGTAGCTAATATTGGAGAAACTCAAGGTTTGGTATGAGAGTGACTCTTGTGTGTATATGAGTTGAATTCCGTATTAAAAAACACAAGCAAGTAGAAGGCCTTATAAGTCATTGTGTTCCTATGGACTTGTTCCATGGGAATTAGAATGAGCTGTGCCCAAATATGGGGAGAAATGCATCAAGCTCTCATCTTGATTCTGATAGTCAGGAAGAGGTAGTAGAACTTAGAAGGAGTAAAAGATTAAAGATTTTGGAAGTGATTTTATTACTCTTCAAATCTATGGTGATCCTCCCACTTTTAAGGATGCCATGACCTCTCCTGAAACAAAGTATTGGAATGAGGCTATTAAGAGTGAGATGGACTTCATTTTTGTAAATAACACTTGAGAGTTAGTTGATCCTCATACCTAAGGCCATTAGATGTAGATAGGCCTTTAAGAAAAAGCTAAAGCCTGATGGAACTATTGAAAATTTTAAAACCAGATTAGTTGCTAAGGGATTTAAATAGATGGAGGGAAAATATTATTTCGATACCTATTCTCTTATTACCAGAATGACTACCCTTAGAGTGTCGATAGCCTTGGCTTCTATATATGATCTGACCATTCACCAAATAGATGTTAAAACTACTTTTCTTAATGGTGATCTTGATGAAGAGATCAATATGGATTAGCCTGAAGGGTTTGTAGCTCCTGGTAATGAATGGAAAGTCTGTAGACTTGTTAAATCTCTATATGGATTGAAACAAACCCTTAAGTAATGGCATGAAAAATTTGACATAACTATTATGTCATTTGGCTTTAAAGTAAATGAGTTTGATAAATGTATCTATTACAAAGTAAAAGGTGATAATTGTGTAATTCTATGCATGTATGTAAATGATATATTAATTTTTGGCAACAATGTGGGAATAGTAAATGAGACAAAGTCATTCTTAAATAGTAGATTTGAAAAATAAAGGATATGAGTGAGGCAAATGTAATTTTTAGTCTGAAGTTAACTACGTCAGCTGAGAGGGTAGCAATTTCTCAGTCTCACTACGTGAGAAAGTACTAGAGAAATTTGATTATCAAGATTGCAAAGTTGAGAGAGTTTTTTTTTATTTCATTCAATTCCTATAACCTATTATATTTTATGTATTAACCATATACTCTTTGAAGACTTCTTTTTGTAGGTAACATGGGAGTGGGGACCTAAACTAAAACCATTAAGATACACATAAAAAGTCTTCTCCATTGAGACACTTTTATGTAACATAATTTTTAGAAATTTTTTAAACAATTGATAGAATTTTGTATTTTGAGATATTTCCTAAACTCATTTGAGACTATCAAGACTATAAAAATATATGCATACATATAATATATAAGGCTAGAAATAAAACATTTGGGCGCATTTCTCATTGCCTTTTCTTTTTCCACCCCGTCTTCCACCAACTCTTAAGGCAAAATTTGACTTCTCTTTTCACAAAGCCAAAATTGCCAAAAATTGATTCCCCCACTGGCGTAGTATTAGTGGGGTTTTACAGCTTCGTCGCTCGTGCCTTTTGTTGGTAAGGGCGACGAGACTGCAAAAGGTATAAAGAATGTTAAAAAAACTTTCATCATCGAACATAGATATAGAGGACACCAAACCTCGTCGTCCGTGTTCAAAAATTTCAAAAACGGCTTCAAATATGTTTTTCTCCATAAAGGAGAGAGAAATTTACATCTCCTTATCTCTCTCCTATTGAAAAAATCACCTCGACCAAAGATGCTTGGAACTGCGACCGACTCTGTGAGCTCAGATCAAAATCGCTGCAAACTCATTTCCAACACTGTCACACTCCATTATTTCTCTCTTTATATATACATATAAAATAATATTTTTAAAAATATATAATCTGATTAGTTTTACAATTATCGTCCAACAAAAAAAAGAAAAAGGAAGAAAACTGCCCCATGGTGACGGCACAGGTGGTGCCTTTTTCCCCTTTCATCTCTTCTCTCTCTCTCCCCTCCCCACCCGCCCCTAAACCCTGGGAGGCTGGAACAGCTAACCTCTTACCCCTCGCTTCCTCCTCTGGCCTGATACCCTGCAAAACCCTTGGCGGCCAACTCGAAAACATCCCTGCCTTGGTCACTCCCCCGCCGCCGCCGTATTCTTCTCATCCGCCGAGGATGTCGGGCGCGCTAGACGTGTCCCTCGACGATCGGATAGAGAACAACAAGAAAGCCGGTGGCGGGAGCTTCCGCGGAAGCCGCCGCGAGTCCGGCCCCGGCCCCGCTCGCCGGTTCCCCAACCGTGCCGGGAACCGGCCTGCCCCTTATAACGTCGGCAAGGTACGCCCCGAGCTTTTCCGGCCCGGAACCCCAGATCTAGATTACGGGGATAGCAAGTAGTTCGATTTCTCTGGGTTTTGGTTATGTTTTTTTTTTTAATTGACTTGATTTCCTCAAAGCGATGATTTTTATCAAAATTTTTGCTTGATGGCTATTTGAACAGCTGGTGCAAGCTCCGAATTCAGCATGGCAGCACGATATGTTCTTGGACCAGATTGCGGTTTATCCGGGGCCGGCGTTGGCTAGACCTTCTGCTATAGAGACGGGCACGAAGCTTTATATCTCCAACTTGGATTATGGCGTCTCTGATGATGACATCAAGGTGAGAATCCACCTCATTGTTATTGTTATTTGAGAAATACTTATGCAAGAGAACAATTTATTGACAAGATTTTCTTCTCTCTTCCCAACCACTAGTCTTGCCACTCATGTAATCCATATTATACCTTAAATTGTTCTCTTGCAATCCACGTCAGATTTACTATAAGAGTGCTTTTGCAACAAGTGTTTCTGTTGTTATTACTTTAGGTGCATATACTTTGCCCCCCTTTTTTCTACATGCTTTTTTATCTCCTTGCATGTTCTTGAAATCATGTACGGTTAGAAGAGCATTGGAGACATCTTGTGATGCCAATTCTTCACTTCTTTGAGGGTGACAATTATTAGTCTTACTGACTTGAGAGCACCGACTATAGTAGTCTATGTTGTCCTTGCCACATCTTTTAACATCATCTGATTGAAAGAAGAAAAACTTTCGTAAAGATAAACCTTGGCAGACATGTCAAAAAATTACTTTGATCTCTTTTGTTTAGGTTTTGTGTGGAACAGAGTATGCACTTGGCATTTCCATTTTTGTCAATTACATGTGTATCGCAATGGATCCTTTGGCATATACTCGTTTTCTGCACATGCTAGAGATGTGCTAGGAAACAAAAGCAAATGCAAAGACGATGATTCTACTTACTGCTTTTGTGGGTTAGAGGAAACAGGGTTTCCACCTTTTGTAGCTTTTTCTATGAATATATTTTCTCTATTTGCGAGTGTCTAAGAAATTGACTACCATTTTAAATTCCATTTACATTCTTCAGGAACTCTTTTCAGAGGTTGGTGAGCTTAAACGCTCATCAGTTAACTATGATAGAAGTGGAAGGTCAAAGGTATGCATATCAGAATCTTGTAGTGTCTTTTCATCTCATGAGGCTTCTTCACATAGCTTTATCTCGTTTATGCTTTTCTGCAGGGAACAGCTGAAGTAGTATTCTCAAGGCGGGCTGATGCCATAGCTGCTGTAAAAAGATACAACAATGTGCAGCTCGATGGAAAGCCAATGAAGATAGAAATAGTAGGCACAAATATTGTGACACAAACTGCTCCTTTGCCTCAAATTACCAATGGCATATTAGGGAATCCAAATGGTCTACAAAGGTTTGTTTCTGTCTTCCTGCAAAGAAATAGAATCAGTATAATAATCCAGGTTTGGAATGTTTTATCATTGCTCTGGTCTAGTGGTATGATCTATTTGGAAGGAGAGGAAAACTGGGTGCTTCAGGGGACTTGAGGAACTGATTAATTGTAGCCAACATTCCTGGCAAAACAATGGGGGAAATAAGGCTCTATTATGACATGGCCCCCACGTGAAAGACTGAAATGCTGGGAAGGGTGCCAGCCATCCAGCCTCTCTTGCGATCCTTAGAGACTTTGCCAGTATAAGGATCAACCTAGTCTTCCGCTGGTATTCCGTCTAACATGAGGACGGAAGTTAACTGAACAATAGTCGAAAGGTAATTTCCGGGCCTGATGTTGAATGGAAAGTGCCATTTTATTGCATTCATATTTTGCTATCACTTGCCAAACGTTCAAGTGAACGAACAAATAAAGAAAGAAATAGTAATGATCTTTGCTTTCTTCAGATTGTTGGCATATCTCAGTAGTACAATATCTATGTCTTGTACATGCTATTTAACTTAGTAAACTTAAAAAAAGGTTTACCTCTTTTCGGTAACACCTACTCTTTTATTTATGATCTCAGCAGAAGTTTGCTCACTTATGAAATGTTTTTGGAACAGCGGACCTGTTAGGGGCAGCTCTACTGGGTGGTCCCGTGGTGGTGGTCGTGGACGGGGAAGGGGTCGAAGGCAGGGGAAGGGCCGCAATGATCAGATATCTGCTGCCGACCTTGATGCTGATTTGGACAAATACCATTCAAAAGCAATGCAAACCAACTGAAAGGACACCTCAATCTTGTACTAAACTTTTGCCGCCTTTTGAATGACATTCTTGATGTTTAATGCATTTTAACAATTATGCTACTGTGGGAGAGGGAAAGGAATCTTACTCTTCAAGAGTTTTGGCACTTCTAATGGACTGTGTGGCTGGAATCTAGTTGTTATGACTCCTGATTTTCAGCATGCTGCTTCTATCAAGTGGTCAAGGGATTGAGCGTCCACCTCATTTCATTTATTACGTTTCCTTTATTTCTATTTCTTGTGCACAATTTGAAAATGCACTACAGCATCTGCTTTTCCAGTGATACTAATCAGTTGGATGTGCCCGATGTGTTGCTGCCCATTCTGTCAGTGTTGTTGTACCTCCTTTAAGGTAAGTTGTTATTGTCTACCTTTCACTTTCTTACAGTCCTTGGCATGCTTATGTCATTTGAAGTTTGTAAACTTTACTAGACTGTCTTGAATTTTTTTTAAAGCGCATTTTCCTTACTACATTACTCTCGCGAGGGAGTGACCGGCTGCGAGAGCCGCCAGTCCCTAGGGGGCTAGCCCTCGGCCAGAGTCCACTCTTCTGGGTGGCCTCTACTCGGGGCAGGAGGGACTGGGAGGGCTAGGACAACATCGTGTGTGATGGAGGGACGGATTACTCCTTGCTACCTCTGGCTTTGGTGGAGGAGGCGGACGCCCCGGTGGGAGTCACACTAGACATTGCCGGATTGACTCAAGAGGCTTTGCAAACTGAGTAACAGTCAACACTTGTATTGATTCAACACTGTGAGGGTCTCGAAGAGGCGCTGACTAATAGGGATGTTCAGGAGGAAGGGGATGATGTTTTCCCTTTCCTAGAAGATGGCGTGGGATAGGTTAATCCTCCCTGAGACCGGAGGCGGTTAGAGCTATTCTCAAGGAGGAAGAAGCTATATGTACTGGGAGGGCTAGGGAGATGGCTGATGTGGTGGCATTCCGTTGGTGGCAGCTGAAAAGGACCTCAAAATAGCTTTTTCTAAAATTTATAAGAGGTGGAGTGCTAGCATAGAGGTGGAGTGCTAGCATATGAGCAGGGGAGAGAGTACACCGGCGAGATGGGGGTGCCTGAGGAGGAAATGGGTGAGAGAGGAAGTACTTCATCTCAATGAGATTTATTTCATGGAATGTCTGAGGTTTAGGTGGGGTGGAAAAGAGGAGGGCTGTGAAGGAAGTGGTTCGGAGGTGCAAGGTAGATGTGTTGTGTGTGCAGGAGACAAAGTGGGATGGGGAGGGGATTGTCATCATGAAGGAGATTGGGGGAGTTGGGGGAGCTAGACTGACTAAGGGTGTTTCTTCTCCGACAAAATGGGAGCGTCCCTTGGAACCCTTATGAGTTGGAGGAGGTGGCATGTGATAGGGTGGTTAGTGGATGAGCCAATTTGCTACACTTCAAAGGGGTTAAAGGTGGTTTCTTTTGGAAATTTACAGGAGTCTATGGTCCTCAAGACGGGGAGGATAAAAGGCAGCTTTGGGAAGAGCTATTGTTGTTTCATCATAACTCAGGGAGACCGGGGTGTTTGGCCGATGACATTAATACTGTTGCTCACTCGTCGGGGAGAATCACGATTTCTCCTTTTGTTGATGGCTGTATGCATGATTTTTCATATTTTATTCAGGAGGTGGCTTTAGTTGATGTTGGTATGTGGAGTGGATTCTTCACCTGGTCCAACTTGAGAGTTAAGATTGCTTGCTAGAGGTTGGATGGATTTTTCATCTCCGTGGATTGGGAGGACCATTTTCCTCATTGTCAGGTGTTTGCGTTGTTTAGAGTTCTATCAAATTACATGCCGATTCTTTTGAAGACGGAGCCGTATTCCTTGAGCAGGACTTTATTGAGGTCGTGGAATGCAGTGGAGGTGGGTCTATTAGCTATGGGCACCTTGGTGAGGAGGCTGAGACACACTGCCTTCACCTTGAGAGGTTGGGGAGCTGGGGAAACATTGTCGTAGAGAGAGGTGAAGTTGAGGATTCTACAGCCGATAGATGGATTTGACAGTTTGGAGGAGGCTAGCCTACTAGATGAGGAGGATAGAGCTATTAGGAATTCCCTCAAAGAAAAGTATGAAGATATTCTTTGTAAGGAGGAAACCTACTGGAAGTAGAGATCCAGAGACAGGTGGATCAATGAGGGAGATAGGAACACAACTTACTTTTAGCGGATTGTTTCTGGCAAAAGAAGAGTGAACTCCATCTCTTACATTAAGGTGGATGACACTTCTTTTGGGGACGATGCTCAGATCAAGGAACCCATCAAAGATTTCTATTCCAAGCTTTTCACATAGGACTGCAGGAGATTACATGTTCATGAGGGCCTCTTACATCGGTTACCTCCTCGTTCTATTGAGGGATTTGACAAGATTTGCTTGGTGGTTTTCTTTCTTCTTAGGGATAAAGGCCCTGGGTCTAGATGGCTTTCCTATTGCTTTCTTCTAAAGATGTTGACATATTATCAAAGAAGATCTTGTGGCTATAGTTAAGGAATTCTAGGAGGGAAGGGTCACTTATAAGGTATTAACCAGACGCATATTATGCTTATCCCTAAGAAAAAGGGTGCAATGAAATTTTCTAATTGTCGGCCCATTAGCTTGTTTAATGGTACTTATAAGATTATTTCCAACGTCCTTGCATTGAGGTTGGTGACAGTCATGGATAGTCTAGTGAATCACTTCCAAGGTGCTTTTATTAGAGAGAGGCATATTCTAGACAATTTTTTGGTGGCCCATGAATGTTTGTTTGTCTTGAAGTAGCACAGGGGGGAAGGTTCAATCTTAAAACTAGACTTTGAGAAGGCTTATGACAGGGTTAATTGGGATTGTCTGTTGGATTGCGTAGAGGTGATGGGCTTTGGTGAGAGATGGATTTCTTAGAACAGGGCTTATGTTTCTTCATCTATTTTTGTTATGCTAATTAATGGGAAGCCATCTGAGTGGTTCCATAGTGGTAGAGGACTTAGGCAGGGAGACCCTATCTCCTCCCTTCTCTTTGTCCTTGTTACTAGTGTCCTGAGCAGAGTGTGGACGAGGGTAGGAACGATGGTTGTTATTGCTGGCTTCCAAGGTGTGAGAGGTAGTTCCTTTATTGCACACCTTTAATATGCGGATGATACCATTCTTTTCTTGGCAGAGGATGTGCACATGTCTATTATGGTGAGATTTCTTTTGGAGTTTCTGGGGGAAGTGACAGACTTTAAAGTTAATTACACTAAAAGTCTGCTAGTTGGGGTGAATGTTGAAGATAATGTTATGGAGAGGACTGCCATAATGCTGGGTTGTGGGATTGGCTGGTTCTCTGTCACCTATGTGGGCCTTCCTCTTTCTCTAAGTGCTTTTAGAGTTGCAACTTGGCATCCTATTATTCACAAATGTGAGACTAGATTGGCAAGCTGGAAGGCCAAAGCATTGTTTTACGTGTGGAGGCTGGAGCTCAATTTTGGACAGTCTCCCTACATACTTCCTTTCCATCTTCAAGATCTCAATTAAGGTGGCCAAGAGGTTTGAGACTATCATATGCAGGTTTTTCTGGCATGACACTGGTGACAAGCTTTGAGGATTGCATGATATAGCTTGGGGTAGGGTAACCAAGAGTAGAATTCAGGGAGGTGTGGGCTTAAAGAATATCATAGACTTCAACTTGGCACTCTTAGCCAAGCGGCTGTGGAGGTTGGGGGATTTACAGGATGGTCTATGGGCATATATTATCAATCAGAGGTATTTTGGGAGATCTAGAGTTTGGGACTTGCTTCCTATACACCGAGGGCTAGTACTTCTCTCCTTTGGCGAGATATTTCTTCTTGTAGAGATAATATTTCTATTGGTGTCAGGATATGATTAGGAAAGGGTGACAAAGCCCTATTCTGGAGGGACAGATGGTGCAGTGACTTCTTCTTTAGTGTGCTTTTTCCTTGTCTATCCTTTGTGGTGTCGGACCTGGAGCTCTTAGTTTCCCTAGCCATTGATCCTTCCCTTCTTGGCAATGTGTGGGCATCCACATTCAGGAGGGACTTGACGTAGTTGGAGATTGCTCAGTTTCAGGACCTGCTTTCCCTTCTCGCCTCCATGGTTTTCTTAGCGTCTGAGGATCGATGGATATGGCGATGGGAGAAAGCTGATTGCTCATCGATCAAATCGGCTTTTAGCATCATTTCTGATGGTGAAGTTAGGCATCAGTTACATGATCAGGTTTGGAAGCCTAAAATCCTCCTAAAGGTGAAAGTCCTCATATGGAGAATATTTATTGTAGACTTTCCACCCGAGATAGATTGTGTCGCTTCCTATCGGACGTTCAAACCTCTTATTCTGTATGGGGTGGAGGATGTATCTATTGATCACATCTTCACTTGTTGCTCCTATGCCTCTACGGTTTGGAGGGAGATGCCTGCAAGAGCTCACTGCACCATTCCCTCCCATTTAGAGATCGAGCGGATGAGACATTGGCCGACAAAGGGGAATAGAATAGTTTGGTGGCTCATTTTGCATGCGACTCTATGGATGATGTGGGGTGAGAGGAACAAGAGACTTTTTTGCAAAGTTGCTTGGGATGCGGGGTTCTTTTTTTGTTGCTCTTTGTAACAAAGTTAGGACATAGGTATCAATCATTTGTAATGTGGATCAGGCCAACTCTTCACTTTTTACTTTCATGGGGGGTTGATATTTGTTACCCATCCACGGATGGATGGTGTTGTATAGGTGGGCTTGGCTGTTTTTTGGGGTTTCTTTTTGTTGGCCTACACTTATATTTTTTTTTCTATCTTAATATATCGGTGGTACCACCACCTTTCAAAAAAAAAAAAAAAAAAGGAATCTTCTGAGAATTTCCAATCATACTGCCACGTGATGGATCTTCACTTTTATGTTTATGCAGTCTAGATGAATAGTTCTTCTTGCTTTGATTTTCCAGTTGCTGTTAGAAAGAATATCTCTGATTTCAACGTGTTTTCATTTGCATAGCAATTCACTTGCCTCGCATGTTGGCCTCGTTTTTTATCCCAATGACAAAATAGTAATTATTGCTACACATTCTTATAATTTCACAGTTTCACCATGTATAGGGGGTTTGTAGCTTGTCAAAATCAGTTTTCACCATACATCTTATATTTATATGAACATACTGGTGCTTTTGGCCTGTGCTGCTCTCATTTAGATACTTGTCACTGATTGTGTCCTTGAATCAAGAGTCAGAAGGAAGTGCTTGATGCAGAATTGGTAATCGGTGTAACAAAGTTATTACATCTTTCTTTCTTCTTGGAGAGAACATTATTCATATGCAATTCAACAAAAGCATTACTGCATCTTTTTGATTGTCGAGCTGTGTGCTGTGTGCAAAAAGTAAATCAAATTCAGGAGCTGGGGTGGGGTTTCCAGGGGAGCCACCCTGGTCTGAACCTGGGTGGCCATGGTATTTCTGAATTGGCTTTGTCATTGCTAGCCCCTCAAAAAGAAGTCCCCGAGCAAGTATGAAGCAAATAGTGTGCCTCCCCTCCCCTGCATGGTACAATAAACAAAACCTACAAACTATCATCTAGGCATTTCCTTTACAAACGTCGACAAAGTCGAGAAGCAATTACTGTACTGTCAAGGCACCGCCTAGACGAGAAGGCGCCAATTTCAAAGCTAGACGGGGGCCCACCTTTTGGGGACCCAAAAAGACATCCCCAGGCTGTGCCTAGGTGGGTTAGGCGCACGCCTTCGTCCACCTGAGCGCCTTGGGTGCCCTGGCCCTTACGATATTTTGGGTGGTCTAGGTCCTATAATGTATGGTTCAGTAACTTATTTCAGTGCATGGTTTAGTTCTTTATTTTCTTGAATATTATTTAAATAAATAAAATTATATATTAAATATATATAAGAAAATATCTTCTATTTGAATCTAATAAAAATATCAAAAAAAAATCATCTTTTACTTAGAAAAAGTCAACTCTACAATCGAAGAAGAAAATCATGATTTTAATGATTCTATTAAAATATCGACTTTTTAATCTCTCGTAATTTAATCTAACTAAAAATTTCATAATTCAAATAAACTATATAGAACACTAAAAATTTAAAATCTGATGAAATATATCAAATATACATCTGATTTTTCTAAGAGACTCACTCTCTTACTAACAACACTTAATTTTATAGAGAAGTCATATATACATTTGACTTATAAGTAATTTTCATATAACGCTAATACCCCCAAGCACTTACGAACTGTGTGAGCGCCATGGTTCGCCTTGACACCTTGACAAGTATGGTACTCATCCTAGGAAAACATTTTAAACAAGTGATGCTCTAGTGATCATTTCAAGCAATACCAGATCTTTGCTGCTTCAAGATGAGCAATGGGTTTTCTGGGATGGCAGCAACACCGAAGTTTGTAAAAAGTGAAAGAATTCATCCGAATGAGAAAAATTTCCAAGGTTCACAGCAGTTGAGTGAAGACATGAAAATGTGGTCAGACCTCGAATTTGGGGATGGGCGCAATCATGGCATTGCCGACAGTGTTCTTAGTAATAGAATGTCTGGTTTTGCAGCGGGGCCTTTCTTCAGCTCCTTGCAGGTCAAGTGAGGTTGTTTCTGACTTCTGATCAACTCCCCAAAACTCCTAGGACGGGATTCTTTTGAATGGTTAGCTGCAAAATTTTAGCGTCTCTTTGGATGAAGTTAACTCTGAGTTAAAAGTGAGTTAACTCTAGTTAATTCATAGTTAACTCAAAAAGTGCTTTGATAGTAGTTTAGAGTTAACTTTTGTGGGTTGGGTTAAAAGTTGTTTAAAAGTGAGTTAATCCACCTTTTTCTAACCCACCTCTAGAGGAGGAACAAAGTTAACTCAAGTGAGTTAACCACCTTTTCCTCTCACATCACAAGCATTAAATGTTACTTTTCCTTTTTCCAAGGTAAGTTAACTCACTTGTTCTTACCAAAGTGTATTTGAGAAAAGTAGGTTAACTCACCATATGATCAAAGTTAACTCTATTATTACCAAAACAAAAAGTGGATTACACATGTGTAACTTTGTTCATGGGTTGAAGTAATTTTAACTCCAACCCATTACCAAAGAGAATGGCGTGGCCTGATTCCTTTTCATAACTCCTCAACTGAGAGTGAATGTGGGTCCTGTTCCATGCATTCAACCGAAAGTCTGTGCTGCTGTTCATAACTAGGATTCAGCAATATATGCCTGTGGCGTCAATGTCATAATACATGATGCCAGAGCTCAATTCTAGTGTGGCCTAAACCGTTAAGATTCTTTAGATCATGTTTGAACTTTGATGGTTTGGATCTAAGAATATTTTGCTTTTCTGCTGTACTGGGCTAGAAAACTCTGGCGTTTCCTTCTTTTTATGCGCATGCTGTATGCATCTAGGTGCCATGGTGTTGGAACTTTCATCAAGGATTAAACCCCAAACTTAAGGTTTGAGCCTGAATCAACAGGTTAATATTTGCAGGTGACTGTGGGAATCGGTATGTTAATCAAGAAAGTCATCCCGTTTGAGACTCTGGTTCGGACGCCATTGCTTCTCTTTAGTTGTCCAAAATCTAACTCATCGGCTTGGAGTGGGAAAGTGTATTAAAGCTCTCTATGCAGTGCGTGTAAATAATCACTTTTTGAGATTTTTGTTGTTGTTGTGGTCGTTGTCCTTTTAAAGTATGTGGATCTTCAGCATGCGATTACGTATCATAGCTCTCTTCCCTTTGAAGGAAACACGGACGCAAAATCCAACATGCATGAGATAAAAACGAACCCAGGTAACAGCCGATACGCAAAACTCAGTGCGCGGTTCTTTTGGAATTTTGGATGGGGCAAATGCTCATAGTTCAGCTAAGCTAAAAAAAAAGCTCGTATAATCAACGAAAATTGAACTAAAATTTGAATAGCGCGTGAAACATGGCAAAAAAAAAATAAAAAAAGGAGCTGCTGTAGAGATAAAATAAAGGTCGTTTAAGGGGTGGTCTGAAGAACCTAATTAAGATGGGTCACATATGATGAAGAATCTCCATACTTCATCCTGCTCTAATCTGACTGGAGTTGCCAAGGGGGCTTATTTTTATATAACTTTGTGGCCTTTTTCGATTTTAACAATAATAAAATATCACATGTGAAAATTGACAATATCAGGGGAAGCTGCAATGGAGATTTGGATTATATCATCAGAGAAATGCATCACTAAATCAAGGCAGGTTCAGGTTGTAGATGAACCTTCTATCACACACAATCCAATCCTTACAACACTTGGCGTAATAGAGAGAAGTCCATGGCCCACGGGACCACTTTACTTTATGGCGTCCGCCGGACCATCGTAACCCTGCCAAGAGTCACAAGCGTGCGACCAGCAAAGGAGGGCGAAATCGGACCCTCGCACGGCATCGAACAGGTAGAGGGCGATCGGAGAAGGGAAGCGGAGGGGGCAGAAGAGAGCAGGAGGAGAAGATGAGGCAGTTCGATCCGTGGCCCGTGTTCTTCAGGAGGGAGTGGAAAAGGAACTGGCCCTTCCTGGTGGGCTTCGCCGTCACCGGCTACATCGTCACCAAGTTCTCCCTCAGTCTTACTGGTAAATCTGATTCCTTCCCCCTTCCCTTTTTGCTCCCTTCTGACCCAGATCTTTACTTCTTCCTCTACTTTCCATTGGCTTGTTGATTCGATGTCCTTAAAAAAAAAAAAAAGTTCTCAACCTTTTTGGTATCCATCCATTGCAGAAGAAGACGCCAAGAATTCGCCCTTCGTGCAGAAGCACAATAGGTGAGGGTTCCCCTTTCGGCCCTGCGATGCCCTTGTTTGTCTTGTTCTTCCCATTTTTCTCTTTTTTTATATTTCTGTTTTGTCATGAAGAAAAATTTTCTCTGAGTTTTATTCAACATGTGTTCGTATTCTGTCTTCTTAGATTCAATTATCTGCTTTGACGACCCCGTTTTGTAGTTTTGTGAACTGATGCTCTTGTAACTGAACTTGTGGAATGTTTAGGAGGTATGTTATTGAAAGTTTGTTTCGTGGTTGGCATATTATGAAGGAAAGAACAAAAAAGGAAATAAATCGAGACAATAGAAAAGTAATAATGTTGTTGTAAAATTTCATGGATGGAAGTGTTGGGTGAGGCAGGGAGGAATTCAAGATCGGTTACAGTGGAGGTCTGATGTTATGGTGAGATGGATAATGAGGTTAAAGGAATCAGGGAGATGAATGGGCACGAGTCTAGGGTAGGATGATGGTGGAGTTGGAGATTTGAGTAACTAAACTTGAGGAATCCATCTTTTGAATCCTATGTTTTCTGTTAAAGTGATGCACAAATATCTCTATTAGAAAGGAACTTGCAGTGTGCATTCATGTCTTGGATGCATGCAAAGGATCATCTTATCTGGAGCAGATAAGTACCACATCACAGACAAGAGATCGAATGGGAACTCAGCACAGCAGTCTCCCTCCTACATGATTATTCTTTTGAATTTAACCTGGCATCTTCTATGCTCTTTCAGTCTGGGCTATGTTTTCCATTATCTTGACCTTTGGTAGTAGTTATTGTAATGCAAGATGGTACAATCAGAGGAAGGTAGGATGGATTTTTCTCTCCAACAGACATTACACCTGAAAATAACACACATGCAACACTCTAATGCCAGATGTCAGATGGGAAAAAAAGATGTAGTACAATCAGGGGAAGGTAGGATGGATTCCTATCTCTGTTCGACACACCACTTGACCTTCCTCAAGCTCGAACAGAAATGCGATCAACATAAATTTTGCTTCCTTCAACAATGTGATCATTCTAATGTAACTGTTCCATTCAAATGTCTGGCAGATGGCATGGGGCATAATGTAAGTACAGTTTGGATGGTCAAAACTCCAGTTTAGGCTAGGGCCCTTGCATATTTGATGTATGAGGAGTAAATTGTAACAAGGTTATAGGAGCAAATGGTGTAAGGTACCTTTTGTTCCTGCTGCAGTACAGAAATAGAGGATATGGGCCACCTGTTAACAGCATGATCAGCAAATTAAGTATGGAGATGTATATGTAAGTTGATAGAAATTCATGGAATTTTCTGCAATGTTAAATGCGAAAGAGGTGTGGGATTTTTTCAGGAACCCAAGGGTTGTGTTCAGCAAATATATGAGAAGCGGAGGGAATTGCAGAAAGAGAACTGTTCCCGAACCAACAAGGGCTGGCTCCTGTCTTAGTCTTGGTTCCAAGGCTGGTTTCCACTGCCTTCTTGAATATGGACAAAGGAGCACTATAGTACAGCTGTTGGTGATTTATAGTTATTACAGTGAATAAAGTGGCCAGCTGCACAACAGGCCAAAAACAATGGGCCTTGGCAGATAGAATGTAGGGAAGGTGTGAAGAAGAAAAGGGTGGAGGCTGAGGGATGGTTGTTGAAGTAGCCTCAGTTTCAGGTTGAGCTTTGGAAGAAGCCAGGAGAATTCTCCATATGTGCACTTATACATGTACTGTCAGTTAAGGAAGAATGCTCGTCTACTTGTTTCTGTCTACTTGTTTTCCAATTTCCTATTCTGATTAATGAACAAAACATGGTGATCTAAAATGGTAATCTTTGAACTTCACTTGTGCCATAGGAATTGCTCTAGGGAGAGTGCTTTTTTGGAAACAACTGTCTGAATCTCACATTCTTAGATTGGAAAACCATGGAAAACTATAATGCCTCCCCTACATCTATAATGATCCCCTTGTTTATCTTGCATAATTGAGTGAAAAATGAAAATTGGAAAGTTATGAGGATCACCCATTTTGTTGTCTCATGAAATGGCCAAATTCGTCATCTAATGTGCATGAAAAAAAAAATTGCATGATCTGAACATTTGGTTCCACATTTGTCTTTGCAACACCATTCACCAATCATCCTCCCGCTTGCGAGTAAAGAAAAATATTTAATTCCTCATAAATGGTCATTAGCAGCTCAGAGTTGGATTGGTTTGGGCAAAATTGAATCTGATTGGTCAGGATCCTCTGCTCTCCATGCCCTTAATCAGTGTTTTTGTTTAGTACATTAAATGGTTATCTTATATCATCGTGGAAGATCCTTGGACCAAAGGGGCTGATATCTATGAAATTGCCATTTTTGTTTCCATTTTTGGATTTTTGGAGGGGCTACCAGTTACCGTGCTGCCAATGTAGAATATTTTAGGAGAGCTTGTCATGAACCACTCTGATGTCATGGCTGTTGAGGTACAGATTACGTGAGGAGACTGAGGATGATCACATTGTTGACAGATGCAAAATTTCTCTCTTTCAGCCATTAATCATTTCATTCTCAATATCTTACCTGAGGATTGGGTGATGGAGGTCAAGTGTATTTGCCTGAGGATTAGGACTGAATGGATTTAGTGAGCTATACAATAATTTTTGGCATACAGGAACAAATAGTTTTATAAAATATTTTGTTTTATGCATGATTTTTGTGATATGTATAAACATTTTTAAATTATAAATATTGTTTAATAATGTATCACTTCAATCACCTAGGCCATCACCTAGGGGTTTGTGGTGGAGATGACTGCTTAGTTGCCTTGGTTGTCTTCGCCTCTGACTACATAGCCTGGTACATGGGGAGAGAGGGAGAAGTCAGTGCCGGACTAGCTTTTTTCATTTTTGTAGCCAGTGCTAGACTAGTCTTATTGTAGATCACATTGGAATCAGCCCCAAGATAAGAGAAGCAAACAAATAAGGCAGAGGAAGTTGCTGCATTTCCTGTTGCTGGTGCTCTTTTACTGATAATGCTTACCATCACTCCTCTTATATTCTCTGATTCTCTCCTATCTTTTTTCCACTCAAGTGACCATGGGGTTGCCTCCTTCCTGGTCAGGGCAAGGAATCTCTTGGCTGATCTGCATCGAATCGGGATCAGATCGGCCGGATCTGCTGGAAGTCTGGCCAATTCTGGATCGGTCAGATTAAAAAATATTTTTTTTTGAAAAAAATAAGGAAAAATCATAAAAAGTCAAGAAAAACATCTTCAATACTTATATATAAATATGCATATATTTATGATATATGTAATACATATAAATTTACACATTCATATATATATACACACACAATATATATATGTAATCATATTCATATATACATATCATATTAATGTAGAAACATAATTAATATGTATATCCTTATAAATGTATACATTATACATATATCACACACATTAGATTGTGAACAATGTTGGAATATGGAGCTTGAGGCACTGAATTCTCTTGCAGGTATGCACACACGGATCGACTGTGTGGTCAAGTTGCATGAATCTATGTAAGCAATCAGGTCAAGTCAAGGGGGTAGCGCCCCTTGTAGTAGACCTAAGAAAACTTTAATTTGCAAAGCAAAGGGATTGACCTCTTTTGTTTATGCATGTGTTTAGGACTTATATACTCATATATATGGTTAATGTATATATATATATATATATATATATATATATATATATATGACAATGAATGTATACATATACATAATACATACATATATATATGTCAAATATGATATATAATACATGTATCATCTGTCATATATATGTCTATATGGTTTTTATACATATATACATAAATATGTAAATTAATGTACAGAAGTTAATGGAGAAGTATAGAGAGATGAGAAAATATTTATATATGGTTTTTCTTGATTTGGAGAAGGCATATGATCGAGTATCGAGAGAATTGATTCAGTGGACATTAAGAAGAAGAGAGTTTCTCAAGGATATGTTGACTTGGTTTAGTATATGTACGAAGGTGCTACTACCATTGTGATAACTATTGCTGGAGGGAGTTGTGAATTTCTAGTCACTATAGATTTTGCATCAAGGTTTTGCATTAAGTCCTTATCTTTTTGCTCTAGTTATGGATGGAGTAACAAAACAATTATATGATGATATCCCTCAGTGTATGTTATTTGTAGATGATATTGTCTTAATTGATGAGAGTATTGGTGATTTAAATGTTATGTTGAAAAGTTGGAGACTTGCCTTAGAGTCTAAAAGTTTTAAAATTAGTAAGAATAAGTTAGAATTTATGCATTGTAATTATAGTAATGAGAGGGTGTTACAGGAAGATATTGTTCTAATTTATGGACAAAACAATCCTAAGAGTAGTATCTTTTGGTATTTAGGGTCTATCATTCAAAAAAATTGGGAGATTTATGATGATGTTGCACACAGGAATAAGACAAACCGGTTAAAATGGAGAAGTGTATCAGGAGTCCTCTATGATCGCTGTATACCAGTAAAACTTAAAGAAAATTTTATTGAACAACTATGAGGCTTGTGTTGGACAGTATGAAAAGAATACATTAACAAAATGTGCGTAGTAGACATGAGGATATTGATATGGATGTATGATAAGGCTAAGAAGATAAGATTATGAATGAGCGCTTCCATGAGGACTTAGGGATAATTCCAATTGATAAGAAAATGGGAGAAAATAGACTCAGGTGATTTGGACATGTGCATCGTCCCCCTATCTCGGCGCCACTTAAAAGATGTGACCAAATCTTAATCGATGCTAGTAAAGAAGCTCGGGGTAGGCCCAAAATGAGATGATGTGATATTATTAAGAATGACATTGGCCAAAATGAGATAGTGCGATGTTATTATGAAGGACATTGGTTTCTTAGGTTTAAATACAAACATATCATTTTATAGAAGTCTTTGGCGGAATAGAATTCATGTAGCCAACCTCAAATAATGAGATAAGGCTTTGATTGTGATGATGATGATACACACACAATATATATGTAATCATATTCATATATACGTATCATATTAATGTGCAAACATAATTAATGTATGTCCTTATGAATGTATACATTATACATATATCACTAGCATTAGATTGTGAACAATTTTGGAATATGGAGCTTAAGGTCCTGAATTCTCCAATGTACGAGTACACACATGCGGATCGACCTGCGAGGTCAGGTCGTGCAAATCAACCTAAGCAGTCAGGTCACAGGTCAAGGGGGTAGCACCCCTCGCAGCAGACCTAAGGAAATTTTAATTGGCAAAGCAAAGGGATAGACCTCATTTGTTATGCATGTGGTTATGACTTATGTAATCATATATATAGTTAATGTATATATATATGACAATGAATGTATACATATACGTAATACATATATACATATATATGTGTATGTCAAATATGATATATAATACATATATCATCTGTCATATGTATGTCTATATGTGTTTATGTACTTATATACATAAATATGTAAATTAATGTACACAATCATATTAGGCATTAATTTGTGTATATTGTACATATGTATTAGTTTATATATGTGAAATGATGGTTTAATACATGTAATGTTTATCTGGATCGGCCGATTTCGCAATCCATGGGTCAGGGTTGCTTCACATTATAAATAATTGTTTTCTAAAATCTCATTTTATTGTATTGAAGACTGGTCCAGCACTGGTTCTCCTAATTGACCTATGTGACTGTTGATCCTGAAGGAAGGATCGAAGGTAGTGCATTGGAAGCGTGATTTTATTGGCCTTGGATGTTGGTGCATGGTGTTGGAGGTATGTGATTGCAAGTTGAGAGATCTCTGTAGTGGCAGTGAAGATAATAAATGGGAACGAAGCTTATTTGAAGTTTGTTTATGGTCCTATTGTGAGGGATAACAAAGTGAGTAGAGAATTTGCCTCTGTTGTAGGGAATTCAATATTGGTTTCATGATTGATGTGAATACTGAAATAGTTATATATGGTGTTGTATTGAAGTCTTTTTACAGCACTGGGTGGATAACACATTCTGAATTTTCATTTCACATTCTTTAACCGCTTATTATCTAGAACAGAACGATTATGAGTTTTCTAACTTGGATCAAAATTGAGTTTTTGGATAACAAGTTTGATTAGTAAAACTTAAATGGGCTGCTTGTCAAGTACTCAGTTGCCTTGGCATCAGAGATGGCACAAAGTAAGCCAGATCATGTGTTTTAGGTTTTACAAGCCATGCACCTTATATCTTTTGTTCACTCCCTATCCACATACGGCCTTACCTCCGGTTCTGGTAATCTTATTTTCCATTATTCATGGTATTTTTCTTCAAATCAAACTTTTCCCCATGAAGGCCGTTTGTGACATTGGCACGGACCATCTTTCAATTGGGTTATAATCTTTTTACTTATTCAGTTAATTGTTGTGGCATTACCTGATTTTCCGTCTATCCTTGCAGGTGATTTTCTAATAGCTTGATGGCGACACTTTTTGTTGCTCTTTATGTACTCCAAGCTGCTTTCTTTTCCTGTTCCTAAAATGACGTTCGTTCAATTTTCGTCGACCATGTTCGGTCTTTGAGGTTCATGTTCGTAATAAATGATTGAAGGGTGCCTCCATCTTCTTTTCTAAGCTGGTTAGAAATTGCATGTGCAAATCACTATCTGACTTAGAATTTCCATCGTTGTGATGTCTTTTTTCCCTGTGTTGTCCTAATTGCAACCCTGCTCATCTTCGTGTTAATTTTCTATAATTTTATGCGCCGAGGTCCATCCGTATACCTTGATGGTATGTAGTTATGTAGTAACCACGAACCAGTCTGCATGTTGAAAGAGAGGAAATGTTATGCATAACTGTGTATTCGCAAGAACTGCATTTCTATAGATGTTTGCACTGCTATATAGGCTGATTTGCCCTGTGAGTTATAATATGTAACACGTTACGCAAATATATCTTTCTGGGAGGTGACTGGTGGCAACTATTCATAAAATAAAATGAATCACCCCAGCTTTAAGAAAGCATCGGATCAATCAATTCAATCCCGTATGCTCCAAGTATCATCCTCATACGGAAATGGCATGCCTCCCTTGTCCCGGATGAACTGCACCGTGGCACGGCGGATCTTGTGCCAGGGTCTGATTCTTTTTCACATTTTTTCTCACTATCTGAATGGGTGCACCCCAGTGTATAACCACTAGGAAATGGCTGGTCATCGGTGCAAGAATTTTTATTTATTTATTTATTTATTATTATTTTTTTTTTTTGGGGGGTTGCACAGTCTAGTGGTCAAAAACTAGAGATAGAAGCATCTTGTTGGCCCAGCGCATCCAGGGATCGAATGCTGGACGTTCCACCCGTCACGTGTCCACTGCGCTAGTGACATTCATCTTGCAAGAATTGTTGGGAGACCTGGCATAAACTTTGGTGTTGGTGTCCCTGGAAGGAAGTTGAACTGTTGTTGGTCAAACTGGCTGGTTTTGAGAAGCAAGGTAAAGAATAAAAGAAATGATACATTTATGTTTTAGGAAAAATGGGTATCTGTCAAGATTTAGATTATACATAACATAACGATTGGGAGGTGGAAGATGCATGAATGATGCATGCAATCATGCAAATGGATCAAATTCGTTAGTAAATTGGAATATGATCGTCTTGATGTAAGACACTGTGAGAACATTTTTTTTTTAATCGTTGTATAAAAATACAGTATGCATATTTTTTATATGTATCATTATACGCGAGTGTAGAACCATGTGCGGAGATGCATAAGTGGGATATCATCTGTTCAGGGATCCTTAGAACGGATATATATTCATCTGACGTTTCCTCACTGACCCTAGTCAGTGTTAGTTACAATCGGCTGGTCAACCGAATACCCTTGGTTAAGTGGTCTTCGAATATCAGGTCATAACAACGCAGGTTCAATATTTCCAAACAGCTACGATCGGAACAATCGATTCTTTGCTCTACCACACAGGCAACGATCAATTATGGGAAAACTAATCGATCATTGGTATGTTGGGGTACGCCACACAGGAAGCATAATCGATTACGACAAAATCGATTATCGGGATTCTGGGCCGTATGACTGCTTGATCTGGAGCATAATCCATTATAAACAAAACTGAAGGATTCTCGGGATTTTTGGGTGACTTGTCATTTAAGGAGCATAATCGATTATGAAGAAAACTAACTGATTATCAGGATTTTGGAGTGCCATATGGGAAGTATAATCTGTTTTTCTTTTTTTTAAGTAACGATAAATCTCTACCTTATGTGGTTTTGTGGGTTAAGATATTAGTGCTCATAAATTTCAAGATCAAGATTTGACAATTCTTATTTTTCATATGTACGTACTACTTTTATCTCATTTGATCGGAAAAATTTTAAATTTATGAATTTTGAGGATTGATATAGAAGCCATAATGAATTACGAAGAGACAAATCGATTATCGGGATTCAGGGGTAACTGCCATGTAGGGAGCATAATTGATTATAATGGAAACTAATCCCTTATCAGGAGTCATATTGAGCGCGTAATTGATTATAAAGGCAGCTAATCAATTATCAGGATTTTGGGGCATGACTGTTATATGAGAAACATAATCAGTTATCAAGAAACAAATCGATTGGGATGATATGATTTGTTTAGCTGTGCCATGGGGGAAACACAATCGATTAGCTTGACATTGATCAATCACCAGGATTTTAAAAAACGCATGCCGCTGACGGGGTAATGCTAGAGGCCAAACTGTAGTTAAGGATTTTGGAAATTAAACTATATAGGTCTATGGGTAGTTTCACTCTCTCTGAAAATGAAGCACCTTGTGCCTGTTTGGAATGGAATTAAAAAAAATAGGGATGAAGATAAATTAATTTGGAGATATATTATCTCCATTCTTAATCCACCTCTTATTTGGTATTTTTAGAGTTAGATTTTTGAAGATAATCTCATTCTTTGTTTGGTAGGAAATAATATTAGTGTGTGAAAAAAATGTTTATTTTTACTTTTGGTCGTCTCTTGATCTCCCGTCACGTGATCGATATCTAGAGTCGATGATCAAGGAGTTCAGCGTGTCACTGGTGATCTTTACCTCGCACGATAGGCGTTCTACTATCCCACAGAAAAAATAGGTAGAGTGATTTGGGGGAAAAATGAGTGTAGAAAACGGAGACAAAACTATCCCATAAAAAAGGTGGGATAAGCTATCTCCAATTTACCCCTTTTTTTAAAATATTCTCAAAATACTTAAACTATGTTTATCTCCACTTTCTTTGACTTATCAAACTTGAGATGAGGTTAACTTAACTCTTATCCCCTATTTAATCCTATATCAAATAGGCATCGAGGGGTGTTCATGGAGCTAGGGGCCTCAAGGACCGGGAGGGGTGTTTTTTTTATAAAAGCCCCCTCAAAATTAAATTATACAAAAAACCAACCTGATAGCACGATGGCCATACCACCCCGGTATTGCAGTGTTGGGTACCTAGCATGTTCGGGTCACCCTTAATAGGTGACCTATTATGATATGATCTGATTCGAGCTAGATTGGTATGATCTGGTCCTCCCCTCCCTATTGCAACTCCCCCCCGACCCAAAAGAAACCCAAATCGACACGATATACCGATCAGGCAAACCCAGCTTGATAGGTAGGGCTGCCAATGGATATCCGATTTCAGACTTTCCGACCCATTTCTGACATTTTCATATCCATTTTTCATTTTCGATTATTTTTCATTTTCTATTTCTGTTTTCGATAATATATAATTTTTATTTTATTCACAAAATACTCTTAAAATCTTATTTCTTAATATTAAAAAACTTTAGACTAAGTTTTTAACTTCTCCTTAATTTGTAAATAGAATCTAATTAACTTGTCTCTCTCATAGTATTTATTATGCCTATTATTATCAAAGATATCTCTTTTATCACTACTCTTAATGTTACATACATCTACCATTTGATCGTACTAAATATTTTGATTATTTTTGTTTTCAATTTTCTTATAAGAAATGGATGTAGAAAATATCATTTTCGATTTCGACTCCGACTCGTTGGCAGCCCTACTGATAGGGCATTGGGGTGGCATTTTGTATAAAAATTCCTCATATATAAGATGGGTTTGGAAGGTTGGGCTTAGAACCGTGGCATTTTTCATCAAACCCCTTGCCAAATCACTTATCTTGCTTATTTATAGGAGAGACTCACTACGAAACCCATCAGCGCCCGGCTTTCAAGGGAGCGTTCTCCTATTTTCTAGGGGAGAAACCAATTTTCAAACTCACGGATATATAAGTGTGATTTTTTGTATACAACCCCCTTCAATAATCTAGTTTTCATGTAGGCTATTGACTCGGGGTTTAATTTAAATTCCACTTAGATAAAAGTGATTTTTTTTGCATAAAATCCTTCTAAGAGCAGGAAAGCAGTTGGATTAATCTGAATTTGGACTCTATTTTCCGTATTTTTTTTCCTATTCTTATCGTTATCCTCTCTAACAGAAAAGGAGTCTATGGGTCCTGCTTTGACTAAAAAAAGAATCCAATTAATTTGGACTCTTTTACGATTATTTATATTATTCTCCCCTCATTCTAAAAAGGAATATTGAAGGCGGGGGATTAAAAAAACCATCGAGCCCTGCGCCTCTCTATATATTCCATGGTTGGTGACTGCATGATATCCAGCACTGGTGCAAGGGAGAGAGTACTCAAAATCCAGGTATGCTTCCTGTAATGAGTAGATTTCTGATTTTCTTCATATTTTCAGCCTCGCAGAATTGATGAAGTCCACATATGCGAACAAGTATGTGGTGGTATTAAGAAACCTATTTGAGCCGACTATGTGAAATTTCAAGTCTACATAGGGCATATGATAAGTGATTATGTTATGACCAATAATCAATTATGCCTTCGGCTGTGGAGTTTTCTCAGTCCATGCTGGGCATATTAATTGATTATGTTATGGCCGATAATCAATTATGCTTTCGATTGTAAAATTTTGTGTCCACATAGGACATATTAATTGATTAAATTATGACTGATAATCAATTATGCCTTCGACTATGTGAAATCTTCGAAGTCCATACAAGACATGCTAATCGAGTATGTCATGGCTAATAATAGATTGTCTTCAATTGTGTGAAATTATTTGAGTGCACATATACTACAAGAAAAAATGGGTTTACCAAAGGATGATATTCATTGAAAATCAGTCAGAAAAGTCCGTACCAACCGATTCCGGAGGGATTATGTGTCACGTCTTGAAATTTAGCAGCGAAAATAACTAGCTATTACAGACTCTATAGATTCTAACACGCTGGCCTCTGGCTATATCGACGGGCATACTTTGAGAAACTCATCACTCTTCCCCAATCCCATCATGCTCTACGTTCTCATAGTCTTCTTCTGAAATGTTATAGAAAGCAGGTGTGAGCGTGTCATGCCCCGACGCGGAATATCGGAGCGCGAAGGCAGTTGCAAGAAAAAGGTATAGAGCGAATACTATACATCAAACTATTGCACATTGATTAATACTAAAGTAAATCTTTCTCATTAATAACTTTTCAAATGTCTAGTTACAACCACTAATATCAGAGCCATTCTATAGGGCCCAATTACATTGCAATAAAAAGAAATAACTAACTACAACTCTAAGATAACATAATGACTCGAGGGCACTCTTGGCTTCACTCTTGGTCATTCCCTTCCTCGTGAGTGTATGTGTCATCCTCGGTCTCACCTGAGAACA
Organism: Colocasia esculenta; assembly: GCA_014218235.1. Lineage (NCBI taxonomy): Eukaryota > Viridiplantae > Streptophyta > Magnoliopsida > Alismatales > Araceae > Colocasia > Colocasia esculenta. The sequence continues at coordinate 54,962,142 of CM024753.1, read as the reverse complement.
CAACATCAAATAACGTAGGGTGAGCGATAACACCCAGTAGGACTTAAATCTCAGGCTCAAGCAGGCTTTATATAATTAACACATTTAATGGCAGAGTATCTAAAGATAGCAGGTACAAGATAGTCAAAATATAGCAAGAGATAGCACAACAAGTAACAGGATAGCACAATAGCACGAGATCGAGTATAGTTTCCAAAAATAGCACAAGTAACGAGTATAGCACGAATAGCAGGATGACCATAGCACAACTAGCACAAGTATAATAATAGCACGACGAGTATAGCACTTGTTTGTCATTCTAGACATCGAGAGAGTATACCACGTTTTGTGTTTTGATTGTCATATAGATAGTCGAGATAGATAGCACTTGAGTGTAATGCCAAACACTCTGATCATTTAACTCCCATGGGCACTAGCACTTTCGGGCGCACATCCCAGGACCAGATCGGGCCCTTTATATATTGCCAGGCATTGGTTATATTGTATCTTTAGATAATCAGTCAATGGCCAATATAGAGTACCAAGAATAGTTAAGAGCACTAGATGAATAGACGATATAGTAGAGAGAACGTGAATAGACGAGCGAGTAGAGTATAGATGAGAGCTAAGGGTACATCACGTAAAACAACGAGTAAACAGACGATAGTAACAGTTGCACAACACACGCACGTCGTATTGGCAGTCAGGTGGAATTCACGATCTTCCCGCTGGCCATGTTATGCACAAGTCCAGAGGTCCGACGTGATTCAAGGTAAGAGCGAACTTCTAATAGCCGTTTGGATCATATCGATCCCTAAAGGTGTAATGGGTGTTAGGGTATATCCGGCTCGTCGACCATGTGGGAATCCATGATCAGAGGAGACTTACGGAGGCCTTGTGCAAGGGTTCACTAGTCCGGCGAAAGGAATATCCGACGGAGAGTTCACCACAAGCCAAGTAAAGTTTGTATATAAAAATAGGTGCTCGACGTTCTAGAGGAATTCTAGAACAGTGGAGCGTCGATATCGGTATATAAACAACGCAAGAAATGAATACAAGTCCTTTAAAATAGGACAATTAATATACTTTATTGCAATAAATTGCCAGATATATTATGAGATATTTTATGCCAGATTTCAGCCATATATAGATGGTTCATGTATGTGCATGTGTAAGAGAAATCATAGATAGAAAAGAAGTCGTGAATATGTATTTTAAAACATTCAATATAGTTCCATTAAAAACATGTGTTCTTACTGCGTGTATGACTATTAAAAAGGCGTAAGAATATTGTAGAAAGTGAGAGTAACAAATTTTATGGGTTTTCATGCAAAATCTTGTGAACGCGACGTACCCATGTAAGGGTCGCGACAGGGTCATGATGGAATGCGACAGGGTCCGGTACGGCTCGCGACAGGGCTGTCTGCTCAGGCGGCCAGAACGCGATGGGGTCTCCTGTCGCGTTCAGAATGCGACAAGATGATGGTCGCGACGGCTCTGAGAACGCGAAGTGTCGAGCCGTCGCGTTCTTAGGTACTTCACCTGAGTTCGAGCGGGAAACATGTTCTACATCGGATTGCGTGCCAACTTGACTTGTTTGGACACAGGGTGCTTTGAAAAATCATAACTAGTTACATAGTCGATGAAAAATCACGAAACAAGTTGCAAATTAAACTAGACATGTAAGGGTACTTCCAGTAAATCGGAATTAGAGAGAGAGCATGGTTCATATAGGGTTTGAACATGAGCAAGAACGAGTTATTCAGAACATGGCACAGAGAGAAAGATTGATTAAATTCGATCAGCATGCTCGATGAAATTTAGGGCTTTTAGGGGCAAAAGATCCCTAACAACATGAAGTATCTACAACAAGAATTTCGTAGCATGGGATCAAGTATTCATAGAGATTTGAATTAAACATGATGTCTCGGGGTTATCATGTTTGCAGATCTTCTAAAATCAAGAACAAAAGATTGGCTCGATGAAAAAGAGGGAATCAAGAGGGCTTTTGTTCCTGGTGATTGGAACTACCTACAAATGAGTTTAATTTAACTTTGCTCGTGAGAATGCCTACCTTTGACTCGATTTATCTTCTAGGGCTTAGAACTCCAAGAACGAAGGAAGAAGCTTGATGGATCTTCCTCTCCTCGATTTCTCCTCCTCCTTGGCCTCTTCTCCACGTCCAAGAACCCCTTTGCACGAGCTAGGGCGGCCATGAGGGTTTAAGAGGTGTATTTATATAAATAAAAGTTCATATTCCTACTACTACTCAAATTCCTCTTAATTACGAGATTTCCTAACTCCACCTTTCCTCTCTTGCTTTCCAATCACTAATTGGGTTAGGATAGTATCTAAATTCGTGCTAGACTATATAGAGTAGGTTTAGGAATCCAATTTCAACTCTAATTGCCACTTTTATTACTTTAATAACACCTTTCCAATTAGGAGATAATTAAACTCTGAATTTAAGGTATTTTCTTATTATTCTCCCTTTGTAAATTCATATTTTTGACCCAATACGTTCTAGAGGATCCATTAAGCAAAGCCCATTACTCTTTTCCATTTAATGGGTTTTATTTAATACTCTTTTCATTGAATATCCCTTTAGCTGAGTTTTTAATTTATTATTTAAATTTTTATTTTTCTCAAAAATTCAGGTTGCTACAGAGCGTACTAACGCCTAGTAAGATTTATATCTTATGGTGCGGCATACTTTACATGAATTAATATTTTATTAGGCAAGATACTAGCATGCAGTACTTATGGCAAGACGATGAGAAGCTATGCCTCCTAGAACAAAAGGATCAAAACCTTCCACACAACATGTACGAAAATGATTTAGGAAACAAATCCAGTGACATTAATCATGTGAGAAGGAATGATTAATAATGAGATGGATGACAGTACGTACAATTGTCAAATAGAAGAGATTTAATAATCTATAACATGTATAGTGGATAGAATATGTTGAATTCCATAGAATTCCAATGGACAATGATGTATTAGATTCAATAACGATGACATGTGCAATAGATTTGGCCATTTCACATACAACAGTTCAATCAATCAATCATTCAATAATAATGTGGAAATTACCCAGATCAATCTTGCATTCAATTAGGTGATTTCCAGACACCTCAATGGATCATATACTCTCGTGATTATAAGTATTTTGGGTGCTCCTCACAGGATCAAACTGGGCCCTTATTTGTATAGGCATAGTTATGAACCGAAGTTCCAATAATTTCTGGTAATTCCATTCATTCATTTATGGCCAACATGATTTTCAAGCAATGGACAATTATGAACTAAAGATCATGTCAATGATTATAAGGAACAAGGCAAGTGGACATGATCCAGAGTAAAATTCGTCAGCATAACAACTTAATTTCATTAGTTCAATCTTTACACTTAGTGGCTTGGTTTCAATATAATAAAATCACACTCACGAGAAGTAGATAAGAGCAGAAGTGCTTTCTATCTTCTAGAAACTTCAATGGTACAACCAACTCGGTCTCCATGAGGGAATCCACAGAGTTCGGAGAATTACGAAGGTCTTAGAGAAAATGTCACTAGTCTGCCGATACGGAATGAACGGTCGAGAGTTTCCAATTCCCCAAGAGAGGGCTGCCTATATGTGCCATGTGACATGTAGAACGTGTCTCAATCCACAATCCATCGGTTTAAAAGAAGATGGAAAGCAATTAACATGGACGCATGTCATGGTATAAGCAACTAAAACTATCACGTGATTTTATGTACTTTTAACATGTAGCACTTTCAATTATTATCAAGATAGAGTAAGAACATAGCACATAGCATTCTCATGGTAGATGGAATCAAGCAATCATTAAGATCATTTAGAATTGAGATTCATGTTATTATAGTTTTCACATGGGTTGATGACTTTTAAGCCATTAAATAACTAAATAACATGATATGACAGTAAGACATGCGCATCGTTGCCTGCACAACTAAGAAAAACAGTCTCGGGTTGGCCTTTAAATCGCGACGGGTTCAGATGTCGCACTTCAAAGAACTATACACAGTCAAACGCGACATTGTGCAAAAGTTTCTGAATCGTGATGGCTATACTTTTCGCATTTAAATCGTGACAGGACTGATCGTTGCCTTTTAAAACAAGAATCGATGTCAGAACGATTACTAAATCAGAAACACGATGGTTAGGCTTGTCGCCTTCATGTCACGACAGACTGATATGCCACTATGACCATTAAAACGTGACGACCCTTTCTGTCGCCTTCATAACGCGACAGCTGAAGGGTCACTATGACTCAGAATTGTGATGGTTCGATACGTCGCGTTCTTGAGAGGTTTTCAAAATCCTATTACAAAACATGCACGTAACTAAGGGTGGGAAAATAGTCAAATCGCGACGGTAGGTGTTGTCGCGTTCAGGACGGGTATTGAAACCCATGCGACACATATTTTCATGTGTCAGGGTTGACTGGTCAAATAGAGAAACGTGACAGGGTATTCAATCGCCTTTTATATAAACATGACGGTCTTGTACGTCGCGTTCATACCATGAGAAACGCGACGTCTGGAGTGGTCGCGTTCTTGGATCTTGCCCGAAAACAATAAAAACTATGCAGTCCTTCATGATTGACCTATAACTCAAAATATAAAGGTCTTTGGACAAAACGTTGAACATGAAAATTGTCAAGGACGACAAATGGAAGAGAACTATGGTTTTGGTTTGACCCAATTTGACCTAGGTTTGCGTAAAACATAGTAAGAACACCAAAAGTCCTATTCATGCTTGACTCTTGAAAAACGCTTAATATGACTAACATGCTTCATGGAAATTGGGGAAACTAGATGCATATGAAACTAGACGCGATGCTCTTTCCATTGGTATGTGCTATGATTAGTTTAAGCTCGAGAACACCTATCTTTGGTTGGTTCTAAGAGAGGTCTTCTGCACAGGTTGTATAGAGCACGAGTTGAGGAAGAAGCCTTGGGTTGGGGATGAATTCCTCCTCCTCTGGTGCCCTAGCTAGCATCCTCACGACCCCAGCACGATGGTAACCCTTCCCCATGAGTCTCATGATGATTATTTATAGATTTAGGGTTAATTCAAGTCCTAATGAGACTAGGAAAGTTGGGTTGCGGTTCTAGCATGGTACGTTCCAAGATTTGGGGATTCTCCTCCCAATTGGAGTAGTAATGCTATTAAGAAACATCCTAACATGGCTGGGTACGAATTTAGGTTGCTAAGTATGGCTAATTGCCTTTGATTTTGTCCTAATTTCCCCTTTCTACTTTCTGCTCAATTAGGATTACGAGTTTTTGGGATTTAATGTCATTGGGTTTTGCTCTTTTGGTCCAATAAGAGTTGTTTTGGCCCAATATAATTTAAATGGTTGATTCCAATTCTTGGGAGTTTAACTATGATTTTTATTTTATTTTTATTTGACATTTTATTTATTGGCTATTTTCCTACATTTTTAATCAATTAAAATTTTCGGGGTGTTACATTATGTCAGGTTTTAGACGCCCGACTTGAGTCATTTAGTTTCTTTACACTAAGTTGTTTACCTTAGCTGTGTTAGACCAATAATGTAATATTTAAAAATTTTAACTCTAAATTTGGATTAAATAGTAGGATTATAATTCTAAATTATGTGAAATTAAAATTTATACAAACACTCACCTAAGGAACTTGTGCTGTAGTTAAGGTTGGTGGTCGAGTCAAAATCCCAACCTCGATGAGGAGCGCGGCAACCGCCTGTGTAATATGGGTCTCGAATGTATGAGCCATGCAGCTCTTGATCGCCTGCATAATGTGTGTCTCGATCGCCCCGAAAATGCGTACCTCGGGCCCCTGCATCTCCTCTCGGACTATGTCTCTAATTTCGCTGGGAGTAGTACTTAGGCTTGTGGCGGGCATCGTAAACATACTGGGGCCTGTGCCTGAACTTGCACAAGATGAGATCACTGCATTTGTGTCAAGGCTATCTCGAAAATCGAATAGTCGGCCCTTCCTTGGTAGACCAACTGCTGCCACCCATGCTTGAGGATCTAATTGTGGCTATGGCATGCCCTCCCCATACCTCTCTGTCATCTACCTATAATAAGATTCCTACATAAAGTATTAAATAGATTATAAATTTCACATTAATTATCTAGGCATAAAATTTAAACAACAATTTGCATATGTAAACTTACAGCTATCGAGCGAGCTCTCTCATTGACAAACACATCAGTCTCCTTTCTCTTATGGGTTATGTCAAATACCTCATGAAATGATGGGGCACATTGGAACTCTTGGGTCGTTTATTATTCATAAAACATAATGAAGATATATATTAATAAAATATTAATCAATTTGAATATTACTTTTTTTTTGTCGATTGCGAATGAGACAGAGTCACTCGTATGCAAATTGTTATCTGGTTGCACGGTCGATTTGTTTTTGTTTTTCTGGATTTGTCTATCCACTTTGGCGAGTCCCATTTGTCATAGAGAAACTCCCAATAATCCCTCCTCATCCAAGATGGGGCAAACTCCTTCCATTGGGCCCGATTATCACCACCAGAAAGCCTATAGGCCCTATCTTTGGCCTTCCACATAGTTTTTCCAAAATTTGTCTGAGCCATAGCCTCCTAGGCAGATGGAGCTTGTGCGTGGTCCCCTTCGTTCATAAACTCATACTTCTACTGCAAGGAAATTAAGTCATATATATATATATATATAGAGAGAGAGAGAGAGAGAGAGAGAGAGAGAGAGAGAGAGAGAGAGAGAGAGAGAGAGAGAGAGAGAGAGAGAGAGAGAAAGAAAGAGTTAGAGAAGAGATGATTTTTAATAATTAAATTATATACCGTGAACATGTTGTATAATGTATCTCTAACGCTGATTGGAAAATCTTAGAATGACTGCACAAGGTCGAGGATATGTGCTTAAATGAGAGATGTAATGTAGCGGGAAGCCCCAACTAGATCTATTTCCCCCTGCAATTACCAATACTTAAATGGTTGTCATTACAAAATTGATAGAGTCATAACAAACATAATTTGTGAATTAATGTTTACCCGGAGATCCAGCAGGGCAGACGTGCGTCAACGCCCTCGGGACGATCAACCTCCTGGATGACTGTTGCAAGTAAAATAAAAGTAGTTAGTCAGAATTTACATAATTAATAAACTATTATATAAACATACATAGATGCAAATGTAGACTAAAGAAAAAGTACATGTACCTAAAGTCTGTGGCGAGGGCGAGGGTGAGGGTGAGGGAAGTGGCAGTGACGTAGTAGCTACAGGGGCACTCGGGTTCTGAGAAGTTGCTACAGGGGTACTCTAGCCTATAAGAATTAAATGTCATAAGCATTTACTCTAATTTAAATTATTTACCTAGAAAATAGACAAACTTGTGCCCCAGTCAAAGGCAACTCCCCTCCTAATAGATACTCTAAGAAAAAAATTGTGTTTGCCAATATAATTAATATATATATATATAGGTAAATATTTGAATAGATATACCTCTGCTCGGAGCAAACGCTGAAAATGAGGATGCAAAGCCCCTTCCACTACCATCTCTCGCACCACTACCACTACGACCACCTCGAACCATCTCTTTATTTAGAAGAATTAAATTATTACATAAGTCAATAGGATAATTAACAAAAATTACAAGATTCATTATAAAATATGAAAGCATGTAAAATTTCTTACAAAACAATCAAATGGTATCCATTTTCTACTCAGATGCTAAAAGTATGCCTAACTCAGCCTCATCTTCGTCACCCTCTTCATCCTCATCATTGGTACACTATTTTGACTCAGAAAACTCCTCCTCCCGTACAACTCCTTCATTTAGCTCAACTGGATTGACTTCTTCAACTTCATTCTCGTATGTAACGAAGTGGCTCATCAAATGCATCCAAACGAAGATGTGTAGAAGTAGCCAAGTCTACAACGTCATGCTAGTCCGATAGAAAAATTTCGGCATTGGCATCCTTTGAGATAGTATTAGTTGGATCCAACTCATAATTGGACAAAAGTTATTTGTCTAGATACATAATTTAAAGTATTCTTTAAAGTAGGATGCCAACTATTTGAACTTTCCTGAAGGTAAAAATGTAATGACCCGACCTCTCAGACCCCCTCCAGGGACCCCAAAGTTTGTGCAGCCACCCACGGATCTGAAGACCTTGAAGGGTTAGAAGAAATAGTCTAGTGAGATATGTATTGAATTCAAATAACTATAACAATCTATAAAATATACAAAAGTCTGTACAATACGTCTCAAATAAAAGCACAGGTACAAGAAGAAAGGTATAGTCCTTAAAGGGCATACCCTGAGCACTTGCAAAGCACAACTCTCAACTCACTCAGATATAAGAGCTCACAACACTCGCTCTCACTACTGCTAGCACATGGCGCCACAAACTGCCTCTGCAACCCGTCCGACACCGAGCTCCCGTGACGATGAGCCCCTAGCTGAAGGGAGTAGGGGGGGGGGAGCCTCACGAACAAGGCTCAGTAGGGATTACCAGTCCCTCACTGGCCAAAGCAGCAGGAACTTTGAAAACAAGAAACTACACTATAAAGTTGTAAAGCGAGGAACACCTGCAATAGGGTACTACTAAGCGGCGGAGCAGAGAATAATGCCACAACCAACAACCGAGGTCGGGCCATACAAGACTCCCGCAGAAGCCAACAGAGTCAGGTATAAAGAAGGAAACAAGTCTCGGTACACCCACCGAGGCAGGGGCCTCATAGAGACCACAGAGCAACCTTGTGAGAGGGATGTCTCACTACAAGCACGGCCACCTCAAACCTCCACAAGGTCGAGGGCCCACAAGCAGAACCACTCCGGACACACCACGAGGTTTGGAAACCACACAAGCCGGTGCCATCACAAACTGGCACCAAATAACAAGACTACAGAACTGAGAGAACACTGAAGCGAAAACTACCAGAAGTATGGGCCGACAAGGCCAAACCAACAACACCCACGGAAGATAGACACGACCATGCTACAACCACCGTGCAAGCTAGGGCAACAAGTCTCACTAGGAAACGTTGTGAGGAAACACCGTCACAACAACAACAACCAAGCCACTGCCATTGGCAGCTAAGAGGAGGACACACCAACCACTCCCTCTCTGCTTGCCAGCTGGCTCCTACCTCTAACCTCCCCGGAAGAGCGAGACGAAGCCGCCAAAGAACACCACAAGAATGCACCCACCACCGCAACCTGGCAAAGCTGTAGCCCCACACCTAGCACCACTACATGGCTCCAGAACCAATGCAGAGAGAGGCCGTGAGAAAAGGGACTGTCTAAGCCGTGCTAGGAAGAAAACACCTTGACGGCCTCAACGTCCTGCCCCAAACAAGAGAGCTCTACAAATGACTCGGCACCGCTGTCCAAACCTCATTTTCCCCTTTGCTCTAGAGTCCGCCAACTCGAGCATGCTCGTAGCCCAGAGCACTCCCTCAACAGGCTCCCGAGGATGGGGGTCCTAGGAAATGGAGACAACATTTGAATGGGACAAGCTCTCAAGTGCCAAGCACGGGGTGAACAGGCGGGGTAAGCACAACAAAAACCACCCTGAACTGCTGGCTTGTAACCCACGACAAGCCCAGCAAGCACGAGGCATGCACGGACCCTCGAGAGGGCTGTCGACCAACCAAGGCACTCATGAGTAGGCCAGAATCTCGGAACACCACTAGACAGTACAAAAAACATCACTCTACTAATAATTGATTGACTGCCAGTCAATCGATTATTAGACAGACGCGACCCTCCTGGCACTGCTGCCAGGACACGACCATGAAGGTGTCACCTTTGGTCACTAAATGCAGTGAGATAACCTACCGCGTTTCCCACCAGAAGGTCCTAAGGGCAAGCCTGCCCTGGGGCACACGCCGACATCTTAACCAGGGCCATGGAAACACCCGAAGCAACATAGGTACTGTTGCGTCCTCCTTTGCCATCACGATACCATCGCTACGGGGAAGAGCACCGCGACAACCCTATCATGAAGGAGAAGCGCATCGTGAGAGCAACCCTGTCGCAATAGGAAAATATATCGCGACATTGATCCTTATCATGACGGGTCAATGCACCATGACAAGGTCACATCGGACCAAGTAGACGCCTCTTTTGGTGTTGCGATGCGCACCACGATCGCGAAACTAGTAGAGAGGCAGACCCACATGATGCTCTATCCCGGGGCCACCACATGCTACAAACATCACCATATAGGGGAGGGGGGGGGAGCATGGAAAAGCAATATATGCTATCTACAAACCAAGAGGGGCTTCCAATCCACCCGGATCGTGAAGGGTTCAAGCAATCCCTACCTTAAACGAAGAAATGAACCCATAAGGGCCAAAAATCAGATTAGCCACCTCCTCCTCGCTCCACGCAAGCTCCACAACGCCAAGGCACCACGAAAGACCCTCCTCCTTGCCTGAAACGCACTAACGAGAGAGGGGGAGGTAGAGCATCACTGAAGGGGGAGGAGAAGAGAGGGGAAGGAGAAAAAGAGAGAAGGGGTCGCCGGCCAAGGCCTTAAACCTTCGGTACCTAAGTCGCAACGGGGTGTCGCATCGTGTTAAGGACCTTAACGCAACGGGTCAATGCATAGTGAAAAACGAGTCCCCCAAGGATGCCATGACAACCAAATAGGTCGTACTGACACGCCTGCCACCCTGACAGCTGCCAGACGACAAAAAGCCACGGAAGACTGTCGCGACCCGTTAACCGGGCGCGACAAGAAGGCGCGACGGGAAAGTCGGGCACGACAAGAACACGACGCACAAGTTGGTCGTGACAAGGATGATTGTCGTATCGGACACCCACGATGCGACACTAATGCGTCACCCAAACTGAATGCATTGGTGGCCAATCATCCGAGACGCCATATCAGAAAGCTGAGAAGCCGGGGTATTACATTCTACCCCCCTTAAAACAATTTCATCCTTGAAATTTGGGCAAGCCGTAAGAGATTTCGAGGGATGAAACAGAACATGCGAGCCAACATGAGCGTAGGGGCGGACAAGCCACTAAGTCTCACTACGACCTCCTCGTGGCAACAACCGCACAGCCAAACGCGCGTGGAGCACACAAAGCGCGGGTGCGAAGAGCCACTAAGTCTCACCATGACCTCCTCGTGGCAACAACAACACCGCCAAATGCGCACAGAGTACACGAAGTCGGAAAACCAACAGCTCACGCAACGAGCTCCAAACACACGGGGAGCACGCAACCGAAACCCAACGGCTTACTCCAGCCGCACGTGAGGTGTCCAAATGAAACGACAACCCCACAGGTGTTGAGCAACGCCAGAATCAGCCTGAACAGCAAAAAACACCAACTGAAAATCACACAGCTACAGCCATCAACAGACCCTACTGTTGGGACCAACCGACCAGCAACCCACTCTATCACTAGCAAAACCCGACAAAGGACGCAGTTGCCGACAACAACAAGAGAAATTCCAGTCAGCAACCCACTCTGTCACCAATGAAACCCGACAGAGTGCACAATTGCCGAAAACAATCCGAAAAAAATGCCTGAGAGCCAAGCACAACACTCAGGAGAATAGCCTCATGCTACTAGCGGTAGCTAGCATCAGTCACCAGCCCAACCGAGAAGACACACGAGCGACGAGAACTAGAGCAACATCATGCTCGCGGAGAATCCTCAACACACGGAATGGCATCCACAACCACCACTAGGCCTCACTCAGACCTTCCTCGTGGTCCGACAAGGACACCAAACGCACGCGGAGAAACTTCAACACGCAAAATGGCATCTACTGTCACCACTAGGTCTCACCCAGACCTTCCCCGTTGTTCGACAAGGACACCAAACATGTTGGATTGAGATGGCACTAATGATGTCCTAGAGGGGGGTGAATAGGACTTCTTGCGCTTTAAAATTTTTATCTGAAAGTAGATAACACTAAGTAAAGTTGTTAGTGTTTAGTGTAGTGTGTGAAACAAGTGTAAACGTGGTGGAAAAAATCACACAAATGCACAAGTGATTTTATCCTGGTTCGGCCCTTCTCACATAGAAATCCTACGTCCAGTCCCCAAGCAATGTCTTGGTATTTCACTAACTGCCAAGAGAACTTGGCCTTCTCTCAACCTGAGAGGTATTACAATCCCACTTGCTCCCAAACAAGTCTTCCCTTTACCAAGGGGTACAAAGACTACCTACACCAGTAGGTCTTCCCTTCACAAGAGGGGCACTACAGGAAACAAACCTCCTGTGGGTTATCTAAAACAAATATGAGAAACACTTATGTGTCTGCTCAGAAGGATGAGCAAACACAAAGAATTTAGAAAGGAATACAAATAAGAGTTGCAACTCTAACACTTTCTGAATCTAACAGGGTGGACTGAAGAGAAGATCTATAGTTACAAAATTCCACCCAACAGAAAAAGACTTCTAAGAACTAGAGAGCTTGGAAGTTGCGGACTGAGGAAGCAACTCTCTTTCTTTCAATTCAGTAGAAGGCTTTGTGAAGACTCTTGCTTGCAAATTCAGATGAGAATTGAGTGTATTGCTGGTTGGTCTCTCTGTCTAAGTGTCTTGCTTGTTTAAAACTCCAGCTTCTATATATGCTTCAGAAGCCTTAAGTTTCCGTTTGAAACTACTCGTTAGAGAACTAGCCATTTGAAGAGTAGCCGTTGATCCTTTGGATGTAGATGCTTTTGAGACTTTCATCAGTCCTTCAGCTTTTGGATTTCCAACGTCTTCAGGCTATGTTTGTAGTTCCACGGCTTGATAGACAGTCTTCACTAATTGTTATGTAAAACTCCATGCTGAAGACTGAGAGCAAAGCATGCTTCATAAATGTTCTGCAAGAAAGGACAAGACAGAAAGAGATACCTCCATACTTTCAGAGGTAGGTGAGATGGAAATATATGTAAAGTATAAAGAACCTCGGATGGACAGATGTTCAGTGCAATAAAAAGCAGATAGACAGTTATATTCTGAAGGTAAGGGGAGATTCTGATAGTGGTAGGTGAACTCTAACAGATACCCCATGCAGCTTATACTTACCATCGCATTTACTGCAAGGCAACTGTCAAAATGGAGAAGAACTGAACTTCTGATAAAAAGCAAGAGACCAATTTGTATAATTATTTTAGATCTTTTCAAAGATATTTTATGTGGTCATTTTGAAAATAATTTATCCTACCTAACAGAATATTTAAATGATGGTATTAAGAAAAAGCATTATTCTGTAGGATATGTAAGTGTTATTCATTCTGTAAAAGATCCCATAGGGATAACAAACATATTGAATTACTTAAAATTAAGATTTTATGGATTTAATGAAATGACAAATTCATACAGAAATTATTATTAAGTAATAGAAGTTGATAGTATACTTCAACTTTCCTGAAGTCGGAGTCAAAGAAAAAAGAGATACAAGATGAACTTCAACTCTACAGAAGTCGCAGTGAGACTGATCACAAACTTTGACTTTTGGAAAGTTGGAGTGATAAGAGCATCAATCGGTCATAATTCGACTTCTGGGGAGTCAGAGTTGAAACTATAATAGACTTCGACTTTCAAGGAGTTGGAGTATAATACAAAGACTTCGACTTCTCAGAAGTCGAAGTGAAAGTGTTCATAAATCGATATCTTACTTCGACTTTAAGAGAGTCAGAGTCTAGACTTTGACTTTTAAGAAGTCGGAGTACTAACAGACTTCGACTTTTGAAGAGTCGGAGTACAGTTCACAGATGGTTCAACACTTCGACTTTTCTGGAGTTAGAGTCCATGGTCGGAGTTATTATGGTACATAGGATACGCTGTGGACTTAGCAAAATTTTGTGATAGTGTTGATATACAGTATTATACAAGTCATGTTTCTTGTGGTATATTTCAATAGATTTGTTTGTAGAGAGTCTTAAAAGGTTTTGTCATAGCAAAAAACACAATATTTTAAAGAGATAGTTGCTAAAAAATTCTTCTAAAGGAAAGTTGCTCAACAAAACGTACACGAAGAAACCTCAACATGCAAAAATGACATCCACTGTCACCACTAGGTCTCACCCATACCTTCCTTGTGGTCCGACAAGGATACCAAATGCATATGGAGCCACAAAACTGGAAAACTACATGTTCCACAATGCGACACATCCTGACGGAAGCACGGAAGACATCAGAGGTTAAGTCAAAACCGAGCACCTCACAATGTCGACAAGCCACATGGTCGAGTACTAGGGAGCCAATAGGCCTCACTGTCACCTGACGAACCGAAAGGAGACTTCGCCATCGTCTTCCAACCTCTCCAACACCACGCACAACTGGAGAACCGACGAGCGTTGGAAGTACACCCGCCACGCGCACATAGGGCTTAGCGCGGGTACCAACATGACAACCACCAGAAAGGCACACAACCACACGAGAACCGAAACAACCGCAGAGGTCGAGGACAACACGTCGACCTCAGAGGGACCCAGACCGAAGTAGGGTACCGATGTAGCAACCTGAATTTTTGAACAAAATAAAAATTTACATAATATTAAATTTTAATTTATTAGAAAATTAAATAAAAGAAAATAAATTACATAGAAAAATAATGGAAAGAGAATTAAATAAAACCCATTAAATGAAAACAAGTGATGGGCTTTATTAAATGGACCCATTGGAAATTAGTGGGCCAAAATTGGATTTATAGAAAAGAGAATAATGGGAAAATATCCTAAATTCACAACTTAATTATTAACTAATTAGAAAAGGAGAATTTAATATATTAAATAAGTAAATAGAGTTAGATTTGGAATCCTAAACCTACCCTAATTGATTGGCCACGAATTTGGCTCTCTTCCCAACCCAAACAGGAAGTGGAATGCTTAGAAGGAAGGTAGGAAATAGGAAAACTCGGAATTAATTGGAATTAGACTTAAACTAGGAAATGGAATGAGGAGAAGCTTAAATACTTCTCTTAAACTCTCATGGCCGGCCCTAGTTCATGCCAAGAGGTTGCTGGACCAGGAGGAGAGGCCAAGAGGAGGAGATCTTCTGGGAGAAAGGAGTTCTCAATCCCTCAACCCAAGTTCTTCAAGTTCTTAACCCTAGAAGACAAAACGAGTCAAAGGTAGGAATTCTCACAAGCATAAACCATGAAAAGTTTTCTGTAGGATGTCTCGTCTATTAGGAACAAAGACCCTTTGGTTTCATATTTTCTCATCGAGCAAATCTTTAGTTCTCAATTTTCCAAGTTCTGTGAACTTCATGACCCCGAACCCTCTTATTAAATTCATATCTTCATATATACTTGTCCTCATGCCATGAGATTTTTACTATAAGAACTGATGGATGTCGGGTTTCTTTTGCCCCTGAAAGCCCTAATTTCCGTCCATCCTATCATGCAAATTAATTCGTTGATCCCAACTGTACACTGTTCTAGGTTCATCATGAATACACCTTATTAAACCATGTTGAAACCCTCGTTGCTTTCAGATTCTGATTTACTAGAAGTACCCATGCTTGTCTGGATCGGTTTAAAACTAGTTTCGTGATTTTTCATGTATTGTACAATTTGTTCTTAATTTTAGAACAACCCTGTGTCAAAACTTAAAAAGTCTGGTCTGCAATCCAATGCACTGTACTCTCCCTGTCGGACTCGGGCACAGATCCTGTGAACGCGACGGCCTGATAGGCCGCGTTCACAGGGGCGTCGCGATAGAGCGTGTCGTTGCGATCTGATCGTGACAGGCCCGGTCGTCGCGATCTGGCTTCCCGGTCTGTTGACCCCGTCGTGACCTGTACAAGACCCCGTCGCGATCTGCCCGAACCCCGTCGCGACCCTTACAAGGGTACGTCGCGTTCTGGCCTCTTTGCAGAAAAAACCCCTGATTTGCAATGCTCAAATTGCCTATTGTGCTTATACCCTTTAATCCCAGTTATACCCGCAATAACTTCACTTAATATAAATTGAACATTTATATGTGATTTAAAATGCATACACCTGACTAATTTCCATCCATGATTTCATGACACATGCACACACTTTAAACCATCTAAATATGGCTTAATTGGCATGAACACGTTACATAATTTATCTGGTAATTTATGTAATTAAATTGCATCATGCTTAAGTATACTTGTGTACGTTTTCTCGTGATGTTTTGGAACACCGATACCGACGCTCCACTGTTCTAGAATTCCTCTAGAATGCCGAGCACTTGTTTCTATAACTACCCTCTTTCTTGACTTAGATGAACTCTCCGTCGGATATCCCTTCTGCCGGACTAGTGAGTCTTTGTTCAAGGCCTTTGTAAGTCTCCTCTGTCCATGGATTCCCACATGGTCGATGAGCCAGTTGTACCCCAACACCTATGTTACCCTTTAGGGATCAATATAATCCAAACGGCTATTAGAAGTTTGCTCTCATCTTAATTCACGTCGGACCTCTGGATCTGTGCTTGACATGGCCAGTGGTAGGGTTGTGAGTTCCACCTGACTGCCAACACCAAGTGCGCGTGTTGTGCAACTGTTACTATCGCCTATTTACTTGACGTGTTACGTGCAATGTCCACTAGCTCTCATCTATACTCTATTCGCTCATCTATTTACGTTCACTCTGCTATCTCGTCTATTCATCTAGTGCTCTCACCTAATCCTTGGTACTCTATATTGGCCATTGACTGATTGTCTAAAGATAAACAATATAACCAATGTCTGCGTAATAGGGCCCGATCTGGTCCTGGGAGGAGCGCCCGAAGGTGCCATTTACCCATGGGAGTTAACATGATCAGGATGTCGGCATTACATCCAAGTGCCATGCTATCTAGATTAATCTAATGAAAATCAAAAAGTGCTATATTCTCTCGTTGTCTTTTGACAAAAGTGCTAGACTATACTCGTTGTGCTATTGCTATACTCGGTGCTATTGTGCTACGGCCATCCTGCTATTTTTGTGCTATTCCCGACACTTGTGCTATTTTTGGAAGGTCTTGCTATTTCGATCATGTATTATCCTGCTATCTTTTACTTGTCTCTCTCGCTCTATCATTAGTTACTCTGCTTTTAATACATTAATCAATTAAAGCCTGCTTGACTATTGAGATTTAAGTCCTACTGGGCGTTATCGCTCACCCTGCGTTATTTGTCGTTGTGTTCTCAGGTGAGACCGAGGATGAACTATACACTCAAGAGGACAGGAATGACCAGGAGTGATTTCATGAGTACCCTAGTGTCCTAGCACTATGTTAGCGTTGTAGTAGTTAGGTTTGAAGTTTAGTCTTTTGCTTTATTTCAATGTAATTGGGCCCTATAGATTGGCTCTGATATTGGTGGTTGTAACTAGACATTGGAAAGCTATTAGTGAAATGAATTTGCTTTAGTATTATTCATTGTGAAATGGTTTTAAGTCTAGTACTTACTCTGTACCCGTTTACTTACAACTGCCTCGCGTTTCGATATTCCGCGTTAGGGCGTGACAGTTTTGTGGTATCAGAGCCTAGGTTATTCTTAAGTATAGGATGATCTAGGTAAACCTGCCTCAACTAGAGTCAATTATCCTACCTATGTGAGTTGTGGTTAGAGCCAAGGGTAACTAGCTAAAATGAACTCACACACACACGAATTAATTCCACATCGATATCATGATAATAAGTTATTTTGTAGGAACTAAGCAATCAAGATGACTGCTGAATGTGCTCAAATGAGGGGCATGCAACAAACCATCCAGGAACTGACGCGCGCCATTATGCAAGCTACCCAAGGAGGTGGCAATCGTGGTGCAGGCGACCTGCATCGCAACTTCAGAAGTCTGAACCCACCTAGGTTCAGCGGATCCACGGATCCGGATGAAGCCGAGCATTTGCTCAAAGAGACGGAAAGAATTTTCCGTGTTATGCAATGTGTAGCGGGGGATAAGCTGCTACTGGCTACATTCCAACTGGAGAAGGACGCCCGCACTTGGTGGGAGTCAGTGGAAGCTACTAGGGAGATCTGGCAATTTACCTGGAACGAATTCAAAAAAGCTTTCAACTCCAAGTACTTCTTTGAGTGTATCCAAGAAAGGAAGGCTGCGGAATTTGCTGCTCTGAAACAGCGAAGCTTGACTGTGGCCGAATATGAAGCCCAGTTCTCTAGACTGGCAAGGTATGCTGAACACCTGGTGAACACTGAGAGAATGAAGGCTAAGCGCTTCCTCAACGGCCTTAAGCCTCAATATATTACCCAACTCGCACCTCTCGACATTTAGACTTATGCCGAGATGATAAAGAAGGCTCAGCTGCTGGAAGATGCTACCGACTTCACCGACCGTATCAAAGGGAAGTTCGTGAAAAAGGAAATGACCTCGGGTCAGTCATCTTCTAAACCGAACAACGGCAAGAAGCGTCCCTTCAACATCACGGAGGGATCCAGCCAAGAAAGGAAATCGAAGGTTTTCGTACCCAACACTCCAAATAAAGGCAACTGCAAGCACTGTGACAAGCCGGGTCACTTGGCTGAAGAATGCTGGAGGAAAGTCGGCGCATGTCTGCATTGCGGAAGCCGCGAGCACCGCATTCCTGAGTGCCCGCTACTAAAAGAGCATGAGAGGCGCCCTAATGCACCTAAGAAACAAGGAAAGCTGCAAGCCCTGCATAATGAGGAAACCACAGAGGAAGGAGGCGTGGTAGAAGGTACCTTACAAGTTTTCTCCTTATCAGCATTTGTTTTGTTCAATACCGGAGCTACTCATTCATTTATATCTCAAAATTTTGCTGATACCTTGAATACCAAACGTACATCCATGGGATGTGAGTTCTCTATCACAACACCACTAGGAGAAAAGGAGAAACTGAACAAATACTTTCCATCTACCGACGTAATGATCGAAGACCATAACTTAAAAGCCGACCTGGTGTGTATGCCCATGGAAGGCTATGATGTAATTTTAGGAGCCGACTGGTTGTCTGCTTATGGGGCAAGCGTCGATTGTAAGAAAGGGAGAGTGACGTTTAGTGACTTTCCTAAATTGGCATTCTCGGGGATTAGACATAAGAGATGGATGTCTCTAATCTCTGCCATAAAAGCTCATAAAATGATAAGAAAAGGTTGTATTGCTTTCCTAGCAGCCGTAGTTGTGGAAAAGAAGGGCTCTAAGATAGAAGACATTCACATAGTTCAGGATTACCCTGAGGTATTCCCTAAAGACTTGCCCAGGATTCCCCCTGAACGTGATGTCAACTTCGCCATTGAGCTGATCCCTGGAGCCGCACTGGTATCACGCCAACTGTATCGGATGTCACCTGTCGAGCTAAAAGAATTGAAGGCACAACTGATGGAGCTGCTGGAGAAAGGGTTCATCAGACCAAGTACTTCCCCATGGGGAGCACCCATGCTGTTCATCAAGAAGAAGGATGGATCGATGAGGCTTTGCATCGACTATCGACAACTCAATCAACTCACCATCAAGAACAAGTACCCACTGCCCAGGGTCGATGAACTGTTCGACCAAATATCTGAAGCTCAATATTTCTCCAAGATAGATCTTCGATCTGGCTATCACCAAATGAGGATCAAGGATGACGATATCTTCAAGATGGCTTTCCAAAGCAGGTACGGGCACTATGAATTCGTTGTTATGCCTTTTGGGCTAACCAATGCTCCTGCATCCTTTATGCAACTCATTAACAGCATATATCGGCCCTACCTCGACAAGTTCGTGGTCGTCTTTATCGACGACATCCTCATATACTCTAAGACCAAGGAAGAGCATGAAGAACACCTGAAGATAGCACTACAAGTCTTGCGAGACAACAAGCTGTACGCAAAGCTTAGCAAGTGCGAATTTTTGATCAAAGAAGTGTCCTTCTTGGGCCATGTCATCTCAAAGGATGGCATCTCCGTTGATCCCTCCAAAGTCGAAGCTGTACTCAACTGGGAGAGACCAACCAACGTCACCGAAATCAGAAGTTTCCTAGGACTGGCTAGCTACCACAGGCAGTTCATCAAGGACTTCTCCAAGATCGCCGTTCCTCTCACGCGACTGACACGAAAGGAGAATCCCTACTCCTGGTGTAAAGAGTGTGAGAAAAGTTTCCAAACTCTTAAAGATCGTCTTACCTCAGCACCTGTTCTCGCTCTGCCAGTAGAGGGAGAAGGTTTCTCTATCTACACCGATGCCTCAGGGATTGGGCTAGGTTGTGTACTAATGTAAAAGGAGAAGGTCATTGCCTATTCTTCAAGACAACTGAAGACACATGAAGTCAACTACCCTGTACATGATCTCGAGCTGGCTGCTGTGGTCTTCGCCTTGAAGATCTGGAGACATTATCTATATGGCGAGCAATTCACTGTCTACTCAGACCATAAAAGTCTGAAGTATTTATTCTCCCAGAAGGAACTCAACATGAGATAGAGAAGATGGCTGGAATACCTAAAGGACTTTGACTTCAATATCCAATACCATCCTGGCAATGGTAATGCTGTGGCTGATGCTCTTAGTAGAAAGCCGATGGCATCTGTTTCAAGTCTAGTCCTTGGCGAGATGCAACTACTAGAACAATTCGTAAGGTTAGACTTAAATATTGAACATAGGGATGATCGAGTCTTGGTTGCTAATATCAATATTCAATCCAACATGTTGGAAGAGATCAAAGCCCAACAAGATAATGATCCGTTCTTAGTTCGTATCAAGGAAACTCTAGCCGAAAGGCCGGACTTTGCCATGACTGAGGATGGAAGGCTAGTATTTCAAGGGAGGACATACATCCCCGACAATGAAGAACTGAAGAGAAAGCTAATGGATGAAGCTCACAAGACAAAGTACACTATTCATCCTGGAGGTACCAAGATGTATCAAGATATGAAGAGAACATTTTGGTGGCCGAACATGAAGAGAGAGGTAGCCAAACATGCCACTCACTGCCTTACTTGTCAACAGGTAAAAGCAGAGCATATGCGCCCTGCTGGCGTGCTCAGACCACTGGATATTCCGGAATGGAAATGGGAAAGCATTGGCATGGACTTCATCATGGGGTTACCTAAGACTCGTGGTGGACTCGATGCCATATGGGTCATTGTTGACCGGCTAACCAAATCCGCTCACTTCCTTGCTATAAAGAGTAAGTGGTCTTTAGAAGTACTAGCTGCCTTATATGTCAAGGAGATTGTACGACTGCATGGAGTTCCATCATCCATAGTCTCGGATCGAGATCCGAGATTCACATCTCATTTTTAGAAAGGACTACAAGGTGCACTTGGTACTAAACTCAACTTTAGTACAACGTTCCATCCACAAACTGAAAGAACCAACCAAATTGTTGAAGACATGTTGAGATCCTGCACTATAGATTTTCAAGGTTATTGGAATGAGCACCTACCTTTAATTGAGTTCGCCTATAACAACAGTTATCAGGCAAGCATTAAGATGGCACCGTTCGAAGTACTCTACGGAAGGAACTGTAGATCACTTGCATGCTAGAATGAGGTTGGAGAACAACAATGGCCAGGCCCAAAGATGGTACAGAATACCACAAGAGACATTCAGGTAATCAGAGACCGGTTCAAGATTGCTCAATCCAAGCAGAAGAGCTACCCCGACAAAAGGAGGCGAGATCTGGAATTTCAAGTGGGTGATCATGTATTTCTAAAAGTGTCACCTACTCGTGGCATTCAAAGATTCGGTGTAAAGGGAAAGCTCAGCCCTAGATTCATCAGTCCTTTTGAAGTGCTCGAAAGGATTGGTGAGGTTGCATACCGACTGGCATTGCCACCGGATCTGGCATGTGTACACAATGTGTTCCATGTCTCCATGCTCAGGAAGTATGTCTATGACCCTACACACATCATCCGCCACGAGAAGTTGGTGTTGAACAAAGATGTGACGTATGAAGAGAAGCCAGTCAAGATACTGAAATGGAAGGTTCAACAGCTCAAGAACCGTCCCATCCACGTGGTTAAAGTCTTATGGAATAACCGCAGAGTGGAAGAAGCCACATGGGAACCGGAAGGAGTCATCAGACGAAACTACCCCGATCTTTTTGGTAAGACATTTCTCCCTTATAATCATATGAATTTGGGGACCAAATTCTTTTTAAGAGGGGAAGGATGTAGCAACCTGAATTTTTGAACAAAATAAAAATTTACATAATATTAAAATTTTAATTTATTAGAAAATTAAATAAAAGAAAATAAATTACATAGAAAATTAATAGAAAGAGAATTAAATAAAACCCATTAAATGAAAACAAGTGATGGGCTTTATTAAATGGACCCATTGGAAATTAGTGGGCCAAAATTGGATTTATAGAAAAGAGAATAATGGGAAAATATCTTAAATTCGCAACTTAATTATTAACTAATTAGAAAAGGGGAATTTAATATATTAAATAAGCAAATAGAGTTAGATTTGGAATCCTAAACCTACCCTAATTGATTGGCCACGAATTTGGCTCTCTTCCCAACCCAAACAAGAAGTGGAATGCTTAGAAGGAAGGTAGGAAATAAGAAAACTCAGAATTAATAGGAATTAGACTTAAACTAGGAAAGGGAATGAGGAGAAGCATAAATACTTCTCCTTAACTCTCATGGCCGGCCCTAGCTCGTGCCAAGAGGTTGCTGGACCAGGAGGAGAGGTCAAGAGGAGGAGATCTTGTGGGAGAAAGGAGTTCTCAAGCCCTCAACCTGAGTTCTTGAAGTTCTTAACCCTAGAAGACAAAACGAGTCAAAGGTAGGCATTCTCATGAGCATAAACCATGAAAATTTTTCTGTAGGATGTCTCATCTATCTGGAACAAAAACCCTTTGGTTTCATATTTTTCCATCAAGCAAATCTTTAGTTCTCAATTTTTCAAGTTCTGTGAACTTCATGACCCTGAACCCTCTTATTAAATTCATATCTTCATATATACTTGTCCTCATGCCATGAGATTTTTACTGTAAGAACTGATGGATGTCGGGTTTCTTTTGCCCCTGAAAGCCCTAATTTCTGTCCATCCTATCATGCAAATTAATTCGTTGATCCCAACTGTACACTGTTCTAGGTTCATCATGAATGCACCTTATTAAACCATGTTGAAACCCTCGTTGCTTTCAGATTCTGATTTACTGGAAGTACCCATGCATGTCTGGATCGGTTTAAAACTAGTTTCGTGATTTTTCATGTACTGTACAATTTGTTCTTAATTTTAGAACAACCCTGTGTCAAAACTTGGAAAGTCTGGTCCTCAATCCAATGCACTGTACTCTCCCTGTCGGACTCGGGCACAGATCCTGTGAACGCGACGGCCCGATAGGCCTCTTTCACAGGGGCATCATGACAGAGCATCCCGTCGCGATCTGATCGCGACAGGCCCGGTCGTCGTGATCTGGCTGCCCGGTCTGTTGACCCTGTCGCGACCTGTACAAGACCCCGTCGCGATCTGCCTGAACCACGTCGCGACCCTTACAAGGGTACGTCGCGTTCTGGCCTCTTTGCAGAAAAACCCCTGATTTGCAATGCTCAAATTTCCTATTGTGCTTATACCCTTTAATCCCAGTTATACTCGCAGTAACTTCACTTAATATAAATTGAACATTTATATGTGATTTAAAATGCATACACATGACTAATTTCCATCCATGATTTCATGACACATGCACACACTTTGAACCATCCAAATATGACTTTATTGGCATGAACACGTTACATAATTTATCTGGTAATTTAGTAATTAAATTGCCTCATGCTTAAGTATACTTGTGTACGTTTTCTCGTGATGTTTTGGAACACCGATACCGACGCTCCACTATTCTAGAATTCCTCTAGAACGTCGAGCACTTGTTTCTATAACTACCCTCTTTCTTGACTTGGACGAACTCTTCGTCGGATATCCCTTCTGCCAGACTAGTGAGTCTTTGTTCAAGGCCTCTGTAAGTCTCCTCTGTCCATGGATTCCCACATGGTCGACGAGCCGGTTGTACCCCAACACCTATGTTACCCTTTAGGGATCAATATGATCCAAACGGCTATTAGAAGTTCGCTCTCATCTTAATTCACGTCGAACCTCTGGATCTGTGCTTGACATGGCCAGTGGTAGGGTTGTGAGTTCCACCTGACTGCTAACACCAAGTGCACATGTTGTGCAACTGTTACTATCTCCTGTTTACTCGATGTGTTACGTGCAATGTCCACTAGCTCTCATCTATACTCTATTCGCTCATCTATTCACGTTCAATCTACTATCTCATCTATTCATCTAGTGCTCTCACCTAATTCTTGGTACTCTATATTGGCCATTGACTGATTGTCTAAAGATAAACAATATAACTAATGCTTGCGCAATAGGGCCCGATCTGGTCCTGGGAGGAGTGTCTGAAGGTGCCATTTGCCCATGGGAGTTAAAATGATCAGGATGTCGACATTACATCCAAGTGCCATGCTATCTAGATTAATCTAATGACAATAAAAAAGTGCTATATTCTCTCATTGTCTTTTGACAAAAAGTGCTAGAGTATACTCATTGTGCTATTGCTATACTCGGTGCTATTGTGCTATGGCCATCCTGCTATTTTTGTGCTATTCCCGACACTTGTGCTATTTTTGGAAAGTCTATATTTGGAAAGTCTTGCTATTTCGATCATGTATTATCCTGCTATCTTTTACTTGACTCTCTCGCTCTATCATTAGTTACTCTGCCTTTAATACATTAATCAATTAAAGTCTGCTTGACTATTGAGATTTAAGTCCTACTGGGCGTTATCGCTCACCCTGCGTTATTTGTCGTTGTGTTCTCAGGTGAGACTGAGGATGAACTATACACTCAAGAGGACGGAAACGACCAGGAGTGATGTCATGAGTACCCTAGCATCCTAGCACTATGTTAGCGTTGTAGTAGTTAGGTTTGAAGTTTAGTCTTTTACTTTATTTCAATGTAATTGGGCCCTATAGATTGGCTCTGATATTGGTGGTTGTAACTAGATATTGGAAAGCTATTAATGAAATGAATTTGCTTTAGTATTATTCATTGTGTAATGGTTTGATGTCTAGTACTTGCTCTGTACCCGTTTACTTGCAACTGCCTCGCGTTCCAATATTCCGCGTCGGGGTGTGACAACAACCAAACACACTCGCTCCGAAAGCGAGAGGAAAAACCCAGACACAGGCCACGGCCAAAGCCTGGCATACAACCGATAGGGATACCTAGACAAGGC
Source organism: Colocasia esculenta (assembly GCA_014218235.1). Lineage (NCBI taxonomy): Eukaryota > Viridiplantae > Streptophyta > Magnoliopsida > Alismatales > Araceae > Colocasia > Colocasia esculenta. Next base: position 54,937,030 of record CM024753.1, on the reverse strand, counting down.
AAAACAGCCACCCTATAGTGGTAACAGTAGAACCACAAGGCACAGGCTAGCACAAAGTGTCCCAAAGGTGGAAAGCTCAACACCTCCAGCATCGAGCGAAGTCATGAACGACACACGAAGCTCACGATCAGGGCACACGGCACAACACACGGTGCTATCACAAGCACCAGGAGCCACGCAAGGTACAACCCATTGCACCAAGGCTCCAGATGGCACAAAACTGAAACACTTGAGCACGAGCACACGGTGCTACCACAAGCACCAAAACTAAGCAAAGTGCAACACAGGTGCACCAGCGGCTGAAACAACATAGGCTAATAGGAAGGACTTTCCACCAGAGACCTGCCAAATAGCCACATGCAAAGAATTGCAAGCCTGAAAGGGCATAACAAGCCATGCCGGCCCCAGCCCTTGAGGCACAAAAATACGAAGCATCGAAGAAAACGCTCAAGGTGAAATACACACAACCGCACCAACAGCCCGAGACGATATAGGTCCCACAGAAGGGGACTCTCCACCAGAGACCCATAAGAGAAGCGCACAGAAAGCCAACGACTTCAAAAGCGCAACAATCACGTCGGCTCCAAAATGCGGACCGACTCTGTTGCATGGGGAGCAAACAACCACAACGACTCCCTGGCATGCAAGAGCGAGAAGCACCACCTCCATCACAACCGATAGAGAGGCCAAACACCAAAACGATGACATAAAAAGCATCCAAGGCACTTGCCAAGGCACGATTGAGCACACACCGGAGTAATGCTGCCATGAGCAAGGCCAACCACGAAAAACCAATGCACAACGGAGCAAGGCTCATGCAAGCAACCCAGCAAGGAAAAGATACCACCTCACACCAAAACAACAGGGGCCCAATGCCCCAAATTGTCTAGGCAGATAGCAAGAAACAATCTCAACGACAAACGGCATGAACAGGTCAACCGACCCATGGTGCCACAAGGAAATGACAGCACGAGGGGAGCAACCAGCTCAACCCAAAAACAACTCAAGTGGAGATAACTCCACGAGAAGGTTGCAACGATGCGCACCCTGGAGAAACAACACTACAGTGGAGCATCACCACCCCGAGCAACCCACAAAAAGTAGGGGAAGGAGACAGACAATGAGTCTTTTCCACACACAAGAGAGATAAAACCACAATGCAAGACTGGCACTTCCACAAGAAGCATAGCCAGCCAGACACCGACTGCACTCACCAGAATACCATTTGTAAGAGAACACCGGGCGTGAGAAAATGAAGCAAACCACCCAAACTACGGGGACACGCAGTTCCACTAGCACAATTGAGAAACATGGAAACGAACAACAAGGCAAGTTGGCCATCGCAATAGCCAGACGCACGGCCAAGGGCACAACACCTTGACCGGAAATTCCCAAGCAAACTATAACGCAGATAGTCCAACTGGCAACAACGATAGCTCATCTCTACAGAGAGAGAGAGAGAGAACAACGACAACCAAAACAACATGAAGTAGCCATGAGAAGGACCTCCACTAGGAATGACAGAAAGTCATCCTAGGAGAACTTCACCAAAAGAGACAACCAAACCAATGACACACTTCAAACCATAGGGGCAACACAATGGCGGCCCGAAATGAACACATAACACTCTTGGGAAGAACCTCCACTAGAAATGACAATGAGTGATCCTGGGAGGAACCTTCACCAGAACGCACAACCCAAATGACCAAACAACACAGACCTTCAAAGAGACACCGCAGCAAGTAGAAGCAACACAAGCCGGTCCTGAGAGAAGCTCCACCAGAACCACCAAGGCACAGTTCTGGGAAAACCCGCCAGAATGCACCAGCCAAATCAACAACATACCTCATACCTTGAGGCAACACAGCAATGGTAGAAATGATCACGGAACAGTCCTGGGGGAAACCCTCACCAAGACAACAATAAACGGTTTTGGAAAACCTCACCAGAACATAAGGCAACTAAGCGAAGCACCTCAACTCAGAGGGCAACGCAACAACAACAAGAAATGAGCACAACACAGCTTTGGGGAAACCTCACTTCCACCAGAACCAACAGAGAAGAACTCCAGGAGCATCTCACTAGAGCTCACAACTAGCCAGCACAAGACCGACAAACAAGCATAACCAAGTGTTGCAGCACTTAACCAGCGATGCAACACGGCATACAGAACATCTACTTAGTTCGAGCAATGACGCCGACTGAGCAGAGCACAACACACAATGGTGCACAGACAACAGGGACCATACACACAACTAACACAACACACACCCCAACAACAGGGGGACAACCAACAAGGCAAGGACACCTTGGACCGGTTCCACAGACAACAACCCTACATCGGTGAAGGCCACACCATACACAAGCTCTCTCAGCTGCAGTGGCACACACGCACCCAAATGCACCGAAGACGACAAGGAACACCACACCTAGACTTGCCTGCAATCGTCCTTCGCACAGGGAAGACCACTACAAGGGAGTCCACCGCCAACTGTGTCACCACGACACGAACACACCAAGTGACCACACTCGCCACACGCACACAACATAGCAACAGCTGCAACCCTTTTGCAGCACACACACGAACCTTGCAGGGAAGCCGTAGACCTACAAGACGATTGAAAGCACAAGCCTAACTCTAGAGGGACGGTGTTAGCAGCGTACTAGTACCTTTCTTTGGGAAACTATAATTATTAACTCATTACAAATCTTAGTAGACCCATGCTCTGATACCAACTATAATGACCCGACCTCCCGGACCCCTACTAGGGACCTCAAAGTATGCACCGCCACCCACGGATCCGAAGATCTGGAAGGGTTAGAAGACATAGTCTAGTGAGATATGTTCTGAATTCGAATAACTGTAAGAATCTGTACAATATACAAAAATCTATACAATATGTCTTAAATAAAAGCACAGGTACAAGAAGAAAGGTGCAGTCTTTAAGGGAGAACTTGAAAAGCACTACTCTCAACTCACTCAGGTACAAGAGCTTACAACACTCGCTCTCACTGTTGCTGACAGCACACGACACCACAGTTGCCTTCGCAACCCGTCCGACACCGAGCTCCCATGACGAAGAGCTCTAGCTGAAGGGAGTAGGGGGGGGGGTGAGGGTCACGAACAAGGACCAGTAGGGATTACGAGTCCCTCACCGGCCAGAGCAGCAGGAACTCTAAAAATAGAAAACTACACTAGAAAGTTGTAAAGCGAGGAACATCTACAACAGAGTACCACTACGCAGCAGAATAGAGAATATCGCCACAACCAACAATCGAGGTCGGGCCACATAGGACTCCCACAGAAACCAACGGAGTTAGGCACAAACATGGAAAAAAGTCTCGGTACGCCCGCCGAGACAGAGGCCTCATGGAGACCACAGAGCAAGCATGTAAGAAGAACGTCTCACCACAAGCACGACCACCTCAGACCTCCACATGGTCGAGGGCCCACATGCAGAACCACCCCGGACTCCGGACACACCACGAGGTCGGGAAACCACACACGCCGGTGCCATCACGGATTGGCACCAAAGAACAGGACTACGGAACCGAGAGAACACTGAAGCAAAAACTACAAGAAGTATAGGCCGACAAAGCCAAACCAACAATGCCCACAGAAGCTAGACACAGCTAGGCTACAACCACCGTGCAGGCTAGGGCAACAAGTCGCACTAGGAAACATCATGAGGAAACACCGTCACAACAACATCAACAAAGCCACCACCACTAGTAGCTAAGAGGAAGACACACTGGCCACTCCCTCTCTGCTCGCCAACTGGCTCCTGCTTCTAACCTCTCCGGAAGAGAGATACAGAGCCACCATAGAACACCACAAGAACGCACGCACCACTGCAGCCTGGCCAAGCTGTGGTGTGATACCCCGAAATTTCATTCATTTTATATTATGCATGTGTTATTTACTTGTTTATGTATACAGTGTATGTATTAAAATGTGCATATTTCAATTTCTAAATTTCTCATGTGCATATGTAAGTATATATATACATTATTTTTTGTGGATGTAAGTAAGCAACTAATCTTGTATGTGTTGTACTTATTTAGAAACCATACATAGTATATTTAAGTAATGTGTGCATGCAAATATGTGAATTTTGCTATACGTCTTATAGGTATATATGAGTTAATTTTATTGCATGTAATGTGTATATAGGTACATATTGTAATTATTTATTTCATGCACAATATATGTAACTATGCTGTGTATATATATATATGTCAATTCAAGTGTGCGTATGTAAATTGATTATTGTCGTATAGACTATTCTTATTTAACTTATTGTATATTGCATCATAATAATACCGTGCGTATACTATCTAACCATTGAAGTGCATATTATACAAGTTACTCCATGGATATTGTGTGTAAATATACATTGTACATATGTATATATGTATATTATCTTATGCATGTGATGTCTATCTAATTCTATACACATTAAATTGTCTACAACATATATGGTACTTAAATAATATTGTGCATATGCTAGGTAAGTATTGTTATATACCTTATAAGTGCATGTGAGTTATTTTTCGTACATGTATATCTTTAAGTGTGCATGCATTATCTTGCTATCAATGTACATATTATATTTAATCATTCCATGCATATTGTATGCAACTATCATGTGTATATGTATACATGCATATGTTAATCTTGTTCAAAGGATATCTATCTATTTCTAAGCATGTTAAATTATTCATGATGTGTGAGGTACTTAAATAATAAAGTGTATAGCGTATGTATCTAAATGGTGTGTAATGCATGTAGTTTATATGGTGAATGTATATTTATTTATTTCTGTGCACATTTAGTTGTTGTAATGTAATTTTATATTTATTTTAGTGTACTGTTTATTTCTGGCCAAGGGACATAGTTGGCGGCCACACCGTCTGCCGCTGACTGTATGCCTGTGATTGGCGTCCAGATCGATGGACGCCAATCACAATGTTGGTGGCACCAGGGCTGGACGCCAACCACATGTTGACTCCACCAGATGTTGACGTCAAGTTCCCCGCTGTGTAACGGTTCCAGATTTGGTAACGCTCGTGTTTGGTCCGGTTTCAGTTTAGGAAAGTCTTGTGTAACCGTAGGCAACCTACCCTAGTGCGTACCCAACTTGCCCAACCTTATAAAAACACCATATTCTGGCCGCACCAAGTCTTTTTGGGTGATGGGAAAAGCTAGGGTTCTTGTGGAGAAAAGCTGAACTTTGAAGACTTCGATCTGGCGATTGGGGGAGTTTCCTGGAGATCAACAACAACTGGAAGATAGTTCAACCATCAAGGAGGCATCCCCAACTCCGAGGATCAACCCACATCAACAGGAGAATCGGATTTGAAGAGTTTCTGAGCACCTTCTTGGCAGGGACGAGGAGGGCTTCACCGACAAAGTTTGATCTTCTAGGATTTATTTAGAGGCAAGTAACCTATGTATATCAATCCTATACATGTCCCCTTAGGTCCCAACATTTTTACGGATTTTTCCTCGTGTCCTGGACCCTCCAATTTCCCCGTGCAAGTGTCACGTCCCGAGAATTACGCAGCGGATATTAGTTCGAAGAATTCGAGTCAATATCTCGAGACGTGGACAGTCGGCAAATAAGTCTCTAGCTAGAACGCACTAAATGTGTATCAACCCAACATCATAATAGGGCCCAAATGTTGAACTCAATATAAATTGTATTCAAATTGGAACTAGTACAGGAATAAGACTCAATAAAAGGGAAAGTACATAATACCTCACTTCCTACTACATCGTTCTAACACTCAAATGAACTAACTATTGACAGACTCATAATTGGAATGCTCATCACTCGGATGCATTCCATCCTCGACTTGCTCTTCCTCTTGAACTTCATAGTCACCTAAATTGGGTAAAAGTAGGGGATGAGCAAACTAGCCCAGTAGGATTTATATCTCAATGTGCGGGCAATGATGTAAGTGATTAGCAATTTAGAACTAGGTAAGCACAATGAATGTCATGATATGCGTGTACGAATAAAACAAATTTAAAACATGATGTATGGAACAAGCTAGAGAGAGTGATCATGATAGAATAAGATCTGGAATGATATAACAAGAGAGAACTAGCAATAGATCACTTAGTACAAGCACGCAAGATTTTACTTGATGTCAATAGTTTACAAGAACGCAAGATATCACTAGTTGCAATAAATGCAGGATGGCCATATCACGCAAGCAAGCAAGCAAGCAAGATTGCACAAGCACGATCAAGTAACACTAATCAGGCACGTAAACACTAATGTACACCAAGGAAGGATCCACCAAGAGTGCACACAGGCCACGTGTATGTGGTTATGTATCTAACATCCAACAAGCAAGAAAGTACTCCCAGCGCAGATGCAATGCCAGTAATCATTATACCCCATGGTTAACAGTATATCTATGACTCGCCGTCATTGGGGCTAGATTGGAGCCCTTGGACACACGCCGTGCCCTGTCAGCATCTCATGTAAAATTTTAAATGTAGATACCCATTGTCATTAATAATGACCAATGAGAGTTTCAATAAGTAAGCACATGTAATGTCATGTTCATGATGACGATGGGAACAAGTAATAAGTAACTGAACATGATTTCATAAGAACACTGGTCAAGAGATAAATTCGGTAGTTGAACGGTACGATTTATAATTTAGGTCAATCTTTACAATAATGGCTTTAGTCTAGATTGTAATTCACACTCATGAGAACAAGAAGAGAAAGGAAGTGCACGCTAGAGATGTATAAGTGTTTAGTGATGTACGCGTCTCAATCCACAAATCCGTCGGTCTCAAACTCTCGGAAAACACTTAACATGATGGCTTACAAAGATCAATGTATTTAACTACATATGGGTTTACAAGATTTTAAGATAATATTTATCATTTAAATCAAGCTAGAATGGTAACAAGAGTAAATCACAAGCTTCATGTATGATCATATCATTAAGAAAGCAATTAGAATAATATTCATGTAATTAAGGATTTTTCAATGGGTTAAACACTTTTAAGCCATTAAATAGACATCATGCAATGATCAGACCGAAGACAGGCAATATTTGCAAAGGTAGTGTCGACACACCCCTTACTGGTGTCGACACTATGCTCCAAACACAAGGCAAAATAATGAAGAATTGGTCAAGTAGTGTCGACACTAGTTCAGGTAGTGTCGACACTAGAGACAACTTCCAGAAACCTTCTGGCTAATATGGGACAGTGTGTCGACACTAGTTCAAGTAGTGTCGACACTAGAGGCCTTCCAGAACACCTTTTGGGCAAAATTGGTCAGGTAGTGTCGACACTAGATCAGGTAGTGTCGACACTAGAGACCTTCCCAGAACACCTTCTGGGCTGATCTGGGACAGTGTGTCGACACTAGCCCAAGTAGTGTCGACACTAGTGCCCTTCCAGAACAAAACTTATAGGTCAAGTGCAACCTGAAAACACATCTGATGTAGGATTTACTTACCCTGCTTATAACTCTCTAACGAATGATATTTAGATAAAACGTTCAACACGAAATATGACGAGAACAACTAGTAGAAGAACTTTGATGTTGGGGGTTTCAAATCTTGAGAAACATATGAAGATATAAAATTAAGTGCAGTCTGAAATCGTAGAATCCTGCAGTGACTCTTTTATTATGCTTATAACTCTCTAACAAAAGACTTTTGGATAAAACGTCCAACATAAAAGATGATCGTGACTACAAGTAGAAGAACTTTCGTGAAGGAAGTTTGGTCTAAGTCGACATGCAATCGCATGCATAATAAGAAGAACGGAAAAAACCCTAACAGTGCGCGACTTTGGCAAAATGCTTGTAATTCAAAATCTACTAGATGAAAGTCGATGAAACTAGTGGGAAATGAAAGTTAACTTGATGCTCTACACATTAGTATAGGATATGTTAAGGTTTGGCCCAAGAAACCCTACCTTTTGGGTTGAAGAAGTCTCATTTTGTCCAGAAAACCCGTGTTCAGACCACTTGGAGGAGAACGCTTACCACATCGTGTATACTGCATGAAATTTGGGCATTCCACTTGGGTTAGAACGTAGACTTGACCCTATTTCTAGGGGTATAAGCCTTGCAAGGTTTGGTTTAGGTTTGACCTACCGTTGGTCGACTTCAAGATGACTGTCTGTGCAGGTAGCAGCAGACGCAACGGGGAAGAAGAACGGCTTGGTGTGGGGATCTCCTGCTTCCCCAGCTGCCAAGAAGTCCTCCACACGACCCTAGAAAGTTTTAGAACTCGTTCCTAAGGTTTGGTGAAGAGTATTTAAGCAACCATGGTGTTTTAGGAGTCCTATTATGACTAGGAAAGCCAGGTTGCGGTTTTGCCATGTTAGTTTCCTACTTAGGAGGATTTCTTCCTCCCATAGAGTGCGTGAGGCTTTAGGAAACCTCCCACAATAGATAGGCACGAGTTTGGGTTGCCAAGAATGCATGATTGCATCCCAATTTATCTCAAATTGCCTTTTTCAAATTTCAGCCTATTTAGAGTTACGAAATTTCCCTGCATTTTCTAGCTTTATTTGATTATTGGGCCACATGATGTCCATTGACCCAATCATGATTTGGGTCATTAATATATAATGTTGGAAGTCCCTCCAACCCTTTTTATTTAAATTCTTGATTGCGTCGTATTTCCGTGTTAATGGTTTTCCGACTTGTTATAGCACGTACGATAATGATGCGTATGTTTTACATACTTGGAAATTATTTATTTCCATTTATTTGAATTCTTTATATAGCTAAAATTTCCGGGGTGCTACACCCTCCCCCACTTAAGAGAATTTGGTCCCCAAATTCATGTATAGCAAGTTATTGTACAAGTGAGGTGTACTTACTTGTGAATAGCTCCGGGTATCTTTTGCGCATTGCTTCCTCGGTTTCCCACGTGTCGTCCTCATCCATGCGTTGATTCCATCTAACCCTTACTAGTGGAATAACCTTGTTCCTTAGTTGGCACAATTCCCGGTCCACGATCTTAATTGGCTTCTCTTGATATGTTCCGTCTTTGTTGAATTCCAGAAACTCGTATTCTATAACATGCCATGGATCTCGTACATACTTTTTCAACATGGATATGTGGAACACATTGTGTATTCCGTCCATTTGTGGTGGTAAAGAGAGACGGTATGCCACCTCGCCGACTCTTTCAAGAATTTCGAAAGGCCCGACAAACCTTGGTGACAACTTGCCTTTAATGCCAAAACGCCTGATCCCACGGCCTGGAGACACCTTTAAGAATACATGTTCACCCACCTGAAACTCCAGGTCTCTCCTTCTGTTATCTGCATATGCCTTTTGTCTTTGCTGTGCCACTGCCATTCTTTCTTTAATAAGCTTTACCTTCTCTGTGGTTTCCCTTATCATCTCTGGTCCTAGCATTTGTTTTTCGCCAACTTCATACCAACATATTGGAGATCGGCAACTCCTGCCATAGAGTGCTTCAAATGGTGCCATTTGGATGCTAGCTTGATAGCTATTATTGTAGGCGAACTCCACAAGAGGTAAGTGTTCGTGCTAGCTGCCTCCAAAATCTAGGACACATGCTCTAAGCATATCTTCAACCACCGCTGCTATCTCATATTCAAGTCCTGCTGAGAAAACAGATACTTCAAACTTTTATGGTTAGAAAACACAATAAATTTCTCACCATATAGATAATGACGCCATATCTTCAAGGCGAAGACTACAGTAGCTAGCTTCAGATCATGTACAGGATAATTGTCCTTGTGCTTCTTCAATTGTCTGGATGCATAGCATATAACCTTCCCATTTTGCATCAGCACACAGCCAAGGCCGATCCCAGATGCATCGGTGTATACTTCAAAACTACCCCCAGCAACCGGCAGGGTCAGTACGGGTGCCGAGGTAAGGTGTTCTTTCAATGCCCTGAAACTTTCTTCACATTCATGAGTCCATGCGAATGGATTCTCCTTCCTGGTAAGCCTGGTCAAAGGTACAACTATCTTTGAGAAATTTTTAATGAAGCGATGATAATAACCGGCTAAACCCAGAAAGCTTCTAATCTCCGACGCAGTTGTCGGCCTTCCCCAGTTCTTTACCGCCTCCACCTTAGATGGATCCATAGAGATTCCCTCCTTGGATATGATGTGACCAAGGAAAGACACTTCCTCCATCCAGAATTCACACTTACTAAGTTTAGCATAGAGTTGATTATCTCTGAGCACTTGCAGAGCAACCTTCAAGTGTTCTTCATGTTCTTCCTTGGATTTGGAGTAAATAAGGATGTCATCAATGAACACCACTATAAACTGGTCCAAGTATGGCCTATAAATATTGTTCATAAGTTGCATGAAAGCCGCTGGAGCATTCGTTAAACCAAACGGCATGACCACGAACTCATAGTGACCATATCTACTCCAGAATGCAGACTTGTGAATATCCTCCTCCTTTATTCTTAGTTGATGGTAGCCTGACCTTAGATCTATCTTGGAGAAATATTGTGCACCGGAGATCTGGTCAAATAGCTCATCGATGCGGGGCAGTGGATACTTATTCTTTATTGTCAACTAGTTCAACTAACGGTAATCAATGCATAGCCTCATTGTCCCGTCCTTCTTCCTGACAAATAGCACTGGCGCTCCCCACGGGGATGTGCTAGGCCTGATAAAACCTTGATATAGCAGTTCTTGGATCTGTCTCTTCAACTCCTGCAATTCAACAGGGGACATGTGATACGGGGCCTTTGAAACAGGGGCTGCCCCAGGGAGTAACTCAATGGTGAAGTTTACCTCCCGTTCAGGTGGTATACCAGGTAATTCCTCTGGAAATACATCAGGATAGTCTCTGGCTATTGGAATGCATTCTATGGTTGGTTTCTTCTTTTCAGTTGCCAAGACGGAAACTAGGAAAGCATCACAACCCTGGTTGATCAGCTTAGAAGCCTTTAGGGAGGATATCAAGATAGGGTGTTTGTGATAACGGGTGCCAAGTAGTGATAGAGTTGGGAGGTTTGGTCTTTTAAAAGTGACCCTCCTATGGCGACAGTTTACATCAGCATCATATTCAATTAGCCAATCGACACCCAAAATGGCATCATAACCCTTCATGTCTAAACAGATGAGGTCGGCAGGGAGATTGTGTCCTCCAATTATAGTTTCACATTTTGGCAAGTAGTGAGTGAGTTCAGATTCTGAGCCTAATGGAGAGGCTACAAAAATCTTAGATTTCAAGGGTACAGGTTTAACAGGTAGAGTTGTGGCAAATGTGGTGGAAATAAATGAATATGCGGCTCCAGTATTAAGCACAAAAGCAGGTTGAGAGTGTATGGAAATGGTGTTGGGTTCTCACATTCTAATTAATCAATACAACATGTTTTTGATGATGAACATTGATGTGCAATGATGTACAATGCAAACAAGTGATAAACAATGTGAATTGAGTTTTAAATGAATGAGATCTTCAAACAATAACTTGTCATAACAACTTGGTACAATGCTTGATTTTATGCTCATAATATCTCACTAATTATGTTTACTTTTGTAGGAGATATATCATGTAAGACATGTGCCAAAAACAAGCTTGAAAGATCAAGTAAAAGTCAAAAGACAAGGTACCTGTCGACAGTAAGCAAGGACCTGTCGACATATACAAACAGTCAGAAAGCAGCCAGTCTGCCAAGGCATTGCCTGTCGACAACAGCAGTGACCCTGTCGACAGATGCAACCAGTCCGAAGATCAAAAGCTCAGGAAGGCCTGCGCCTGTCGACAGCAACAGAGCACCTGTCGACAGATGCACACAGTCAGAGCCTTCAGCCTTCTGGTTCTTCACAAGCTGTCTTCGCCTGTCGACAGCAGGTGCAAGACCTGTCGACAGACAAGCGGAAAACATATTACGGGAAGTTTTGCAAGTTGCCAAACTTAGTGTTTCTATGGAGTACGACTCTCCATATATTAACACTCATATATAAGCAACCTTTTGCAACAAATCTCGTACACAAGCAGCCTCCAAGCAAAAACCCTAAAGAGTTCTCACAAGAAGCCTTGTTCTGCTGCTCTGCTTCAACCTACCGCCCAGAACCAAGAACGGAAGACTCTTGCAGTGGAAGGTGAAGTCCGAACGTCTTGGATTCAAGCATCTACATCAACATCTGATCTCAAAGTCGAGGCTTGGACTCCAGGAGGACGTTCAGAGGAAGAGTTTGCTTATTGGATTTGTTCTTCAACTCTCAAACCCTTCCCTGTTCTTTCTATTCCATACTTGCGTGTGTATGTGGTGTTTCAAGCAGTTGTTGTGCTTGATACACGTGTGTGTGTGTTAATCTGATCGTGGGTTCACATCAGATAAACACGTATGTGAGTTGTAGTTCGTGAACTAGCTCATAAGCAGGTGATTCTGCGTGTGTGTGTGGCCCGTGGATGTAGGATACACGAGTTGTGTACTCCGAACCACGTAAAATCTACGTGTCTCGTGGTTTGCACGAATTTGCGTTAGATGTTTGGTAGGCACGACACTTTTATACATGTTTGAGTACTTGCTTATTCATCTATCAATCACTCACACACATCCACACATAGTCTGATCTTTGCTAACACTTTAATTGTCTGTGCTATTGTAAAAAGAGGGCGTTAAGCTTTTAAATTGTCCGTAATCTATTCAACCCCCCTTCTAGATTACCATTTAGGGAATTCCGCATCTCTTCAATTGGTATCAGAGCCGAGTTTCTCCGATTTACTACTTTATTTGGTTGATCCTATGATCAGGAGATTCACGGTCAAATGGAATCTAACAAGGGGTATATGGCCGAGGGACACTCAGTGACCAGGCCACCCTTCTTTGATGGCACTGACTATCCATATTGGAAAAATCAGATGCAGGTTTTTCTCCGCGCACAAAATTTCGAACTATGGAAAATAGTCAAAAAGGGAGCATACGAACTGCCTCAGGACGAGGACACCTGGACCAAGGACCAGATCGCCAAGGGGACACTCAACTGTAGCACCCTCAATATGATGCATTGTGCGGTCCATCCGAAGGAGTACTCAAGAGTCTCCACATGCACCTCAGCTAAGGAGATGTGGGACAAGCTTGAGCTCATCTATGAAGGTACGTCCGAGGTAAGAGAATCAAAGGTAAGCATGCTGGTTTCAGAATATGAAATGTTCAAAATGAATCATGATGAAACCATTTCTGACATATTTTCTAGATTCATGATAATCATAAATGGATTGAAAGGTCTCAAAAAGGAATACTCGGAGAGTGACTTGGTGAGGAAGATACTTCGGTCTCTTCCATCCTCTTGGAACACCAAAGCCACTATCATTGAAGATTCCAAAGACCTCTCAAAATTGAAAGTGGATGAATTAATTGGCTCCTTGATGACTTATGAGTTGAATGTTAAAAGAAAAGAAACTGAAGAAAATCCTAGGAAGCCACTTGCCTTGAAGGCTTCCAGGAGGACTTCTTCAGTTTCCAAAAAGGAATTGATTCAGGAAAGTGAAGTCAGTGAATCGTCTAGTGAGAGTGACAATGATGAAATTGAATCCTTGAATAAGGTAATTGAAATGATGAAACTTGATGAACAAACACACAGTGATGAATTGGACAACATGAAACTTAAATTTCAAGAAGTTCAAAAGGAAAGAGATGATTTAATGAACTCTCTTGAAAGCCTTAATAGTGAGCATGAAAAGCTAAAGGAGAAATTGGAAAAAGCTGAAAATGACTTAAAAGGTAAGTCAAAAGATTTATCTAGTTTTGTCAAAAGTAAGCCAAATCTGGATGCTATTTTAGGTTCAAATGTTTATGTTGCTAGACATGGGATTGGGTTTCAAAAAGTAAAGCCAAAGGAAATTGGCAAAAATCTATTAACAAACTTCATTGATACCAGCCCAAGTTCAAGCAAACGAACCCCTTCAAAGAATAGGAAAAATCCTTCCAAGGGAAAGAAACAAGAATCTAAAATGGTCAAGTTTGCTCCTGGCCAATCTAAGGAATTTGCAACAAGCTCAAAACAGGACAAACAACAAACTCCTAAAGCTAAATTTACAAGGCAACAAAAAGGAAAAATGCCAATGCATGCTCCCACAAAGGTAAAGCACAATGTTGTTCAAAAACCACCATCATGCAACATATGTAAAAAGGTTGGGCACACTGAAAAACAATGCTGGAATAACCCAAATCAAATGAAAATCAAACAAGTTTGGATTCCTAAGCATTTGTTATTTGGCATGAATGATACAATGGGACCCAAAGTAATTTGGGTACCAAAACCTCTCGTCTGATCCACATGTGCATGAATGCCTAGCAGCCCACAATCAAAACAAATGGTACCTGGACAGTGGCTGCTCGAGGCATATGACGGGCGACAAAGCTAAATTCAGTTTGCTCGTGGAAAAAGACAGAGGTCAAGTGATCTTTGGAGGTAACAACAAAGGCCAGATCATCGGCTCAGGTAAAGTTGGTAAGTTTGCCTCTAACTCTATAGACAATGTGCTACTAGTTGATGGCCTTCATCACAATTTGCTTAGCATAAGTCAATTGTGCGATAAAGGTCATAAAATTGTCTTTGAATCCAATTCATGTCAAATTCTTGATAAGGAAACAGGAAGCCTAAAATTTTCTTGAAAAAGAATGAATAACATCTACATGGTTGACTTAGATGATCCAGAAAATAACAATTTGTGTCTTGTAGCAAACAAACAGGATGAGCTTACATTGTGGCATCGTAGGCTCGGTCATGCTAGTTACAATGTATTGCACAAGATCATGAGGCTTCAGTTGGTAAGTGGTCTTCCTGAAATCTCCTTTAACAAGAATGAAAATTTTTGTGATGCACGTGCACAAGGAAAACAAACTCGAAAATCCTTCAAATCAAAGGCACCGGTAAGTACTTCCAAAGCCTATGAACTCTTGCACATGGACCTATTTGGACCTACGAGAACACTCAGTCTCAATGGCAAGCGTTATGGTTTTGTCATTGTGGATGACTTCTCTAGGTTCACTTGGGTAAAATTCCTGGCTCACAAGAATGAAGCATTAAATGTTTTTGAAGAATTCTTCAACAAAATTGAGCATGGGAATGTCAATAAAATCTGCTCCATCCGCACTGATAACGGGGGAGAATTTGACAATCATTCCTTCTCCGAATTTTGCAGGAACCAAGGTATAGACCACCTATTTTCCTCCCCGAGAACTCTCGAGCAAAATGGAGTTGTGGAGAGGAAGAATAGAACCTTGGTGGAGATGGCTCGTACGCTTCTGGTCGAGAATCAATTAGCACGAACCGTTTGGGCAGAAGCGGTAAATACATCTTGCTACATCCTTAACCGAGCCATGGTAAGACCCGTATTCAAGAAAACTCCTTATAAACTTCTGAAAGGTAAGAAACCCACCATTGGGTACTTTAAAGTTTTTGGTTCAAAGGTGTTTATACATAACAATGATAAAAATGACTTGGACAAGTTTGAAGCCAAAAGCGATCAAGGTATTTTTCTTGGATACTCTGAACATTCTAGAGCATATAGGGTGTTCAATATGAAAACTAGAACTGTGGAAGAAACTCCACATGTCATTTTTGATGAATCTCAACTCAAGCCTAACATTGTAAATTCCTACAGGTTTGATGACATGGAAGGAACAACACTTGAGGAACTTCAAAGAAAAGAAAAAGGAAAAACTCAAGAAGTTTCAAAAGGAAAGAGTGGATTTCTTCGCAGGTACGATGATGAAGATGACAGTTGTTTGATCAAAAGTCATGATGAAGTCCCTGCTGAAGATCCACAACAAGAAGAACGACCTCAAGATGAAAGTCCTCCATCCACCCCTCCTCTAGAACATCCTCCTCAATTGCAAGATCAACCCGGGCCTTCAACAATCACTAATGTGAGGTACTCTAAAGCTCATCCACTTGAGAATGTCATAGGTAACATAAATGATTCCGTTCAAACTAGGTCACAGGTAAATCAAATAGTTGAACATGATCATTTAGCCTTTGTATCTCAAGTGGAACCCAAAACTGTTGAAGAAGCACTAAAAGAAAATTCTTGGATTGATGCCATGCATGAGGAGCTTGGGCAGTTTCAAAGAAATAATGTCTGGAGTTTAGTTCCTAGAACCCCTGAAATTTCTGTCATAGGGACAAGATGGGTCTTTAGGAATAAACTAAATGAAGAGGGTAAGGTGGTTAGAAACAAGGCTATACTAGTTGCAAAAGGATACAATCAGGAATTTGGTATAGACTTTGAAGAATCCTTTGCACCTGTAGCTAGACTAGAAGCAGTTAGGATCTTGTTAGCATATGCATGTTCAAACAAGTTCAAATTATTTCAAATGGATGTCAAAACTGCCTTCTTGAATGGCTACATAAAAGAGGAAGTCTATGTCTCTCAACCACTGGCTTTGAGGACCATGATAAACCAAACCATGTATTTAAATTGCACAAAGCTCTCTATGGTTTGAAACAGGCACCCCGAGCTTGGTACGACAGGCTGAGTACCTATTTGGTAAGCAAAAACTACTCAAGAGGTAAGGTGGACCAAACTCTCTTTACAAAGAAAGTTCGCAATCACATAATTGTTGTTCAAGTTTATGTGGACGATATTATCTTTGGTTCCACTAATCCCACACTGTGTGAAGAATTTTCACAACACATGCACAGTGAATTTGAGATGAGCTTAATGGGGGAGCTTCAATTTTTTCTTGGTTTGCAGGTCAAGCAGCTTGAAGATGGATTCTTTATAAACCAAGAGAAATATGTAAAAGAACTACTCAAAAGGTTTCAGTTCGAACAAGCCAAGCCCGCTTCAACACCAATGAGCACAAGCAATAAGCTAGAATGTGATGAGAAAGGTAAACCGGTAGATGCCAAACAATTTGAGGTATGATTGGCTCACTCCTTTATCTTACTGCAAGTAGACCGGACATACAATTCAGTGTTTGCCTTTGTGCTAGATACCAATCTAGTCCAAAGGAAAGCCATTTAATTGCAGTCAAGAGAATCTTCAGATATCTCTCAGGTACGCATGCCTTGGGTCTTTGGTATCCAGTTGGTAGTAGTTTTGAATTGATTTCTTATTCTGATGCAGACTACGCTGGTTGTAAAATTGACAGGAAAAGTACTAGTGGCTATTGCCAAATGCTTGGTGGTTGCATGGTTTTGTGGGCATCCAAGAAGGAACACTCGGTTGCACTCTCTACTGCAGAGGCAGAATATATTGCTGCAGGGAGTTGTGCAACACAAGTGTTGTGGATAAAAAGTCAGTTGTGTGACTATAACATCGATATTGGATGCACACCTATCCTATGTGACAACACTAGTGCAATCAATCTATCAAAGAATCCCATTCAACATTCCAGGACGAAACACATAGAAATTCGTCATCATTTCTTGAGAGATGAAGTAGCCAATAGATCATTGGAAATCAGTTTCATACCCACAGAGAAACAGCTGGCTGATATCTTTACCAAACCTCTAGCTGAAGATAGATTCACCACATTGCGAAGAGAGTTGGGGTTGTGCAAATTGCAATGAAACTTAACTCAAATGTTAAGCATATGTCCCTTGTGTCCACTAACTGTGAGGTATATCAAATGGTGATGTGTGGAAGAACAAGTCATGCTTGTTTGGAAACTCTCATTATGCGTGATAAATATTCTCCGCCAAGTATCCATAGTCATGTGACATAAAAGGGACATGTACTCTACATTTGGAATTAGTTTCTTTATAATTTTGCCTATTCAAAACTCTCTTTAAAATTTTGAAAACACTTGTTGGTTTGTCTTTCTACATGCTTGGTGTTCTTAATTGCTTGGTCTTTGTGTGCATATATGTCTTCATGAACTTGAGTCCTTTTGTATCAAATGGCACACATTATGGGGGAGCAAGTTAGGGTTATATGAATGCAAATGTGAAGGAAATTGTTCAACCTTTGTCCATCTCAACTCCCTCACAACTATTAGTCCTTTCAGACCTTCATTCTACCCTTAAAACTACTTTGAACATGTCCCTGTCGACAGGCTACAAGGGTCCTGTCGACAGTTCAGCCCAGACAGAACTCTCATTCTTCTGTCTGTGTCCATCTGTCGACAGGCCCTCTACCTGCTGTCGACAGATGCACACAGTTTTTGCCTCCCCGAAATCTCCAACTACTGTCTGTGTGCTCCTCTCGACAGGCCCTTTCTCCCTGTCGACAGATACCCTGAATTCTGGAACTTCATGCTTATTTCTTAACCCTTTCAGTGAGCAACTTCATCATTAACATATAAGGTGTCTATAAGGTGATAATGCATGTTTGACCACACTATATACACATGATATTCAGGCTATTCTTTATCCCACTATGATTTTCACATACTATTCATGTTTGGATTTAGGTTCTATCATTTAAGAAACATTTCATAACTCTAAAGGATATCCACCTCACTCCTTTACATTGATTCTTTGTGGGCACACATAGTCTCAATTTACTTGATATGCCTTTTGGTCATGAAAGTGCATGTCTAATATTGATAGGTAATCATATCACCTACTTGATATTGACTTTTACAACAATACTTGGAGAAAAGCTACCTACTTCTGAAAAATCTTTCACAAGGAAAACAAAAAAAAAAATCTAGTGAATGAAAATCAACTTTACATTGGGATGAATATAGAGCAATGTTGGGTTATGCTGAGTAACCGGGGTGATGGGCATCACAAATGTCTGCCCTCGCGTCAAAAGGCTAACTCATCATCTCTGTACAACGGTATGATATAAACTTCCACTAAATAACTGGGGGTATGGGCACTTGTAATGTTTATCCTCACGTCAAAAGGTGTGACGTCTTCTTAAGTACCAATTCCTCCCATTGTTTTTCTAAATTTCAAAAAAAAAGAAAAATGGAAATAGTGTGTAGCCTCCACTGAGTCATAATTTCCAAGGTCATTGGTCTTGTGATTGTTTTGACATATAGATATCATTTCATGCATCATTTGCCTATCCACAAAATGGGGATTGTGTTGTCTTACATTGTATTTATACAACGAAGGGTGAGTGTGCACTGTTCTTTATTTAAGTGAGTGTTTTCTTAATGCTTTAACCTTAAATTCCTTGGGTATTATGTTAAAACCATTGAGGAAAATGATATGGTTTATTATATCCTTGTATATGGTAGGTTAACATACATGATTCACCTCTTATACACCTTCATCTAACACCTAGAAGACATTGCTCAGAGCTTCAGTTCAAAAAATCACCAAAAATCACAAAATTGGCCATTTTCTGAAAGTGCCTGTCGACAGGCACCAAAGGCCCTGTCGACAGCAGACGACCAGACCCAAACGGGAAGCCCAAACGGCCAGGGTTTAAACCGGGTTTTTGTGGGACCAACCTTTCAAATCCTTTCTAAACTCTTTAAAAAGGATCCCACACCCCTTTCTCCCTTCTACCTCCTTCCAAAAACCCTTTTCCTCCTTCCACCCAAAAACCCACCCTTTCCAGGGCGCAGGCAGAGCTCTCGCCTCCCTTGCGGATTCTCTCTGTCTCGTGTCTCTTCTTCCTCCACCCTCTCCATCCTACACGAGGATCAACATCTCATGGCTCCAACGGCGAAGAAGATTGCATCTCGTCGTCGTGCAAGATCTCCCGAACAAGGCCAGGGCTCCAGGGCGACCACTGAGCGTCGCACGAAGCACCGGGAGGATCGCTTGCCAGAGCTCGTGATCCCGCCAAATCTCCAACTCCTCAACGTCCATGGCATCTTCACCAAAGTCGCGCAGCCCCGCTACGTCGACTTCATCTCTTTGCAGGACATGTTTCCCGGCCTTCTGCCTCTTTTTGATGTCCAAGGTTGGGCACCCTTTTGTTACGATCACAAGCGGTACTCTCCCACCGCTGTGACGGACTTCTATACCAATCTTCGCTTGTCCAAAGATGACAAGCTCATCACCAAAGTCAAAGACACTCCCTTCTTTGTAACTCCAAACCTTTTATCCACTGCCCTTCAAATTCCCAATACAGGAGTTGACATCAAAACCTTTCATCCAACTCCCGAGGACTTCCACACTCTCATCGTTCGGCAGCCCTACGACCCCACCAGTCGTATGCATTTGAATGCCAACTCTTTCCCTCCACTTCATCGCCTAATCCACCACATCTTCACCACAATAATTGTTCCAAAGGATGGAAGCCGTGAACTTGTGACCTCCCTTCACAAGTCTCTGCTTCACCAATTCATCCACACTGATCTCATCAACCTTCCACTCCTCATGATCTCTATCTTTCGCCAGTGTGTTCGAAGTTCAAAGAGATCAATGCCCTATGCATGCCAACTCACATCTCTATTCCTCTTTATTGGCATCCACATCCCACAGGAGGAGATGACAGATCTTTCTTCCCGTAGCTCCTATGACCTCATCGCAGCTCAAAGGATGGGCTACAAGCTAGTTGATGGGATAGTTTCAAGAGATCTCAAGGGCAAGGGAGCAGCTGTAGCTGAAGAGATTGGTGTTGGTGTTGAAGAGGTAAATGAAGATCAAGATGAAGCTAAGGAAGACGCTGAAGATGAAGATGACTCCCACACTGAGTCGTTTGATGCTCCGGGAGATGTCACTGTTGGTGCTACTGAGCCGTCCATCCGTCAATTGCTAGCTCAGTTGCAACTTCAGATGACCACTGGTTTTGAAAGCCTCAATGCAAGATTGGATACTGTGGAATCTAGCATTGCAGCTCTAGATTCACGCCTGGACCACGTTGCTCCTGAGCGTCATGCTGATCAACCGGCTCCTTCACAGCCCGCTGATGAAGATGCTTAGAAAGCTTAGTTGTCTAGGATTGAGTCTAGTCCTGTAGTCTAAGTTTCATTTTATTCATGTCATGTTTAATGTACTTTTGCCTTTTCTATGGTCATCATGCCATGACTTTCCCTTTATTTCTTATTTCCTTTCATTAGCACCCAATGTCATTGTAGACACCCGATTTTGACTAATGGGTTGAACCACATTTCTTGTTATCTTAGTGGGCCCCTAATTGGTCACTCACCTTGAGCCTATCATTAGCCTTGTTTTGAGCCTATATAACCTTTAAAATGCCTTGAAATCTCGAAATTTATCACTTGAGAGAGTCCTTGGGGCATAATAACTCTGGTCTTATCATGTAGTTGGCTGATAATTCTCAAATAATCCGGATTCATTGTCGCGATGCTTCGTAGCGCCGCGTCTCTAGTCGCGACAGTGCGGGCGGTCGCGACAGCCCATGCATTATCCATGCACGTGGGCAATGCTGTCGCGTCCTCCCATGCCGCCGCGTCTTAGTCGCGACCCTACGATACGTCGCGACAAGGACCGAATCCTCTGGCCTTCATAACTACCCCCCTATTTATCCTCCTTGGAACTCAACTTAATCCTAAGGATTATCCCTACCCCTTGGGGCGGGATCCTAGCCTTAGGGACTCTTGTGAGGATCCCTAAGGACTCTCAATACGATTTTTATAGGGCTTTATCTCCTATTATGATTTTTAAAACCTTTTTGAAGAGATAATATCACTAATTCTTATCCCAAGCTCTATATAAGCAAGGCCCCTCCTGAAGGATGGAGAGAGCCTCATCACTACCCAGAAGGGCTGCCAAAATCTCCTCTGATCCGTACTTAGCACCGCAGCCACTCATTTTGGCCATTTCCCTTGACATTCTACTCCCTAAGGTCACTATTTCACCATTAACGGAGCACGGAACGTGAAGAGGGCGACCCCCACGATCTCCTGGAGCTTTTTCACATCCTTGGAGCCACACCCACACCAGGGAGTCCCCCCAATGGGGCTCATTTTCTTCTCCCTTCTCTCCTCTTACTTCTACATGCATTTTTGTGTTATTCTAGCATAGAGCACATTCCCTATTCATCCACATTTTCCCACACCTATAGGGGTTTAAAACCACCCCAGGTGCGTTCCCGCCATGGTCTCCCATTTCCTTCTATTTTTAGAGTAGATACTATGCTTAACGTATTCTAATAGGGCGTTTTTTTTGTGATTTTCTTTGATTGGCAGGCAAGCAGGTGAAATCTACGAGAAGCTCTGGTTCTCCGGCCGGCTGGAGGACGATAAGAAGGTCCCTACCTTATTTCTCCCGCATTCAGAGAACGCGACAGCCGAGGGTGACGCGACCATAGACGCGTCGACTAAAGCCGACGCGATATCAGCCTATCGCGGCGCTCATGGCGACCGCGACACCAGGTCCGTTTCTGTTCTCTCTCCTTTTCCTAGTTTAAGTCAGCCATTATCTCATTTTCATTCTTAGGCGGCTTGCTAGGTGGCGATCACATCCTATTTTCCATGCTACTAGTCTTAGTATCCATGTTTGTGTCGAGGGGAAGCACAATCCCTGTGATTACACCTTTTGGCGATCACGGTGGGACCTTCAATGCCACCCTCGTAGATTTTTTTGACTGTTTGCTTGCCATGCCTTCCCGTTGTTTGTTACTATAGTGCCCTGTTAGTGTCTTGATCTGTGTTTCCTACGCATTTCCCTGCTCTGTCTTTGTCGCGACCGATCGCATTGACGCGACCTTGTCGCGACGCAACGGGGGGACGCGTTATAAGTCAGTGTTTGTTATACACCATGTCTTCTCTATCCAATGCCCATGAGAGCATGCTTCTTTGTTACATTGCCTAGATCATGTTTGCTCGTGTCTTTGTCTGTTAGTATCCTGTCGAGATTTGGGTTTTCCGTTTAGTTTTATTTGTAAGTTTTCAGTTCCTATCGCGGCAGAAAGAGAGGACGCGAACATGTCGCGGCTCGGTCCAACGTCGCGTTATCAGGTTTGCTTTGTATGTTACTGTTTTATCCATGAACCGGTTTCTGTCTGCTCCCTGACTCATGTTGTATCATTATAGTGTCTCTTGGTGTCTCTTGGTTTTGTAGGATAGTCTATTTTGGGTTGGTGACTCACTGTGTTTTCGGGCCTCTGTCATTATCGCGGCAGCCCGCGCTGTCGCGATAGGGTCACGGTGTACTCGGCCGTCGCGACTCCGCCCGAAGACTTGTTTTGTTGCCCTGTTTGCTCCTTATCTTCATTCTTGCATACATTTAGGGCATTTAGTCCCTTGCATACGCTGCTCATCCCATTTGATCAGGTTCCCCCTTGGTTGAGTGAGTCCTCTCACCTACGAGCACTCATAGGTTGACTCGGGTCCACCTTCCGAGGACCTCCGTAAGTCCCCGTGGCCGTACGCACGTGGCGGTTCGCTGGGCTGGTTGTACCCGTTGTACCCTTAGTTTGAGCCATCCTCGTGTGTGAGTGTGCACCACCCTTAGCCATACCGGAGCAATTGAGTCCATTCCTATCAGGGACCGCATGACCGAGTGACATCTCTTTAATCAATTCACTTAAAAGGTCAAGTTCAAACCTTAAATTTTTTTTTTTTTTTTTTGCGTTTTAAGCATGATAACTTGAGTGCTTTGATCCCCCTTCTCATCTCTGTCTTTCTTGTCGTGATAGAGTTTAGGTGTGTCGCTTTCCCCATTTTTGGTTGAGAGTGTATGCGTCATTGTTTAGGGAGATCGAGTCAGTCCCCTCCGATCCTTGTGCTTTATCATAATCCCCTCTTCGACATGGACCAATTCCGGGTCCTTTCCGACGATGCCCTTCCCCTTGGTTGGCTCGAGGAGGTGGCCCAACCTTCCATGGCCACTCTCCCGGGGCATATCCAGCCTCCCTCCATCACCGGGATCCGATCCCGTCCTCCTTCTCCTCCTGGGGGTGATGACCCCCATTCTCAATTCAGCCAGCTCCTTCCTTACCTCACTCCAGACCAAGTCCGAGAGTTCATAGCTGCTGCCAAGGGGAAACAACCTTCATCTCCTCGGGGTCAAAGTTCAGCCCGACCGGTGGATTCCTCCGCCCACGTCGCTTCAGCTCCCCACCTTTCCTCGTCTAGGGAAGATCCTACACCTCTCCGTCCTCGGGCCATTCATTTTTCAGAACCGGGCTACCTTCCCCCAAGAGATGTTAGGCCTCGATCCCCTCCAACTACGTACTATACGGCCGAACCAGCTCCTCTCCCTCGCGAGAGGTCTCATTCCTTTGAGCAGCCACGCTCCCTTGTCTCTACGCATCAAGTCCAATCTCCCTCCGATTTCTTTGCAGAGTGGACAAGCATGAAGAAGGAGCTTCATGACCTCCGGAGACAGATTGATCCTCGGAAGGTAGCCGACATCACCCTCCCATCCTTCCAATACCTCCGGGTGCCTCCCCAGTCCGAGCTCCCTGTATATCGTCGATACTCTGGGGTAGGGGACCCCTATGTTCATCTGAAGGACTTCATCTATGAATCAGCACCACACAAGTATGATCACCATCTCATGGCGTACCTGTTCAGAAAATCCTTAGATGGTCCAGCATTGGAGTGGTTCTATTCATTGCCTCCCGAGGAAGCCGAGGACTTCCAAATTGTCCAAGAAAGATTTCTGCAGCAATTCCAAGATCGGGTGGGACCCGAGTATTCTTTTGTGGATTTAGTGGCTGAAAAGATGAAGCCAGAAGAGGAGTTCTCCACCTATGCTGACCGGTGGCGCTCCTTGGCCGCCAAGGTCCGTTGCCCAATGCCTGAGGAGGAAAAGGTAAAGCTGTTGATCTCCAATGCCACACCAACCTATCGAGCTATTTTGGCCATGAACGACATTTCTACTATGCACCAACTATATAGTCGAGCCCATTTCATTCAAACCCAACTCAAGGACTCGCCTATACATTCCATGTTTGAAACCCCCAAGGCCCGTTATGCCAAGAAGCCGCAAGGCCCAGTCACCGAGGGGATCTAGACTAATGAACAAGTAGGTGCCGTTAGCAATCCCCAAGGCCCGGTAGGTAGGTCCCCCTATACCCAGCAAACCCAACAGCCTTGGAACAACAACAACAATAGGCAGCCACCTCGCCAAGGACAAAATCCTCCTCAAGATCAGCGCCAATACTCCCAGGTCCCTCCACCTCAAAATGGCTATGCCCCCAGGAAGCCCAATGGGCCCAAGAGAGCCCAATACCCTCCATTGCCCGAGTCTCTAGTTGATGTCTTTGCAGCCCTCATGTCTCTAAATGCCTTAAGACTCCCTCCCGAGAAGGCAAATTGGAATATGGCGGCCGATCAAACAAAATACTACGTCTATCATCGTCATCTGGGCCATAATGTGTCCGATTGCTTTCAATTCCGGGACATGATATACGACCTCCATGAGCAGAACCAGATTGATTGGGCAGAAATGAAGAGGTTGATCCAAAATTTGAGGGACCAGCAGGGCCAGAGGCAACAACAGCAACAACAGAGGCGACAGCAGCCGCAGCAACAACAATAGCAGCAACAACAACAACAACAGCAATACCAGCCTTTCCAGCAGCAATACCAGCAACACCAGCAACAGCAGCAACATCAGCAGCCGCAGCAACCGGCGAATGATCTGGGCATAATCCGTAATCCCATGCCGCAACATCAGCCCGCTCCGAACCCTCAACCAGCTCCACCACCTCCTCCACCTGCGCATGTTAACCCCGTCATCCACCATCCACCACCAGAAGCCCAGTGGGCCTTCGATGACGACCATGAGGTAGGCCAACTTCTGGTTATTTCTCATGTCACGCCCACTGCTCCCGCACCTACGTCCACCATGCCTTCCTCCCTTACACCCCACATCGCCACCATCACCTCGCCATCATATTCCCCTGTCGCGTCGCCCATCATTCCTCCACCCAACAACGTCCCTTTCTCCCCTACACCAGCACCATTACTAGCCAACCCCTCTATCCTTGACACCACTACCCCTCCACTCCACCATAATCTTGCCCTCCAGAGCGGACGAATGTTTCATCAGATGTACCCTAGCGCATCCGTGCCTATGCCAAGCCAACAAACCAACAATCAGCAGCAACATGATACATAAGAGATTGATCCGGCACCGGGAATCCAATATGATATCTTGAAACATCTTGATCAGACTCCTGCCAAAATTTCCATATTGGAGCTCATTAAGAGATCGCAGTCTCACCAGGATGCTCTCAGGGCCTTTTTGCAAAGAGTCATGGTCAGCGAAGACATGAATCCGGACAATCTATCCTCAGTGCTCTCAATAGTGAACAGGGGACCCACCATTACTTTTTCTGATGGCGAGTTGGCTGCCCCCGAAGCCAGAAAAATGCCCTTATGTGTGACACTCACCATAAACAAAGTGGCCATCGATGCAGCTCTGGTGGACACAGGAGCCTCCATTAATGTATGTCCACTAAGCACTCTTAGAGCGTGCAATATATCAGAACATCAACTGCAACCCACACCTACCACCATCACTGCGTATGACAATTCGCGACGTGCCTGCCATGGAGTCATCACTTTGCAAGCAGAATTGGGCCCTCTCGTCATGTCTGTAGAGTTCTATGTGTTGAACATTGATCACACCTACAAAGCTATTTTAGGGCGCCCATGGATCGAGTCATTAGGGGCAGTGCCATCTATAGCACACCAGTGCCTGAAATTCCCCTTCCAGGGGCGAATAGTCAAGGTAAAAAGTGCGACGACAACACATACAGTAGAGGCTGTTGAGAGAGTGCTCCCATCAGTATGGCCATCCAACAAGCCCATCATCTCCGTGCTTGATGTCAACTACACTTGGGCCTATACATTCTCTTCTAATCGCCCAATTGTGTCTCCACCGGTAGCGGCAATCAAGAAAGGCGTGGATGCAAATGCAAAAGGGTGGGACATCATGTTCAGGCTGGGATATCAGTTAGGGAAAGGTCTAGGTGCTCATCTCCAAGAGCGCACCAAGACTGTGGCCACCGCCAAGAAATTCACAAAGCGTGGCCTTGGATATTCGGAATGGGCCATTTTCACATCTCCTCCGCAATCAGACCATGAACCGCTCACTTGGTCCTTATATGAGCACTTTGTCAGAGGGCCCATTCAGCTCGGATGTAACACCACCTTAGAAACACCAAGATCAGCCTATCAAGCTTTAGAGGAACAGCGGCCCAACAAGAAGAAAAGAGCTGAGGAGGATACTGAGGATCCGGACCAAGATGATGCCATCTCGTCAGTTAGTCTGCTGTTTGAAAGATCAGAGACTGAGGAAGGAAAGTCAGAATTAGAAGATCTTGTTTCTACGGTCAATAGATTGTTCAGCGAAGAAGATATGCCGCAAGTGGCAGCGCTATCAGCATCAACAACTACCACCAGGCGACAGTTGCCTGGATTTAGTGAAGACAGTCAGTTGGATCATTCACCCATGCTTATACTGGAGCTCTGGCCAGAGTTCTCCCAGCCTCCTACTCTTTTTATTGCATCCATACTCAATTTTAGTGTTGATTTCATTCCTTTGCCTCCCCCCTTCATTGTCCAAATCTCACCCACCGCCGTTGAGGCATTCATTCATCCTTCACCCCGCTTCATCATTTTCTTTAACGGTTCGGTCCTGTCTTTTTTTCCAAAGCCATCTAATCTAATGTAATTCCTTTTTATTCAAAAAAAAAACAAAAAAAAAACAAAAAAAACAAATATATATATATATAAATATAATTAAAAAAATGTGTCTTCCTGCTTCCGACGGCGATCCCCGTCACCCCTCTCCTGCTCTTGCTCTCGACGGCGATCCCCGTCACACCTCTCCTGCTCCTGCTCCCGACGGCGATCCCCGTCACATCTCTCCTGCTCCTGCTCTCGACGGCGATCCCCGTCACCCCCTCCTGCTCATGCTCTCGACGGCAATCCCTGTCACACCTCTCCTGCTCCCGCTCTCGACGGCGATCCCCGTCACGACTGCTCCCCGGTGGCCATCGTCGTCTTTCTTTCGCTCTCTTCGTGTCTTCTCCTAGTGGTCAGACATGGCCATTTCGAGCGATTCGGGTGAGGGGCCTTCTGTTCCCCTACACCCCGATGCCTTTGCTAGCACCCTGAGCTCGGGTGGCCCACTTCCTCCTCCAGTCCCATCGGAGGACCTCTACGGCCCTGCCGCACCTTTTGTTTTCCTTTCCAATAAACCTCTGGACGCTTCTCCAGAGCCTCCTGTAAATATCAAATCTAGCTTAAGTTCAGGGGTAGTTTCTTGTAACTCCCCATCTCCATCTAGGAAAAGAAAGGGTAGTGGCATACCCCGCAGATATCTCTTAGACTTAGTTCAAAGGTGTGGCGCTCTTCTAGCTGTTGAAGAGTTCGTCAAAGAAGCAGTGGCTTTAAACTTAGAGGAGATGCCAATAGAGGAAGGGCTAGACGACGGCTTTGGGATATATGAATTCGTAGCCGAAGAGGACTCATTAGATGAGAATGATGGTGAAATAGAGGATGCTGCTGAGGCGTATGCTAGCGGTATGAGGAGATTCGATGAACCTACCTCAGCAGTCGATGAACCTACTAAGGAGGTAAACGTGGGAACCAAAGAGGACCCCAGGCTCTTAACCATAGCTTCTGGTCTTCCTCCCGAAGAAGAAGAAGT
The DNA here is from genome assembly GCA_014218235.1 of Colocasia esculenta. NCBI lineage: Eukaryota > Viridiplantae > Streptophyta > Magnoliopsida > Alismatales > Araceae > Colocasia > Colocasia esculenta. The sequence goes on along the minus strand of CM024753.1, from coordinate 54,908,589 downwards.
GCTCATAGAGATGTTGAGGGAGTTCAAGGATTCATTTGCCTGGTCCTACGATGACATGCCCGGCATTGACCCCGATTTGGTAGAACATAGGTTGATCCTAAAGCCAGGGGCAGTTGCCGTTAAACAAAAGCTAAGGAGGTTCCTCCCCCACATTGCTTTGAAGATGAAAGAGGAGATTGATAAACTACACAAAGCTAAGTTCATCCGTGTAGTCCTCTATCCTTTATGGGTGGCAAACATTGTCCCGGTCATGAAAAAGGATGGAAGGGTGCATATCTGCATAGACTTCCAGGACTTGAATAAGGCATGTCCTAAAGACGATTTCCCCTTACCTCATTTAGATGTCTTGATCGATAATACGGCAGGGTTCGAAACTCTATCGTTCATGGATGGGTACTCCGACTATAATCAAATTCGTCTAGCCCCGGAGGATCAAGAGAAAACCTCCTTCACCACCCCATGAGGAACATATTGCTATGTGGTCATGCCGTTTGGACTGAATAATGCCGGCGCCACTTATCAAAGAGCAATGTTAGCTATCTTCCACGACATGATACATATTGATGTTGAGGTTTACGTGGATGATATCGTGGTGAAATCGAGAACTCGAAGAGAGCATTCCTCCGTGCTTGCCAAAGTGTTCCGTCGTGCACAAGAATATCAATTGAAGATGAATCCAAAGAAGTGCGTGTTCGGAGTTTCCTCAGGAAAGTTGCTAGGCTTCATAGTTAGTAAACGGGGGATTCAAATAGACCCGCATAAGGCCAAGGCAATCAACGAGATGCCTCCTCCCAAGAACATATCCGAGCTTCGAGGTTTGATTGGTCGGCTGCAGTTCATAAGGAGATTTATATCTCAGCACTCTCAAAGATGCCGTCCCTTCTACGAACTGTTGAGAGGAGGAGTTAATTTTGAATGGAATGATAAGTGCCAAGAGGCCTTCAATGAGCTCAAAAGTTATCTTATGAATCCGCCCGTGCTTCAGGCACCTAGCCCTGGGAAACCCTTGATTCTATATCTTTCAACAATTGAGGACTCCCTAGGATCTGTCCTTGCTCAGTATGACAAATCTGGTAAAGAAAGGGCGGTCTACTACCTATCTAGGCTCTTCAATCCTTCCGAGCTCAAACTTACCACAATGGAGAAAACCTGTGCAGCGCTAGTCTGGGTGGTGCAGAAATTGAAGCACTACTTCCTAGCTCATAAGGTGAGTTTGATTTATAGAATGGATCCTATTAGGTATCTCCTGGAAAAGCCAGTCCTCGCCGACAGATTGGCACGCTGGCAAAGTTTCCTCTCTCAATTTGATATCTCCTTTATCGTTCAGAAAGCCATAAAAGGGTATGCAATTGCTGAGCATCTTGCTCACCTCCCTCTTCCTCAGAGTGATACGGTTCAAGAGGAATTCCCCGATGAAAACCTATCACTTGTCTCTCATAATCCCTTCTGGTCGCTCCACTTCGATGGGGCTCTCAATTCTAGGGGACGGGGCATAGGTGCTGTCTTGCTCACCCCAGAAGGGGTCACCATTCCTTTGGCATATCAACTCCAGTTCTACACCACCAACAATATCTTCGAGTATGAGGCTCTCCTAGCCGGTCTTAAGCTTGCCTACCTTTTAGGCGCGCATCACCTCAAGATCATAGGAGATTCTCAGCTCGTTCTTCGGCAAGTCCTCTCTACCTATCGCACTCGTGACCCCAAGATCAAGCCCTATCAAGATCTGGTCACGCTCCTGGCCAAGCAATTCCGTCAACTCATCTATATTCATACTCCCCGTTCTCAGAACATTCTGGCCGATGCTCTGGCATCGTTAGCTTCCTCTCTCTCCTTCCCTCTCAGTCGTAGTGCTGAGACTATCACTGTTCAGAGATTAGAAGCTCCCTCAACTCAGGATCCTTGGTTCTCAAACCTTAGGAGCTCCCTAGTTCTGAAGGCAGAGAAGAAAGAAGCGAAGGAATTTGTCACGCCCCAACGCGGAATATCGGAGCGCGAAGGCAGTTGCAAGGTACAGGTATAGAGCGAGTACTAGACATCACACCATTGCACATTGAATAACACTAAAACAAATCCTTTCATTAATACATTCCGATGCCTAGTTACAACCACTAATATCAGAGCCAATCTATGAGGCCCAATTACATTGAATGAAAGTAAAAGACTAAACTTCAAACCTAACTACTACAACGCCAAATATAGCAATAGGATGCTAAGGTGCTCAAGACATCACTCCAGGTCGTTCCCGTCCTCTTGAGTGTATGGTTCATCCTCGGCCTCACCTGAGAACACAACGACAAATAACGCAGGGTGAGCGATAACGCCCAGTAGGACTTAAATCTCAGGATCAAGCATGCTTCAAGTGATTAATGTCTTATAAAGCAGGATAACTAGAGAGAATAACGAGAGCGTATAGCAAGTGCTGGTACATGATAATGCGAAACAATAGCACAATGCACAAGAGTATAGCACGACAAGTGTTGATATCGGATTGACCATATAACAAGTTAACAAGTAAAGTTGCACAACAGTGCACAAGTCACGATAGCAAGTGTTGGTCGATATTCTTTCAACCACGAGATTCAAGTAAACCAATAATTGACTGTTTGATTAATTGATTGCCATAGATCAAATCTTGCGTGTCATGCGTTAGGTGTATGCCATCACCCTGATCATTAGACCCCCGCGAGTTATAGCCTTTCAGGTGCTCCTCCCAAGGACCAGATCGGGCCCTTATAATGTTGCCTAGCATAGTCATGTTTTTTATCGTAGACAATCAATCATTTAATTGGTCAAATAGAGAGTACCAAAAAATAGATGAGATCGCTAGATGAATAGACGAGATAGTAGAGTGAACGTGAATAGATAAGCGAGTCGAGTATAGATGAGAGATAGTGGACATTTCACGTAAAGCGACGAGTAAATAGGCGATAGTAACAGTTGCACAACACGTGCACTTGGTGTTGGTAGTCAGGTGGAACTCACGACCCTACCACTGGCCTTGTTATGCACAGGTCCAGAGGTCCGGCGTGATTTAAGACGAGAGTGAATCTCTAATAGCCGTTTGGATCATATAGATCCCTAAAGGGTATCATAGGTATTAGGGTACAACCGGCTCGTCGACCATGTGGGAATCCATGATCAGAGGAGACTTACGGAGGCCTTGTGCAAGGGTTCATTAGTCCGGCGAAAGGAATATCTGACGGAGAGTTCACCACAAGCCAAGAAAAGTGTGTATATAAAACATGTGCTCGACGTTCTAGAGGAATTCTAGGACAGTGGAGCGTCGATATCGGTATTATAAACAATGCAAGAAACGAATACAAGTCCTCAAAATATGGCAATTAATGTACTTTATTTCAATAAATTACCAGGCACATTATGAAATATTTTCTGCAATATTTCAGCCATAAATGGATGGTTCAAGTGTGTGCAAGTGCAAGAGAAATCATAGATAGAAATAAGTCGTGAACATGTATTTTAAATTATTCAATATAGCACCATGTTTAAGTAGGTTTTTTACTGGGGGTATAATTGTAAGAAGGCGTAAGGATTATTTAGAAAGCGACAAAATATTTTTTCATGGGTTTTTCACCAAAATCTCTGTGAATGCGACATGGTCCAATGAGGATTGCGACAGGGTAGTAGATCGCGACATGGGTACTGTCGCTACGGCTTGGTGAACGCGACAGGGTCTTGTACGGGTCGCGACAGGGCTTGCAAATCGGGTGCTGAGAACGCGACGGCTCGCCTGTCGCTTTCTTGGTCGCGACAGGGAGGCTGTCGCAATCCGGCCCCAGAAAACGACATATCGAGGTGTCGCCTTCTGGTTGTCTGCGCCTGACTCTGACAGAAGTCAGACTAGACATTGGATTGCGGACCAGGGATTTCAATTTTTGATAGAGCGTTGTTCAGAAATCCATAACTAATTATATACGCGATGAAAAATCATGAAATCAGTTGCAAATTAAACTAGACATGTAAGAGTACTTCCAGTAAATCGGAATTAGAGAGAGAGCATGGTTTGAACATGGTTTGAGAATGAACAACGATGAGTAACATAGAACATGACATAGAGAGCTAGACTGATTTAATTCGGCAACATGCTCGATGAAATTTAGGCTTTCTAGGGGCAAATGATCCCTAACAACATGAAGTGTCTACAGTAAAACTTTCGTAGCATGGGATCAAGTCTACATAGAGATCAAGAGTTAAGAAGAGGGCTCGGGGTCAAGAGAGTTGCAGAACTTCTAAATTCAAGAAGAAAATATTGGCTTGATGGAAAATTATGAAATTTGAGGGTTTTGTTCCTGATGTATGGAACAATCTACAGACGAAATTTTAGGATTTGTGCTTGTGAGATTGCCTACCTTGACTCGATTTCCTCTTCTAGGGCTAGAACTTGAAGAACGGGGTTGAGAGCTTGAAAGGTTCTTCTTCCCACGAAATGTCCTCCTCCTAGGCCTCTCCTCCTGGTCCAGGAATCCCTTGGCACGAGCTTGGGTCAGCCAAGAGGGTTTAAGAGGTGTATTTAAGTAAACACAAGTTCCTATTCCTATTACTACTCAAATTCCCATTAATTCTGAGATTTCCTAACTCCACCTTTCCTCTCTTGCTTTCCAATCTCTATTTAGACTTAGAAAAGATCCAAATTCGTGCTAACCCATATGGGGTAGGTTTAGGAATCCAATTCGAACTCTAACTTCCTATTTAATGCATTAAATACCCCTTTTCTATTTAGGTAATAATTTAGTTACGAATTTAGGGTATTTTCCTATTATTCTCTCTTTGTAAATTCATATTTTTGACCCAACAAATTCTAGAAGATCCATTAAGCAAAGCCCATTACTCTTTTCCATTTAATGGGTTTTATTCAATGCTCTATTTAAATATCTATTTAGCTAGGTTTTAAATTCTTTATTTAAATTTTTATTTTTCGCAAAATTCAGGTTGCTACATCCTCCCCCTCTTAAAAGAATTTGGTCCCCAAATTCATATGACCTTACAGGAGAGAATGGCTTACCGAACAGATCCGGGTAGTTGCGTCTGATAATTCCTTCTGGCTCCCATATAGCTTCTTCCACTCCGCGGTTATTTCATAAGACCTTCACCACGTGAATGGGACGATTTCTGAGTTGTTGTACCTTCCGGTCCAATATCTTGATCGGCTTCTCTTCATACGTCATGTCCTTGTTTAACACCAGATCATCATGGCGAATGACATGTGTAGGATCGTACACATATTTTCTAAGCATGGAGACATGGAAGACATTATGCACACTTGCCAAATTTGGCGGCAAGGCCAGTCTGTAAGCAACTTCACCAATCCTTTCATGTACTTCGAAAGGACCAATAAATCTTGGACTAAGTTTTCCTTTCACTCCGAATCTCTGAATACCACGAGTAGGAGATACCTTTAATAGCACATGATCTCCTATTTGAAATTCCAGATCTCGTCTTCTCTTATCGGCATAGCTCTTTTGTCTAGATTGAGCAATCTTGAGTCGATCTCGTATCATCTGTATATCCCGAGTTGTACTTTGTACCATGTCAGGTCCTAACCATTGTTGTTCTCCCACTTCATTCCAGCACACAGGAGATCTACAATTCCTGCCATAAAGTGCTTCAAATGGTGCCATTTTAATACTCGCCTGATAACTGTTGTTATAGGCGAACTCAGTCAAGGGTAAGTGTTCATTCCAATAACCCTTGAAATCTATAATGCAGGCTCTTAGCATGTCTTCTACAATTTGATTTGTGCTCTCAGTTTGCCCATCAGTATGCGGGTGAAAGGCAGTACTAAAATTAAGTTTCGTACCAAGGGCAGTTTGCAGACCTTTCCAAAAATGAGAGGTGAACCTTGGATCTCGATCTGAGATAATAGATGACAGAATACCGTGCAACCGCACGATCTCCTTGACATATAATGCAGCTAGTACCTCCACGGACCATGTACTCTTTATGGGTAAGAAGTGCGCCGATTTGGTCAACCGGTCAACAATGACCCATATGGCGTCGAGTCCACCACGAGTCTTGGGTAAACCCATGATGAAGTCCATGCCAATGCTTTCCCATTTCCACTCTGGAATATCTAGTGGTCTGAGTACACCGGCAGGGCGCAGGTGTTCCGCTTTTACTTGCTGACATGTGAGGCAATGAGCTACATGCTCGGCTACTTCCCTCTTCATATTCGGCCACCAAAATGTTCTTTTCATGTCTTGATACATTTGGTACCTCCTGGATGAATAGTGTACTTTGTTTGATGAGCTTCATCCATTAGTTTCCTTTTTAGGGCTTCATCGTCTGGGACACAAGTTCTTCCTTGGAATACTAACCTTCCATCTTTAGTCATGGCAAAATCCGGTCTGTCCGCTAAGGTTTCCTTGACACGAACCAAGAATGGATCGTTGTCCTGTTGCATCTTGATTTCCTACAGCAGATCGGATTGGATCTTGAGATTGGCAATCAAAACATGATCATCCCTATGTTCAATATTTAAATCTAGCCTCGCAAATTGTTCGAGTAATTGCATCTCGCCAAGGACTAGACTTGAGATAGATGCCATTGGCTTTCTACATCAGCCACGGCGTTTCCCTTACCTGGATGGTACTGGATGTTGAAATCAAAGTCCTTTAGGTATTCTAACCATCTTCTCTGCCTCATGTTGAGTTCTTTCTGGGAGAATAGGTACTTTAGACTTTTATGATCTGAATAGACAGTGAATTGCTCACCATAGAGATAGTGCCTCTAAATTTTTAATGCGAAGACCACGACAGCCAACTCTAAGTCATGCACAGGGTAGTTGACTTCATGCGTCTTCAATTGCCTTGAGGAATAAGCGATGACCTTCTCCTTTTGCATTAGTACACAGCCTAGCCCAATTCCTGAGGCATCAGTGTAGACAGAGAAACTTTCTCCCTCTACTGGTAGAGAGAGAACGGGTGCTGAGGTAAGGTAGTTTTTGAGAGTTTGAAAACTCTTCTCACACTCTTTACTCCAGGAGTAAGGATTCTCCTTTCGTGTCAGACGTGTGAGTGGTACGGCGATCTTAGAGAAGTCCTTGATGAACCGCCTGTAGTAACCAGCCAGTCCTAGGAAGCTTCTTATCTCGGTGACGTTGGTTGGTCTCTCCCAGTTGAGAAATCCATAACTAATTATATACGCGATGAAAAATCATGAAATCAGTTGCAAATTAAACTAGACATGTAAGAGTACTTCCAGTAAATCGGAATTAGAGAGAGAGCATGGTTTGAACATGGTTTGAGAATGAACAAGGACGAGTAACATAGAACATGACATAGAGAGCAAGACTGATTTAATTCGGGCAACATGCTCGATGAAATTTAGGCTTTTTAGGGGCAAATGATCCCTAACAACATGAAGTGTCTATAGTAAAACTTTCGTAGCATGGGATCAAGTCTACATAGAGATTAAGAGTTAAGAAGAGGGCTCGGGGTCAAGAGAGTTGCAGAACTTCTAAATTCAAGAAGAAAATATTGGCTTGATGGAAAATTATGAAATTTGAGGGTTTTGTTCCTGATGTATGGAACAATCTACAGACGAAATTTTAGGATTTGTGCTTGTGAGAATGCCTACCTTGACTCGATTTCCTCTTCTAGGGCTAGAACTTGAAGAACGGGGTTGAGAGCTTGAAAGGTTCTTCTTCCCACGAAATGTCCTCGTCCTAGGCCTCTCCTCCTGGTCCAGGAATCCCTTGGCACGAGCTTGGGTCGGCCAGAGGGTTTAAGAGGTGTATTTAAGTAAACACAAGTTCCTATTCCTATTACTACTCAAATTCCCATTAATTCCGAGATTTCCTAACTCCACCTTTCCTCTCTTGCTTTCCAATCTCTATTTAGACTTGGAAAAGATCCAAATTTGTGCTAACCCATATGGGGTAGGTTTAGGAATTCAATTCGAACTCTAACTTCCTATTTAATGCATTAAATACCCCTTTTCTATTTAGGTAATAATTTAGTTACAAATTTAGGGTATTTTCCTATTATTCTCTCTTTGTAAATTCATATTTTTGACCCAACAAATTCTAGAAGATCCATTAAGCAAAGCCCATTACTCTTTTCCATTTAATGGGTTTTATTCAATGCTCTATTTAAATATCCATTTAGCTAGGTTTTAAATTCTTTATTTAATTTTTTTATTTTTCACAAAAATTCAGGTTGCTACAGAATTGTTGCTTGTTGAATTAGGAGAATTGATAGAAGAAGAGAGGCCGTGGTACTATGAGATTGAGTAATTTTGCAGAGACGGTACCCTCCCGGAAGAAGCTGAAGCAGAAGATAGGCGAGCTATCCGTAGAGCGGCATTAAAGTATACCCTCGTGGGTGAAGTTCTTTACAGACGCGCTCTAAATGGCATGCTCCTTAGATGTGTGACCGATGAAGAGGCTTGGAAGATAGTGGAAGGATCCCACTGCGGTGAATGTGGAGGGCATGTGAATGGTCAGATGTTAGCCAAGAAAATCCTTAGGCAGGGCTACTACTGGCCAACCCTAGAAGAGGACTGTGCCGCCTACGTTCGTAGGTGTGTCAGATGCCAAATCCATGCCGATAAAATCCATGCTCCGTCTTCCTCTTTGCATCCGCTATCTTCTCCTTGGCCCTTCTACATGTGGGCCTTTGATATCATCGGGCCCCTTGGTGATCCTAATGCTCAGATAAAACAAAAATCCTTCATCTTCACTGCTACTGAGTATTTCACCAAGTGGGCTGAAGCAGAAGCATTTGCAGAAATCAAAGGTTCGACCATGTGTAGATTCATCATGAAGAACATCATTGCGTGGTTTGGAGTACCAGGCAGCCTCGTTACCGACAATGGACCGCAGTTCATATCCCAAGAGCTTCAAGATCTATGTAAGAGGTTCAATATTTCCTTGCATCATTCGTCTCCTTATTACCCACAGGGCAACGGCCAGGCCGAAGCCACAAATAAAAGGCTTTTGAAAATTCTAAAGAAAACTTGTGAGTCTAATAAATTCGCTGATTGGCCAGAAAAGCTAACTGAGGCTCTGTGGGCCTACCGCACCTCCATCCGGACACCTACGGGGCAAACCCCTTTCTTACTTACATACGGAATGGAAGCGGTATGTCCACACGAGATTCTCATTCCTTCGCTAAGAATTCAGTTGGACAAGGAACTTAATCCCGATGAATATCGGGAGGCGCTACTTACACAACTAGAACTCTTAGACGAAAGGCGCCTAGCTACAGCTGATCATGTGCTTTCGTATCAAAATAGACTCTCAAAATCTTTTCAAAAGAAAGTAATTGAGCATAAGTTTCAAGAAGGTGACATGGTTTTAAAGCGAATTTTCATAAAACCTGGAGGTCCAAGGTCAAAATTGTCCGCGAACTGGGAAGGGCCGTACGTCGTTAAAGAAGTGTACCCGGGGAACGCATATAGGCTAGTTAATGCCGATGGCGATGAGCTCTCTCACCCATGGAATGGATTATACCTTAAAAGATTCTACCCCTGATAAGCAGTCTTTTGATAACAATACCAATTGACAGGCAGTCATTTGCCAAGTGTCTCGCTCCCTCTCCTATTGGCGGAATAATATTTATGCGCATTACATACTCAACACGGTAACCTAAGGTGATTGCCCCTTCATGTATGGTGTTCTCTCTTAGCCCTCGCTTAGGGAAACAAAAGGTCAATTCTCTCCCAACTCGGACAAGGTCTCGGGGCAAGGGGGAGGCTAACCTGTAAACCTGCAATAGTATAAACCATGTGTTTGAAGTCTCAAAGAGGGACGGGCATTTCTAAGAAAAGCATATAGCACAAAAAAAAAATAAAGTGACGAAATGATGAAATGAAGGGGCATGTTAAAGAGTGGCAGTACAGTTCCCCGCGGGACGCCCTTGAGCCCGGTCGCACGCATGCCCCAATCAAGAAGAAAATACTGTGGCCCTAAAGTCCCTGGACAACAGATGAATCTCACATGTGGCATACTTGTTGCAGGTCTTACAAGTGAGTAACCCCAACCCCGAGATTAAGTCTTATCACATTTATATTCTTCCTATCCTTCCTAAAATGACCAAAGAATCCCTACACTTGGTCTGTGTTGGAACATTGACGTCACAGGGGCAAGTAATCTTAGCAAACCTAAGATGAATATGCGTTGCACATAATTCTTACTCGCCAAAGTGAGATGGAGGTAAGACTCAGGATTAATCGCTCAAGATTAAGAAGTGTTGTTATCAAAAGTAATTTCAAAATATCAAAAAAAAAAAGAAAAAAAAATCAAAAGATCCCCAAACAAAAAAAAAATCAAAATTTCAAAAAGCCAAAAAAAAAAAAAAATCAAAAGATCCCCAAAACTCAAAAGAAATCGAAATTACAAAAATCCAAAAAAATCAAAAGATTCCCAAAACCCAACAAAAAATTATATTTTTCAAAAAAAAAAAATCATCAATAAAAAAAATGTGTGTGTACATATTGCTTTTCTTTAGCATGCATTATTTTCGTTGTCACTTCGCCTATTTTAATAAGGCTCGGCCCCTTGACAATTACGGAGTTAAGAGTTCTATCATTTTAACGCAAGGGGCTGAGCCTAAGAACAGATCTAACTTGTTCTTCTAAGTGTGTGCAGGAACAGGTATTTCAAAAGCAGAGTACAACGTCGCACTCAAGACTCCCTTTCTCTCTCGCTTGTTTGAAACTCGCCTCTCACTCGTGTCAATCGCAAACCATTCATTCATCACAAATATTGGCATGAAAGTAAAAGTTGCACTAAAGCTATGAGCAATATGTACAAAGATAAAGGGGAGGTGGCTCACAAGTCTCCTCACTGTCCACCGCCACTCTCCCCAAATCCCTCCTGCCTGTCCGGAGGTGGTAGCATCTCACCACCACCCCTGCCATCCTGGGCGCTACCCTCGCCCTGCCGGTGCCTCTCATCCTCCTCGTTCCTCCGCCTGCTGGAGGAACCTACCAAGTACTGTCCGACGGAGGCGCCGGTCACCCTGCTGACGCTCGCGCCGCTCTGGCTCCGACTACGTGAACGGCCTATGTCTGTCACGATCTGCTGAAGGCTCCGCGCCAGCATCTGCTGTGCCAACAGCTCTGCACGCAGTCGGGTGACCTCCTCCTGGTCTCCGGGCGGCCTCTGCACTCGCAGTGTCGCTAGCTCCCTCGCCATCTCCGCCACCTGCGCCTCAGCTGCCTCCGCCCGGATGCGCAGTTGGTCCCTCTCGCTCCGAGTGGTCTGAGCCTCTCCCCAGAACCGATCCCTCTCACTCTGCAACTCCATGGCATGCTCATGAGTCACCTCCAAGTCTCTCTCCTGCACAACAAGCAATCAATCAGCATCATTTGGAAATGATCAACTCAAAGCCTTTAATTGTACTTACCCGCTCCTCCAAATGCCTCTGAGCCTCCTCGGCTCTCAGCACCGCCCCTGCCAGTCGAGCCTCCATGAGCGATGGAGAGCCACCTGCACTCCGAGAGGAGGAGGCACCGCCTGCACCGGTACCCCTCACTCTCTCCAGCTCACTCCGCTGCACACAAAAGACATGACATTTTCTAAAATCTGTTTGAGTTAAATCAAAAGCTGAAATTGATCAAGATACTTACCAGCTCTGCCGTCTGCCTCTGGGCTGCCTCCCGATCTTGCACCGCCGACTGGAGCAAGGCTCGAAGCGACGCAATCTCACCAGTCACATCCACCTGCAACGAATTACCAAACCATCAGTTATAATCCATAAGACCAAATTCTTTGAGTTGTGGTTTAGGAGTTTTACCTGATGTCGGGTGCTCTTGTATACCTTTCCTCCGTACTTCAAGGCGTACGCCTGGAGGTAGGCATCGTCAGTGGTCGCGTCCGATCTGACCCCCTTGCCTTTCCGCTCCCAGTTCTCAATCTGCTTTCGCACACGCTCGCGCCAGTCTGTCGTGTCGTGAAGTCCCCGAAAGCTCCACCCGGCCGACGAAAGCGGTCCCAGACGGGGAACTCCACGACACTCTGCCTGAGGCCTAGTGAACGCTGGGTCAGGAATAGGTTCAGAGGTAGCACAAGGTTTAGCGCATGTAACCACACCGACCTACCGATGTAGGGGCGGGCCTGCGCCAACCAAGGCTATCCCTCATCACCCTCCCCCAGATATGGCTGCCAAACCACCTGCGAAAGGAAAAGCAATCAGTCATTGGGCAATCGAATCAAGCAGATAATTTAAGCCAAAACAAAGATTAAGGGTACTTACATCCAAATAAGGGTAGCTGTCAATAGCCTCCTGTAAGCGCTCCAGCTGGTCGGTAAGGTGGCGGGTGTCTCGACGAGAGTCCCAGCGGCGTGCAATAGGCACGAGGCCCGGCCGTGTAAGCTCTCCTCTCCCCAGGGCTGGGAGGTGTAGATAGGACCAAACCTGCAAGATGAAAGGCAAATTAGATGGCATTTTAAGCAAATTGCAATTTAAATCCAGAAGAGTTAGAAGAAAAAGTGTACCTGAAGGAAGGGGTAGAAGCCGCTCGTAGACGTCTGCCGCTCGGAGGCGCTCAAACCGTCGAACTGGTGCGCTAAGAAGGCTGCTCCCCAAGCATACCCCCCTATCTCACCTAGGTCCTCTAGCAACGGCAGGAAGCGGCAGTGGACTGCGTCGCCTCTCGTGGCAAACAAGAGTCTACCAAGAAAGAGAACGAGAAAACGACGCAAGTCCAAGTCCGCCTGCGGCCCAGGCTCGCTCGCAAGCTCCCTCTGGCTGACCCTAGCTAGCCTCGCGAGGTACTCATCCTCACTCTCCCCTGCGTTCTTCCCCACCTCATACAAGCCCAGACTCTCCTGCAATGCTACCCTAGGCACTAGGGAGGACGTACACTCTACTGGGAGGTCTAGGAGGCGCTCGGCTAAGTCATGATAGCAGGGATAGGTGTAGCCGCTCGCTGCCCGCCCGTAGACTCTAAGCCCTGTGATCTGGCTCACATCCTCCAAGCTAGGAATCATGTGCCCCCATGGGAATGCAAAGGCACTCGCCTCTGTGTCCCACCTGCTCCGCAGGGCCTGGGTGAGGGCCGGGTCCACCCTCATCCTCTCGATCCTAAAGATCTGCCCGAACCCCATCTCCTCTACTCGCTCTCGTTGGAAAGGGGGGAAGGCTAAGAAAGCAGCTAGCACCAGTGTCCATGACACTCGAGCCCTCATTTCAGCCTGCAAAATTCGTTCAAGTTCAATTTCAGGCCTTTATTGTATTCGGGCAAAGTCACGGTAGCTATTGCAGCCGCGACCTTGTCGCGACGGTGCGGGACACCGCGATCTTATCGTGTCACCTTCTTAGGTCGCGATAAGGTCGCGTCTGCCCTAGATGTCGCGACACTGTCGCGACGCCCCGCCCCGCCGCGACACCATGTCGCGGCGGGTCGTGCTGACGCGTTCTCAGAGTCGAACCGGCCGGAGCCCTCTTTGTTTGATCCTTTTTTTCATGGGCGTTTTGCCCTACATTCACCCTCCAGGGGCTCCGTCTACCTCTACTCTACTGTCATTCAAGGTTTTTTAAGGAGAGTTGCTTACCGATTTCATGGCTTTGGCTCGCCTCTTCCGTTCCTCTTCCACATTCGCGACCGGAGCCATCTTCTCCTCCTCCTCTTCTTCCATCCCGACCTCGGGCACCTCCTCTTCGACCGGAGGCTCCTCCATCCGCCGTCGTGAGCTCAGACGCTCCACTTGGCGTTTCCTTCGTGATGAATCTCCGCCGATGTCTTTTCCTCCTTCCATTGCGCTAGGGTTGTTGTCTTGGTGGGTGTCTAGCTAGCAAGGAGGTCGGAATGCAAAAGTTTGGGGGAAAGGTTCAAGGTTTGGAGATTTGGGTTTTGAAAACCGGAAAGAAAGAAGGAAGGGGGGCCGTTTGTTTTTGAATCGATCGGTTCATGACGCGCCGCGGGCGGTCGCGTTCATGTTGCGACCCTCTGGGCTGCCGCGACAGCATCGCGACACCCCGCTTGGCCGCGACATAACGGCGACACCCCTGACTGTCGCGTCATCAACAGAGCCCTTCCGTTTGCAGAAAATTTCATTCTATTTCATTCAAATGCAAAGTCTGTTACATGTTCTAATTCACTATAAGCAATCAAAACAATACTTTCAAATCCTTTCCTAACTATCATCTGGTCTACAAATCATATCAAATCAAATCAAATCATTTGTTCCCTCCCACTGGCTGAAGTTTCTTCAAAGCTTCAATGTATTCCTTGATTGCATCGCCGTCTTCCTCCACCTCGGCTTGAATCGCGCTCATTGCGCATCCCTCCCAGTGGACAACGGCCCTGCGCATGTCGTGCTCATCCTGTGCCTCGCCCCTCTTCCTCTCTTGAATAGGCGAAAAGTGCGAGAGAAGCGGAACCACCGTCCGGGCCGCACCGCATTGGAGGTGGCAGCGGTCTGGGTTGTAGGAAACCAACGCCCCATTGCCCAGCAGCCTCAAGGCAAGCCCAGCGCGTTGAGGAAGATGGATCGTCCGGCCTTGCATAAATCGAGGGCGCATGTCAAAATCCGCCGTGGTCAGACTTCGGAGGTACTGGCGCCATGCTTGTACGCCCTTCACTTGAGCCGTTTTGCACCAAGCCCGGGTACTCATGTGAAGTCGTCGGCCCGCGTATGCCAGTGGGTGATTCAGCATTGTCTTGCATTCCATTTTCGGGTTCTCCACCGCCCGGAATTGGATGTGCATCCCCATCCATAGCTCGAGGGCGACGATCGATCCATAGAAAGGACCCCCGAGTGCTGCAGAGGTCAGACCAGCATATAGAAAACCCAAGACGGCTTGCCCAATTTTCATACCTTCGGAAATAGAATCAATGATGCTAAGATTGCCAAAGGAGATGGCGCCGTCGGATTCCAGGAAGAGTATGACGCCGCAAATGCATATGGCGGCTGCCTTGGCAATGGCGGTGTAGTTGGTGGTCTTCCGCTTACACTGGGATGTAATCCACTGTGCAATTGGAAGGAGATGGACGTGCATGCCGCTAGTCATGGAGTAGAGATCGTTTTTCTTTGTGGTGATGTACGCCAAAATGCTCCATGAATTGATCTGCTCCACGGTGTAGGAGATTGCTGATTCTTCGCCCCTTTGATAGCATGGGAGGCCAAGCATGATCTCCAACTCTTCCAAAAGGATCGTTGCTTCAAATTCTGGAAAAATGAACTTGTTGGTTTATGGATGCCATAGCTCCACTATGGCTGTGACACTCTCTCACACGTGCACAAGCTTGTTGTAGTTTTTGGCCAGCACGAAGACAGTAGACAGCCCCCACTCCTTCAAGTGACCAATAGACGTGGGCGGCAGTAGCTCTAGCATTGGCACCAGCCATGGCATCTTGGAGAATCGCCGTTGGCCAGGGAGGATCTGAGATAGAGGAAGAAACATGAAGAACGGAGGGGAAAAGAGAAAAAAGAGAAGAGCAAAACAGAGCAAAACAGAACAGTGCAGAAAGTTCAGAATTTCAGAAAGGAAAGGCCACTTACTTGGAGCTCCGGGCGCATGTAGATATGCCCCGGAATGGCGGAGAGCTGCTTTAGATCGGCATGCGTTTCCCTAGCAGCTTTTGGGCCGGAGTAGGGAGGGATATCCTCTGCAAACGCCGAATAATTCCTCTTCATGGTTGCAAGAGAAGAAAGAAAGCTTGAACTTGAAAAGCAGAGGATGCCAGGGGTTTAGCTACGGGATTAGCACCCCTAACCCTCTATTTATAGAGTCCTAAGAGTTAGAAACCCACTCTAATCCCGAAACTAGGTGTTAGGATAAGATTAGGAGAGGTTTAGGAGTCCTAGTGTTAGTCTAGGTGTCTTAGGATAAGGGTGAACTCCGGTTTTCTGGTTTTTTCCGAGCTCTGTCCGAGTCGCGACGCCGCGATCTGACGCGACCATGTCGCGACAGAGCTCTGCGACGCGACATGGTCGCGGTCATCCCGGATGTCGCCTCTCTACTCGAGGGTTGTTTTCATCTCTGAGCTGTGTATATAGGTTATTTGTTTGTTTATAATTGTTGTGTTTGTTATCTCATTGTGTTTGTTTCTTCCAGAAAAAAAAAAAGACTTCGTCACAGGTAAGTCAGGTATTATATTTCTTCCCTTATTCCTCGCATTACTATATGATATCCTATCTATTATATCATTTCAAGGACCGGCTGGTTCTCAATGTGTTCTGGGATTTGAGTTCCCCTTTACCAAAAACGATGATAATCTAGGTGCACATTATTAATCGTTGGACAGGCCGCTGAGTTGCTTAAGTTCGGGGACGATGGATTCAGGCCTACACTGCGGTTGTAGGTAGTCTCTTGACCCGTACTTAGTTGGCTTAGCAATATTATCCTTGATATATTTTCTATTTTTTTTTTCTTTGCATTCATTTTGATGATTTCTTTTACTTTAGCCCAGCATGCATCATGTAGGACTTTGAGCTTTCCTGACTCATTCTTGACCATTGATGAGCTCTTGTTGAGTTCCCAATCATCCTTCAAATTCCAAACAAGAAATCCAATTCCACTCCGAATCGGAAGGTTTGCCTCCGAGTGAGTTGTTTCCGTCAGATTGACAAGAATTTCCCTGTCTGGATTCCTTATCCAAACTTTCCTTTTCCTTTGATCCGTTTGGTTGCGAACCGCTCCCAGGACAGAGTCATGAGTTACCTGCCTGGCACGCACATGTCCTTCCAAAACGAAACCTGCAGGCCAATCGGCTAGGGTACCTCTCAATCGAGGGGTTGATCGTCCTCTTCTTTTCTTTCTCATCCAGACTTGTGCTCTTCTTTGCATTCTACCCGAACAACCGACTCGGGGCTTTCACAAAGATTCCAATTGCCTATTAGTTAAGATCGGGTGTCTCTTTACCTTGGCTCCCACTTTTCAGTCCACTCCGCGTCATCTCCATTCCGCTATCACTTCGTGATATCTCCACTCCACTTCCGCATCACTCCCCTGCAAAGCGGAAGCCAAGGAGGGGCAATCTGTAGACACCTGATTTTGACTAATGGGTTGAACCACATTTCTTGTTATCTTAGTGGGCCCCTAATTGGTCACTCACCTTGAGCCCATCATTAGCCTTGTTTGAGCCCTTTAACCTTTAAAATGCCTTGAAATCCCGAAATTTATCACTTGAGAGAGTCCTTGGGGCATAATAACTCTGGTCTTATCATGTAGTTGGCTGATAATTCTCAAATAATCCGGATTTCATTGTCGCGACGCTTCGTAGCGCCGCGTCTCTAGTCGCGACAGTGCGGGCGGTCGCGACAGCCCATGCATTATCCATGCACGTGGGCAATGCTGTCGCGTCCTCCCGTGCCGCCGCGTCTTAGTCGCGACCCTACGATACGTCGCGACAAGGACCGAATCCTCTGGCCTTCATAACTACCCCCTATTATCCTCCTTGGAACTCAACTTAATCCTAAGGATTATCCCTACCCCTTGGGGCGGATCCTAGCCTTAGGGACTCTTGTGAGGATCCCTAAGGACTCTCAATCCGATTTTTATAGGGCTTTATCTCCTATTATGATTTTTAAAACCTTTTTGAAGAGATAATATCACTAATTCTTATCCCAAGCTCTATTAAGCAAGGCCCCTCCTCAAGGACGGAGAGAGCCTCATCATACCCCCGAAGGGCTGCCAAAATCTCCTCTGATCCGTACTTAGCACCGTAGCCACTCATTTTGTCCATTTCCCTTGACATTCTACTCCCTAAGGTCACTATTTCACCATTAACGGAGCACGGAACGTGAAGAGGGCGACCCCCACGATCTCCTGGAGCTTTTGCACATCCTTGGAGCCACACCTACGCCAGGGGGCTCATTTTCTTCTCCCTTCTCTCCTCTTACTTCTACATGCATTTTTGTGTTATTCTAGCATAGAGCACATTCCTTATTCATCCACATTTTCCCACACCCATAGAGGTTTAAAACCACCCCAGGTGCGTTCCCGCCATGGTCTCCCATTTCCTTCTATTTTTAGAGTAGATACTATGCTTAATGTATTCTAATAGGGCATTTTTTGTGATTTTCTTTGATTGGCAGGCAAGCAGGTGAAATCTACGAGAAGCTCTGGTTCTCCGGCCGGCTGGAGGACGAGAAGAAGGTCCCTACCTTATTTCTCCCGCATTCAGAGAACGCGACGGCCGAGGGTGACGCGACCATAGACGCGTCGACGAAAGCCGACGCGATATCAGCCTATCGCGGCGCTCATGGCGACCGCGACACCAGGTCCATTTCTGTTCTCCCTCCTTTTCCTAGTTTAAGTCAGCCATTATCTCATTTTCATTCCTAGGCGACTTGCTAGGTGTAGATCACATCCTATTTTCCATGCTACTAGTCTTAGTATCCATGTTTGTGTCGAGGGGGGTACAATCCCTGTGATTACAGTCATGTGTATGCACTCATGAAATCAATGAAAATCTTTGCTCTGTGCATTTTACTTGTGTCTATGGTGTGCTTTGGATGTTGTCAAAAGGGGGAGAAAAATCAATTATCTTAATTGATTATTTTGTCCTCATCAAAAAGGTGGAGAATGTTGGGTTCTCACATTCTATTATCACAACATGGTTTTTGATGGGAACTTGATGTGCAATGATTACAATGCCAACAAGTGATAAACAATGGGAATTGAGTTTTAAATGAATGAGATCTCAAACACTAACTTGTCATAACACTTGGTACAATGCTGTATTTTATGCTCATAATATCTCACTAATTATGTTTACTTTTGTAGAGATATACCATTAAGACATGTGCCAAAAACAAGCTTGAAAGATCAAGTAAAAGTCAAAGACAAGGTACCTGTCGACAGCAAGCAAGGACCTTTCGACAGATACAAAACAGTCAAAAGTAGCCAGTCTTCCAAGGCATTGCCTGTCGAAGTAGAGTGACCCTGTCGACAGATCAACCAGTCTGAAGATCAAAAGCTCAGGAAGGCCCTGCCCTGTCGACAGCAACTGAGCACCTGTCGACAGATGCACACAGTCAGAGCCTTCAGCCTTCTGGCTCTTCACAAGCTGTCTTCGCCTGTCGACAGCAGATGCAAGACCTGTCGACAGACAAGCGGAAAGCATATTAGGGAAGTTTTGCAAGTTGCCAAACTTAGTGTTTCTATGGAGTACGACTCTCCATATGTTAACACTCATATATAAGCAACCTTTTGCAACAAATCTCGTACACAGCGCCTCCAAGCAAAAACCCTAAAGAGTTCTCACAAGAAGCCTTGTTCTACTGCTCTGCTTCAACCTACCGCCCAGAACCAAGAACGGAAGACTCTTGTAGCAGAAGGTGAAGTCCAACGTCTGGATTCAAGCATCTACACCAACATCTGATCTCAAAGTCGAGGCTTGGACTCCAGGAGGACGTTCAGAGGAAGAGTTTGCTTATTGGATTTGTTCTTCAACCTCTCAAACCCTTCCCTATTCTTTCTATTCCATACTTGCGTGTGTGTGTGTGTTGTTTCAAGCGGTTGTTGTGCTTGATACACGTGTGTGTGTGTTAATCTGTCGTGGGTTCACATCAGATAAACACGTGTGTGAGTTGTAGTTCGTGAACTAGCTCAAATCAGTGATTCTGCGTGTATGTGTGCCCGTGGATTAGGATACACAGTTGTGTACTCCGAACCACGTAAAATCTACTGTCTCGTGGTTTGACGAATTTGCGTTAGAAGTTTGGTAGGCACAACTTTTTATACACGTTTGAGTACTTGCTTATTCATCTATCAATCACTCACACACATCCACACATAGTCTGATCTTTGCTAACACTTAATTGTCTGTGCTATTGTAAAAGAGGGCGTTAAGCTTTTAAATTGTCCGAATCTATTCAACCCCCCTTCTAGATTACCATTTAGGGAATTCCGCATCTCTTCAATGGTACCTTCCCCATACCCCCTTCCTCGGGTAGGTCAGCTTCTATGACAGCATTAAGGCGTCCCTGACGCCGTGGTGCATTCTAGGCTCTACCTGGTTGGTTCCTTCATCATTGGACAGTCAGAATACGGTGTCACGACCACCACATCTCAAGCATGCCCCGAGCTTCATCCACTTCCTCAGCTCGTGTCCTGGTTTATCGTAGAATTTGCAGTTCTCAGCCAACTGCCTATCTTCTATTTTACTCTTTTGTCCCCCGTAACATCTCTCCGACATTCAGCCTCTGTTGTTGTTGTTGACGTTTGTTGTTTCGAAACGTTGGAGCAATATTAGGTGCTCCCCTCTTGACGAAGACCGGCTTGGAGTTGTCCTTACCCCTCATGCCTCCCTTTGGCCATGGTGTCTTCTACCAGCTGAGCTCTTTGGACCATCTCAGCGTAAGTTTGGATATTATGTGGTCCGAGCCTTTCGATGAACATGGTCCTGAGCCCATACATGAAACGGTTAGCCTTTAGCCTTTCAGTTCCCACCAGGTGTGGGGCATACACAAGCAAGACGCGCGAACTGAGCCTCATACTCACCACAGACATCCCTTTCTGTTTAAGTGCAGCAAACTCCGCTGCCTTCTTCTCCTTGACTCTCTCAGAGAATATTTCCTCAGAAATCTCCAGGAATCCGGCCCACTCTAATTCCAGCTACCTTTGGCAGGTGTGCCGATGTGGCCTTCCACCATGCTCGAGCATCTTTAGTTTTATTGGAAAGGGCTATACCACTTTTTCCCTATTTGTGCATGCATCACCTGACAAATCCTTTCTATCTCCTCTTGCCAATTTCTGCTTCATCTGGTCAGGGGATCCAGAGAAACGAGGAGGGTTTAAACTCCTAAAATTCTAGTGCAGATCACCGGCTCCATTTCTTGCAGCTACAGCCTGATTTCCAGCATGAACTACATTTTGCAGGGCCTGAGTAATTCCAGCCACAGTATCTTGCATAGCTTGCCACTGGTTGCGAGCCATTGCAGTTGAGTGAGAGTGTTATGAGGGTTCCTGAGAAAAGGATGGAAACCAATTAATGTCTCTAGATACATTATAAGAGTCAATGGGTAGGAGTGTTTAATTCTTTCTAACATATTCCCAGTCTCTACCCATTCTCACTAGGTACTATATTTAATTTCCATGACCTAGGTTCCATAGGTATCTCCTAATCTTGAGACATATATCCTATTTGGTATTCCTAGGCTTTGATACCACTACTCTTCAACCACCTGGATGGTTCTCTCCGTCTGACCATCTGTCTGTGGATGGAAAGCCGTGCTAAAGTTCAGTTTAGATCCCAAGGAGTAATGAAGTCCTTTCCAAAAATGGGATGTAAACCTAGGGTCTCTATCAGACACGATAGACACCGGTACTCCATGTAATCTGACTATTTCCTTCACATACAATGCAGCCAGAACATCTACTGACCACTTATTCTTCACTGGCAAGAAGTGAGCCGACTTAGTTAAGCGGTCGACAAGAAGCGGTCGACTTAGTTAAGCGGTTGATACCATTAAACTGTCACGTCCCGAGAATTACGCAGCGGATATTAGTTCGAAGAATTCGAGTCAATATCTCGAGACGTGGACAGTCGGCAAATAAGCCTCTAGCTAGCACGCACTAAATGTGTATCAACACAACATCATAATACGGCCCAAATGTTGAACTCAATATAAATTGTATTCAAATTGGAACTAGTACATGAATAAGACTCAAAAAAAGGGAAAGTACATAATACCTCACTTCCTACTACATCGTTCTAACACTCAAATGAACTAACTATAGACAGACTCATAATTGGAACGCTCATCACTCGGATGCATTCCCATCCTCGACTTGCTCTTCCTCTTGAACTTCATAGTCACCTAAATTGGGTAAAAGTAGGGGATGAGCAAACTAGCCCAGTAGGATTTATATCTCAATGTGCGGGCAATGATGTAAGTGATTAGCAATTTAGAACTAGGTAAGCACAATGAATGTCATGATATGCGTGTACGAATAAAATAGATTTAAAACATGATGCATGGAACAAGCTAGAGAGAGTGATCATGATAGAATAAGATCTGGAATGATATAACAAGAGAGAACTAGCAATAGATCACTTTGTACAAGCACGCAAGATTTCACTTGATGTCAATAGTTTACAAGAACGCAAGATATCACTAGTTACAATAAATGCAGGATGGCCATATCACGCAAGCAAGCAAGATTGCACAAGCACGATCAAGTAACACTAATCAGGCACGTAAACACTAATGTACACCAAGGAAAGATCCACCAAGAGTGCACACAGGCCACGTGTATGTGGTTATGTATCTAACATCCAACAAGCAAGAAAGTACTCCCAGTGCAGATGCAACGCCAGTAATCATTATACCCCATGGTTAACAGTATATCTATGACTCACCGTCATTGGGGCTAGATTGGAGCCCTTGGACACACGCCGTGCCCTGTCAGCATCACATGTAAAATTTTAAATGTAGATACCCACAGTCATTAATAATGGCCAATGAGAGTTTCAATAAGTAAGCATGTGTAATGTCATGTTCATGATGACGATGGGAACAAGTAATAAGTAACTGAACATGATTTCATGAGAACACTGGTCAAGAGATAAATTCAGTAGCTGAACGGTACGATTTATAATTTAGTTGAATCTTTACAATAATGGCTTTAGTCTAGATTGTAATTCACGCTCACGAGAACAAGAAGAGAAAGGAAGTGCACGCTAGAGATGTATAAGTGTGTAGTGATGTACGCATCTCAATCCACAAATCCGTCGGTCTCAAACTCTCGGAAAACACTTAACATGATGGCTTGGAAAGATCAATGTATTTAACTACATATGGGTTTACAAGATTTTAAGATAATATTTATCATTTAAATCAAGCTAGAATGGTAACAAGAGTAAATCACAAGCTTCATGTATGATCATATCATTAAGAAAGCAATTAGAATAATATTCATGTAATTAAGGATTTTTCAATGGGTTAAACACTTTTAAGCCATTAAATAGACATCATGCAATGATCAGACCCAAGACAGGCAATATTTGCAAAGGTAGTGTCGACACACCCCTTACTGGTGTCGACACTATGCTCCAAACACAAGGCAAAATAATGAAGAATTGGTCAAGTAGTGTCGACACTAGTTCAGGTAGTGTCGACACTAGAGACAGCTTCCAGAAACCTTCTGGCTAATATGGGACAGTGTGTCGACACTAGTTCAAGTAGTGTCGACACTAGAGGCCTTCCAGAACACTTTTTGGGCAAAACTGGTCAGGTAGTGTCGACACTAGATCAGGTAGTGTCGACACTAGAGACCTTCCCAGAACACCTTCTGGGCTGATCTGGGATAGTGTGTCGACACTAGCCCATGTAGTGTCGACACTAGTGCCCTTCCAGAACAAAACTTATAGGTCAAGTGCAACCTGAAAACACATCTCATGCAGGATTTACTTACCCTGCTTATAACTCTCTAACGAATGACATTTAGATAAAATGTTCAACACAAAATATGACGAGAGCAACTAGTAGAAGAACTTTGATGTTGGGGTTTTGACCTAATTCAGTTTCGAATCCCGAGAAACATATGAAGACATAAAATTAAGTGCAGTGTGAAATCGCAGAATCCTGCAGTGACTCTCTTACTATGATTATAACATTCTAACAAAAGACTTTTGGATAAAACGTCCAACATAAAAGATGATCGTGACTACAATTATAAGAACGTTCGTGAAGGAAGTTTGGTCTAATTCGACATGAAATCGCATGCATAATAAGAAGAATGGGAAAAACTCTAACAGTGCGCGACTTTGGCAAAACGCTTGTAATTCAAAATATACTAGATGAAATTCGATGAAACCAGTGGGAAATGAAAGTTAACTTGATGCTCTACACATTAGTATAGAATATGTTAAGGTTTGGCCCGAGAAAACCTACCTTTTGGGTTGAAAAAGTCTCATTTGTTCCAGAAAACCCATGTTCAGACCACTTGGAGGAGAACGCTTACCACTTCGTGTATACTGCATGGAATTTGGGCATTCCACTTGGGTTAGAATGTAGACTTGACCCTATTTCCAGGGGTATAAGCCTTGCAAGGTTTGGTTTAGGTTTGACCTACCTTTGGTCAACTTCAAGATGACTGTCTGTGCAGGTCGCAGCAGACGCAACGGGGAAGAAGAACGGCTTGGTGTGCGGATCTCCTGCTTCCCCAGCTGCCAAGAACTCCTCCACACGACCCTAGCAAGTTTTAGAACTCATTCCTAAGGTTTGGTGAAGAGTATTTAAGCAACCATGGTGTTTTAGGAGTCCTATTATGACTAGGAAAGCCAGGTTGCGGTTTTGTCATGTTAGTTTCCTACTTAGGGAGGATTTCTTCCTCCCATAGAGTGCGTGAGGCTTTAGGAAACCTCCCACCATCGATAGGCACGAATTTGGGTTGCCAAGAATGTATGATTGCATCCCAATTTAACTCAAATTGCAATTTTCTAATTTCAGCCTATTTAGAGTTACGAATTTTCCCTACATTTTCTAGCTTTATTTGATTATTGGGCCACATGATGTCCATTGACCCAATCATGATTTGGGTCATTAATATATAATGTTGGAAGTCCCTCGAACCCTTTTTATTTAAATTCTTGATTGCGTCGTATTTCAGTGTTAACGGTTTTCCGACTTGTTATAGCACGTACGATAATGATGCGTATGTTTTAAATACTTGGAAATTATTTATTTCCATTTATTTGAATTCTTTATATAGCTAAAATTTCCGGGGTGCTACAGCAAGTGAGTGCTGTATGTGTAGTCTGCTGTCTGGAGGTTGGCGGCAACATTCTGTGCCGCTAAGATCATGTGTTGGCGGCAAGGGATTGTGCAGTTGACTCAGTAGGCGGCCAGCACTGTGCCTCCAAGTTCCTCAGTGTTCTGGAAACTACTGTTTGATCTTCTTTAATATATTTAATTGATTTTCGAGTATGAGTGTATGCTGTAAATGTTATGTGTGGTAAAAGGTGATCAGTAGGTCATGTCATGAGGTTTTAATGAATTTTAATGAATTGTATTAATTATTAAAATTCTGATAATTGAATCGTGAGCATAAAATGACCATGTTTAATCTGTGTAAATAGGTCATTTGTAAGTTAGGGTTTCATGATTTTTTTGCAATCATGTGATGACTGTATTTACACATTGGCACTGTTATATTTGACTGTTATATAGTAATTCCTACTTAAGAGAAAATAGTGAGAAATGCACTTGTAATTAGTTTTAATTGTTATACTAAAAAATCTATAAAATTGAGAATATGCTATGTTTACTATTTTTAAGCTATTATAAAAATTTAATGATGTTTTGATGACAGTAGGTACTGTTATGGTTTTAAAAGAGAAAATGGCCATGTTTAGCATGTTAGGTTTAATTATGTGTAAATCAAGGGTTAACAACATGTTAATATCTTCTTTTAGGTTGTTTATCATTGTTAAACCGTAAGAGTGAATTCTGTAAAGTGAAATGTAAATGTTATGCAAAGTGTATGAAAAAGGGATTAAAATGTGTATATTAAGCATAAGTAAAATGTGACGAAGTATGATAATGTGATTAATGTAAAATTTGGCCAAGAGTGACACTACTACCATAGGGGTTCGAGAGCCGTACCATAGAAAAGTCCCTATGGAAAGCTCAACGTATGTGAAGTAAATCCTAAGGGCATTAGGATGAAATCCTGGAGGTGGACATGTTCCACTGGTTAGGGTGGAGAGGGCTTCTCCCGATTCTACGCAGTTACCTAAATTTGTCACCACATTACCTAGGTGACGAATAAGTGATATGTGAGTGTGAATTATGCTATATGCTAAATTCTCCTCTAGTTGGTAGTTAGGACTATGTGTCATGGCAACTTAAGAAATAAAATGTGAATAAAGTAATGTGACATGTGAATATGGCACGTGGTAAGTGCCCATGATGCACGTGGTAAGTGCAATGATGTGACATGTGATAAATAAAAGTGCAAGAGAAAATATGTGAAAAAGTGTGAAAGAATATGTAAGGAAGAGTAAATGTTAATGAGAGTGTAAATGCATGTGAAAACCAAGGTAAAGCATATGTAATCATTTTATTTATGTGTTGATTTGTTGAATATAATGTCATGTTGGTATCATGCCATTTAGATTAATATCATCGATATGGTAGAGTAAGTGAATATGTGTATGTAAACATGTAAAGTAATGCAATGTGGAAAAATGAGCATGTAGAATTGTCAAATGAATAAGAGGGCATGTGAACAAATGTAAATCCATGTAATTATGTTTGATTAATGTCAAAACAGCAAGCAAAATGAGATTATGATTATGATAAATACTTGAAATAATGTTTAAGTTCCATGATAAAGTTACTATTCATTTAGTATATAGTTTCATGCTTAAATTGTAGATAATTGCCAATCGATTTGGATATGTTTTAAATCTTCAAACCATGATTAATAAAGGTGGTGTCATTGTGATTTATTCATATTAAAACAACAAATGAAATGTGTAAATAAATGAGAAAAGTGCATGTGAAACATGAATAGACATCATGTTAGGTTGCTATCTACTTTATACTTAAATCTGTGTTCTAATTGGTAGAATTGTTCCATGATATGGATAATGTTTAGATTAATAAATCATGTTACATGATAGGTGTTTAAGAGTGCATATGTTCATGTCATGTATGTATTAATATGATTATGCTTAATTATGATAGAATGTTTAGTATCATGTTATGTAGTTTATTAAAATGCATGTGCAAGTGTCAAGAAAGTATGATAATTTTACATTAAAAACAGCAAGTTAAATGTGTGATAAAATGATATAATTGTAAGAGAAATTGATTAGATACCATGCTAGGAGTGTTCATTATCTTGTACATAACCTTGTGTTTTAAATTGGTAAATACTATGCAATGATATGATAAAGATTTGAACCATGTATCATAGGATATATCATGTGTAGAGAACTTGTGTAGGTGTATATGATCTTCCTTGATTAATATGAGCAAGTGTTAACTAAGAATATGTTTGGGAGAATTATGTGTGTAATTGACCATAAGAAGCATGTGCCATGTAAATTGTAATGGTTAGAATGATAGCATGTGTTCGTTATTGTTGATAGCTTAGTGTATATGAGATATGTGTAAGGTTGATATTTTAGATTACTTGCTGAGTCTTTTAGACTCACTCTTGCTTTGGTGTACAGGTGTGATAGGTATTCCCGTGTTAGAGGAAGGCATAGCGAGGATCATCCTGAGAGCAAGTAGTAGCTTTTGTGGAGTTTGCTAGAGAGTTGTTATTTTTCCTTTCATAGTATGAATAATGTTAATTGCATGGACAATGTAGTTCTTTTGAAAATGTAATAATGTGGACATTTTCATTTTCTTTCACTATATAGACTGTGGAATGTGTGATGATGATGGAAATGAAGTTGAGTTATTTATTTTATTTCTGCTGTACTGAATTATATTCATGTACATATCAACCTATCATCTAGTGTTGGGTTACTATCCCTTTGTGACGACGCTCTTTATACCGATGGGGATTGGTATAATCGTACCGGTATGAGAAGGGTCGTTACAGAGATGGTATCAGAGCCCCAAGGTTGATACTGTACATGGATAAACCATCATCTTCATAATATTGCAAAGTCTTTATAAGAAATTGTCCATATATGTAGAAAGTAATAATAATGAATGAAAGATAGATAAGAAAATGGCTAGAATTAAGTGATTTAAATTCTCACAAGTTAATTTTTTTGCAGGCAATGACTAGCAACAGTAAGCGTGAGGCTAGGGCTAGAGAGCATGAAGGGAGGCGCAAGGTGAGAAACTTCATAATGAGACTCAGGCCAGCATTGAGAACGAGACTTTTGGAATGCAACCCCCGCACTCTAGATGAGGTTCTCAGCACAGCAAGGTTTGCGGCCTTTTCAGCTAGCGAGAGACCCAAGTGTATGCATTGCAATAAACACCATGGCGGAAATCTGTGTTGGACAAAGGAAGGAAGGTGCCTCAAATGCGGAAGCAAGGACCATCGGATTAGAGAATGTCCGAGGTTGAAGAAATTCGATCCCCGAGGTGCTACAACATCGGCAATAAAGGAGCCAGCAGTAGAGCCACCAGCTGTAACACCCAAATTTTTTTTTTATTAGTTGAGAAACTTGAAAAATAAGGTTATTAGGCTTAACCATTGTTCTTAAATTGAATTAATTGATATTTGAGAATGTTTAGCATTAATGAATGTTCCCCAGTGTCGTACTCGGACGTGCGCGCTCCCACAGTGCGACACTGAAAAACTGCAAAAAAAATGAAATCTGAGAACATCATAAATTTCATAAAAATGTGGAGATCTCAAAAATATAAATATCCGAATTTTTCGGCATGCGGACTTCGAGGATAAGTCGATGCGACTATTTTTCGGGTGATTTTTCACCTAGTGTAAAATAAACTTTAAAAATTAAATAAAAATCACCATAATTAGTAAGACCATCACATTAGTCTATGGTTGAAATTTCAACACAAATGGACGTCGTTTGAATACATTTACACAAGGATTATCGGACCAGCTGAATTATGGCCTAATTACGGGAAGGATTTTTAGGAGTTTTCCTTGCTGACGTATCCTGGGCTACGCAAGCCCATGTCATGGTAGGTTAAGGTCCTTACATGTTGATGGCCGATGTGTGGGTGTGTGATTGTGTGCATGAGATAGGTGGCTGTGGGTGGTTAAATGGGGTTTTACCCCAACACCTGGAAGCGTAGGTGCCGTCATGCATGGAATGACCAATTGGCTATAAATACACCCCCTCATTCTTCGTACCCATCGGTCTGACTCCTTCCCTGTTATGCTGCTGCTGTGATTCATGAGACTACAGTATGAGTGTGTAGCTGGAGTGGTTAGTTTACACTTTGTGCATCTCTTGGTCCTGTTCGAGATATTGCTGGAGTTGCAGCTGGGAAGCCATTGAAGCAAACTTTAGTAATTGTTGCTGCTTCAACGACTTCCTCCTTTGCTTGTGGCCATCTTTCCATTTACTATACGTGGTGGATTGTGGATTTTTATACCAAAGGAAGAATTCAAAATCAAGTAGGATTTGATTCTCTTTCCTTCTCCTCTAACTCATGTTCTTGGACATGCTTTAGAACCTACTGTTTGGATGTTCCAGCTTATACTCTAGTGTCATAAACACCTCTAGCATTATATGTATGTCTTGTGTGCTGTAGAAGCTACTCTTTGGTTCACATAATCCCGTTTGGAAAGGATCTTCTTCCAGTATCATGTGGTAGTAGGTTCCTAGCTATCCATGTGTAGGATTCATATCCCTCTGGTTCAATTCAGTTCTCCATATGTAACAAGGAATTCGTGAGGAACGGATAAGTTGTTATACTTGTGATTCTCTGTTTTCCTTCCAGTCATGGTAGAATTACTCTTGTTGGGAAAGGAACAACTTGGTTCTATTTTAGAAATCAATTCCTATCCTCTTCCTCTACCTTTGATCTTTGTTCATGATTGGAGTCATGTAGAAGTTTAAATATCTATAGAACTATGTGAGAACTTTTACTTAATTGTTAGGTACTTCAAGCCTTGATTTAGATCCATGAAACACTTGGAGTTTTAGTGTTTATCTTGTAGGAATCTTCCCAATAAACCATTGTCAACAAGATCAGGCTTCCAGTACTATATTATGTCTAGTTCTAGCTAGACAAGCTTGAATTGTAAACCTCTCATTTCATCTCGTTTGTTCAATTTATAAACCACTGTGAGAACTCCAATTAGACTCTTCTATTTGATATCAAACATGTCTTGGTTCATAAATTCTATAGTGAGGGTGTTTAGGATAGATTTGAAGTCATTTTTGGAAGTTCTGCAGCTACCTGCCGACAGCCAGCCCAAAGCTGTCGACAGGCGCATGTGTTCCAGACTTCCAGAGTTCTGGACTGTAGCTAGCTGTCGACAGATGCCCTTCAGCTATCGACAGATACCCACAGAGCCAGCATACTTGTGCTCTGTCTGTTGCCATCTGTCGACAGCCCCTTCCTGGCTGTCGACAGCACTTGTCCTGCCTTGTATTTCAGCAACTTTTTATGATAAAACTCTTGCTTAAACTTCACCATATTAGCCTACCAAGTTACCCCCCCTAATTGCCTTAGTGTTTACTGTCATTCCATTGTAAAGATTACCCTCTTGGTGTACCTTACTCACCCTTGAGTTATCCTTGAAGTTGTTAACTACGAATGACACTCCGTTGAGTCCATTCTCCTGTATTCGGTAATTGAGTTCATGTAACTTGTTGTCTTGAGAGTTCAAATGCTTGAACACCATGTGAGATATGATTAATTGATGATGATGACATTTATTGGGTCCTTGGACCCCACTTGTCTGATATGTCTGTGCAAATAGGGCTGGTCCAGTCCTGGGAGGAGCACCCGAATTCATTTTCTGACTGTACGGAATGATAAAGGACAACTACTGTGCAAATAGGGCTGGTCCAGTCCTGGGAGGAGCACCCGAATTCATTTTCTGACCGTACGGAATGATAAAGGGCAACTGGATGTTTGGCATAGCATCAAATACTGTCTGATTATTGTAGTAACCCGGAAAATTTAATACTTAAAAATTCGAAATAATAATTTCTTTAAATCGAAATAATAGAAACATGCATACCATTATCATATGTACAAGAATACAATGGAAAATTCCTTAAAAATTATAAATCAATACTAGACATTATTCCTAAGTGTTCCACGTAGAAATTCGTGCAACAAAAAATTCGATTGACCAAGCGTGTGTCACAATGTGACCAATTATCCAAATTAGGAAACCAAGTCGGAAAACCGTTACACGGAAAGATAACGCGCCCATAAAACAAACGAACATGTCGGAGAGACTTCCAACATCATGAAATGAATAACCATTATTGGGTTTGAAACAATGGACCTCTCATAGCCCATGAATAAATTCAAATAAGAAAATGCAATAAAAATCATAACTCTATTATTCCCTAATTAAAAAGGGAAAACCTATAAGATAAATTCCAATAAATGATGGGCTTGGTTAAATAGACCCATTAGAAATTAGTGGGGCAAAATAAGGATTTTAAAAATAAGAATAATGGGAAAATACCCTAAATTCGTAACTAAATTATTACCTAAATAGAAAAGAGGTATTTAATGCATTAAATAGGAAGTTTGAGTTGGAATTGGATACCAAAACCTACCCTAATAGGTTGGCCATGAATTTAGCTCCCATCCTAACCTAAATAGGCAGTGTAAAGCTTGGGAGGAGGTTAGGAAATGAGGAAATTCAGAATTTAATAGGAGTTAGAGTACTATTAGGAATTAGAAACATAACTAGCATAAATACACCTCTTAAACCCTCTTGGCCGACCCTAGCTCGTTGCCAAAGGTTGTTGAACGTGGAGAAGAGGCCAATGAGGAGAGGATCTCGTGGGGAGAAGGAGTTCTTGAAGCTTCTTCCTTGTTCTTGGAGTTCTAAGCCCTAGAAGACAAATCGAGTCAAAGGTAGGCATTCTCACAAGCTAAAATCCTAATATTTCTTTTGTAGATTGTTCCAAACATCAGGAACAAAACCCTCAAGTTTCATAATTTTCCATCGAGCATATCTTTAGTTCTTGATTTTTCATGTTCTGCAACTTACATGACCCCGAACCCTCTTCTTAACTCTTGATCTCCTTGTATACTCAACCCCATGCTACGAGATTTTTACTGTAGGAACTGATGCATGTTAGGCATCTTTTGCCCCTAAAATCCCTAAATTCCATCGAGCATGTTGATCGAATTTAATCGATCTTTCTCTCTGTGTCATGTTCTGAATAACTCATTCTTGCTCATGTTCAAACCCTATATGAACCATGCTCTATCTCTAATTTCGATTTACTGGAAGTACCCTTACATGTCTAGTTTAATTTGCAACTGGTTTCATGATTTTTCATCGTGTATAAAATTAGTTATGAATTTCTGAACGACCCTGTATCATTTTATTTCAAGTTGGCCCGCAATCCAATGTCTGGTCTGACTCCTGTCAGAGTCAGGCGCAGACCACCAGATCGCGACTGCCCGATATGTCGCCTTCTGGGGTCCGATTATGACAGCCTACCCGTCGCGACCAAGAAGGCGACAGGTAAGTTGTCGCGTTTCCAGTACTTGATTCGCAAGTCCTGTCGCGACCCTTTCCCGCCTCTGTCGCGTTCACAAGGCCGTTGCGACAGTACCCATGTCGCGATCTGCCTACCCCTGTCGCAATCCTCATTGGCCCATGTCGCGTTCACATGTTTTTAATGAAAATCCATAAAAAATTATTTTTGTCACTTTCTAAAATATTCTTACGCCTTTTTAACAGTTATACACGCAGTAAAAACACCTGTTTTACATGGAGCTATATTGAATGCTTTAAAATACATATTCACGACATCTTTTCTATCTACAATTTCATGACACATGCACACACTTGGAACCATCCAAATATGGCATAATTGGCATGGACTTGTGACATAACATATCTGGTAATTTATGTAATTAATTTGCCTTACTTGTAAATGAACTTGTTCTCGATTTTCGTGTTGTTTTGAAGCACCGATCTCGACGCTCCACTGTTCTAGAATTCCTCTAGAACGTCGAGTACTTGCTTTTATATACACACTTTGCTTGGCTTATGGTGAACTCTCCGTCGGATATTCCTTTCGTCGGACTAGTGAACCCTTGCACAAGGCCTCCGTAAGTCTCCTCTGATCATGTATTCTCACATGGTCGACGAGCTGGTTGTACCCTAACACCTATGATACCCTTTAGGGATCGACAAGATCCAAACAACCTTAGTTGCTCTCGCTCTTATCTTGAATCACGCCGGACCTCTGGACCTGTGCATAACGAGGCCAGCGGAAGGGTTGTGTATTCCACCTGACTGCCAACATCGTACGCGCGTGTTGTGCAACTGTTACTATCGCTCGTTACTTGACGTTCCATGTGCAATGACCATAAGATCTCATCTATGCTGTACTCGCCCGTCTATTCACCCTCACGTTCACTCTACTATTTCGTCTCTCTCGTCTATCCATCTAGTACTCTCTTATTACCCTTTGAGCTGTGTGGCTCCTATCGTTTGTGCTATTTCGTGACTGTCTAGCGCTATAAAATGGGTCTTGTGACTCTACTGTATCAAATGCATACTGTGCAGGGCACGGAGAGTGTCCGAGGGGCTCCAATCTAGTCCTGGGGGCAGAGAGCCACCCGAAAATACCTGCAGGGGCTATTGACGGTGTTCTGCATTGCAACGGTTCTGACTATACTATCTTGGCTAGACATCAAATTGTCTGGGGAGTTCAGACGTACTGTACCATTTCTGTGCTATTACTGTGCTAGCACTAACTATTATAACATTAGTCTGGGGAGTTCAGACGTAATGTACTATCGTGAAACGACTTCTGTCCTAGAAGTGACTATTGCCGTATTCTACAAGTGCACTGTTGTGCAACCATACACGCTATCTCGTTACACGCTATCTTGTTACACGCTATCTCGTTATACACTATCTTGTCATACGCTCTACTTGATACTTGCCATCTTGAGTTATTGCATTCTATCGTGACTTGATCGCATTCAAAGTACTATATTTTCTCTCAGCTATCTATGGATCACCAAAGTGCCATTACTATTTCGACTGACGAAAGTTAATCAAAAGTGCTATACCATCTCGATTGATGAGAATCAATCAAAGTACAATTTACTCTTTTCATGACCAACTACTATCTCTCCTTGCTATACCTGTCACTTGCTATTGCTTGCCATTGTCGCTATATGCTGTTGCGTTGTTATCGATTCTATCGTGACTTGACTTTAATCATCGCGCTATACTCGATTTATCTTCTATTTGAACCATGTTACTTGTGCTATTACTTTCTTGACTTTACATGACTCGCTCTATCATTAGTTACTCTGCCATTTAAAGCATTAATTATTTAAAGCCTGCTTGAGCCTGAGATTTAAGTCCTACTGGATGTTATCGCTCACCCTTCATTATTTGTTATTGTGTCTCAGGTAAGTTGGACAATGACGTTATACGTACCAATGGGACAAGACCAGAGTGATGAGTGACCCGGAGTCAAATGACGAAGTTACCCTAGCACAATTGGAGTCTAGTAGTTATTGCTTTAGATTTCTTTTAAATGTAATGATGTCATTGAGCCTTATGTATTGGCTCCGAATTAGTGGTTGTAATAGTCTTAGTGATTTTATAATGAAATGAAGAGTTATTTCAATTATTGTTCATTAGATGCTCTGATGTTTGCGGAAGTATGCACAATTGTCGTTACCATACTCGTTGTTCGCGTCTCCCTCCGATTTATTCCGCTGCTAAATTGAAGGGGCGTGACAGTCATCATGTTACCTGTCCGGTGTGAACATATATGTGAGCCAAATTATGAGATTCATTGTGAATTCCTGAGCATGTTTGTATTACAGTACTACTGTCCCACTTTAACTGCCATGATAAGATGCTTACATGTTCTTCTGTGATATCAGTCTAGTCTTTTTCCTTGATCATTATATAGCTAAATCCTTTTGATTTGAGAATTTGAATCCTATTGGGCTAGTTAGCTCATCAAATCCTATTTTTCAGGTATCTACAGTTCTTGAAGGAGGGAACTTTGGGATATGTGTGTGGAGAGACCATCCTTGATGACATTTACCTTTGAGATTGTAAACTGGAAATGTTGTAATACTCATAGAACGACAATGGTCGAATTTTTTTTTATTTAGTAGAGCTTCCGAGCAATTTACTGCCCAAATAGTGTAAATTTTACTCTTGATTTCTCGTTCGTTCACGTTTCGACGTTTATAGATATATTAAATGACGGGACGTGACAGAATGGTATCAGAGCATTGGTTGAGGATTCCAATAGTTATTGGTCTTCAACATCCTGTAGTGACCTGTGAGGATGGGTAGAAAGCCTGAGGTTAAGCTAGATAGGTAAAAGTTGGATATAGATTGTATTGAGTATGAATGGAATATCTAGGGATAGTTTCCTTCCAGCAATTCATCTTCACTTCCATAATTTCATGCTTGTGGGTTCTCTATTTGTATAACTCATATGTACTAATTGTTTCATGTTCTTTAGAATTCACCTTCCTTTGGTTTCCTTCTTCTATTCTTGCTTCTTATTCCTACACAAGAACTTCATGATTAAAGTGTTTACCATGTACACATACTTGAAACAACCATAGCAGAGTTGCTCTATTCCTTATAATCATGTTTTAGCTAGAGTTTGTGCTATGACTCAAGCATATCATGAAACACATCCCATTAGAAGCAAGAAAAGGTTGTTAGGGAGTGTTGCACTTCTAGTTATTATCTTCCTTTTAGATTTCCATGCCATAATAT
This sequence comes from Colocasia esculenta, assembly GCA_014218235.1. Taxonomy (NCBI): domain Eukaryota; kingdom Viridiplantae; phylum Streptophyta; class Magnoliopsida; order Alismatales; family Araceae; genus Colocasia; species Colocasia esculenta. Next base: position 54,873,298 of record CM024753.1, on the reverse strand, counting down.
ATCCCTATTGTCCTACTCGTCTTCCTCATAAAATATGGTGTTAGAACTGAAAATAAGACCCTTTTGATGTTGAAAAATAATGTAAGGACTCATAGAAACGCTTGGTAGAATTTCCTGTGGTAGTTCTACCACATTTCTGGAAGCTTGGACTTCACCTGTTGACTGACAGCACTTACCTGTCGACAGCCGACTCTGATCTGTCGACAGATAGTGTCAGATCCCAGAAACTGGTTCTGGGATGACAGTAACTGTCGACAGCCACTCCCTAGCTGTCGACAGATACCCTCAGAACAAGAAAAACCTTGCTCTGTTTATTGCTATCTGTCGACAGCCATTTCCTAGCTGTCGACACATACCAGTTTGTGTTGAACTGATCCTTCTTCAGTTAGATGTGTCAGCAGGTTCAGTCAGAAGTGCTAGCAGGACCCTTGTAAGACTGAACTCATACCTTATTTACATATATTTCATTTACTTAAGATATTACATGTAAATAAGGAAGTACCCCCCATTTGAATCCAATAAAAATATCAGAAAAATTATATCTCTTACCAATAAAAAGTCAACTCTCCCACCGAAGAAGAAAAATACGATTTTTGTGATTCCATCAAAATAGCGTCTTTCTAATTTCTCACAATTTGGCCTACCTAAAAATTTCATAATTCAAATAAACCTAGTAGAATGCTAAGAATCCAAGGTTCGGTGAAAAATGATAAACACACATATGACTTCTCCAAGAGAGCCCTCTCCTATTGAAGGAAAAGTCAAACCTGCTCATTCCTTATTTTACCTTAATATGACTTTTATCTTGATATGTTATTATCTCCAACTCTAAATAAGAATTAGTAAATGAATGGTTCAATTGATATATAGATTTCATGACTATCCTCATGATGTATTCTTTCGTTGACTTTCTTATTTTATTGAATTCTAAATTATTATACCACTGAGAAGAATCCTTTAATCCTCGTTTACATCCATCTCTCACTAAAACCAAGTGAGACTCTTTAATAACTTAAATGTGTGAATACTCACACAATTGATGAATCAAAGTTTCAAGATTGTTTTAAATCTCACGAATCTTATATGCAAGGTAGGATTAAATCTATTTATCTCTACTAGAGTGGATAACCAAATAGATTGGTAAAAAAATATATATATAGAAGAGAAAAAAAATCTACAGGAGAGATTTCTAAAGAAATGCAAGATTATGTAAACATTTTGTACTAAAGTCTAGATTTGGTCAGATGATTCCTTAAACTCCTAATAGCATTTTCTTCAGGCTAGAATTTATTGCATTCCTCTTCTAACCGTAACATAAGGATCAATTGTCTCTAAGTTGAGATTAAATCTCAAATTTTGCTTCAACTAATCAGTAGCTTGGTGTGTCAACGCACATAAACAAATTGACTAGGGTCCGTAGAAAGTTTTAGAAAAATCAACTTCATGTTTTCTAGAATTGACCTCAATCAGGTGATTGCAGTTTTGATTAACTTAATTTAAATTGTTTACTCAGCCAGCTTAATGGGAGAAGAGGTGATGATCAGTCTGTCCCCATGTAATTTTAATTAATTACATATGTATTTTGGTGATTTACAAAACTAAACTAGTTTTTATCAATAATATCTAATGAATATTTCATAAGTCTAAAGTATAGGAAAAATACCAAGGTCAAACAAGCCAATAAAGGTATGTATTACTTCTCTGAAGCTTTAATCTTTTCAACATGATATTTCTCAAAGTCCATATCGATTTCTGTTGAAGATCATAATGATTTCCTTGTAAGACTAAAAAGTCATATTGTTTCAAACAAGTCGATCTCATAACGATTCTATAAGTTATCGCAACGATTTCTTTAGAGCTCGTAACGACTTGCCTGTCATAATGATTCTATAAGTTATCGCAATGATTTCTTTAGTGCTCGTAACGACTTGCCTGTCATAACGATTCTATAAGTTATCGCAACGATTTCTTTAGTGCTCGTAACGACTTGCCTGTCATAACGATTCTATAAGTTATCGCAACGATTTATTTAGAGCTCGTAACGACTTGCCTGTCATAATGATTCTATAAGTTATCGCAACAATTTCTTTAGAGCTCGTAACGACTTGCCTGTCATAACGATTCTATAAGTCATCGTAACAATTTCTTTAGAAATCGCAACGACTTGCTCGCCGTAACGATTTGATTTGCACAAAGATTTCTTTAAGCGCTCATAACGATTTGCTTTACGTAACGATTTCTTTAGAACACAACGTCTTGCTCGCCGTAACGATTTCATAAGTTACCATACGATTTCTTCAGTGAACACAACGACTTGCTTTCCATAACGATTTATAAGTGTTTCACAACGATTTCTTTAGAACACAACGACTTGCTTTGCATAACGAATTCTTCTGTGAATGTAACGATTTGGTATGGCTTATAATGACTTAGTTAAAATGACTTAATCATAACGATTTCATAAGTTATATAGCCATCGATCTCATATCTTACATCGACTTGACATTTATCTTATCTCTAAATACGTTGACTAGTCAAAGTCACGTATATATCTATCTGTCACTCCTGCATTTATGAGTTCTGAACGTATCTCTGCATGGATGCAGACAATATCGTCCATTATTATGCTTACTCTGTATACATCCTTTAAAACAAGCTATTTGGGATTGCTATTCTAGTGAATACTCACAACAACGCATACTGACAAAAAGAGAGCTTAAGTTGTCTACTGTTCTAGCATTTAATGTGTGCAGGGTCCTGAAGATATTCTATCATACAACGTTGGACCTATAGACGCCAGAAGACCCTATCTCTTTGCGTGCTCAAATGGATAAAAGATAGTTGAAGCTTCCAAATGTCAAACAGTCTAACGTCTATCAATCCAAGAGATAACAGTTACTTCAACGGTCGTATTTCAAAAAGAAGATATAAACTCAAAGACAGAAGAATAGAAGAACCAACGAAGTAGAGAACAAGCATCTTGTGTTCAAACATTCAAATTCTTCTGCAAGAAGTCCAGAGCCAAGAATCTCATTCCTCATCACCTTTAGCTCTTCGCTCTCTGTGCTATAATAGATTTTCTAAGAGAGCTCGTGTAGTTCTGAGAGTGTGCCTTGTTCAGATCCTTGCTCTCAGTGCTAGTGGCTTCAGATCTTGGCTACTTAAAGCTTGATCTAGGGGCTTGATCTTATTCCATTCTCTTTGTGTTGTTTCCCTTCCGTTGTGAAGGAAGACCTGGTGGTATCCAGGGTGCTGTTTCCCTTCGATTGTGAAGGAAGACCTGGTGGGGTATCCAGGGTGTTGTTATTCCCTTCAGGTGTGAAGGAAGACCAGCCGAGCTGGGTGCTGTAGCGTCCTTAGGGGGACTGTACCCTAGTTAGTAAAACCTGAGTGGTTGCTCAGGGACTAGACGTAGGACTCCTAAGGAAGGAGGTCCGAACCAGGATAATCCTTTGTGTCCTGTGATTGTTTTCTTTGTGTGTTTGATATTTAACTAACAGTCACTAACCTCCTTCGAAGAACGTTTGTGTGAATGTTTTTAGTTACAGGTATCTTCTAGATTATTTTTAAAAGACCCATTCACCCCCCCTCTGGGCTCGTCAACTGGGCAACAAGAAGCACATTGGAAAGAGGTTCAACGTGCAATGGACAACCTTGCTCAATCCTTAGAACAAGTAGTCCCCGTTGTTGATCAAGGAAGAATGAAGCTGCATAAGAATATTAATAGTCCAAACTCTCAAGAAACAATAAGTATTACAGTATCTATACGGAAGAAGACAGTTTCCCCCAGTAATAGAGAAATAGCTGGCAAAAAGATGGTGAAAAGGAACAAGAAAAGCAAAAAGATCAAGAAAGCCAACAAGCAAGAGACAGTCAAGGCACAAGCTAAGGAAGCTTGTACACATTGTCACAAACTGGGTCATGTCAAAGAAGATTGTTGGCGGAGACTAGGAGCATGTTTGAGGTGCGGAAGTCTAAAGCATCAGATTTCAGATTGTCTATACCACCTCAGGACAAAGACAAGAGTCCAGGAAGACCTTCAGCCATAAGGAGAATGGACTGAAGTTATTAGAAATATTCCTTGTATATAAGTCAATAGGACTAGAGTATGGAGAGAAGTACTTGAATTTATCTGTTATAGTACGTCAAAACTTGGTAAGTTTTACCAATCAATGTAATTCCGCAAGGCTGATTATGGAGTTCTGTAATGGAAATCTTATGTGATAAATAAAATTCTCGTTGTCTATCTCCATATTCCTCACACTCATCATTCTTGTCATACTTTATTACCCTTCCCAAGGAAATATGTATTTACATAACTCTCTAAGGTGTAAGGTTATTCCTTAGTAGGGGAGACTTTGAGTATGATATACTACTGCAAGAAATAAAGAACATAGTGAAGGTTGTATCTAACTGAACCCATGATTACAATATGGCTCTTTAATATATAAAGATGTTAATATTTAGATCCCCATCAACTGACGATGTTATGATAATAAATTAAATAAAGATTGTAAACATCGTATGACATAATAGTCATGACAGGATTGGTGAAACTAATCTCGATTAGATAAAGTTTCAAAGACCGAAAACTTACATCTTTGTGATCCATCCAAACTAGTCAAGAAGTTTGGAGGACCAAACTCTTTTTAGTGGGGGAGAGTTGTAACACCAAAAAAAAAAAATTTTATTAGTTGAGAAACTTGAAAAATAAGGTTATTAGGCTTAACCATTGTTCTTAAATTGAATTAATTGATATTTGGGAATGTTTAGCATTAATGAATGTTCCCCAGTGTCGTACTTGGACGTGTGCGCTCCCACAGGGCGACACTGAAAAACTGCAACAAAAATGAAATCTGAGAATATCATAATTTTCATAAAAATGTGGGGATCTCAGAAATATAAATATCCGAATTTTTCGGCATGCGGACTTCGAGGATAAATCGACGCGACTATTTTTTGGGTGATTTTTCACCTAGTGTAAAATAAAATTTAAAAATTAAATAAAATCACCATAATTAGTAAGACCATCACATTAGTCTATGGTTGAAATTTCAACACAAATGGACGTCGTTTGAATACATTTACACAAGGATTATCGGACCAGCTGAATTATGGCCTAATTACGGGAAGGATTTTTAGGAGTTTTCCTTGCTGACGTATCCTGGGCTACGCAAGCCCATGTCATGGTAGGTTAAGGTCCTTACACGTTGATGGCCAATGTGTGGGTGTGTGATTGTGTGCATGAGATAGGTGGCTGTGGGTGGTTAAATGGGGTTTTACCCCAACACCTGGAAGCGTACGTGCCGTCATGCATGGAATGACCAATTGGCTATAAATACACCCCCTCATTCTTCGTACCCATTGGTCTTACTCCTTCCCTATTATGCTGCTGCTGTGATTCACGAGACTTCAGTATGGGTGTGTAGCTGGAGTGGTTAGTTTACACTTTGTGCATCTCTTGGTCCTGTTCGAGATACTGCTGGAGTTGCAGCTGGGAAGCCAGTGAAGCAAACTTTAGTAATTGTTGCTGCTTCAACGACTTCCTCCTTTGCTTGTGGCCATCTTTCCATCTACTGTACGTGGTGGATTGTGGATTTTTATACCAAAGGAAGAATTCAAAATCAAGTAGGATTTGATTCTCTTTCCTTCTCCTCTAACTCATGTTCTTGGACATGCTTTAGAACTTACTGTTTGGATGTTCCAGCTTATACTCTAGTGTCATGAACACCTCTAGCATTATATGTATGTCTTGTGTTTCTGTAGAAGCTACTCTTTGAGTTCACATAACCCCCATTTGGAAAGGATCTTCTTCCAGTATCATGTGGTAGTAGGTTCCTAGCTATCCATGTGTAGGATTCATATCCCTCTAGTTCAATTCGGTTCTCCATATGTAACAAGAAATTCGTGAGGAACGGATAAGTTGTTATACTTGTGATTCTCTATTTTCCTTCCAGTCATGGTAGAATTACTCTTGTTGGGAAAGGAACAACTTGGTTCTATTTTAGAAATCAATTCCTATCCTCTTCCTCTACCTTTGATCTTTGTTCATGATTTGGAGTCATGTAGAAGTTTAAATATCTATAGAACTATGTGAGAACTTTTACTTAATTGTTAGGTACTTCAAGCCTTGATTTAGATCCATGAAACACTTGGCGTTTTAGTGTTTATCTTGTAGGAATCTTCCCAATAAACCATTGTTAACAAGATCAGGCTTCCAGTACTATATTATGTCTAGTTCTAGCTAGACAAGCTTGAATTGTAAACCTCTCGTTTCATCTCGTTTGTTCAGTTTATAAACCACTGTGAGAACTCCAATTAGACTCTTCTATTTGATATCAAACATGTCTTGGTTCATAAATTCTATAGTTATGGTGTTTAGGATAGATTTGAAGTCATTTTTGGAAATTCTGCAGCTACATGTCGACAACCAGCCCAAAGCTGTCGACAGGCGCATGTGTTCCAGACTTCCAGAGTTCTGGACTGTAGCTAGCTGTCGATAGATGCCCTTCAGCTGTCGACAGCCCCTTCCTGGCTGTCGACAACACTCGTCCTGCCTTGTATTTCAGCAACTTTTTATGATAAAACTCTTGCTTAAACTTCACCATATTAGCCTACCAAGTTACCCCCCCTAATTGCCTTAGTGTTTACTGTCATTCCATTGTAAAGATTACCCTCTTGGTGTACCTTACTCACCCTTGAGTTATCCTTGAAGTTGTTAACTATGAATGGCACTCCGTTGAGTCCATTCTCCTATATTCGGTAATTGAGTTCATGTAACTTGATGTCTTGAGAGTTCAAATACTTGAACACCATGTGAGATATGATTAAGTGATGATGATGACATTTATTGGGTCCTTGGACCCCACTTGACTGATATGCCTGTGCAATTAGGGCTGGTCCAGTCCTGGGAGGAGCACCCGAATTCATTTTCTGACCGTACGGAATGATAAAGGACAACTACTGTGCAAATAGGGCTGGTCCAGTCCTGGGAGGAGCACCCGAATTCATTTTCTGACCGTACGGAATGATAAAGGGCAACTGGATGTTTGGCATAGCAACAAATACTATCTGATTATGGTCATCATGTTACCTGTCCGGTGTGAACATATATGTGAGCCAAATTATGAGATTCATTGTGAATTCCTGAGCATGTTTGTATTACAGTACTACTGTCCCACTTTAACTGCCATGATATGATGCTTACATGTTCTTCTGTGATATCAGTCTAGTCTTTTTCCTTGATCATTATATAGCTAAATCCTTTTGATTTGAGAATTTGAATCCTACTGGGCTAGTTAAATCCTATTTTTCAGGTATCTACAGTTCTTGAAGGAGGGAACTTTGGGATATGTGTGTGGAGAGACCATCCTTGATGGCATTTACCTTTGAGATTGTAAACTGGAAATGTTGTAATACTCATAGAACAACAATGGTCTAATTTTTTTTTATTTAGTAGAGCTTCCGAGCAATTTGCTGCTCAAATAGTGTAAATTTTACTCTTGATTTCTCGTTCGTTCACGTTCTGATGTTTATAGATATATTAAATGACGGGACGTGACACCAGCATTAGCTTAGGAGAATGAGGACTACATTTTATTTCCGGAGATGGCATCAACGACGTCACCACAAGTACTCGATTCGATCTTCGAGGACGAAGATCTTTTTCAAGGGGGGGGGAGAGTGTGATACCCCGAAATTTCATTCATTTTATATTATACATGTGTTATTTACCTGTTTATGTATATAGTGTATGTATTAAAATGTGCATATTTCAATTTCTAAATTTCTCATGTGCATATGTAAGTATATATACATTATTTCTGTGGATGTAAGTAAGTAACTAATCTTGTACGTGCTGTACTTATTTAGAAACCATACATAGTATATTTAAGTAATGTGTGCATGCAAATATGTGAATTTTGCTATACATCCTATAGGTATATATGAGTTAATTTTATTGCATGTAATGTGTATATAGGTACATATTGTAATTATTTATTTCATGTACAATATATGTAACTATGTTGTGTAGATGTGTACATATATATATATATATCAATTCAAGTGTTTGTATGCAAATTAATTATTGTCGTATAGACTATTGTTATTTAATTTATTGTATATTGCATCTTAATAATACCGTGCGTATACTATCTAACTATTGAAGTGCATATTATACTAGTTACTCCATGGATATTATGTGTAAATATACGTTGTACATATGTATATATGTATATTATCTTATGCATGTGATGTCTATCTAATTCTATACACATTAAGTTGTCTACAACATATATGGTACTTAAATAATATTGTGCATATGATAGGTAAGTATTGTTATATACCTTATAAGTGCATGTGAGTTATTTTTCATACATGTATATCTTTAAGTGTGCATGCATTATCTTGTTATCAATGTACATGTTATATTTAATCATTCCATACATATTGTATGCAACTATCATGTGTATATGTATACATGCATATGTTAATCTTGTTCAAAGGATATCTATCTATTTCTAAGCATGTTAAATTATTCATGATGTGTGTGGTACTTAAATAATAAAGTGTATAGCGTATGTATCTAAATGGTGTGTAATGCATGTAGTTTATATGGTGAATGTATATTTATTTATTTCTGTGCACATTTAGTTGTTGTAATGTAATTTTATATTTATTGTAGTGTACTATTTATTTTTCGCCAAGGGACACAATTGGCGGCCACACAGTCTGCCGCTGACTGTATGCCTGTGATTGGCATCCAGATCGATGGACGCCAATCACAGTGTTGGCGGCACCAGGGCTGGACGCCAACCACATGTTGACTCCACCAGATGTTGACGTCAAGTTCCCTACTGTGTAACGGTTCCAGATTTGGTAACGATCGTGTTTGGTCCGGTTTCAGTTTAGGAAAGTCTTGTGTAACCGTAGGCAACCTACCCTAGTGCATACCCAACCTGCCCAGCATTATAAAAACACCCTATTCTGGCTGCGCCAAGTCTTTTTGGGTGATGGGAAAAGCTAGGGTTCTTGTGGAGAAAAGTTGAACTTTGAAGACTTTGATCCGCGGACTGGGGGAGTTTCCTGAAGATCTACAACAACTGGAAGATAGTTCAACCATCAAGGAGGCACCCCCAACTCCGAGGATCAACCCACATCAACACGAGAATCGGATTTGAAGAGTTTCTGAGCACCTTCTTGCAGGCCGAGGAGGGCTTCACACACAAGTTTGATCTTCTAGGATTTATTTAGAGGAAAGTACCTATGTATATCAATCCTATACATGTTCCCTTAGGTCCCAGCATTTTTCCTAATTTTTCCTCGTGTCTTGGACCCTCCAATTTCCTCGTGCATGTGAGTGCTGTCTGTGTAGTTTGCTGTCTGGAGGTTGGCGGCAACATCTTGTGCCGCCAAGATCATGTGTTGGCGGCAAGGAATTGTGCAGTTGACTCAGTAGGCGGCGAGCACTGTGCCGCCAAGTTCCTCAGTGTTCTGGAAACTGCTGTTTGATCTTCTTTAATATATTTAATTGATTTTCGGGTATGAGTGTATGCTGTAAATTTTATGTGGGGTAAAAGGTGATCAGTAGGTCATGTCATGAGGTTTTAATGTATTTTCATGATTTGTGTTAATTATTAAAATTCTGATAATTGAACTGTGAGCATAAAATGACCATGTTTAATCTGTGTAAATAGGTTAGTTGTGAGTTAGGGTTTTATTTATTTTCTGCAATCATGTGATGTCTGTATTTACACATTGGCACTGTTATATTTGACTGTTATACAGTAGTTCCTACTTAAGAGAAATTAGTGAGAAATGCACTTGTAATTAGTTTTAATTGTTATAAATATAATTACTATTCAGAAAAATCTATAAAATTGAGAATATGCTATGTTTAATGTTTTTAAGTTGTTATAAAAATTTCATGATGTTTTGATGACAGTAGGTACTGTTATGGTTTTAAATGAGAAAATGGCCATGTTTAGCATGTTAGGTTTAATTATGTGTAAATCAAGGGTTAACAGCATGTTAATATCTTGTTTTAGTTTGTTTATCATTGTTAAACAGTAAGAGTGAATTCTATAAACTGAAATGTAAATGTTATGCAAAGTGTATGAAAAAGGGATTAAAGTGTGTATATTAAGCATGAGTAAAATGTGACGAAGTTTGATAATGTGATTAATGTAAAATTTGGCCAAGAGTGACACTGCTACCATAGGGGTCTGAGAGCCGTACCATAGAAAAGTCCCTATGGAGAGCTCAACGTATGTGAAGTAAATCCTAAGGGCATTAGGATGAAATCCTGGAGGTGGACAGGTTCCACTGGTTAGGGTGGAGAGGGCTTCTCCGGTTCTGCGCAGTTACCTAGATTTGTCACCGCATTGCCTAGGTGACGAATAAGTGATATGTGAGTGTGAATTATGCTATGTGCTAAATTCTCCTCTAGTTGGTAGTTAGGACTATGTGTCATGTCAACTTAAGAAATAAAATGTGAATAAAGTAATGTGACATGTGAATATGGTACATGGTAAGTGCCCATGATGCACGTGGTAAGTGCAATGATGTGACATGTGATAAATGAAAGTTCAAGAGAAAATATGTGAAAAAGTGTGAAATAATATGTAAGGAAGAGTAAATGTTAATGAGAGTGTAAATGCATGTGAAAACCAAGGTAAAACGTATGTAATCATTTTATTTATGCGTTGATTTGTTGAATATAATGTCATGTTGGTATCATGTTGTTTAGATTAATATCATCCATATGGTAAAGTGAATATGTGTATGTAAACATGTAAAGTAACGCAATGTGGAAAAATGAGCATGTAGAATTGTCAAATGAATAAGATGGCATGTGAACAAGTGTAAATCCATGTAATTATGTTTGATTAATGTCAAAACAGCAAGCACAATGAGATTATGATTATGATAAATACTTGAAATAATGTTTAAGTTCCATGATAAAGTTACTATTCATTTAGTATATAGTTTCATGCTTAATATTGTAGATAATTGTCAACCGATTTGGATATGTTTTAAATCTTCAAATCATGATTAATAAAGGTGGTGTCATTGTGATTTATTCATATTAAAACAACAAATGAAATGTGTAAATAAATGAGAAAAGTGCATGTGAAACATGAATAGACATCATGTTAGGTTGTTATCTACTTTATGCTTAAATCCGTGTTCTAATTGGTAGAATTATTCCATGATATGGATAATATTTAGATTAATAAATCATGTTACATGATAGGTGTTAAGAGTGCATATGTTCATGTCATGTATGTATTAATATGATTATGCTTATTATGATAGAATGTTTAGTATCATGTTATGTAGTTTATTAAAATGCATGTGCAAGTGTCAAGAGAGTATGATAATTTTACATTAAAATCAGAAAGTTAAATGTGTGATAAAATGATATAATTGCAAGAGAAATTGGTTAGATACCATGCTAGGAGTGTTCATTATCTTGTACATAACCTTGTGTTTTAAATTGGTAAATACTATGCAATGATATGATAAAGATTTGAACCATGTATCATAGGATATATCATGTGTAGAGAACTTGTGTAGGTGTATATTATCTTCCATGATTAATATGAGCATGTGTTAACTAAGAATATGTTTGGGAGAATTATGTGTGTAATTGACCATAAGAAGCATGTGCCATGTAAATTGTAATGGTTTGAATGATAGTATGTGTTCCTTATTGTTGATAGTTTAGTGTATATGAGATATATGTAAGGTTGATGTTTTAGATTACTTGCTGAGTCTTTTAGACTCACTCTTTCTTCGGCATACAGGTGTGACAGGTATTCCCGTGTTAGAGGAAGGCGTACCGAGGATCATCCTGAGAGCAAGGAGTAGCTTTTGTGGAGTTTGCTAGAGAGTTGTTATTTTCCCTTTCATAGTATGAATAATGTTAATTGCATGGACAATATTATGGACAATGTAGTTCTTTTGAAAATGTAATAATGTGGACATTGTCATTTTCTTTCACTATATAGACTGTGGAATGTGTGATGATGATAGAAATGAAGTTGAGTTATTTATTTTATTTCCGCTGTACTCAATTATATTCATGTACATATCAACCTATCGTCTAGTGTTGTGTTACTATCCCACTGTGACGACGCTCTTTATACCGATGGGGATTGGTATAATTGTACCGGTATGAGGAGGGTCGTTACATACGGCCCCATGCCTAGAACCAGTACGTTGCTCCAAAACCAATGCATAGAGTGGCTGTGAGAAAAGGGATTGTCCGGGCCGTGACGGGAAGAAAGCACCTCGACGGCCTCGACGTCCCACCCCAAACAAGAGAGCTCTAAAATGACTCGGCACCACTGTCCAAACCTCATTTTCCCTCCACTCTATAGTCCACCAACTTGGCTGCCAACTCGAGTACACTCGTAGCCCAGGGCACTCCCTCAACAGGCTCCCGAGGATGGGGGTCCCAGGCAACAGAGACAACCTCTGAATAGGACAAGCCCTCAAGTGCTAAGTATCGGGCGAACAGGCCGGGAAAGCACAACAAAAACCATGCCGAACCGCTAGCTTGTAACCCACGACAAGCCCAGCAAGCACGAGGCATACACGGACCCTCGAGAGGGCCGTTGGCCAATCAAGGCACACACGAGCAAGCCAGAACCTTGGAACACCATCAGACAATATGGAAAACATTGCTCTACTAATAATCGATTGATTATCGGTCAAACAATTACATAGAAGAGACCCTCCTGGCACCGCCATCGGGACACGGCCACGAAGGTGTCACCTTCGGTCACTGAATTTAGTGAGGTAACCTTCCACGTTCCCCACCAAAAGGTCCTAAGGGAAAGCCTACCCTGGGGCACACGTCGACACCCTAATCGGGGCCATGGAAATACCTGAGGAAACACAAGTATTGTCGTGTCCCCCTGACCGTTGTTGTAACACCCCGGAAATTCAGTAATTGGAAAAATAGAAATAAATCGAAAACGATAAAATCAATATTTGTGAAATAGCAAAAATGCACGTGTCAATATCATACATACAAAAACCATTAGAAAAATTTCATAAGAATCATAGTTCAACTCTAAATAATACTCCCTAATGACCCACAGAGAAATTCGTGCAAAGGAAAATTGGATGGTCCATGTTTAAGACGTTTTGCGACTGAGTATCGTAATCAGGGGATAAGTCAGCAAATCATTATCACACATACATAGATGAGTCAGAAAATTAAATAAAAATCATAGATGGACTTCAAATAATATCCTCTAATGATCCATCAAGAATTTGGGTCAATAAAAGTCATTTGGATATATTTAGAGTAAGAGTTATTGTGACTTCCTATCGTAATTAGGAAATAAGTTGGACAACCCATTATTAGGTGTATAAATGAGATCATAAACTAAATGAGAAATTTATGGTGGACTCCAAACAATATGAGGGGATAGTCCATAAAAGAAATTGGATCAATGAACAACTTATGTCACATGAATAAATTCAAGTATGAAATTAGTAAATAAATAACTTCCGTATTATCGTAATGATAGAACTTACGTACCACTATTGTACGTGAGAAAACACATCAGAAAATTTCATAAAAATTATAAATCAACCCCAAATATTGTCCCTAAGTGTTCCACGAAGGAATTCGTGCAACGAAAAAACCGATTGGCCGAGTGTACGTCACACGTGACCAAGTTACCCGAATTAGGAAACTAAGTCGGAAAATTGTTAACACGGAAAAATAACCTAACCATAAATTAAATAAACATATTGGAGAGACTTCCAATATCATGTATTAATAACCCATTAACAAGATTGGGCTAATGGGGCACATTTGGCCCAAGGATAGAAATTGGGACAAGAAAATATCTAGAAATTCGTGTATGTAATTAGGCAATAATTAAGGAGGGCAATTTAGAGTTAAAATATGGGTGATTAGTCACGTAAGGTAAGCCAAAACCGAACCCAACTCTAAGAGGAGGTTTCCTAAACCTTTGCTACCTCCATTGGGTGAGAGAATCCTAGATTTCTTGGAAAGCAGGGAGCAGAATTCGCAGCCCCTTTCCTAGTCTCGTTAGGACTCTTAACTACACCCTAAATCTATAAGGACTCATCCTTAAACTCTTGGGGAAGGTTTAACAATGAGTTGGGGTAGTTGGGAGGCAGGCTAGAGCTTTTGAGGAGAAGGAGAAAGGCTGGGAACCCGGAGCTTCATCCCCTTCATCCTCTATTGCATCCAGAATGTCGACTGGACTTAGATCTTCATAAAGGTAGGTGTTCTCGGGCCAAGATTAAAGAAAACCAACACCAACATGTAGTTCTTTGAGTCTAGGATCATTTGTGCTTGGTTTGACTAGTTTTCATGGTGTATACGTTGTGTATTCGTAGTTTTCCCGAAGTCTCGCATAGTTAGGGCTTTTCCCGTTCTTCTTATTTTGCATGTGATTTTATACCGAATTAGCCCACACTTCCTTCATAAAGGTTCTTCTACATGAAGTCACGATCATCTTCTATGTTGGACGTTTTGTCCATAAGTCTCTCGTTAGAGCATTAGGAGCATGATAAGAGAGTCTCTGCATGATACTGCGATTTCGGGTTTCACTTGAATTTTGTTTGTCACATGTTTTCTCGGGATTTGAGACCGAAATAGATCAAACTCTCAACATCAAAGTTCTTCTTCTAGTTATCCTCGTCATCGTTCCTGTTGAACGTTTTGTCTAAATGTCAATAGTTAGAGAGTTATAAGAAGGGAAAGTGAATCGCTACATGAGACGTATTTTCTGGTTACACTTGATTTATATGTTTTTGTCTGTGAGGGCCACTCGTGTCGACACTACCTGATTTAGTGTCGACACACTGTCCCAAAACAGCCCAGAAGGTGTTCTGGAAAGGCCTCTAGTGTCGACACTACTTGGGCTAGTGTCGACACACTGTCCCAGTATGATCTAGAAAGTTTCTGGGAGCTGTCTCTAGTGTCGACACTACCTGATCCTGTGTCGACACTACTTGACCTTTTTGCCTTGTATTTGAAGCACTGTGTCGACACTACCTTAACTAGTGTCAACACTACTTGACCAGTTTGACATTATTTTGTCTTGTGTTTGAGGCATTGTGTCGACACCACTTGATCTAGTGTCGACACTACTCTTACAAAATTTTTGCATATTTTGGGTCTGATCATTTCATGATGTCCACTATCATGTGCATGATGTTATATGGTATGTATGGCCCTAAAATAAATCAACCCATTGAAAAATAGTAATGATATGAATATGATTCTAATGTGTAATTGTGATTGATCTTATGTCCATTGGATTATCTTGTGATCTTGCTTATTGTCAATTGATAAGATAAGAATATGATATAAATGTGGGGATGAATACATGTTAGTATGGGCTTGCTAGTGGAGTTAATGTCATAATTTGCATATGAGTTTCAATAGTTTTATGTTTTCCGGTGTTCAAATAATCATTTGTCAATTGCATACATGATAGGAAAGATCCGTAACTCGTCACTTACATATTTGCACGAATAGGCACACCCTTCTTGGGGAAATTGAGAGCACATGTTCTACATATAATCTGTCTTTAGAAACACCCTCATGTCAAGACATTAATGAATTATGAAACATAAGATACGTCGTTATCCTGCCTTGTTCTCTTGAGCTGTTTGTCATACCTTGACTCTATGAATGATCGTGTTCCTTTTACTACGACCTTGTTATTGAAACTCTGTGGCCATAATATGAATCTGTTTGTTCGGCACAACGTGGGACTCCGGTCCAAATTTGATCCAATGCCTGTGTAGAAAAAGGGGCCTGGTCCGGTCCTGGGGAGGAGCACCCTAACGTACTTATTAACCAAGGGAGTATGGACTTCTGGTGCTTGGCATAGTACAAACAAATAAGCAAGATTTGTGGGAATGTGCCTTTGTTTGATATGATAAGTCTGATTTGATCTGATATGATATGATTTGATATGATACGTCTGATCATGTGAACGTATGATATCTGTCTGAATATGGCCAATCTCTGTTGATACGATTCTACTCTTGAAATATCTGTTCATTGTATATGTAATTCGACATTTTGATCTGATATGATATCCGTTCTATTCTGCTATTCGATCTGTTAGCATTGCATACATTTTCATCATATTCATGTGCATATCTGCCTATTTAAAATGTTAATCATGTATATTAGTGCCCGCACGTTATTGAGATGTAAATCCTACTGAGCTAGTTCGCTCACCCCTATCATCCTGCCCTTTTTCAGGTAGTGATGAGGAACCAGTGGAGTCAGATGGGACAGGGCAAGAGTGACGAGCACCCATCATATGAATAGTTGTCAGCTTAGAAATAGAAATTTTAGTAGACGATGTATTAGAGAAACGTTGTTATTTGATTAATAAACCTTTTCAGTCGATTCTTCTTATGTGAGGTCGCATCCAGTTGAATGAAATGAAATAAAGGGTACCTTGATGATGTTAGTATGATCTGAAAAGTGTTATTATATTCAATTGTGACTCTGCGCTATTCAACTGTGATACGTTTATTTTGTCGTTCACGTCCCCCGGTATTTATTCCACTGCTAAATATCGGGGCGTGACAGTTGGTATCAGAGCCTGAACTTTAGGGTCCAAGGGATTAGGAACATATGATGAAACTAGATTACACGAGTCAAAATCTGTCGTACCTAATGTGAGCTTGGGTAGAGCCATGGGAATAGAAGTCACATGTGATATATTTAGATGACTGACTTATATTATTATCTTGAAGGTACTTATTACCTTCATGGCCGTTGAACGTGCCTAGGCTAGGAACATGCAACAAACAATACAGAACTTGACTCAGGCTATCCTGCAAGCCACCCAGGGTGGAGGTAACCGTGGAGCCGGTGATCTCCATCGGGATTTTTGAAATATGGATCCGCCTAGGTTTGGAGGGAGTACTGACCCAGATGTTTCTGAACACTGGGTTAAGGAAATTGAAAGGATATTCAGGGTCACGCAATGCACAGACTAGAACAAAGTACTACTGGCAACTTTCCAATTGGAAAAGGATGACAGGGCATGGTGGGAGTCAGTAGAAATAACACTGAATGGCCAGCAACTAACATGGGGCTAGTATCAACTGCAGGAGAAGTCGGGTAACCTTTAGCCATTACCCAAAACTAGTGTTCACAGGGGATAGGAACCGGAGGAGATTGCCACTTATCTCTGCACTTTGAGTCAAAAGGATGATGAGGAAAGGTTGTATGGCCTTTCTTGCTGCTATTGTCATCACAAAGAAGGAAGTCAAAGTTGACGACATCCATGTTGTCAGCGAATACGCTGACATTTTTCTAGAAGACTTGCCAGGAATTCCTCTTGAGCGAGAGGTCGATTTTACCATCGAGTTGGTCCCTAGAGCATCACCAGTATCTAGGGCACCATATAGAATGTCCCCCGCAGAACTGAAGGAATTAAAAGAGCAAATGATGGAACTGTTAGAGAAGGAATTCATCCGACCAAGCACATCACCATGGGGTGCAAGGTGGGAATAGTTGATTGACTAAGTCGGCTCATTTCTTACAGATTAAGAGTACCTGGTCAGTGGATGTATTGGCTGCCGAACGAGCCAGGCTTTCGCCTAAGTCCTAGGCAATCAAGAATGATAGGATAAGTGTCATTATAACCTCAGCTTGTGTCAAGAACTTGGTACCTACCTGGTGAGATTGGGGAGAAACTTGGGCTTAGTCCAAAATTTTATTAATAACTAAATATTGTAAGTTACAAGGCATCAACAAGGAGTAAGAAGACTGACCGTGTGATAGTTGTTTTGAAGGAACTTAAATAAATAGCAATGGAGGATACACCTACACCATCTATGGACGGACAAAGAGCGGTCCAAAGATTAAGCAAAGCACTACGACAAGCTGCTCAACTGTTAGAGGATGCCCTAATAATGGCTAAGGGAGACACAAATGGAAAGGAAATGTCTATGGATGACAAAGGAGTTGGCGAAACTAATAAGAAAGAACAAATTACAACCACAGGAAACTCCAAACCTATAGTCGGAGAGAAACGGCCCAACAACAGAAACAGATTGCACAAGAGAAAGAAGTGCAAGAAGTGCAAGAAGAAACTAGTTCCCGCTCCTGTAGAAAGGTGCCAGCATTGCAACAAAATAAATCATCGGTCCGAGGAGTGCTAGAAATTTCAAGGCAAGTGTTTCTGTTGTGGCAGCCAAGACCACAAGGTTAAGGATTGCCCTAACGAGAAATCAAGCTTAAGGAATAAATGGCAGAACAAACCAAAGAAGGAGGTATGAGAGAGGTATTCTTTCTAACTCGCTTTTATTTGACCCTGAAGTTCCATCACCAGTCAATCATTATATTATTAGCAATTCACAATTTGATTCTTTGTAAGTCCAGCTCATAAACACATGTGAATTTGGGGACCAAATTCTTTTAAGTGGGGGAGTATGTAACACCCCGGAAATTCAGTAATTGGAAAAAAAGAAATAAATCGAAAACGATAAAATCAATATTTGTGAAATAGCAAAAATGCACGTGTCATTATCATACATACAAAAATCATTAGAAACATTTCATAAAAATCATAGTTCAACTCTAAATAATACTCCCTAATGACCCACAGAGAAATTCGTGCAAAGGAAAATTGGATGGTCCATGTTTAAGACGTTTTGCGACTGAGTATCGTAATCAGGATAAGTCAGGAAATCATTATCACACATACATAGATGAGTTAGAAAATTAAATAAAAATCATAGATTGACTTCAAATAATATCCTCTAATGATCCATCAAGAATATGGGTCAATAAAAGTCATTTGAGATATATTTAAGAGTAAGAGTTAGTGTGACTTCCTATTGTAATTAGGAAATAAGTTGGACAACCCATTATTAGGTGTATAAATGAGATTATAAAGTAAATGATAAATTTATGGTGGACTCCAAACAATATGAGGGGATAGTCTATAAAAGAAATTGGATCAATGAACAACTTATGTCACATGAACAAATTCAAGTATGAAATTAGTAAATAAATAACTTCCGTATTATCGTAATGATAGAACTTACGTACCACTATTGTACGTGAGAAAACACATCGGAAAATTTCGTAAAAATTATAAATCAACCCCAAATATTGTCCCTAAGTGTTCCACAAACGAATTCGTGCAACGAAAAATCCGATTGGCCGAGTGTACGTCACACGTGACCAAGTTACCCGAATTAGGAAACTAAGTCGGAAAATTGTTAACACGGAAAAATAACCCAACCATAAATTAAATAAACATATTGGAGAGACTTCCAATATCATGTATTAATAACCCATTAACAAGATTGGGCTAATGGGGCACATTTGGCCCAATGATAGAAATTGGGACAAGAAAATACCCAGAAATTCGTGTATGTAATTAGGCGATAATTAAGGAGGGCAATTTAGAGTTAAAATATGGGTGATTAGTCACGTAAGGTAAGCCAAAACCGAACCCAAATCTAAGAGGAGGTTTCCTAAACCTTTGCTACCTCCTTTGGGTGAGAGAATCCCAGATTTCTTAGAAAGCAGGGAGCAGAATTCGCAGCCCCTTTCCTAGTCTCGTTAGGACTCTTAACTACACCCTAAATCTATGAGGACTCATCCTTAAACTCTTGGGGAAGGTTTAACAATGAGTTGGGGTCGTTGGGAGGCAGGCTAGAGCTTCTGAGGAGAAGGAGAAAGGCTGGGAACCCGGAGCTTCATCCCCTTCATCCTCTGTTGCATCCAGAACGTCGACTGAACTTAGATCTTCATAAAGGCAGGTGTTCTCGGGCCAAGATTAAAGAAAAACAACACCAGCATGTAGTTCTTTGAGTCTAGGATCATTTGCGCTTGGTTTGACTAGTTTTCATGGCGTATACGTTGTGTATTCGTAGTTTTCCCGAAGTCTCGCACAGTTAGGGCTTTTCCCGTTATTCTTATTTTGCATGTGATTTTATACCGAATTAGCCCAAACTTCCTTCACGAAAGTTCTTGTACTTGACGTCACGATCATCTTCTATGTTGGACGTTGTATCCAAAAGTCTTTCTTTAGAGAGTTAGGAGCATGATAAGAGAGTCTCTGCATGATACTGCGATTTTAGGTTTCACTTGACTTTTGTTCTTCACATGTTTTCTCGAGATTATAGACCAAAATAGATCAAACTCCCAACATCAAAGTTCTTCTTCTAGTTATCCTAGTCATATTTCATGTTGAACTTTTTGTCTAAATGTCAATATTTAGAAAGTTATAAGAAGGGAAAGTGAATCACTGCATGAGACGTGTTTTCTGGTTACACTTGATTTATATGTTTTTGTCTGTGAGGGCCACTCGTGTCGACACTACCTGATTTAGTGTCGACACACTGTCCCAAAACAGCGTAGAAGGTGTTCTGGGAAGGCCTCTAGTGTCGACACTACTTGGGCTAGTGTCGACACACTGTCCCAGTTTGACCCAGAAAGTTTCTGGGAGCTGTCTCTAGTGTCGACACTACCTGATCCTGTGTCGACAGTACTTGACCTTTCTGTCTTGTATTTGAAGCACTGTGTCGACACTACCTGAACTAGTGTCGACACTACTTGACCAGTTTGACATTATTTTGTCTTGTGTTTGAGGCATTGTGTCGACACCACTTGATCTAGTGTCGACACTACTCTTACAAAAAATTGCATATTTTGGGTCTGATCATTTCATGATGTCCACTAGCATTTGTGCATGATGTTATATGGTATGCATGGACCTAAAATAAATCAACCCATTGAAAAATAGTAATGATATGAATATGATTCTATGTGTAATGTGATTGATCTTATGTCCATTGGATTATCTTGTGATCTTGATTATTGTCAATTGATAAGATAAGAATATGATATGAATGTGGGGATGAATACATGTTAGTATGGGCTTGCTAGTGGAGTTAAAGTCATAATTTGCATATGAGTTTCAATAGTTTTGTGTTTTCCGGTGTTCAAATAATCATTGTCAATTGCATACATGATAGGAAAGATCCGTAACTCGTCACTTACATATTTGCACGAATAGGCACACCCTTCTTGGGGAAATTGAGAGCACATGTTCTGCATATGATCTGTCTTTAGAAACACCCTCATGTCAAGATATTAATGAATTATGAAACATAAGATACGTCGTATCCTGCCTTGTTCTCTTGAGCTGTTTGTCATACCTTGACTCTATGAATGATCGTGTCCTTTTACTACGAGCTTGTTATGAAACTTTGTGGCCATAATATGAATCTGTTTGTTCGGCACAACGTGGGACTCCGGTCCAAATTTGATCCAATGCCTGTGTAAAAAAAGGGGCCTGGTCCGGTCCTGGGGAGGAGCCCCAACGTACTTATTAACCGAGGGATTATGGACTTCTGGTGCTTGGCATAGCACAAACAAATTAGCAAGATTTGTGGGAATGTGCCTTTGTTTGATATGATAAGTCTGATTTGATCTGATATGATATGATTTGATATGATACGTCTGATCATGTGAACGCATGATATCTGTCTGAATATGGCCAATCTCTGTTGATACGATTCTACTCTTGAAATATCTGTTCATTGTATATGTAATTTGACATTTTGATCTGATATGATATCTGTTCTATTCTGTTATTCGATCTGTTAGCATTGCATACATTGTCATCATATTCATGTGCATATCTGCCTATTTAAAATGTTAATCATGTATATTAGTGCCCGCACGTTATTGAGATGTAAATCCTACTGAGCTAGTTCGCTCACCCCTATCATCCTGCCCTTTTTCAGGTAGTGATGAGGAACCAGTGGAGTCAGATGGGACAGGGCAAGAGTGACGAGCACCCATCATATGAATAGTTGTCAGCTTAGAAATAGAAATTTTAGTAGACGATGTATTAGAGAAACGTTGTTATTTGATTAATAAACCTTTTCAGTCAATTCTTCTTATGTGAGGTAGCATCCAGTTGAATGAAATGAAATAAAGAGTACCTTTGATGATGTTATTATGATCTGAAAAGTGTTATTATATTCAATTGTGACTCTGCGCTATTCAACTGTGATACGTCTGTTTGTATCGTTCACGTCCCCCGGTATTTATTCTGCTGCTAAATATCGGGGCGTGATAGTCGTGATACCATCGCGATGGGGAAGGGCACTGCGACAACCCTATCACGACGGGGAAGCACATCGCGATAGGAACCCTATCGCGATAGGAAAATGCGTCATGATAGCAACCCTGTCACGATAAGAAAATGTGTTGCGACAGCGATCCTTATCGCGATGGGTCAACGCACCGCGAAAAGGTTGTGTTGGACCGGGCGGACGCCTCTTCTGGTGTCGCGACGTGCACCGCGCTCATGACATCAGCAAAGAGGTGGACCCACGGGATGTTCCATCTCGGGGCAACCCAGAAGCCACAAACACCACCACACGGCGGAGGGGAGGATGGGAGATTAATAAATGCTATCTACAAACCACGAGGGGCTCCCAATCCACTTGGATCGAGAAGGGTTCAAGCAATCCCTACCTTAAACAAAGAAACAAACCTATAAGGGCCCTTCACGTCGGATTGGCCACCTCCTCCTAGCTCCATGCAAGCTCCACAACGCTAAGGCACCACAAACAATCCTCCTCCTCGCCTGAAATGCACAAAGGGGGGAGGAGGAGGCGGAGCACCACCGGAGAGGGAGGAGAAGAGAGGGGAAGGAGGAAAAAGGAGAAGGGGTCACCGGCCAAGGCCTTAATCCTTCGGCACCCAAGTTGCGATGGGGCGACGCGTCGCGTTAAGGACCGTAATGTGATGGGTCAACGCACCGCGACAAAAACACGTCTCCTAGGGATGCCACGACAACCAAACAGGTCGTACTGACATGCCTACCACCTTGACAGCTACCAGACGACAAAAATCCACGGAAGACTGTCACGATCCATTGATCGGGCGTGACAAGAAGGTGCGACGGGAAAGCCAGGTGCGACAAGAATGCGACGTACAAGCTGGTAGCGACAAGGATGACTGTCGCATCAGACACCCATGACATGACGCTAACGCGTCTCCCAGACCGGACGTGTTCATGGCCAGTCATCCGAGATGCCAGATCGAAAAGCCAGGAAGTCGGGGTATTACAAAAAAGGAGACATTGTTAAGGGTCTCCTTCATCTAGATAGTTTAGTTGTGCCTATGCAACATTAATGAGATCATAGTCACATTTTCAAAATTTTGTGTACACTTTTTGTACTCTATCTTATTGGAGTGCATAAATGCAAGCAACTGGATGTGTATAGGGGTTCTTTGGATAGCTCATTAGACTTAAGGATATACATAGAAAACAAATTAACATATAGGAGTACGTATCTAAACAACCTATAAGAGTTTCCCTAGTTCATTTCATACTTAGCTCCCCAGTTTTAAGTGCTTCACATCATAAGTGGTTAATTAAAACATGAAGTATGCTATAGTTTCACATTTTTATCCAACCTTACTTAATTTGTCATTTAATAGACTAAAAAATACCATATGATACTATTAATAATCTTCATATGGGGCCATTCTCAAAGAGAAATAGTATGACGTTTATCCTTTATGAGAGGGCATCTTAACATTCCGCTTATAATATAAATACTAGTTGATATGGCATTAGCTATCACATCTTATTGACGATTTTCAGATTTGATATAGAATTCTAGATAAAACAATAAGGACATCATTTATAAACATAAGACAGTGCAGCGGAATAGTTCATTACATGAGCTGATAGTTTCAAGTTTAATATATACAACAAATTAGGTGGCAAAGTCTAAAGGGAGCAGGGTTTGCTAAATTAAGATTCACTTGGCACACAGTCCCCTTGAGAGTTAGTCCCATCTGAGATGCCTGCAAGGAAAGTAGGGGAAAACATGAGCAATTTTGCCCAGTAGGAAATTGCCTTCAACAATAAAAGTAGGGCATCAAGGTAGCATTGAAAGAAAACATGCATACTAGTCAATGAGGGAATACAAATTGCTATACATAGTGATATTGTAACACAGTTAAATGACGATATCATAACAAAATTTGCTCGAAACCAAATAGTAATAAAATTCATGCCATAATACAATTCATGTAAATGTAGACTAAATATAGTAGTAGGTGGTGCCATGCCAAACACCAAGTGGATCCATTTTTGATTGGTACATTCTCGAATTGTACGATTCAGTAATCGAATTCGGGTGCTCCTCCCGGGACTGGATCGGCCCCATTTGCACAAGCATTGGTCCAGTAGAGTCCGAAGACCCAACGTGTCACTATTTCCATTTGATCATTATTTTAGTATGGTTCGGACAGATCTCAAAATAACATTAATATTAAAGCAAGTTCAAAGCAAGAGTATCAAGATAGCAGGACTAGGTAAGATCCGTAAGTTGGGTTGGCCCAAGTCTAAGTGATATAGGATCATATAGTACAACTGGGAAAAGGACAAGCTAAAACAAACAGAAGAATCGGTCGACCTTGCAAGAGATCTCGATCGCCTGACCTAGCCAGTAGCTTGGTTCTGGATTCTTTGAGGAAATCAGTCGACGGAATGGCAAAGTCGATCGATCGACCTAGCCAGTAGCTTTGTTCTAATATTTCTGGGGTAATTGGTCGACTGAAATGGCAAAGTCGTTCGCCTGGCCAAAAATCGGTCGATTGACTTGGTCAGTCGAATTGGGTTCTTATTGTGAGGTACAAATTAGTCGACCGGAATGATAAAGTTGATCGTTTGAAAAGATAGGATCAGTCAACCGATTTTAGTATTCGGTCGACCGATTTTGAAAAAAGTCGCACTATTTGTTCTGACCTGTGAATGGAAATAAACAATCAGGAATAGAAGAGCAAGGTCTGTTCTATAATTGTTCATAATTTTCATGGAAAATGGGTGGTTTTAAGCTCCCTAACTCTCTTCTTTTCCTCTCTCGGGTAGGCAACAATGGAGGGGATCGGTTGACCAAAATGATTAGTCAGTTGACCTATTCCAGCGATGTTACAAACTGGTTTTTCTTCTGCTTTGCAATGGGGAGTTGTGCTTAGAGGATAGTTTAGGGGTAGTACCCTAATACAAGGAAATTTCCTCTAAACCTTATCATGAATTTGGAAGGGTAACTAGCAATAGAGGAAGTGAAGGAGAAGACAAGACTCCTACCTGATAGGAAGATTACAATAGGAACAGAATAACGAAGCTTCAACTCCTCTAGAGTCCTCCCTTTACTCAATACTTAGCACCCTCTCTTCCTCTTCTTCCTCAGTCTTTGGTGATAGTAGCAACAAGTAGCTAGAGTTCAAAGTTCTGGCTAGGATCAACATGATCATATATAGAGTTTATCTCAAATGAGGCGTGCACAATTACATCAACAGCTGGACGACGGTGATTAACCGAATGAGTTACTCCTATGGATTCACTCCACGTTGCTTAGATCTACCTATAGTTAACATGTAGGGGTGTTATTAAGTAACCACTGTTACGTAGGTGAACAATAATTTATATTACGTAATCAAGTATGTGTCATTATATATATATATAATCTTTTAATATAATACAATTCCCTTTTAATCCATTCCTAATAATAAAATTTTATTTATTTAAGTTGTCAATTCATGTAACCTCATGTGTGCTTATCTCCAATGATTATTTTGGTAATGGCAGTGTGAGGTATGCTTCATTTAATCATAACGTTATCATGTAATATTTTTAAAATTACACGACCAATTATTTTTATAAATAAAATTGAGGTGTTACATTAACCTTCAATCACTTCGATGAATTTTAGAATTCAGTTTGAAATGACTTCAGGTGATTGGCATTAAGTTCATTCCAGTTGTAAAATACACTTGAATGTGGGTGTGCATGCATAAACAACAACCATATTCAAAGTTGTGAATACGATGTTAGATAGTAAAAACTATAATTAGCATTCAAGACTATCACTCATGTACATACATTGATCAAGTACAGTATCTATTGATAGTCATGAAGATAGTTTTTGACGAAGGTTTAACATGAAAATTACTTGGGAAGCATACCTAATAATGTAAATGATTAATATATAGCTAGTAGTAGACCTTACTTTTCCTAGCAATTCTATTTCTCCTCAAATAAAAAAGAGAATTTGAAATTTTTAGTTAAAAGTCAAAATAAAGTTTCAAAACTTTAATGTCTTTTCCTCAATATATTTGCAACGAAAGTTTTACAATCACAAAAATAAGATTAGAATGACCCCTGCATACAGATGGCACATACAGATCGAGAAATAGCTAACTTAGGAACCCTAGGATAATTTTCTGAATGTTGGTTATGTATATGGTTTAATAAGGTACGAAATCTATGCACATTACCTGAAGGAACCTTTGGTACTCAAAGACATGCAAGGCAAGGGGAGGGGGGTGTCTGGAGGGAGGTGGGGGAGGAGCCATGCTTGGGGAACCAAATTTTGCTTGGGAGGGGCGACATGGCAGTGGGTGGTGGTGGTGATGAGGTCTACAATGTTGGTGAGGGCTACAACAGAGGTGTCATGGTAGAGGACGGTCGATGCCGACGGGGGCTTCAACGATAAGGTTTGTGTGGTGGAAGAGTGGGGGTTTGTGTTGACTCTTTTATCTCCATTACCATATATTTTGGTGATAACAAAACAAATAGACCTTAATCACATCTTCTTATGCACTCATCTGCTCAATTGTATTTTCATGTGTGTCGACATATGTTATCCAAGGTGTTGACCTACGTTACTCATGTGTCGACAGAATTGATGCATCTATTGACAGATAACAACCATTGTGTTAAGTTTTGAATCACATGTGTAGACACTATGAACATCATGTGTCGACACACATTTGACCTTTCACTCTTGTTAATTTATGTTCTTATTATTCTTAATGGCATTGATGACATTGTTGCTTTAACATATATTATTTTAGTTTGTCAACAGGACACAATTGTAATTTTCTCTATTTAAAGGATACTCTGGTAAGTTAAAAAACTCAATCAAGTTACAATGATTTTGTATGAATATCCTAAGTCTACATCAATTGCTAAGCATGTTTTTGTCATGATCAGTCAAAGTTTTACTTCATCATATTTGAACTTTACTTCATCATATACGAAATTCTACTTCGTCATATATGAAGCCAACTTCGTAATATCCAAAACTCACTTCGTCAGACAGATAGTTGCACCAAAAAGTAAGGTGTGGGTCTGACATGATGATCAGTCCATCCCCATATAATTTTATTTAATTATATACAATTTTGGTGATTAACAAAACCTAACAAATATTTTCTAACAATTCTTTGTGAAGTTCAGTCACAGGAAATAATCCAAGCAAAATCTGTAAGTTATTCTCACACATTGTTATTTAAAGTTCAGAGCATGTATTTCTTCTAAGCAAACATCGGTTTCATAAGAGAAACAACGATTTCGGTCTCACATCGATCTCATAAGTGAAACATTAGTTTCATAAGAGAAATAACGATTTCGGTCTCACATCAATTTCATAAGTGAAACAATGATTTCGGTCTCACATAGATTTCATAAGTGAAACAACGATTTCGGTCTCACATCGATTTCATAAGAGAAACAACGATTTCGGTCTCACATCGATTTCATAAGTGAAACAATGATTTGATCGCTATAACGATTTGATAAGTTACAATATCGATTTGGTCGTTGTAACGATTCGATAAGTGAAACGAACGATTTGGTCACTATAACGATTTGTTAAGTGAAACAACGATTTTATCGCTATAACGATTTGATTTCACTTATACAACGATTTGCTTGAACAACGATTTGCTTCTACTTGAAGAATGATTTGCTCACACAACGATTTCACAAGTAGAACAACGATTTCATTATCATTAACAACAATTTCACCTTATATTCATGAATCACATCGATTTCATTTTACCATGAATGTCATTTATGCATATATCATCGATTTCATGATAACATCAACTCTCTTCACAACGATTATGTTTTGAATGAATTATCATACATTTTCATTGTTACTATCTTTCCAGATAAATTTGAAAATATCCTATACTTCAAATATATTTAAAACTCTATGGAGTTCATCTTCCGCGCATACTAAGATTTTGATTATTTCACACGAAATCCTCTTGCTTATTTGATATATCACATAGAGCCTTGATTTGTGTGATGACATGATATCCTTTCCAGTTTAAGCATATTATTACTGCACAACTACCAGGGTTGACTGACAACGTAGACAAAATGTTTGTCTAGATATCTATGTTTAATGCATGTAGGCCTTTTGTAGTAAAGCACATAATGTATGGATCCGTCAACCTGTCGAAAAGGATAAAAGATTCAGAAGATCTTTCTTGAGGATGCAATGACCAATCCAAGCGTTTGTAGCTGCAAGCTCACCTCTGCATGTCTACGACTAGTCTCTCTAACGAACATAAAGCTGTGAGACAAAGGGCATCTGAATGTCTACTTCAATAGTCAAAATATGTTGCAGAAGATATATAGAAGACTAACGACTCCATGAAGTGCAAGATTTTTTGAAAGATAGAGCTTTACATTCATATGAAAAAGCATCTTGCAAGCATCAGATAGAAGAGCTGATCCGCGTCAATCCACTATTCTTAAGCTCTTAGCTCTCAGCCTTTCCTGCTTAGCCTTTGGAGAGCTTTTGTAGTTCTGAGAGATTTTCTTGTTGAAAGTTTTTGTCTCTCAGACATTGCCTAAGATGAAGCAATCTATTGTAAGCTTCGTCTAGGGGCCTTTCGCCTCTACTCACATTCCTTGTGTGTATTCCTCTTCGTGGGTGAAGAGAAGACCAGTGGAAATAGGTGGTTGTTATTCCCTTCATTGAGTTAGGAAGACCTGTGTATCATGGGTAGTTTGTACCTCTTTGAGTTTTGAAGAGAAGGCCAGCTGCGGCTGGATGTGTAAGGGTCCTTAACGGGACAGTACCCTTGGTTAGTGAAATCTAAAGTTGTTGCTTGGGGACTAGACGTAGGACTGCTTGGGATAGGAGGGCCGAACTAGGATAAAAATCTTCTGTTTTCTGTGATTGTTTGTCTTCACTCTTACTAACACTAACTATCAATTTGAGTGTTTTCTGTTAAGTGTTTTTATTGACATATTTTATTCCAAAAAGATTTTTAGCAATCCATTCGCCCCCCCTCTGGCTTTCTAGCTGGGTAACAAGTGGTATCAGGCCAAGTCGCTTCAAGAATGAAGATCTCACGGTCTGAAGAGCAAAGATAAATGGCAGCTCAAGGGTATGCAGAAGGTTAGTCTGTCAACAGACCCCCTATTTGATGGTGAAGACTACAACTACTGGACTAGAATGGAATTCTTTCTTCAAGGTCTCGATTTCCAACTGTGGTCTATAATAGAAGAAGGAGACCTGGTAGTTCTCAACATCAGAGAAAACTTGACAAAAGAAGACAAGAAGAAGATATCTCTAAACAGCAAAGCAAAGAGTATACTGTGCTATGCGCTGAGCAAGAAAGAGTTCATAGGATCTCAGTGTGCAAATCAGCAATGGAAATGTTGGAAAAACTCAGGATTACTTATGAAGGAATGGACAAAGTAAGAGAAACAAGAAGACATCCTGGTAGCTCAATATGAAAGATTCCAAATGCAATCTGGAGAATCCATCACACAAATGTATAGCAGATTCACAGATATCACCAATGGTTTGGCTGGACTTGGAAAGACCTATGTCATGGGAGATATGGTAAGAAGATATTGAGATCCCTACCAGCCTCTTGGACTCCGAAGGTGACAGCCATTGAAGAAGCCATGATCTAAGAAAAATGTCACTCGAGAAGCTCATTGGGTCACTAATGGCCCATGAGATAAACATCGAAAGGCTTGGAGAATCCCCCAGTAGAAGAAGCATAGCAACACTCTCAAAATTGCAGAAGACACATCTGATGAAGAATTATATAGTGATAAAAGCATGGAAGTACGCGAGATGAAGAAGCCTTTCTCTCTAGAAGATTGCAGCGTATTCTGGCAAAGAAAAGTACCAGTTTGGAAGAAGATTTTTCAAGAATGGAAAAGACTACAAAAGATCAGAAGGAAAAGAGGTCAAGAAGCCAGAACCAATATGTTGAATGCAAGAAGCCTGGACACATCAAGGCTGAGTGTCCAAAACTGAAGAAGACAGTGTTTAAGAAGAAGGACAACTCGAAGAAATTCAAAATATACAAGAAGAAAGCCATGGCAGCTGTATGGAACAACGAGAGTGACTCAGACAGTGAGTCAAGCTCCAGCGATGAAGAAGAAGAAAAAGCCAATCTGGCTTTCATGGCAAACATTGAAAATAAAGTAACATCTGACTCATCTTTTACTTCCTGTAATAAATCTGATTCAGATAGTTTAGAAGATGCTTTCAACGAACTATACAACAAATATAAGGAAGTATGCAAGATATTAAAAACCACCAAGAAAAATCATGCATGCTTAGAAATCACAAACTCAGACTTAAAATCTGAAACTAGCATCTAGAAAAAAAAATCTCTAAATAAAAAGAAGAAATGACTATTATGTGAAGATTTAAAAGTTAAAAATGAACAGATAACTAACCTAGAAAACTAGGAACCATAATTAAACTTAAAAGGGAAGTTGACACACTATCAAAAGACAATGAATATCTAACTAATACAATTGAAAAATTCACAAATGGTAAATCATCTTTAATATTAAAAGGAGTAAGAAGATCAGGTAAGAAAAAGCATGGTTTAGGATATATTCTGCCTGATAGTGAAGAAACAATCATTCATCTTAAAATATACCCAACTCCAAAATTTGTAGCCAAACAAAATGATGAATATAAATCTAACCTTAAATATAGGCCAAGTGAAACAGTAAATAAAATATCATGCTGCAGTCATTGCAATAAATTAGGACATACTAAAATAACCTATACAACAAAACACTTAAAGTGGATTCCTAAAAGAAAAGGTAAGGAAACTAACCAGCAAGGACCCAAAAGAACTTGGGTATCTAAATCTTAGTGTTTTAATTGCAGGGAAGCCTTAGAGCATCAAAGTGGTACCTGGACAGCGGGTGCTCAAGGCACATGACTGGCAACAAGAAATTGTTCTCACATATTAAAGATGAAGAGGGCACAGTAACTTATGGTGACAATGGAAAAGGATCAGTGATAGGTTGTGGACCGATTGGAAGTCAAGGCAAAACTCTTATAGAAGATGTATTATGCGTCAAAGGACTCAAGCACAATCTCATAAGCATCAGCCAACTATGTGACAAGGGTCACCAAATAAAATTTTAGGAGTCTAAATGCCTTATTATGAAAGATAATGTGACTGTGTTCGAAGCCTGTAGAGAAAAGAATTTGTATGTACTGCATCTATAGGAATTGAAGGAACAAGATGTCTGTCTAGCAGCAAACAAAGATTAGAATGCTGAACTATGGCACAGAAGATTGGGTCACTGCAGCTTAGATGGAATAAGGAAGCTAGTTAAACATGATTTAGTGGAAGGTCTGCCTAAGATAAGCTCAAGAACATAAGGTATTTGTGATCCATGTGCAAAAGGAAAACATGCTAAATCCTCCTTCAAGTGAAAGACAGTAGTAACTACTTTCAAACCGCTAGAATTGCTACATATGGATCTGTTTGGACCAATGAGAACCACTAGCCTAGGAGGAAAGAATTTCAGATTTGTAATAGTTGATGATTATTCAAGATTTACATGGGTATCGTTTTTGGAGCATAAAGATGACACATTCAACAGTTTTGTGAATTTCAATAAGTTAGTTCAGAAGGACAAGAAGTTCAGTATAATAAGCATTCGTTCAGATCATGGAGGAGAATTCCAAAATGATAAGTTTGCAGAATTTTGTGATGATCAAGGAATATAACATAACTTCTCAGCACCAAGAACACCCCAGCAAAATGGAGTAGCTGAGAGGAAGAATAGAACATTGTTGGGCATGGCCCAAACAATGCTATCAGAATATAACCTTCCAAGATATTTCTAGGCTGAAGCTATCAACACAGCTTGTTACATTATAAATAGAGTGATGATCAGACCAATTCTGAAGAAGATCGCATATGTATTATACAAGGGAAGAAAGTCCAAGATCAGTCACTTCAGAACATTTAGATGTCCATGCTTTATACACAACAATGGCAAGAGAGACATAGGTAAGTTAGATTCCAAATCTGATGAAGGAATCTTCATGGGGTATGCCTCTAAACCCAAAGGCTATAGAGTTTTTAATAAACATAGTTTATTAATTGAATAAACTGTTCATGTTATTTTTGATGAGTCTAACCCTTCCTTGAGAAAGGAAGTAGATAGCGATGATGAAAATGCAGAAAATCTATCCAAGAAACTGAAAGATACATCTATCAAGGATAATGAAGATCCACCCTTGGAAGAACTACAACAAAAAGAAATTATTCATGATGATCTTCCAAAGGAATGGAGATACAGACAGGATCACCCGAAGGACAACATCATTGGAGATCCATCAGTTGGGGTAAGAACAAGAGGTAATATTATTCCTTGTGATTACTTAGCATTTGTTTCACAAATTGAGCCAAAGACAGTCAATGAAGCACTATCTGATGAATCTTGGATTTTAGCCATGCAAGATGAACTTAATCAGTTCAAGAGAAACCAAGTTTGGTACCTTGTTCCGAGACCATCAGATCATCCTGTGATTGGCACCAAATGGGTGTTCAGGAACAAGTTGGATGAAGCTGGTGTTATCACTAGAAAAAAGGCTAGACTGGTAGCTCAAATCTATTCCCAAGAGGAGGGTATAGATTTCGATGAAACTTATACACCAGTTTCTAGACTAGAGGCTATTCGAATTTTACTTGCTTATGCCTCTGCATTGGATTTAAAACATTTTCAAATGGATGTAAAATCAGCATTTTTAAATGGTTATATAAAGGAGGAAGTCTATGTAGAACAACCTCCTGGTTTTGATGATATATATTTTCTAAATCATGTTTTTAAATTGCTTAAAAGATTATATGGTTTAAAGCAAGCACCTAGAGCATGGTATGAAAGACTTAGTGCATTTTTGTTAAACCATGGTTTCATCAGAGGACAGGTAGATAGTACATTATTTATCAAGTCAAAAGTCAAAAGCATATTACTTATGCAAATTTATGTAGATGATATAATATTTGGATCTACTGATGAATCCTTGTGCAAGTATTTTGAGAAGCTCATGCAGGGAGAATTCACAATGAGCATGATGGGAGAGCTCAACTACTTCCTAGGATTACAAATCAAGCAAGGTAAAGAAGGTACACATATTTGTCAAGCAAAGTACACCAAAGAGCTATTGAAAAAGTTTGGATTCGACAATGCTAAACCTCTGTCCACTCCAATGAGCACATCCACCAGGTTAGACAGTGATAAAGAAGGTAAGAAAGTAGATCAAAAACTGTATAGAGGCATGATAGGATCATTGCTTTACTTGACAGCTAGTAGACCTGACATCTTATTTAGTATATGCATGTGTGCAAGGTATCAGGCTGATCCTAAAGAATCCCACATAATTTCTGTCAAAAGAATTTTTAGATATTTAGCTAAAACTCATGATCTAGGTTTATGGTATCTAAAATCATGTGAAATTAGCTTAGTTGGATATTCTGATGCTGACTATGCTGGTGCAAAGTAGATAGAAAGAGCACCAGTGGTGGTGTCAATTTCTTGCAAGATGCTTGATCTCATGGTCTTCAAAGAAGCAAAATTCAGTAGCATTGTCAACAGCTGAAGCTGAGTATGTAGTTGTTGGGAGCTG